>CM054785.1:11969375-12595000 GCA_028984075.1 Pieris mannii
ATGTTTGTGACAGAGACTGGCCATCAGGTAGTCGCAGCTGTATTCTTGCCTGGTCATAGGCCACCTTGGGGCCTGGGGTGGAAATAACTTGCGGAGGAGCTGGCACTGGCGCAGGTGCTGTTTGCCCTGATGCAGCTAACCTGCAATTTTTTTCCATAATTTAATGTTGTTTGAGAGATATTCTAATGTTTATAGTAAAATATTTATTTATTTATTACAAAAATACACACATTATTCTTACAGCCTATGCCAATATAATAATGTCGAGAAACATTTAATAAAATATAATAAAGATATGTTTAGGCATTGGCCTAACCCATAGTTTAAAGCCATATCGCACAGATAAATATGGTTTGCCCATAGATGATGCATATGTCTTAATAAAATACATTTTATTGAAAAGACAAATATAATATTAATTTGTTAGATTATATTATTATGTACACAATTATTATTTCCTTTTTTACTCTTATTACTCACCATTATCTATACTTAAAATTGAAACGCATTTATGAGAATTCCTACTTTACCAAAATTAATATGTTAATGAACTATTATTTTTCAGAGCTTTGCTTACTTTTGCTGATAAGAGGAAGGGGGGAAGTGGCATAAATTGTAGAAATCAGATTATATAATACTTGAACAGCCCCAAAAAAGTAAACAAATAAGTATAACATAAATCCTAAATTTACAAACATACCAAGTATGTAGACTATTTTGTTAGTTTTTCTTTGAAAATTTATTTCTAAAATCTAGTTAAAACAATACTGACTTTCTTGCTTGCTTATCAGCTTCTATTTGTGCTCTAACTCTCTCTCTGGCCTTCTGGTCCTCCATTTTTTCTCGCCTTCTCTGTTCTACCAGCTTTTGCATCTCTTGCTCTTGAAGTCTTAACTTAGCTTCTTGGAGATCTTTTCCAGATTTAATCCTTAACCTTTCACGTTCTAAAGCTTCAGCCTGAAAATTTGTAAAATTATATTGTTCCCCAAAATCAAATATAATTTACAGTAAGTATTACAATTTAACAAAATCATGTGTACTTTTTACTATAGATATATCCTATTTAAGATTTGGTGTCTATAATCAAATTTACATTACCCAATAGGTACTATATAAAAAATAATAACTTAAATATTAAGGACCTTACCTTTTCTCTCTCCTCTCTTTCTTTTCGCTTTTGCTTCATTCTGTCTTCTAATAGTGCTAATTGTGCTTTTTTTTCCTCTTCAGTCAATGGCTTTTTTTCTTCCGTAGATTCAGAGAAGTTGCTATGATTAGTTTTAGCTGCATGAAATTCCATTTCATCTTGATTTTTGAATAACTTTCCGCAATCTTCGCATTTGAAAGACTTTGCTTCAACTTCAGTATCAGCAGTTGAAGTCGTTTCGGACGAACTAGCAGGAACAGTTTCGGCAGCGGTGGAAGGGGTAGGAATTGTAGTTTCAGCAGATGCCGCCGCACCACCCACTGTATGGCCAGTACCAGCATCCATCTCTTCCGCATGAGCTAAAAGCCATTCCATAGCCGGCTCCACTCCTTTGTAATTTGTAACGGCCAGCGCCTTTTCACTATAAACAAATATTACAACTATCAATGAAATAACCTAACATTTTCTAAAAACATATAACATATACATATTTCATTAACTTACGCTTTTTCCTTGGGGAAACCCATTTCCATTAGAGTTTGTATTTCAGCCATGGTCGAAAAAGTAATCGTTACTATTTAGTAAATGTATAATAGTGAAAAATTTAAAAAGTTAAAGTAATTATCACTTTTCATCCCTCAAAGTATCTATCCCGAAACAACTAAGTGTCAAATGTAGTATTGTTAATTGTAGTGTCGTCTAGTAAGTTGTCATAATATGCGAGTTATGACTGTCACGCCCCTACTATATCTGTAGGTAATACATATTACATACCATTAATAATTATGAGTTGTGACATTATAAATAAATTTTAAATTCCTTGAACCATAAAATTCGGTTTTTGCCAACACTATCGTGATATTGTTTTTTGTAAATCTTTAAAGATGGCATCGCAAAAACGGCATAGCAGGCGAAAAAGTATACAAAACAGCGACCCTGGGAAGATTTTAGATTTAGTTATGAGTCTTACCGATGAAGGTGCTGCGCAACTGGAAGTAAAAATAAATACCTACGTTAGTGTTTTATTTTAAGGCCATTTTTTAAAAGTATTGTAGCATAATGTACTCAATGTTATGTACAGTGTAAATGTAAATATGTCGGTTTTCATCCATTAAAAAAATCGATTCAAAATCATTGTGCCATAATCAATTATCAGTTACGCGATGAATGCGAGGCCGATGCAGTTCTGCAAGTGGTGGTGCACAATGCTGGGATGGAGGCTTCACTTGATGCTGTGGATGCTACTGCTTTAACTAGAAAAAATAAGATATGTGTAAGTATATGTAAATGCCCTATATAACTCGGTTGGTGGTCAACTAGATTTAGTGCATCTATCAAAATCACAGAACACTGATTTTAACCGGCAGGGGCCAGGGAGGCAAAACTTGAACAACTCTATATATGTATATCAATTAAATTGTATAAAAAACGTTGCCTAAGTGTTATTTTAAATTTTATGTTTTAATAAAGACATAAAATGCTCAAGAATTATGACTATTGTCAATATTATATTTTTTCACTTTATTCGTAGTCATAGATATCGTTACATCTTTATATAATAGTAACATAATTTCGAAAATGATTTTTGCATGCAATGAATTTGTAGATGACCGCAAAAATGGCGGATGTATTGAAATCAGTAGTCGAACAAAACGATATTTTAACGAACTTCGGAGCTGATTTTCAAACAATCGTGTCACCAGTAAGTATATTAACATCCAGTTATATTAAAAATAGTAGCTTTTTTACTGAAATTATTAATTGTTTTAAGAATATTTGCAAACTTTGTAGTCACTACAGACTGAATGTGTCATGAATATTAAGTTTTCTCGTAGCAAATACGTCGTTTGCATGTTGTATTTAGAACCAAGGTACTGCAATATCAATAAAATTAAGTTGACAACAACTGGATACTATCTCTAGAAAATTAAAATGTATATAAAACGTTTCTGCCCTCTAAGCTAGAAAGAATATAAAGCGTTCTGTGATGGGTCCTTATTTTATTTATTATTTGTTTATGTATAAGTAATCCTACTGTTAGGCATAGCCATATTAGAAAAAAGAAAACACTTACATATAAGAAGCCAAAATAGATATAAAAGAAAACTTTTATCTATTCATTCTTAAATTAGCTACAACTTTATATTTAAAAATATAAATAAATAATTAATACTGCTTAATAGGGTCAGAGTCCTCCTACTTTTTAACTACATAAATTTTATCTCGTTCGTACGAGGCACATGAAACAGTTGTGAATAATTTGTCGCATATATTCTTAAAGATTTTAATGAGTATTCTCGCTTTTCAGTATGTCACGAAAGACAATATTAAAAAACGCGTGATTATGTTTCCCGTAGCAGACAAAACATTCTCGGTCATCGTTTGCGTGATTGCGCCAAAGATTTTGGAAGAGCACGTTACTGTATTGATACACGAATGTTATTTGTAAGTAATTAAACATTGTCGTTACACATATTATACAATTTTATACGCTATGGAGTACAAAGTCGACACCGCAATGTTTTTTTAATAACAGTAACAACCTTCGAGGCTTTCATATTAAAAACTCATAACTCAGATAATATTCCTGCAATAATCAAGTACAAAACGTATCCCGTACGTACGTACGGTAAGCATCGCAATTCATGAAGCAAATGAACTCAGCCAAGTTTTAATTCAAAATTAAAAAATTAGGTTCGTGTGGCCAGTACTGAAAAAGGCCATAGCTCTTGAATACGAATGCACTTTGAAGCAAAAATGCCAGCAGTTACTGCGGGTCGCTAGACGATTGTTTACTCAAGTAAGTTTGCATGCTTAATAGACTACAGGATTAATAAAGTATTTTTCGGAGTTTTATACAAATGTTAATTATAACGAGGTATAATATAGGTATTTTCTTTTATTGCCATCTCCTTTCAACGCGACAGTTGGCGATCGTCATGGCAACGTTGATTTTTGATGACGCGCTTCTGAACAATGACTTGAATGAATCTGCGGCCCCAGTTTGCCTTGTAGGATTAGTTGAGGGAGCTGGTATTCTTTGGTGTTACGGAAAACGTGTCTGAAATACTCAAGTTTCCTTTTCTTAACCGCACTTCTTTGTTCTTCTGAACTCTGTCCAGCACGGTTATATTTTATATGCGGTCTGTGCAAGATATTTTAAGAATAAATCTAAAAATCCAGGAATGCTTACAGTTTTGTAGACAGTTTTTTGTAGTTTTGAAAAGGCTTTCCGCGCTTGCTCAATATTTAACAACGGATTTAAATGCTGTGGTCATCCTTTTCTTCAACCACTGTGATTCGATATCGTATTTTCGTTCCCACGTCTGATTGTTGAGGTGTAAAAAGTTGCGAGAAAATTTCCGGTTTTCGACGATTGCTTATTGTATTTTTACTTTTTTGTTTGTGAAATACATAAAATATTATTTTTTATTCGAGGTGGCTTCATTGGAAACTTTGCTCCAAATAGCAATGGATCAAGCAAAACAGTTGACAAAAGCAGAGCATTGTTGTGTACTCTTGGTTGACGTTGAGCGAATGGAGCTAGTGAAGAGATTTACAGGAACTACGAATACGGTAAGTTTTGGAAGCATTAACGCTCCATCCGTTAATATGTACGCTTCGTGATCCCAAGCGTAACGATATAATTTTATACATTTAAGTTTTAACGAAAGAAACGAGTAGAAAAGAATCCTATATTAGTGGTATGTAGAAAATATTTACAGAATTTTTCTTATCAGGATGATAAGGAAATGTCTGAGCGTCGTTTTCCAATGGACGTTGGCATAACGGGTCAGGTGATAAATACAGGCACTTTGATAAACTGCAAAGTCGCTAAAAACCACCCAGCGTATTATTCTGAAATAGATTGCAACTCTGGAGTGGAATGCAAGTAAGTATATATGTTTTTGGTAGCTTTGCAGCAATATTTTTGACAATCTCATAGTAAACTTTTTCACATGAACAGAATCAGCGACTCAATTGCGTGTGATTATTTTTTATTGCCTGATTGAAGAGTCTCAAGCAATTACTTGAGACTGGTAAACTTTCCATTACAATGATAAAAACATCCAAACGCTTTTTGATTTTCTAGATCCATTCTGTGTTTTCCGATCCGTGAGCAAACCGGTATTATTGGCGTTGGGCAATTAATAAATAAAATTGGCGATCCGTATTTCGATGCAATGGATGAGGAAATGGCTCTCGCGTTTAGCATTTATTGTGGAGTCTGCATCATGCACTCTGTGGTTTATCAGAAGATCCAAGAGGCGCATATAAGGAATGCTCTAGCTAATGAGCTGGTTATGTACCATATGAAAGTACGAAACGTGTCCATCCAATAGTATATATCGTAGCATTGTCTTAATCAAATGGTAATTATTTCAATTCGAATGTCCCGATTTATTTGGTGTTTTTTGAAATCGCATTTAGCCGGTATAAGGAAGTGGAATGTAGTAATCATGTAACAAATCAATTATTTGTCATTGGTAAAATGTACCCACATTAATATTCATAAACGCGGCGTCTTAAAGGTCGGTGACTCTGAAGTATCCCGTCTATTAGAATGCTCTGGTTTTCACAACCATCCGCACCTGAACAGTCTTCATTTTAACATTCGTGCGCTGCCTCTACGGGAACTACCTTGTTATGTGCTGAAGATGTTCGACGATCTTGGTTTTGATAAAAAGTAAGTGCTATCTTTAAAGTTTCAGGGGACAGCATATAAAACCGGATCGAATGAATCTCCATCAAAATTCCTAATTTATAAAAAAAAACATAGTAATTTTATATTTATGTTTTTTTTTTATATATATTAGGGGGCCAAGCAAGCTTAGCGCCATGAAAAGCAGTTATTGCACCCCATAGATGTGTCGCAGCCAACTAGCTTAATTAGCCGTTCAATTAACAGCCTAGCCATTTAGCTAAACCGTTTAACTAGCGGTCTGAAAGATGTTCCGCCAGTTGATAAAACAGCTAGCCAAATGACTTGGATCGATGACATTTCATTATTTGCTTAGCCTGTTGACTGTAAATTAAAAAATCCACTTTCTGCCACTCTCAAACTCGATATTTATTTTAATCAAACTGTCAATATGGCGTCCGCAAACTACAACTTTGATGGTGTTTTCTGAACTTTCAAGAAAAACAAAAAGTACAATGTAAGAGTGTAGTGACAATACTAATGTGAATTTCCCTTAAGCAATTTAAATTTAAAAGAAATTTTTTTATAACAAAATATAACATATAATATACAAAAGATCTACAAATTTTTTATTCCTGCCAAATAATGACTATCGTACAAATGGCCTAAGCATTAGCCAGCTAGGTTTTTAAATGTTGTAGCAAACGCTAAGGCGAATATCTTTCAGGGCGTTAGTTAAACGGCTAGGCTGTTAATTGAACGGCTGATTAAGCTAGTTGGCTGCGACAGATATACATTTATTTTGTCTACATAAACATAAAATAAATATGTATTTTTCCTTTCTTAAATGACTGTAAAATCCCTATTCCTTAATTGTTTGTTGTAATGGGTTAGTCTAAATAAATTGTATTCACTCAATTTATTTTATAACAATTACCAAATACATTTGAACTATATCTGAAGATTAACAGGTTCAATATAAAGAAGCACAAGCTTGCCCGCTTCATACTTCACGTGAAAAAAGGCTATAGAGATGTGCCATACCACAGCTGGCTTCACGCATTTAATGTTGCGCAGTGGGCCTATGCTGCGTTGACTAATTACAAACTTATCCAGCAAGGATACTTGAGGTGGAGAGTCATATTTTTTTTATCTTATAAGTGAAGGATTTAATTTGTAATTATATTATAAAAATGACATTTTAGTGATTTGCAAGCACTTATGTATGTGATAGCAGGATTGGTGCACGATATGGATCATCGAGGTACAACAAACAGCTTTCAAATTCAGGGCCGTAAGTATTTTAATATTTATTTCGTCATTATACAGCTAACATAAATCACATACAACAGAAAAAACCTATACTTAAAAAATATTATTTGCTTATAATAAAAATATAGCCAAAGAAGAAATACATAATATATACAAAAAGGTTCAAACATTAGCGAAAGGAAAAAGTCAATAAAAAAATTAAATACATTTAACTAAGGACTACCTTAACAGGCTGTCTTGTGTGATGAAAGCAGTGTGTGCTCATGATTGCAGGTGATTTAGCGCTTTGGATATTCTTGATACTCTATTTGTATACGCGTCTGGCTATATCTCGGGGCGTAATTCCCACGATGTAGGTACTTGCCACACTTATACAATTTTAAAAGCCTGAGTAAGCAAACTGTTCAGATTTGGCTCGTACAGCACCTTTTATAATAATACTAGATTTATAATAATAAAAACCAATATTATAATACTACGGTCACCTAAATCTTTTCTTTTGTCAGACTAGGTGAAATTGTAGGCTATTACGTGGAAATCCCCGGTAATCGATGCACACGCGAAAAAGCGCAAGGGACGGGGAATCCCCCGTTCCGTTGGATAGACGCGCATAGCACATGTGTTGTCTGTTGATTGATCTCAGGGATTCCATCTTTATGGTTGGATTTTTTTAAATTGACGATAGTTAATTAAATTCAAAATACTTATTATCCACGGGCTGCAGCCCAAATACCTCTTGTGTATATCCGCCCCTGGTTGCGCTCGTGATGGTAAATAAATATTTCAGAGACGACTCTAGCAGCGCTATACTCGAGCGAAGGTAGCGTAATGGAGCGACATCACCTCGCACAGGCGATGTGTGTGCTCAACACGGAGGGATGCGATATTTTGGAGACGCTCCCGAGACGGGACTACGATAGAGCCATTATGACGCTACGGGATTATGTGCTTGCGACGGATTTGGCTAACTATTTCAAGTAAACGATTTGAACTTTTACCATATATAACTTTATACACACAGGCTATATAATAATTTCCTCCCGATTCTTGTCGATCACTTCCTTTATGTATGTTTTATTGGTAAAAAAAGCAAACGGATAGGTGACTACTGACTGATCTAATGTTAAGTGATACTGCCGCCTGTAGACACTTAATTTCGTAGCCTCGCGATTGCGTTGCCGGCCTTTAAATCATAATTAATTATTTTCACAAATTTAAGCATAAATTAGTTTATTCAGAATGAAAATTGCGGGCTAGTTAAGATGAAATAAAGAATAAATGGTGTGAAGTATTTGTGAATAAATAATCATTACAGTAGTTGGCATCTCCACGCTGCTTCTATTTGCCCAAAGAGTCACGTATGTTTATTTTATGCATAATTTGTAGGAATCTTAACGAATTTCGTGCAATATCGTATGACTTCCAAAAGGGTAATCGCGGTCATACCTCAGCTTTGCAGTCGTTGCTTATGAACGCAGCCGATCTCAGTGACCAACTCAAAGACTGGGGAAGTGTGAAGAAGACCGCTGTTAGTTTTTATTGCTCATGCTTATCATAACATGCCATCATAGTTCTTTATAATAAATCTTTGTCTAAAATAATGGGAATTGTAATGGTTCATTATTACAATCAACTGTTCAGAAGATAATAAATTATAACTCCCTTATTTCATGTAGGCGTAGTCTCTAGTATCAGCTACATATTTTGGTGAAAATGATTATAGTATCTCTTAAAAGATGAACTAATTTTGCTGGTGGCAAGTACCTACATGTGTAACGCTCAATTT
This sequence comes from Pieris mannii, assembly GCA_028984075.1. Lineage (NCBI taxonomy): Eukaryota > Metazoa > Arthropoda > Insecta > Lepidoptera > Pieridae > Pieris > Pieris mannii. Next base: position 11,978,223 of record CM054785.1, read on the forward strand.
TTAAATATTTTGTAAAGGCACACTAACGAAACACAAATACTTAAGGAGAACACACAAAACATGTGCATCGATGACATGTGTGCGGAACATTTAATTATAAAAGAGAAAATAAATAATACAATAACAATAAATGGTAAACAAGGTTAAGAAATACAAATATTACATCGAATAGGCAATTTATAGATTCAATATATTGCTTCTTTGATATTGTTTTTATGACGGAAGAATGGCTGCAGCATCTTGAAAACAACTTATGGTCATAAAACGTTTCGTTCGCACAGTCATGAGTCACTAGTAGCGTTAATAACCGTAATATTACTTGTTATTTCGTTGTAAAATTTCCAACCCAAAGCAATAAACGTATGAAACTGTTGAGCCATTCAAAGTCATTATAAAACAGTCGATTACACTGTACTGTACTGAAAGCAGCTGTTCCGTAGGCGGCAGTACTCAGCGAATTCTTTAAGCAAGGTGAGTTAGAGAAGAGTAGAGGCGATCTGCCTCCGAATATCATGGACAGGGAGAAGTGCTTCATACCTGACCTTGAGATTCAGTTCTTGACTGCAACATGTGCGCCTTTATTTGAGTGAGTAGTCGCGGATTTAATGATATTTCTTTAGTTATGTATTGGTAAACAAATTCCAAAGACAATGTTCACCCATTTATTGTATGAATATTCTTGAAAACAGAATAGTTGGCCGAATTATCCCAAAAGCAACCCCTTGCTTAAAAATTATCGAGAACCACATTGAGAGGTGGGACGCAGCTATACCTATTTTTGCAGAGGTAACTTCTTTTTCTTTTCAAACCTGAACAGTAGTTCGATTGATTTTCTACTAAAATTACTAACTTATTACTTACTCTCCAACAAAAAACAATTTTCATACAATGGAATCTGTGCACTTTTGTTTCTATTAGTTTGCTCCTGATAACATTGAGAAGGCAATTGCGAGTGCTTTTATACTAGTAATATTTTATTCAGTTTCTAACGTTTAATTGACTGATTAATGAAGTTTTCATACTGGTAACCGGAAGTCCAACTTTACAAAATGCCATTAAATAATTTTTTTAAGGTTCCCATAACAGCTGGCCTGTCAGTCCTTCTGAGTCCTGAATTGGATAACTTGATAGAACAGAACCTTAAAGAGAAAGAAAGACAGCGATTGGAAGCTGAGCAGGAAGGAGATTAATATATATATTTATAGTTATTTTGATAGTAATTGTTTGTCTCACTTATATTGTTTGGAATTAAATTGTTACATTACGTATTTATATTTTCTCCCACCATCGCCGTTAATCGCAATAATAGTTGTCTAAACAAAAAATAAATAGTTCGTGGAGTCCCTCCGCGTGGAAGAAGTGAAACTTCGTTTTCTTCTACATATGAAAAAAGAAGTATTCACTCTCTCTCTCTGTTTCTTTCTATTCCCCCTCAGGAGCTTTAAACGTTTAACGCAACCTTGTTGGAAGTCGCATTAGAAGAGTCACTTTAATATCAAAATACATCTATTTTGGGTGTCGATAAATTTTTACCATTAATAGTAACATTACGAATGAAAGGGATTATTAAAAAAAAAACAAGTTTTGTAAAATAATTGTTTAATAAATGAAACAAAAGGTATACTTTGGATATTATCACAAATGTTAGTCTTCGTGAATAGAGAACATCTATCACAGCTGATATCGGTAACTTAGATAACGGAATGTTTTTTTAAATACAGTAAAAGTTAATCAATAAGACGATTTTCTTTGGGCTGAATTAATTCGTCGATAAACTCCTTGACCATGTCCTCCAGCTCCAATTTTTTCGCTTCTTGAGCGCTGAAAGCATACAATCTTAAATCAACAGTCCTCACTGTAAATCTTCAACACGAGTCAAAAAGTGAAATCAATGTTGACCTAGCAGCTTCTGCGTGCTGCCTTCATCCGAGGTTCGAACCAATGATTTTTATCTGTGCATTTAACACTCGTTTTTTTGATGATTTTTTTTTTGATTGATGGAAAATATCGTGAATATGGCTTGCCAAAATTAAAGCCATGACATTATGCCAAGACAATAGCGTAGCAGCCTCTGAATTAATATTAAAAAAATTTTTTTTTTAAATCAATAAAATTTATACCTAATATTTAGTAGTTATTAGTTATTATGATAATATTATTAGAAAAAAATCCCCACCTAATAAGCCGTACAGAGTGAGAGGTTATAAAAAGGAATGGAACAGCGGATTGGGGTATTTTCCGGCTGAGCTGTAAAGGCCCTTAAGGCCAACAGCGAGATTCCATAACAAAAAAAAAAGATTGGGGTATTCTGCGTTTGGCTCTCGGTCGTGACGGACGCTTTGGATGTGTTTAGTTGTTGTTTTATGTCGGCTTTTAGTGGTGTTAATTATTACTTCATTGTGAAATAAAATCATTTTGTAAGGAATAAAACTTTCTAGGTTGATTGAGTGCTTTGTTTTTTTAATATTTACCGATTACATTTTATTTCCGCCCCCTCAGAATATAATAAAAGCAAGTAAAGCTCACCAAACGGTATCGGCCTGGCAGACGAGTTCCGTGTAGTACTTGAGCTTCGGCTCGGTCCCACTCGTGCGCACCGTCACGCTGAGCCCGTTCGAGCAACGGAACGTTATCATTTCCCCGCTGGTGTACTTCTGGTCCAGGCCGGTGCCAGAGATTTCTAAACAAAATATTCACAAGGGCCCTATAGTACTAACTAAATAGTTAGTTAATTCTGACATTCCATAATTAGTGTTGCTACTTAAAAAGATTTCCACCGAAAATCATCTCAATTAATATAATGGATACATTCATTTACAAATAAAATGTAAGTAACCTCAGACATGTCAAAAAAATTATAACTATCAGAATTCTACGGAATTAAAAATCAGACAGTTTTTTTAATGAAGCTCTCGAAGCTTGAACTCACTCGCTTTGCCTTCTGTGTCGCTTTCTTCGGGAATCTTCACTCCGGCCGTAAAATCATTAACGAACACCACTTCGCACGGACCCACTGTTTTTGGATACTGAAAGAGAAAGTCAAATTTATTTAAATCAAGACAGATACCGGCAAACATTTTAAACTAATGTCCTTGCCTGCGCAGAAGCGATTTTAAGGTTTCAGTAGGAGGGGTGGGGGGAGAGTGACTTGTCAATCGCGTGATTGGTAGATCAGTTGACGGTTTTTCCGCGCTGCGTCCACGATCCTTTGTCTCCTAAGTACACTGGCGTGCAGTGAATTTTTGTTATCATATTTTCGAAGGTAGGAAAAATTTATATTTAACAATTACAATAATATCTGACATACACTAACAATCTACAAAAATTTAAACTAACTATGTATTTTTAATCACGTAAAAAGTTCAAGAAGTTTGCCGGTATCTGTATAATATTTGTAATTACAAAAAAATATATTTATTTCTACGCATATCTTATAAATGGGACGTACAAATATTTTAAAAAACAATTTTTGTTTTTTTAAATAAAAGGTAAGTTTTTTATAGATGCGTTCGTTAATAAAAAAAAAGAAATGAAACGGACATATTTCTGAGTCCGTTACAGCTTTTTCTACTTTCAGCATCGTTTTAATACAATGTAATAGTTAAAACTTAGAATAACTCACAAGTCCTTTCCCGTGAAAATTCCTTATCCGATGAAATATCTTCTGTACGACGGTCGGTTCGTTGATTAGAAAGTACCCGTTGTACGAGACGTGATAGCCGAAGTCACGGTACAACACTTGTAGTTGATTTTGAAGACTCGAGCCCTGAGAGTAGAGGTGAGACGCCAGCGATGCCACCTGGAATCGAAGCGAGGCAATTATACAGATTGAATCCTCCGGTCTCAGTTTGAATCTTGGAAATTCATACAGCTTAACTAACACTTTCTAATTTATACCAAACCTTGTGTAAATAAATATACAAAATAATAATTAGTATTGATGAAAGAATGTGTACCTGAACGGCAGCCGAAACCCCATCCTTGTCTGGAACACTGGGACTGCACATGTACCCAATGGCCTCTTCGAACGCGAATATTGGGACTTTCCCTTCCTTCTTCAAGAGTAATGTCGCGTTGCCTAGGATTTAATATAATTAAGCATTATTTTTTTTATGTTAATACTGCTAGAAGTCACAGAAAACGTATGGCCTAGTATGAAATTAAAATTTATAAAGTTATTGCATTTAGGTTTTGGCATCAATGATAAACATCAATATTAGTAACCATAAATTCTGTTTTTTTTATATAACAGGGGGCTAACGGGCAGGAGACTCATCTGATGTTAAATGATACCGCCGCCCATGGACACTCTCAATGCCAGAGGGCTCGCGGGTGCGTTGCCGGCCTTTTAAGAATTGGTACGCTCTTTTCTTGAAGGACCTTTCACATAGCGGTGGTGCGCGGAAAAAACGCTCGCTCAGTTATGGAACGACGCACGTCGAGGTGATACGGGTGGAATTTCGTATTCTGCTTCGACGTCCGATGATGAATCTCAGCTCATTAATTAAAATCATAATACTATGTGAAGTACTGAAAATGTCTCACCCATCCATTTAAACCCAGTGAGGGTCTCGACAAAAAGTCCTTTGCCCCTTGAAACAGCCGCCAACATCTTTGAACTGACAAAACTGGCCAACAGATACACCGGTTCACCAGCATCGGATTCGTCGGATTCAGCTCTGATTAAATGCTGTTTCAATATCCACCATCCCAGAAGAGAGCCCATTTCATTACCAGAGAAAACTTTCCATGATTTTGTACTAAAATGATATAGGAATTTTAGACAGTCACAATTGCTAGAAGTTTTTGCCCAAAAAAACACGAATTTGGATTATTAGAATGAAGTAACTAGTACTCACTCAATGTTATATTCAGCCACTGCCAGTCTATCTGCATCAGGATCATTCACTAGTACCAGTTGAACCCCATTTTCTTCTGCTAAAGCTTTACTCATCTCAAGACATTCTTTTTCTTCAGGGTTTGGGAAGACCACAGTTGGAAAGTCAGGGTTGGGATCTTGTTGCTCTTTTACACTTAGGGGGAACTGAACACGTCACAAATATAGGTTAATAAAGTTTTTCAAAGCCAAATAAATGTGAGGTCTCTTATGAAGTGGACACAGATAACTATAGAACACAAAAAGTATTACGAAAAAACTTAGTAATTTACTCAGTAACATTCTGTATTAAATATAGGAAACATTATTTTATTTTCAATAGAGACTACCTTTAGATTAGCAGCCTCAAAAGCCTTCAAGATAAACTCATATCCGACTCCATGCATTGCGCTATACACAGTAGATATTTTAGCCCGTTTATTCTGTTCCAGTACATCATTATGAAGACTACTTTGAATATACTCCATGTACTTGGTGGTGACTTCCTCCTGACAGTTCTTGACCATTTCATTATTTTTCAGCTCATCAATATTCCAATGATCATCTGGGATCCTAGAATTATCTGCTAAGAATTAAACTTGCCACACAAAATTCAAAATAAATAAAGTCAATTCTTTATATTTTAAGGAAATTTTTATTATTTATAATTTATGGAAAAACAAAATGTCTTGTATCCATTAAGGGGAAATACAAAACAGTTAATGCATGAGATATTATCATAAATTGGACCAACATTTATTACAAGTATGCATTAAAATGAACAACTCACTCTAGACAATTTAAAATTTCATCCAAAATACTGTCATCATGTGGTGAAATCACTTGAGACCCATTGCCCCAGTAAACTTTGTACCCATTGTCCTCTTTGGGATTATGGGATGCTGTTACCATAACTCCTGCAGCAGCACTATAGAGGATGGTTGCGAAAGAAACCAGAGGTGTGGGGCAAACTAATGAAAATAGATGCACTGGTATTGATGAGGAGATAAATACTTTTGCTGTTAATTCTGCAAACCTAAAATATGTTTTATTTATACTTTCTTGTTTTTGTTGTACTTTTTTATTATCCAATATCTTATACATTTCTTTTTAGAGATCCCTTATCAGCTGTAATGCTTGACAAAAATTTAAGAAAAATAAAAATACCTTTTGCTATTATATCTCCCATCAAATCCAACCACAATACCATTGCGTAGTTGGCTTTGAGTACAAACTTTTTTGACGTAAGAACATAGTCCCTGAAATTGACAAATTAAATGTTCAGTGTACTATTGACTTTTCATGAGTTGCAGGATTATAGAAAGTCAATATTAAATTTAAGTTAAAATTGATCATGAGTGTATTTGTTTTAAATATTTATATGCAATACTTGTAAACTATATACTACATAGCTAACATAAAAATACAATAGTTTATTTCATTCAATTTATACATCAATCTTAAATTTAATACTTAAATACCATTAAACCTATGTTTTCAGCTGTTACTGTACTGTATAGAAAATAATATTAAAATGCTTCACCTGCGCTGTTTGTAACACAACTACATCATTCATGCACATGTAACCAGCACCCATTCTTCCACGAAGTCCAGCTGTGCCAAATTTCTGTCTACTTAACATTGTTTTCTTTAATTTATCCCATCTGCAATACTCTATATCCTCAAGAACTTCGTGGCGTGTAATAGAATTCTAAAATAATGATATATTATTAGTTATATAAAATCTGATTTACAAGTTTAAAAATTCGCACCATTTGGGTATCCATATAAAAAATCACGAACCTTGTCGAGCTGAAGCCAACCGTGTAAAGCATTATTTAAATTAGAATCACCACTATTAATTGATATCATTTTTAAATTTCAATATGAATTTCAAAGTAACAAGTTTCAAGTCTACGTTCACTCAAAACATAAGTAACAAAATTAAAGTCTCGCAATATGGGGGGCAGATTACTCTCGGGTAATCGTTAATGCAACCTTGAACTATGAGATAAAATTTTTCTTTAGATACTGATTACTTTGTAATAATAACAATAAATAAACAATGGATTTAGTTCACAATTCACAACTCGGCCTTGGCCAACAAAACTTCAAAGCAAGAGCTGTTAGCTGTCGCTGCCATTATCAATGTCAAGAATTGATTGTCAATGTATCAGACATTGACACTATATTATTATTATATAATATTATCTGTTAATTTTATAATCTACTAAATTATATTTGCATTAACATTATGTGCTCACAAACTGCGTAATGTTTTGCTAAGTTTCGAAACCGTTATATCATATATGTTTGCGCTAGCCACTAAGCCATGGGATCGATCATGCTAAAAAATACTTGTTTTTCTGTTGTACTCTATACCTATAAATTATATTATATGTGTACTAGTAAATTATCGGACTGTAAATGCAGAAAAGATTCAAACGTGAGCTTCAAAACTTGGTCCCATCATTATACGCAATCGTTCTGCTTAGCTTATAGCTTAAAAAGTTTAGTAATTATTTAGATAAAATTTCAGCCGCTTTTCTATTATTTTTGCATATATCAAATCGGTAAAAACTGATTTAGATTGAATATCTAATCTACATTAATCAGTATAAACGAGTTGAAAAGCCAGATATCAATATTGAACTTGTTGTTTCCTGTTTCTAAAATTTCATAGGTTATTAACGTAACCTGCTTGCCAGGGTCACACTGATTAGGAAGTTGATTTTCCAATCAGTGGCCAATCATTTAATTGTAATTGCAACACCGGAAACGACCACTCCACGCCCCTGGGGTTGCCCCTGCACGTCCGTCCGACAATGCTTTTAATTCATCGGTACATGCTCTTTTTGTTATGGCTTTAATGACCTTTATGTGGGTTTCATGTAAATAGGAGTTTACAAATACAAAATTGTCCTGAATTGGTAATAAAATACAATTGAGCAATAACAACCCTTTCAAAAGCGCGGGTCACGGTGTGTAACTATTTTATTAGACCACTTAGTTATCTAAATTCTAACATTGTTTGTAAATTTAGTTTTTTCATAAATGATACATATGAAAAACGAATAAAATAAAATAAAATAATAAGAACTCACAACCTTACAAACACACTGACACATGACAGTCCGTCTTTCTTCCGATAGATTCGAAAAAAGTAACATTTTACGGAAAAATATGTACAGAAAGAACAGGCTGACTACCGTTGCTGAAAAGCTCTCACAACGCGTAGAAACAAAATAATAAATGAAAGTTTCATATAGTATATCATTTTGTTATTTTGAGGAAAAAACGCTCATATTTGTCAGTCGTAGTACAGAAATACCTAGATACATATTTATTTTTTTCTTAGCATAGATATTAAGGGTAGTACAATAAATGCGGTGTCAGATTATTATGTTTGCATTTGTGAGTTTCGCTGTAGCAACAAAAAACATTTATATAAACAGTTTCTAATCAGTTTATTAGACACCTCTTTTAAGATAGAAATTATCTATCTATATATATATAATGAAAATGGTCTTCGTTTGAGGCTCAATCACGCCTAAACCACTGATCGTATGATTCTGAACTCTGACATGAAACTACCACCATTCGTTGCGAAATTTTTCCTAGATGGTTTATGGCTATTTATTTTTTGAATTCTAACGTTCCTTCATTTTTTTATTGCTGTTTTACTTTTATGAACATTTATCCCGCTAATTGCAAGCGTTTTGCTCTTGATTCTTTTGTTTCCATGGCAACGGAGTTTACTAAACGGATAATGTTCTTTTACATTCAGCTAAGAATCTACTTACAAACTTCCACGCACCCCTGCACACCCACTCTCATTTTTTGATAAAAATAAAATGCCGTATCTATGATCGAGTATCACTTGAGAACGGCTGGACCGATTGGGTTAATTTTTTTTATTGTCTTCAGAATTGTCAGGAGAATGTTTATATGTAAAAAATTTTTTAAAAAGTCTGCTAAAACGTTAAAAATTTCGATGATAATCGAAGTATTCCAATTTCTATAGTTACTCATCACGAAATCTCGGGAACTATAGGACTTAGAAATGTGAAACTTGGTAGGAATATTACTTTCGTTATGTAGAGGTCAACTATAATTTTTTTTTTTCGGATTTTAAGAAATTCAGCCCCCAAAGGGGATTGCGGGGGCGTTAACAATGAACAATTCCCGTTTTTAAACTAGCTCCTATAAATTCCAAATTTGGTAGGAATCTTCTGTAAGAGATGTAGAAATAGTCTATGAACGAATTTTACGGTAGCTCACCCCACAGGGGGTTGCGGGGGTGAATTTTTTTATTTTTTAAGCCGTAGCTCCTACAGACTCCAAATTTAGCTAGAGTCGTCTATATGTGATGCAGAAATGATTTAAGAACGGATTTTACAACAACCCACCGCCGAAAAAGATTGCGGTAGTGGGTGTTAAAATGTGAAATTTCTATTTCCAAACTGTAACCTCTATAGACTTTAAATTTGGTAGTAATCTTTTATTTGTCATGCAGAAATCATCTCAAATAGGATTTTACGAAATTCTATTTCCAATAGGGATTGCGGGGGTGGGTGTGAGAATGTTAAATTTATGTTTTCAAACTGTAACTTCTACAGACTCCAGACTTTTTTTACTGTTTAAATAGAAAAGGTTAAAGTCAATTGTTTTTTTTTTATTTAATTTCATTCATTTTGGTTCTAAAAACTGGTCTCATGAGATAAAAGCTCAAACTTTAGGTAAGTAATGATTTGTAAAATATATTGATATATAATTAAATTGTAAATTACAAATTTTTATTAAAAATTCGACATTAACTATCAAGAAAGTGTTATATTGGATGTTTCACAACAGTCCGAATCGCTTTAAGTGACAGAAGATTCCATGAAGGGATTGGTTGCTTTGAAGAATACGATAATATAAGTGAATTTTCCTTTGCAGAGATTAGAGAGGTGAATGTGCATAAAAAATAAAATAAAGTGATGATATAGTGTCCTAGTGGGAGTGCCATACTGTTGCCTTCGGGCTTCAGCCAAATGGGCAGGCACGACCGGGGCAGTACCACTGTCTCTCAGAAAACCGGCGTCAAGTGATGCAATGGGTTCGCCTTATTGTACTCGCGTTTCGTCCGGTGAGAGAGATTCCCGGAGCCCATCCCCCCCATCCCCCTTCCCCCCCTCCCCCTAAAAAAAATAATATGAAGGTGCAGAAAAAAAAGAATCTACCCCAGGGGGGTACCACACGCGCCCGCGGTGGAGAATCCCCCTCTGGGCGTCAGTCACCGGGGCACTCTGCACCCGGTGGTGGACGCACAGGCTGCCCTTCGTATTCTGGGGGGGGCAATTCTGCGCTCTACAAAAATAATTGTCCTCGGGGCAAACGGAAGAACTTACCGAAGGCAACCCCTTCCACGCTCACAGTGGACTTCACCAATGTTAGGGGGCTCAATTCTAACCTAAACGCGGTTCACTTTTACCTTGAAACTGCGAAGCCGGCCTTATTCTTCCTTACTGAGACTCAGATATCCTCCCCGGCTGATACTTCTTACCTCTCCTACCCGGGGTACAAATTGGAACATTCGTTTGTGCCGCGGGCGGGAGTTTGCGTGTACGTCAGAGAGGATATCTGTTCTCGTCGCCTTGGGACGCTTGAAGGAAGGGACCTATCTAACCTTTGGCTCCGCGTAGACTGCGATGACCATCCGCGATTCTATGCGTGCCTGTATAGGTCCCATAGCGGAAATGATGAAACTGACCGACTCATTGAGCACATCCAAATGGCTACAGATTCCCTGCTCGAAAGGGTTCCTACCGCTGAAATCGTGATACTTGGCGATTTTAACGCCCACCATGCCGATTGGCTCGGCTCTGAAACCACCGATCACGCGGGAAGATCCTTTCACGACTTTGCTTTAGCCTACGACCTGACACAAATGGTCCCTGCGATTACGCGAATACCAGATGTGGTTGGTCATAAACCCTCTTTGTTGGACCTTCTGCTGACTTCGCATCCGGAGAACTATCAAGTCTCTGTGGACCCGCCATTGGGTTCATCGGATCATTGTGTGGTCCGGAGTACTGTGCCATCTACGCGCCCTTCGCGGCCTCACTTTTTGGGTTGTCGCCGTATTTGGCACTATAATGACACAGATTGGGACGGGATGCGGTCTTTCTTTGCGTCCTACCCTTGGGGGCCTATTTGCTTTTCGTTGGATGCTCCAGATTCCGTCGCTGCCTCTGTAACCGAAGTGGTTCTGCAGGGCATGGAACTCTTTATTCCATTTTCTGCGGTGCCGATCGGTGGCAAGTCTCAGCCCTGGTTTAAACGTTCTTGCAAGGCGGCCTCGCGTCGAAAGCGAGAATGCTTTAAGGCATGGGCGGAAGCGGCGAAATCTCGTGATGCTAATACCAGCGAACTCAAAAAAGCATATAACTCAGCCTCCAGGTCCTTCAAACGGGAAATCTCTAAGGCAAAGTCAGAGCACATTGCCAGATTTGGCGAGAGATTGGCCCAACTCCCTTCGGGGACTCGAGCCTTCTGGTCTCTCGCCAAAGCTGTCCAAGGGAATTTTTGTCAGCCCTCCATACCACCATTGCACAGGGAGGATGACTCGCAGGCCCACACTGCGAAGGAGAAGGCCGACCTTTTAGGCTGTCTCTTCGCTTCCAGCTCGACTTTGGATGACCGAGGGAGATCACCACCGATCATTTCAAGGTGTGATTCTTCGATGCCGGAAGTTACATTCCGGCAACGTGCTGTTCGCAAAGCATTATCTTCCTTGGACATACATAAGTCGAGCGGGCCGGATGGTATTCCTCCAATTGTGCTGCGTACTTGTGCTCCTGAGTTGGCTCCGGTCTTAACGCGCCTTTTCCGGTATCTGTACTCGCTTGGCACTGTCCCGGAGTGCTGGAAGATCGCTTCGATACATCCGATCCCTAAAAAAGGCGATCGCTCTGATCCGTCCAACTATCGCCCAATAGCGATAACCTCCTTGTTCTCCAAAATAATGGAATCCATTATTAATGGCCAGCTCTTGAGGTATCTGGAGGGCCACCAGCTGATAAGTGACTCTCAGTACGGCTTTCGTCGTGGTCGTTCGGCTGGTGACCTTCTTGTATACCTTACGCATAGATGGGCGGAGGCAATTGAGTCCAAGGGGGAGGCTCTAGCGGTTAGTTTGGACATAGCGAAAGCCTTCGATCGGGTGTGGCACAGAGCACTGCTCTCGAAGCTTCCAGCTTATGGGCTTCCCGAGAAATTATGCGATTGGATCTCCAGCTTTCTGGCCGATCGGAGCATCAAGGTCGTCATTGACGGAGCATGTTCCGACCTTAAACCCGTGAACGCTGGGGTCCCACAAGGCTGTGTTTTATCCCCGACCCTGTTTCTTCTGCATATCAATGATATGTTGCAACTTAGCAACGTTCATTGCTATGCGGATGACAGCACTGGGGATACTCTTTACATTGGCCGGGCAGGTATTTCTCGGGCAGATGTCGATGAGTACCGGAACAAACTTGTGTCTGAAGTAGAAACTCTACTACGTCGAGTCTCCGACTGGGGCAGACTAAATCTAGTCCAATTTAACCCCAAGAAGACACAAGTTTACGCGTTTTCCGCTAAAAAAACACCCTTTGTCGCTACTCCTCTTTTCGAAAACACTCTTCTTAAAGCCGCAGCCAGCATTGGAATACTTGGCGTTGACATATCGAACGACGTTCAGTTTCGCGGTCACTTGGAGGGAAAGGCTAAATTAGCCTCCAAAAAGCTCGGTGTGCTTAACAAGGCGAGACGGTACTTCACTCCGGGCCATCGCTTGCAACTATATAAAGCGCAAATTCGGCCCCACATGGAGTACTGTTCTCACCTCTGGGCGGGGGCTCCCCAGTACCAACTCCTTCCACTTGACCGTGTTCAACGAAGAGCGGTTCGAATCGTCGACGACCATTCTCTCTCCGAGCGGCTTGATCCTTTGGCGTTGCGTAGAGATGTGGGGTCACTCTGCATCTTCTACCGCATTTACCATGGAGAGTGTTCAGAGGAGTTGTTCGGATTAATACCTGCAGCTGAGTTTCATCATCGGACGTCGAGGCAGAATACGAAATTCCATCCGTATCACCTCGACGTCCGCCGTTCCACAACTGCGCGATTTTCAAGGCAGTTTTTGCCGCGCACCACCACTTTGTGGAACCAGTTGCCCACTGAAGTATTTCCGAACCAATTCGACTTAGGGTCCTTCAAGAAAAGAGCGTACAAATTCTTAAAAGGCCGGCAACGCACTCGCGAGCCCTCTAGCATCGAGAGTGTCCATGGGCGGCGGTATCACTTAACATCAGGTGAGCCTCCTGCCCGTTTGCCCCCTATTATATAAAAAAAAAAAAAAAAAAAAAAGTTTAAGAGTTAATTATGAATGTAATAAAAATTATTTAAATTTATCTAGAAATCGTTAATTGACGGAATTTACAACGTTTTATTATACTTTCAAGAAATACGAACTTACTTTGAGAGAAAAGAACAAGAACGAATGATGCGTTTGGTTAAACAGGCTAAACAACAGCAGGAGTGGAAATTAAAAAGTAATTTTCTATTTGTTGATTGAGATACTTATAGGTATAAAACATAACAAATAAATTTAATTTTAATACAACCCCATGAGATGAAAAAAACATCGCGACGGAATCAACTGAGATAGAAGACGAAGAAGTCATAGAAGGAAGAGTAGGTGAAAAAGTGGATAAGGAGAAGAACGAAAAAAGGAGAAGATTGAAAAAATAGAGGAATAAAAAAGAATAATATTATTATTGATAATAAAATAATATTATTGATCTACATTGACGTACATTTAGCTCTAAATTTCGGTTCATTTTCAAGCTACCTTCTCTATTTAAAAAAAAATATTAATGTTTATTATTGTAATTGTAATAAGATTATTTAATATAAGTGCGGCAGTGATAGCTATGCAGCTGGCGTATGATTCGGTTGATCACCCAATCTATGCAGCTTTTAGAGTGGTTAGTACTTTGATGGGTGATCTTCTTAAGAATACGATTGGTCTGCATGAACATCATTGTTGTTAGGTATAAGTTAAAGGCTCATTGATCACTACAATGCAGAATTTTAGTGATTAATGAAAATTTGCCTATCACCGATTGAACTGGCGTGAGTTTTCTCTGTGGTTTCCTCATGTCACTGTGTTCCGCCGAATAATGGGACACAGGGTAGATACGGTACAACAAAGCACATGTCGGTCCACAGCCGCAAAATATATATACATACAAATGATTAAATAAATTTAGTTTGTCATTGATAAATAATTAATACCGTAATTAATTTATAAAAAAAAGTTTATTAATATATTAACACATAATATTTCATCTTCATCTTCATCTTCAATAATCATCTTATGGATGCAAGAATTGGTAACTCTTCAACTATGAATTCAATTATATGCAAGTACATGAATAAAGGAACTGACCAAGCAACTTATTCAGTTAGTAATGAAAATAATGAAATCCAAATTTTTCAATCGGGTCGATATATAAGTTCTTCAGAAGCTACTTGGAGAATACTAGGTTACCCAATACATGAAAGAAATCCAACAGTGTTTCATTTAGCAGTTCATTTGGACAATGGTCAAAGAGTTTATTTCAATCCGACAAACATACAAAATTTGGCAATACCTCCTCCGAAAACTACATTGACTGAATTTTTTAATCTATGTTCTAGAGATGATTTTGCTAGAACTTTATTATACTGTGAAGTACCTTCTTATTATATATATATAGTATACTTAAACTCCGTTATGTTAACGAGTATGTTTTACGTCCCGGCAAACTCAACTTACGAGCGACGAATCGTCGAATGTGAGATGGAGGAAGATTAATACTCATTTCTCCATGAATCGGACCATTTCTATTGGACAATTTTTCCATTTATTCTTTGTTTTGTTGTTCATCAACATTTATTATTATAATAATAATAATTTATTATGTCAATAAATTTTATTTTTAAGTGAATTTGACTCTTCTTTGAAAAATATTGTAAATTTCAGAAAAAAAATAAAAATTAACAAAAAAAGCAAAAGAAAATATAAATAAAAAAAAAAAATTAACAAAAAAAGCAAAATAAAAATGATGAATAAAATTTAATTTAATTCCTTTGAAAATTCGCCCAGCAAAGCGGGCGGGGTCGGCTAGTATAGAATATAATTAAGATAGAGATTATACTATTTCGTGTAGAAATTTCTAGATCGAATACAGAATAAATCTGGCATGTCCAGGGTCTGAGATTCGAAAATTTATCGAATCTGATCGGTGAATTAAAGTACAAAAGTAAGATGGCCATACTTGGCTAAAATTCTGACGAGGTCAATGTGAGTTTGGTGCTCCTAACTACTAAATCTATACAGTAGAAAAAATTATTTAAATATAGTTTTCACTTCCACTAGATTAGAGATATATCCCTATAGATAGAACTATGAAACTCGAAATTTTCTACCCGTTTCTCTGAACCTGGAATCTCTGCTTGCCAGGAATCAAGTGCTCTACGGCTGTTTTAGCTAATCTTTTACTTCCCGTTGCAGAACAGGCTTGAGAGCTAGTAAATCTCTCATTGATACTTGAAGTCAAGTATTTTTATAAATAAAATCAAGTCTGGCAGAAGCACTATTTGCGATACTGGTCAGTTACAAGACTGAACGCATCGTTTGTTATCAAATTGATTGGCGAATTAAAATAATATAAATCGAAATAACAATATTTTATTAAGAAAATCAAAGTAATTAATTAATTTAGTGAATTATGGGAGCTGAAAATATCATGTTAGCCTCTGTGGAATTTGAAGTATTTGGTGAAGTCCAAGGTAAGTATTATTGTTTTAAAAAATATTGTTTAAAAATAATTTAAATAATCTTATAATACTTTAAAGTCGTTTAAAGAATTTTCTTTTATTACAAAGAACTTTTGAAACGTCAATGTATTTTTAAACATCGGTTCCGAATTTAGTTTACTCTGAAAATATATGTGTATTGTAAGATAGAAAACTTTATGATAATCAGTGTTGCAAAATCTATTTACTTTTATCAGTGATTATCGAGATTTTTATTTTCTTTACGTTTTTTTGTGAAAATGTAAAATCCATGTTGGTCATAATTATGTAAATTATTATCCAGTGGTTCCACAACTTATTCTTTATGGGCCTTTTTCCCAGATTGCATCTGCTTCCTGGCTGATTTGATTAGATATGTAGTCGTGTAGTAAGTAGTGGAACATTTTTTCGTACCTGACACGTATTTTTCTTCACCATACAAGCAAGTAATCATAGGGCATATGGAACCTTGAGTTTGAGCGTGGCACACTGAAGCCGCTGAACCAACACCAAAAAGAAACCAGTGGAGCTTTAAGCGCTGTACCTCAGATCTCTGTTTCGTGTTCATAAATGTTTTTCTAATAGGCAAGTAGAGTAGTTGATGTTGCAGTGGTGGCCTAGTGGCTCCAGCGTGCGACTCTCATACCTGAGGTCGTAGGTTCGATCCCCGTCTGTGCACCAATGGACTTTATTTCTATGTGCGCATTTAACATTTGCTCGAATGGTGAAGGAAAACATCGTGAGGAAACCGACATGTCTTAGACCAAAAAGTCGACAACGTGTTCAGGCACTGGAGGCTGATCACCTACTTCCCTATTAGATTTAAAAATGATCATGAAACAGATTCAGAAATCTGAGGCCAAGACCTAAAGAGGCTGTAGTGCCACTGATTTATTTTTTAATAGGCAAGTAGGTGAATATTTTGGGTCTAAGACATGCCGATGACGATGATTTCCTTCACAGTTCGAGCGCTTGTTATTTACGCACATAGATAGAAAGTCGGATAGGAATGAACCTACGAGCTCAGAAATTAGATACGCAGTCTGAAGCCGCTATTCCAATACAACTTCACATAACATATACATAATAATTTATTGCGAATTCGGTTTGGTACATTTATCGAATCTATAAATAGTTGAGAGAGATTTGCAGTTAGGTTGGAATTGGGTTAAAAGCTTCGATCGTGCAATAAAGTAATAGCTTGTGAAACCTGATTTAATATCGTACTATTATGTATTAATATACTATAATCCGCACTACCATTAGGCGCCTATTTAATGTGAAGACAATTTTTTAATTAAGTAAACTCCGGTATATTGCAAATTGGCACATTTTTAGATTTTGTATGTCGAAATTGCATGTCCCAATGGCGTGAAATTTAAAAATGCTCGCGAAAATTAAAACCTATCAATTAATTAAAAAAAAAAATCAGATACTGGAATTTAAAACAAATACGTCTAAAATGATATTTTATCGTTAAATTGTAAATAAACCCTATAGAAATATGTGTCTCTCAACTTGTATTTAGATGATTTTTATTCTGCAGGATGTTTTTTCACCAAATACTGCAAAGAGATGGCTGAGGGTTTGGGTATTGGAGGTTGGGTGAAAAATACGAGAAACGGCACAATCGTGGGAAGGATACAGGGGCCAATGGAGAACTTGGATAAAATGTAATAATATTTAAGTATTAATTAATTATTGTTATAAGATTTTTGCTTTCGCTCTATTAAAATTCATATGCAAATAAAATCGAAGGCTAAATTTTGCGTTACCTCAAGACCATCGTATATAATGTGACTTTTATTAACACTTAATAAAAAAAATCGTGTGAATTTTGACGTTGTTTAAAACAAAATATAATTTTATATAAGGACTATACTAGACTAGTCTATGATTGAAAATAATAGACTTAGGAAATGACTTACAGTATATTAAAAAGTTATATTTAGCATTAATTTAAGTCATTACTTACATTATTCAATAAATCCACATAAAGAACAATAAAAACGCAGGTTTTTTTACCTCTATTGCAATTTAAATTAATTCATTTTATCAACATCGTTAGTCGGAGACGTTTCATGACATTAATGAGCCGTCGCCCGTCACACTTATCGGTTTCAGGCAATAAAGAGATAGAGATCTTGTCATTATATAATCTAAGGTCCATCAAAAGAAAGTTAACCTTGCCTGCGTAATCGTTCTATGTAACTAATTATATCCGCTACTTGGGCTCCTGCCAAGCAGTTCCGTGTTGATCCAATTAGTTCCTTGTCAACAAACCAATGCCAGCTATCGCAGTACATTGTTATAATAATAACAATGTCTGTATGTTATTGCGTATTTATTAAGGGCTGAAATTATATTGCATAACATTGTAATAATAAAAATCCATACCTATAAAGTTTAGACTGCACCTGTTTTTTGATAGACAAGTAGGTGATAAGTCTTCTTTGGGTCTAAGACATGCCGGTTTTGAACGCAAAACCTTCAGGTTGTATGTACTAATAGTAGGTCAAAGATTAAATTAAGATATCTGTAAGATAATTTATTAATCCATATTATAATAATAAAAATGTATTGTTTTTTTTTTTTTTAAGTATGATATATTCTTAGTAAAATCTTATATTGATTTGTAACTTTTGTTGAATTAAATTTATGTGGTTTTCCAGGATCGATTGGCTTAGCACAAAAGGCTCTCCGGAAAGCAAAATAGAAAAATGTGTGCTTTCTAACTTCGAAAACGTGGCACGTCTGGCATTTAACAATTTTAGTATACGTTTTTAAAATATCTTCTTATTTTATTTAAATATGACAATAAGGGCCCGCTACAGAACCCGCTAAAGCTATGTCCTGTGTATAAATCTCTCCAACGCTAAGAACTCACGAAGCGGTTTGCAACAGCGCCCGCTGCGGTGCCGGTTTGGAGTTTTATTTCCAAAACTCACGAGACCGGAGTTTTGTGCGGTTACGCAGCCGCCGCGGTTGAGATTATCGCCCACAAACTTGGCGGTTGATTAAAGTAATACGGATATCGCCCGCCAGCCAATCGCGAGCAACCCGCCGCGGCTGCCGCTATTAGATGATCGGCGGTGCAGCAGAACCCGCAAACAATCGGCGTAAACCGCGTCGTGAAATGTGGTTAAATTTTTGGCATAAATATCTGTATTATACAAAGACTGTAGGCCCGCAACCACGGGGGGGAGCGGGTGCAAACCGCTTCGTGATTCCTTAGCGTGGGAATGTCGATTCGAAAGGAACGTTGAATGGTGTCTGTGGTAAAATCTTACAAACTTAATATACGCTTGTCAAAATAAGCGAACGAAATTCAAATTTCTGTAGCTCAATACCGTCAATTTGTGTTAAATACAATATTGTATTTACTTTTATTAATCTATGACAAATATTATGATGCTGAGAATAAAAGATTAGACATTACTAGATAAGGTATCGTTAAATAAATATAGGATTATGTAAACGTACACTTCCAGTGATATTTATATCGAAGCATGCATTTCTTTATTAAAAACAAATTTGTATGCACGAAGTTTGTGACAGATGCGATTATAAGATATG
This sequence comes from Pieris mannii, assembly GCA_028984075.1. NCBI lineage: Eukaryota > Metazoa > Arthropoda > Insecta > Lepidoptera > Pieridae > Pieris > Pieris mannii. The sequence continues at coordinate 11,997,544 of CM054785.1, forward strand.
TCGAATACTGTTGAGTTCATAGTTGATAACACATAATGGATCTACTTAGGTGCACTGTGTTTTGTCCAGAGGAATTCGACTACAATTAATTTAATGATGCATTTCATAATTGTGTGTGTCATTGGCATATATTTTAGCCTGTGAAAGTGCGATAAAGGGTCAATCATCTTAATTCTTATTATTTGCCCATAACTTCTGTAGCTGTGTCTGGGCAGGCTTAGTTTATTACGTGGCAATCTCTTTAAACACTTACTTTTATTGATGTCTAATCAGATCAAATCTAGAGAATCAACGGGATGTAAAAAGATGTGAATTATAAACACATGATTAAGAAATCGTTTATTTGTATTTTTAAAATATTGTATGTACATAAGCCTAATGCTACATATATATAATACAAATGGAATGATCTGGATGTCTGACTTAGATTTGATCACCTGAAGCTTAACATTAAGTATACGTTAAATAAGGCAGCACTCACATCGTTCCTTGGTGGATATATAATACAAAAATATATATTTAAAGGCACTTTTTATGGGGTGAATAGCCTGCGCATGAGTGCAACAACAGTCACAACAGTGTAAAAATGCTTTTCTTACGAAGATTTAAATACTTAGAAGATATAATTTTTTAACTTTTTCGCCCAACATAACCGCCACTCTAAGAAATTATAACAAGGTGATTTCTTAAATTATAGAATACATAAATTCTTAGGATCATATTTGGTCACGATAAAATTGTATTGTGTTTACAATACAATTTTAGTTTCACTACTAAATTTAAATGCATTGATACACTACAGTAAAATAAGGATTACATCATTCATTTTTAAATAATTTTTAAAGAGTATATGTCATAGTAATTTAGCCACACATCTCCTCTGATATACCGATTAGAAGTGATATGTTTATGTTTTTATATATAAAGTAATTTGTTCACTATACGAAGACAATGGAAAAAAACGCGAGTACAGGTTTTCATTAAATTTAAACATTTGTTAATTCTTTAATCTCATTTATCAGCTTCAACTGCCACTGCCATTAGGTCGCCACGCTGTTGTGCGTAACGTAACGTTATGCAAAATAATAAATATAATTAGGTTTTAGAGTATTGGTTGATCTCGTTACAACTATAGTCTCTCAGGCTTTTAATTATAGTACTTAACACAGTACACTATACCGGAACTACGTTCGTAATAAAATATCGGTACAGAATAATTCTGTTTTCATTCTGGCAATATTCCAACAACCATAACACAACCATGGTCTATACTTTTTCTTCTGGTGTCTGTAAAGGCACACTGGCTTCTTCCATTTTTTTCGTTGAGTCCAATGCTTTATGTCGTTTTGTTTTTTCCTTGTGAAAGAAGAGTCGGAGGTAATGACAGGGGAAGATGACGCATTCGCCAGCCGGTTCCTCTGCGTCAATATAAACTCCTCTCACAAGAATTGAATTTGAACAATTTAAGAGAATCAGCAACGCCAGACTTACGATGTGGCAAGACCAGTTGCTTAAGAGAGGCGAATCTGAAAAAAAAAACTCGTTAAAATAGAAATAATATAGAATATAAAAGATTTCTTTACAAAATACCATTTACAACTAGGTATTTTACTATTTTATGTTATCACGCTGTAACCGTAGCATTAAAATAATACAAATATATAAGATTTAAATTTACAAAATATATGGTTTTAAAACTGATCTTGGTGAGTTATAATTAATAATATAAGTAAATTCAATAGTTAAACTAGTACTATTTTCAATAACAATGTTACTATTACTGTAATTACACCCTGTTAAAATCTATATTGTATAAACGAACCTGGCAAAAAATAAATATCCAGCAATCCCCAAACCCCACGCCATACATTCACCGTGGAAGCGAAGGAAAGTAAGTGGTAAACATCAGCGATCAACAGCCTTGGGGCTCCGTGAAGTCTTGCGACAACCCACCGCATCGGCGCCTGCAGCGAAAACGTCACAACTACCATAGAGTAACCTACTATCTGTGGACAAAAAATAATATTAAAATAGGGTACCATATACTATATTTATTTATTACGACACATGTTACTTGCATAATCATAAAATTACTAGCATAATCTAGAATTCACAAGAATACATGTTTGAATTGTATTGATCTTATCATATATTGACATAACTGTGAGAACAGTGCTCTAAATAAAATATTTTTATCAAAGGTTTCATTAACGTTATATTATTCTTAATTATTAGTCAATATTGTAATGTTTTTCTTTTATCTTTATTATAGCGAGAAGAGACATGTTTTTAACCAAAATCAGTGCAAGATATGAAGTCTTTAATTAAACTATAAAGAAGATAGTAATAGGGATATTAAGAAAAAACGTAATATTATGTGAGTCAAGTTTTGTTAGGCCGCCTGACTAAAAAAAAAACAACTCGACATCTGTACTGATTTTGAGGGAAATTTTCATCAGATTATTTTTTCTCAGTGGCAAAATTTTAGTCGTTCGTCTTTTGTTTTCAAGACTGTTTCTCTCTTATTATTTTTAGAAAGAGCTAATTAGAAGAATTTGCTTAATATAGATATATGTACTTAGAACTATAACATATTTGTGCGTTTACAACACCTTAGCATCACAATATAAATAAAAATCGACGTGTGAGATAAACAAAACAGTAAAATAATGGCGCCTGTAATAATACCTCTACAAACATAGTTATCTTTTCTTCAGTCGGATGAACCATAAGCCAAGTAATTCACTTAACACTTTATGATTATGTTTGTTTATACGTTTATTTGTTGTGCGGTGGAAACACCCCGAATGGAGATATCATATCATAGGGAAGTGCCCTAGTTCGTCACTAAATTTCCTTTGTAAATTTTCCACTACTTACGTATTTTTTTACGCTTAAACTATACATGACAAATTTACAAAAATATATGTAAGGAACTTTAGTTAAAAATTGTGATTAGAATAATATGGTTTTTATGAAGGAACGTGGCAGACATGAAATTTATAAAATATATAAATTTAGAATTGCAAAATTTAGTAATGATACAAAATGTTAAAGTTGTAATTAATGTTTCGGATATAACACATGAACAACGAATGAGTGAGGTACGTTAGATTATGTAAAGTTTTAGTCAGCTAGGAAAGGGATTGACAGCAATATTTTTATATTGCCTGCCATTTTTCATACATTATTTAGTTGTATCGTTTTTTTGTCGTTGATAAAGTTTGTGGAGTCACACAGAACTATTAATAACATGCTTATTAAAGATCCCGGAGCAAAAATAGGAGAATTATCCAATTGTGTACACGGAAATGAGAAAATAAGGTATTATGAGCGGTTATGGCCAGTTTACAGCACAATGATATTTCTACCCACGTGGAATTCAATGTCACTGCTGAGGACTTGTGTCATTGTCAATTTACAGTTTGCTTTATTTTACCATAGAACATAAAGTTCCGTTCGATTCCTGACAAAAAAATATATTTTTAATTTTATTTAGTTTATTAACTTTTTGGATTATTATCGACTCTGTAATTGAAAAAATTGAGACGTTACTTTGCGATATCTCCCGTATGTCGAAAACGTTTTGATTCATAGTTCCCGGTTAATCCTGACTCCTTTTTCATCTCGAATATGTTTATATCATCATTATGACATATACGGCATCGCACATATCACGGCAACATGTTTCTTTTATATTGATGGTATTTGTGAGACGTTTAAGTGAAATAAATAATTGTTTCAAGAACTTTCATCATATTATTAATTAGAAGTGCTTCTCACTCCCTAAAAATCATTATAAGACATTTTTCATTAAGGTTAGTACTTCTTTTTATAACTTTTTGAGTTACCGTAATTTTAAAAACATGAAATATTCAGATCGTGAGAACCGTTATAATAAGTGTAATAAAAGTTTTCACGGGAAAGTAGTAATTAACAAGGATTCTTATTTATTTCTTGAAATATTAATATAACCAAAGAATATAAAAAAGGACACCTGAACAACAAACTACTGGAAAAAGATGTATAGGGCGACAAAAGAAAAGATGGACACTGGACAGGTAACGATATAGAACTCGTAGAAAGTGATAGCGATAGAGAGATACTTCGCTCTACGCAATGATCACATTGTTATTTTGTTTGTTATAATTAGACCATTTAAATCCGAAGTTGGTTAAAGCAGTACGTAATAGAGCGAGGGCAAGGAGAGGAAACGCCAATTGCGATCTAAGTGGTCACTGACTCAATGGCGAGCATCTGACCCATATGCGGAAAAATAGATCTTCAAAGACTTAGGTAAACAGGTTTTCTAACTTATATTGAAAATAAGATGTTTTTCTGACCAGTGTAGAGCCAGCAGCTTTAAGCGCGACACTCATCCTTGAGCTTATTAGAAAAAAACAAGACTGAGACCCCGGCTTTGTTGTAGCATACTAACTAGTTTTAGACATATATTTTTTATAGATTAAATAAATATTCTTAGATGGTTAATACAGTTAGTAGTATAATTAAGAAATGAGCTTTATCTGTACGTATACTATACTAATATGTGTTGACAAGATGTGAAATTTGATCACAAAGTTTTCCAACTATTCGTAATTGTGTCTCGCGAGCAGTTTTTTATTAAACTTACTTTCAAACATATCAGTTTGGCTTGTATGTATATGATACTGTTTAAAATTGATGGTTTTTCATTAAAATTATTTAATAGGCTTCTTAGTGATATATAGACAATCACTTTTAACATATTCGGTAAGATATCTATTTTTTGATGCCTCGCGAAATATTGAAACTTTTTTCAACATAAATTAAACGAATCAAAATTGTTTTGTTTATAATAAACCGATTTTTTTAAATAAATCTCTATGAATTGCTGTAAAATACTGGGATGATAAACAATATTTACCTTATATTTTATTATATGTATCTAATGTTAAACAATTTGAATATGAAATTGCGTCTTGGCTAAGGTGGAACATGTAAAACCAAGGCAAATAGAATTAAGTATTTCAAACCATTAAAATTCCTTTTCTTTATTCATTTTCTGTCCTTTTATCTATTATAATTATTGATGGATATTGAATTTTAGCCAGTTTCATTTTTCATAACCATATAAAATTATAACCATTTATGTATTTAAATACTAAATTTATCGAATCCTTTTCCAAATTCCGCTCCAATTTCCAATCCAAAGAAGTATATCTAATAACGCACTTCCTAACTTTTTTGCATGGCTGACGCACAAACTGTGCAGGCCAAGAAAAAAAATGTTCTATAAAAAAATGACGCGATATTAAATATTTTAATAAGTCACTTTAAATTCGCTCCATTTTCTAGTACTAGATTGGACGGTTAGTAGTATATTGCGAAAAATTTCCGCCTCCTTATTAATAATTGTATCGTATTGTAGTCAAATTGTGTATTGTGTAGCGAATTGACTCTAAGTGTGAAGCACGAGATTTTTATTGTCGTTCAGCTGTATATATTCTATAAATGTGACAAGTACATAATATAATAGAAATCACGCTAACCAAAATTTCCTGCGGATGATAAATCTCAACAAATATACACTATTATTAATTTAATTTAAAATTCCATGACGATAAAAAGAGATCTGTGCAAAACTATTGCAGTTACATGTTTATCTAACTTTAGATTAAAACTTATAAAATCTACTTGCATCTACCACGCGTAGATACAATGATTTAAATAATATTATAAATTATATATAAGTTTTTATCCGTAACTCTCCACAAATCGACAGATTTTTTTACAAATGAATACAAATTTATATAGACGTTGAGTTAATTTAAATTTTCGATAAGGTTTTAAATTTTGTGGTTAGATGTTAAACAAAATCAATGCACGAATTAAGTATATATTAAATAAAACATGTCACTGTTTGCTATATAAGAGATTTCGAAACTTTTGAAACAGACATTAACTGTCTGAATAAACTGACGAAACTTTATCGATTTTTTCAAGTTTAAAAAACAATGACTAAATACTCCTATTATAGCATCATTTAATCTAAGCTTATACTTACAAGTGACGTCCAGCAAGATTTGACAGGATCATCTGGATACAGGTAAATGTCAATCAAAGCCCACAGACCTCGCCACACGAACACCACCAGTGACCCAACCACAGTCACAGAAAACACACAGTCGAGTATGTACAGAGCTGTTTCCTTACTACTCTGTAACAAAAACAAATTCGATATATTCATTTTATATTTAACTCCCTGAAGATTTATAAATTCTGATTATTGTTAGATATTTACCTTTACACTTGGATCTTAACTATATTTATATAGTTATATAAGATAGTTAATATAAAATAAAAATATAAAATCAATTCAATAATATTAAAAACTGTTTTATAATGATTCTGTTTCTGTAAGTATAAAATTAACACTAAATCACGACTTTTAGTCGAGGTAGATTAGCTTAGGCAGTAACTGTTTTAAAATAATGTGGTTTATCGTATCATATAACATTTAATATGAGATAAGGATTATTTCCTATAACACTCGAGTACCAGATAATAAATTACCTGAATACCGAAAACGGTACTTATAATAATGAGTAAGTAATAATTCTTAAGGGTTTATTTTAGTATTAATTAATACAATATTTTCTACTAATGTTCCTTCCATCTCTAATTCTCTTTAAATGTAAAAACCTAATAAGCAAATGTAATTTATATTTCTACAAAAGTATTCATAATATTCCGAATTGCAAGAAGCTATTATTTTTCTTTTTATATGGTCCTAGCTTATGTGCATATCATAATAGAATCTTAGTGAGCAGAAAACATATCAATTACAACAACTAATTTCAAACAATACATAATAACTTACCGAACAGCGTTCACTACCAACTTATTAATTATTTAATTTATTGATGGTGGTAAGCGTCACATATATTAAATTATGATCTTTGTAAAATTTCAATACATACAAAGGAAAATAATATCAACATTCATACGACCTCTTGAATTACATAATTAATTAAACGTACATTTTGTGGTCAGTAATGTTAGCCTAACTATATTTAAATTTACATACGCGACGCCAAAGGAGTATATTGTTTTGCAACTATTGATTAAAAGTGGCTCAGTAATAGGATTTTTTGTTTTATTATTTTAGTCATGGTGATTCAGTGATGATTCATATGTTAAAATAGAACGTAAGAAAGATTTTAAAATCATTAAAAAAACTCAGATTTTTAATTTGTTTCCCAGTGACCACCATATACTTGTGATCTCTGTCTCTCTGTCAGGTGTGTTCTTCAAAGAACTGCCTTTTCGACTCCACAAAATTTCCTTGTACTAAGAAATAGTATTCTATTAGCAGTAACATATTTTCGAAAAAGAAGAGACGGTGGATGGCTCCTTTGTCGTAGTATTCTTGTACTATGAAACGTGAGAATTATTTTTATATGTATAAGAAAGATGAAAAGACAGATTACAATGACATGAACAATGAAAACATTCCACGTTTATTTCACGTGCTTCGTCGCGATTCGTAATTAAAATTTATATTATTTACTGACAGCGATTTCATTGTTATAAGTCGTATTATTGGTAGTGGAAGAATCTAACAAGTAATATGTAACTCAAGTAGATATTATAGTTGATTATTATATCTACTTGAGTTACAGTAATTAAAGCAATAGACAAAGCTAAGTTTAATAAAGAAATTTTAGTTTACGAGAATACTTTTTAACATCTTAAAACGATTTGGTACTTGCCGGATATTTATGTATCTATTTTTGGTTTGAAAAAGGAGGAAATGAAAGAAAGTATTCTATTATCAGATCATACATTCCAACAATATAGTTTAATTTATAACGATCGTCGACAATTATTGTTGTCACAATCAAAAGTACACAGTAAAAATGCTCTTATTACTTTTACTATATTCCTTTTATTTCATAATCCTAAATCCTATGTAATCCTAATACTTATGTATTACTTAAAGATTATTATATTATGTAATAAGAACATAAGTATAAGTAGTTCAAAGTACTTAAGCCACTGGCCCTAATCTTGTCACAAATATCTCACAATCTGGTGCTATGTTAAGAAAATTGTTGATTTGCGGTATTAGACGCGGAATAGGATGTTGCTGATAGAGGTAAGTATGCAAACGCGTTGTAAACTGTGAATGTTTATTTAGGGATATGCAAAAAAAATTGACACCAACCAGTTAAGTACATGTAATAAATAAGGCGTGTAACGAGGCTAAGGAGACGGTTTTTTTCTTAAATTTAAGATTTTTACAGTCATAGTAAACCGGATCAATCTATTTGAGCAATTGATTCCATAAAAGTAAAAAGTACTATTTTGCAGATTTAAAACCGTTTGTCACCTATTACGAGTATTTTAGACATTCTTGTAATGGTATTTCTTTTAGATTTTTTATCTCCATGATCTTTTCAAGTGTTTGCAGAAAGTTTAAATTTTAAATTATCAAGAAGTTCCGTGGCCTATATACCTAATTTTTATTTCGTCTAAATTAAAATAATGGATACCATTTTATCGAATTTTAACAAAACAAATAAATTACCCCAAAAAAAACATTGGTTAAAAATGTAGGTACTATGTACACATTTTTAAATATACTATTTTTGTATATAAAAAAAGGTTAGATATGTGCTACGCGTCACCGTGGCGCTACGAATGCTACGAAGCGCGCTATTTCATTACGCAATATACTATATTAAATTCTACAAAAAAATGTGGTTTCATACCGTCCTGTAAAATGTTGGTGCATCAAAGTAACCCTCATCTGCATCAATTGACACACTGTACGGAGCTGACTCCAAATTTCGTAACCCTTTCAGACATATTAGGGCTGTTGTTGAAATAACAGTTGTAACTGCTGTAGAAAACGCATCATCTTCGTAAATGTCCATAATACTCCAAACACCTCTACATGCTGCTACGTTGATCAATCCACCGACATAATTATACAATCTTGTCACAATAAAGAACTTAAACTTTCCAATTTCAGGTGTTAATTCTTTGCAACAGTATTCTTGGAAAACGCACAATAGCAGTCCGAAAATGAGTCCCATCGATGTTGTCACCAGCGCACTTAACAGTGGATCTTCGGGGTAGATGTACATATCTAACAAATTCCATGTTGCCAGCCAGTAGATGATGATCAAGGGCCCGGCAATCAAAGTTGTAAAAATAATATCTATATATTCTATTAAGCCAGTGTAATGCTCAATATCGAGCGCGGAGTTAATAAGTAGAATGCTGTCACGCATATCGCCCGTACGACTGAACGTTTACAGTATATGATATCTCCTTATCCGATTATTTGACGATGATTTCCTTAGATAATCGATGTATCGAGTAGTTGAACATCAAAGTGCGGCGGGCCAGTCGTCTCCACATACCGTTTATTTACAACTGATTTTCTCTTTCAACTGTTGCGCAGTTGCTCAAATAAAAAAGCAATAAAAAATGTTTGCAATGAAAGCCTTGCTTACTACAAGAATTACGATGCGTCACAGTACCTACACGATGAATACCGTACCGTGATGTTTGATTTAGTTCTAAATATCGTCCATGGAATCACAAATAATATTAGTAAGTAAAACAACACTTATTTGGAAATTAATTTTTTAAAATTAATTGTAAAAATAAAGATAAGTCTGCTAATAAAATATTCGTGTGAAAGTGATGATTCCATTTTATACCAACTAACCAAAGTATTTAAACTAAACCCGTCTACTCCCTACGCCTAACAGATATAGTACTTACTTATTTTTAATATATTCGTAACGCGAATGTTTGCGATTTGTTTATCAAGCGTTACTTTAAAACTAAAATTGCGATATTCCGTTGATGAGAAATGAATAGGAAATAAAACTTAACGATTTGTCTCAAGCAACCACGTCCGCTCACTTTTACCACAACTCAACAATGATCAATCGAATGTCAAGTCAAGACGAAAATAACTTAGTTATCAATAATAACGTTTCATATATACCTAACTATTATTTGGTTTAGGAAAGTCACCGTCTGTTTAGTTTATGTCGTGAACTCGGGTTCAATTTCTAACAAAACAAAAGTAAATCATTTTTAGCGATTCTGAGGGTTTAAATATTCAGTGTAATTTCCTTGATAGTACTTGGTTTGACGCTGGAGAATTAAATATATTGGGCCAAATTTATAGATGCTGAAATTGCGTAGGTTATTTATTGAAAAGCTGCCATGACTTGGAATTTGAGTAGATACATGTGGATTCTCCCTTCCTATCTGACACAACCGCAGAAGCACGAGAGCATTACATCTGCCTATAGCAGCGTGGATGTCACGAACTTACAAACTTTTGAAAAATTTAATGCCGTTTTTGTTACCCCACCGGGAATCGAACCCAAATCCTTATGATTTAAATTCGAGCAATTAGACCATACAAATAGTGATAGTAATAGTTAAAGTAAATAAGTCCATATATATATAATCTTATTTACTCTAAATCTGCAGAGTATAAAATAAATCCTGTAGAGTCTAAACATATATAATTTTCTTTATATTACTTAACCGATTGGAAGTGGGTTTACACTTAATCTATTTCAATGTACATACTAATATTACAATAAATATATAGTAGGTAGGCTTTATTCCATCTTGGTTAACATTAAAAAAAGATAAGCTCTAGCGGCCGTGGTCACTACTCTATATTGTCGTATTTCCAAAAATACCCTTATTCATCGGCGTCTAATAGTCTCTAGCACATCAAGAAAAATCTGGTCAAAAGAAGTCTTTAATAACGGAGATAAGAGTTTATGCAATAGGAAAACGATGTCATAAGGTAAAGAAAAATTATGAAGACACGTAAATACAAAAACTGCTTTACAATTATACTTTGCAATTATATTACGTATCCACATCTTATCAAATATAAGACGTAGATACGTCTATTCTATTAGTCACCTTACTTATATTTTGATGTTCCTTCTATGCCTGAAATGTTATTACCGCATGAATTGACACTAGGTTGGTATTATATAAATAAGTCAAATATTATTCATTTTTTTAAATGAAAATCGTGATCGTTATATATAACAAGAAAACAAAATGAATGAATACGGCGCCTTTGATCGTAATTGGTTAAAGGGGAAGACGGATGGTGTCGCGTGTCTGTGTTTGGACTAGAACAGCTATTGACCAATCACAAATGAAACGTACCAATGTTATAACTTCACATTCTCACCTCTAGAAATCTCATAAACAAAAGCAGGATATTGATATTTTCCACCTCAAAAAAAAAAGATGTCAAGAAGTACTTGAAAACGCGGGAAGACTCCAATTTTGTTTAGAGATTAATTTTAAATTATAAATATTACTTGTTGTTTCAAATGTTAAATTTCAGTTTAAATTAGTTTTTTTTTAATTGTATCTTTGTCTTTTAACACCTTCACTGTGACTGGGCTAGATTAAGACTTACTTTCAGGGCTGTCAAGTCAACAAGTCACATACTTGCCGTATTAAGAATCCCTGATATGCGTTACAGCGTCTATTTTCCCGTATGTAGTCCTAACTTCAAACTTCTACAGAGCTAACTAGCAAGTACACAGCAGATTTTTTTGTTGTACATGTATGTAATATGTATAAGTATAAACTGTTATATTATAATTAAATAAATAAAACCATGAAAATGATATCAATACTGTTATTAATCTTTGTATAGCCCATTGCCGAGTCTAGCTTTTCTTTAAAAAGATTTCACTCTTTTTTTAAATTTAGTAGTAGCGTTATTAGTACTAGTTCATATAAATATTATTTTTTAAATTATTTACTATATCCCTTTCCGATTTGTTTGCTTGATAATTGTGCAGTATAACGATGAAAAGGAGCATGATTCTATACAAAATAATTAATTAATTATTAAATCCTATTTCCTTCATTTTTCATATTTATTTCGTTATACCAAAATTAAAATTATTTTTGAGTTTAAACAAGTACAGAAAGTTTGCTATCGACTAGAAGTTATCCATTGTGTACATTCAATGTTGCCACCATTATTATATGTATACTACATGAAAATAAAGTCTCTAATAGGATAATTTACTGAGCGAACGCGGTCTGTCAGAGAATCCTTTAAGATCCGTAGAACACTTCTTAATTATCAACGTTCAATAAACATTAGCAATATATGATCAAGAAGCCAAATTTCTTTTATGAAGCGCGCAGATCAAAAGTTTTTTGATTTTTGTAAACGTAACTTGTAAACTTTGTTTTTACTTGAGCAAATTATGTGCGAATTTAAAACTTTTCTATAACTGGGGAATAATAATAATTGTAGTACTTTTGGTATAATTTAATAGACTCGTGACTAATTCGTTATTTCATTATATAATTAAACTAACTGATAAAAGTTTAAATTCTTCTAGATTTATAACCTATCAAGTAAATGTTTTATAAGAACAGGGGACCAACGGGCAGGGAGGTCATCTGATGTTAAGGGATACCACCGTCCATGGACACTCAATGTCAAGGGCTCGCGAGTTCACCGGTATGATATGTTAGAAAAACTAACATCAATCACTTATTAAAATAATAAATCTATTACACACTACGTGATATGACTTGTGGAAGGATAACTCTACCTATAACTTATATACTAACCGTTCTAAACATAGTAGGAACATCGAAAAAATCCTTAGGCGAATCAACAGCAACAGCGAACGGGGCAGCTATTATATTCCTCAGTGTCCGTAACGCTGCTAGAGATAACGTCGCTGCTGCTGTGGTGGACATGACAGTCTGTGCACTATCTCCCGTGCATTCATTGAGGAGATTCCATACTCCGCGCCACGCGCCAACACACCCCACTGCAGCCACACAAGTATATAGCCTCGAGAGCACATAATACGTAAACCTACCCTTATCAGGGCGAATGTGCTTGCTCAACTGCGATTGGAATACGCACAAAAAGAAGTTCAAGCCCAAACCAAGCACGAGGGCTACTATCGCGCTGTTCACTGGTTCTTGAGGCAGGACGTAGAGGTCCATCAGCGACCAAGTCGCCTTCCAGTAAGTCACGACCGCGGGGGCTACTATAGCACTTCCGAACACCTCATCTGCGAATTCTAGAAGCGCGCTATGGGCCCGCGATCCAGTCGCGAGCGTGTCGGCTAACCCGGCCGTACTCCCACGCATCTTTGGTTACGAGTGTACACAACCACGGGTCCCGAACGACTACGGATCATTTATGTACAACGGTATCGGCCCTCATGTGACGTATTGTTGAATTCTCCCCCACCCATAAACTCACTTCTTTTTTTAGTGATAACGGGTGATAAAGCAGCTTTATTTTACTCCTCGTGTGTTTGATGATAAGCTTTAGATCGTTGGTCCTAACCGACTTTTATTACGCCTGTAATGTCGTCTGCGCTTGCTTGTAGATACAGATGCTTGGTGAAGACAGATGTTTTGTGGTCTAGTTTGTCTACTTCTTTGAGACTGGAGGAGAAATTGTTTTCGTTCGTATAGGTAATTGTTTCTAATCAATATATACCAGGACGTATGTACAATTAGGTCATTTTGTGTAGTCAGTTGATAAGTTACATTAGGTGACCGAAGAACTTGCAAACGTGCGTTTATATTATATAGTTTTGACCAATTACATGATTGAATAAATTTTAATGTTAATTATAGTAGTAAGTACAGAACATAATTGTTGTTCTAAATTACCTTTTATGAAATTTTGTCAAATGATAATATTTTTATCACCACTTAATCACGTTGTAAACATAAAAATATATTCGTAACGTGATTTAGCTCTGAATATGTAGTAGAACATTATAAAATAAATAATTTTCAGGGAAAACACTAAAACTATGTAATTTTTGATTGTGAGATTATCACAAACTGAAATATTAAATAAAATTACCTTCTGATATCTTGTAGTAAATATGTAAGTTGGTCGTTTTCCATCGGTGACTACGAAGTAAGGAGAGGCGAGGAGGTTGCGTGCGGAGCGAAGAACTAGGATTAACACCACACCTACTATCAAATACGTCGCTATCAACACTGGTCTGTGAAAAAAAAAACTTGTGAAAACAATCTTCTTTAAAGATAAACCCTTCTTATAATAAAATTCCGGGTTGGTAATTTATTGTTTCTGACATAGAAAACTGTGAAAAATAATATTCGTTTACACTTAGTAGAATTGTGGTGAGTGTTGGGGTAAAAAGTAAAGAAGTAAATATAAAAGGAAACAAAACTTTTTATTAAAAGGCTTTTTTTATTATTTTTTTAATAATGAAATAATATAAAAGGTGTCGACTTTATATGCATAGGTTTAGGATGTGTGAGAGAATTGCAGTACAGTTTTTACCAGTGTCAACCAAATCTATCTTGAATCAATAAAATGTGTACCCACACATTTTCCCAGACACATTTTATTCAAGAATACCTTACACATAACCAATATTGATTAGTATAAATATTGGTTATGTGTATTAAGATATTCTACATCAGCTATAATTTTGGTTACAAATGTGTAACATATAATACTATTAAAATAACCCGCTCTTAATATTTTTATATAGGGGTTATTTTTATTAGACAAACTGCGTATATGATGTCTTATTTTAGAATATAAATGCTTCGTATACACTTCATAATTTTGGCTATATTAAGAAATACGATCGTAATTTTTAACTTTATTTTTCTAGTATCCACACAATAAAATATAAACTCAAATATCTTTAGTATAATCATATTATACAATGACAATAATCAGTATTTTATTAATACCTGCATCATCTTTTACATACGTGTTCATTGTTTGACAGTTGTGATAGAATTAGAAATACAATATCTCGTTATATACATTTTTGATGAAAATTATATGGTAAGACAAATAACGACTGCTACGCGCTATCACAATTATGCTACGGAACGCGTAACCTTGCTACGGTGGGGTTACGGATATGGGATAGTTTTTATACACCACAAAGTTTTGTATCACCACGATACGAGTCTACGATAGCTACCATATTTATTAAGTGAAAATAAGAATATTAGATTAATCATGGAACGAATTAATTAATTACATTGAATTAATTAATTAAATCGAAAATTATTGACACTATTTTAAAAATATGATAACTTTTAGATAGTTCAGTATAACCAGTACATTTACGCATAATTAAAATTTAATAAAATTTTATGAAGTCAGATAAGACGACTGGATGTTTACAACGAAAGTGTCTTACGTAGAAATATGTAAAGTGTCCATATTATGACGATTCCCAGACGAACTATAGCTGTAAGACGTTTTTTTATACTAAGCCTGATTAAATACATATTTAAGATTTTAAATCATTATTATATATTATTACTCTATGTTGCTGAGAGTTATTAATTAGTGCAGAAATTTATGTATGTTTTTAATATAGCTTCCTTATAAAAATAAATTTAACAGAATAAGAAGTTTTTACCTATGAGGATCCTGATCGTTGGGTAAAATAGCAGCGACCGTAGTATCCATAAGGCCCCAACCACCTCTCCAATGCATAACGTTGGACATAATGAATATGTATGTATAGAAACGAGAAAGTACTCGTTCTCTAAGCCACCGACCTGCTTTTCCTTCACCCCATGCGTCAACGGATCGGGAAAATAGGCGAGTTCTGAAATAAACATATCCGATCTAAATCTTTTAGGAAAATCAAATGTCACTGAATTAAATAACTTTATTATTCATAAAATAATAATCATTATACAACACAATATGTATTTAAACTTTTTAATTTTATGTCTATAAATTGACATTTTGACAATTTAAGAGTTGGGCTTTTTAATGTTTTCTGATTAAATTGTAGGTAACATGTACATTCTATCGATATCAATACAAGTTTTATAAGGTCAGTAACTGAAAAATCCGTTAAAGACTTAAATGGGACAATTAAAGAAATATAAAAAGATTTACGTTCTTAATTTTCCAGGGTACATCCTTAAAAATATAATTATCGTGGGCGTATGATATCTTGTTTGTAACAGTTTAAATAAATTAAAAACTTCCCTGTATATTGTAATTAAAAAGTACAATAACTCGAAAATAGGAATAAGCTTTGTGATGTATAATTTGTCCGAAGCAATATAAGAATATAAACAAAAGAAAGTGCTTGTGAGATGATTAGAAAAGGAAATTTTTTGTTTTCTTGTAAGACTCTCAATCATCTTAAAGAGACTTTATACACTTTTAAATGCGTCTAACATTACAACGAAGTGAATAATAAATTCTTACTTTGCAATAGAAAAACAGCAGTGTATTAAAATTCCAAGAATGAAGTTTTGGGCATACGGAAACATCTTGGCGTGCAGTTCCATGATGCCCCATGAACTACGCCATACTGCTACAACTAAAGGGGCCACCACAATACTTGCGAACACTGCATCACCTTTAAAAAAAAATATTACATTCATTTACGTAATATGTAAGCAAAAATATTATATTTATGTATAGTTTTATTGCATATTATTTATTTATTATTTTTCGATTATGATTGAATTTCGTACAGTCTTAAAATAATTAAATGTGTTCGATATCCTCATGCCCTATACATATCAAATCGATAAAGGATTTATTATCAGAGTGGTAAGTCATCAGACGTATGTGATCAACTTTCTGGTCGATAATTTCCCCTTGCTCTTTATTTTACACTTAACCACTAACTAATCGGGTTCCGCTATGATAATGTTATTCATATATTTTCAAAATATTAAATCCATGCGTTAAATATTTTGAAAATATACATGGGGCATTCATTGAAAAATGCAGGTTTAGGGTCTGTTTCACAATGTCCGGAAAAGTGCCAAATAAGCTATTTATTACTTATTTGTTGGATAAACAGTATTTTTGCGTTTCACGACTGTCAGATAGCGCTATTTGTCATGAAATGCCAAGTATCTTATTCCAAGTTTTATATTTCGAATAATTTATGTGTTGCATAGCTATTTAGCACTTTATCCATACATTGTGAAACAGGCCCTTAGTCTACTAATTTCGTGTTTTACTTACTAACAATAAAATAATTCATTTGATTATCAGGATTTGTTTGTTTGACGTCTGTGTTATTAACGATATTTGCTGAGGCATAGATAGTCGGAGATTATTGTAGTAAAGAATAAAGATAAAGCATACTGTTTAAAAAACTATATTACGTGTACATATAAAATGTTTATACAGGGTGGCCAAAAAGTCATGGATCAAATGCAACTAGGGTTTAGATGGGGTCATCAACTGCTTAAAATTGTTCTATGCGAGGTCCCTCAGCGCAACCCCTGCAGAGTTCGGTAGAAAATTTAGAAAAAAATGAGAAAATTTAGAGTTCGGTAGATTATCGGTTCGGTAGAAAATTATTATTACTAAATTCGACAAAAACTACATCCTGTATCTTTTTTTATAACATCCACTTGGTGGGTACTAATGAGACCTTGCATTAGACGAGGCTTGCGTTGTTTATTGGGTGTATTAAAGATACGACATTTTAAAAAAAATACCACAGAACTTGACTTACTTGATACTCGAGGTGGTAACCTCGTCTAACATACATTTGCATCACCTATGTCACATGTATGAGAGCTATCTATTAAAACCGTCGAGAGTGACTTCTATAAAACAACACTAGCACTTTTGTAAACTCGAACTAGCTTATGGGTCAAGGTCAATGATGTTAAACAGGTTATTAAGGCACGTAATAAATAGTACTTATACATTACTAGCAGACTCGGCCAAGCATTTATGTGGCTAAGGTTTTTGTTATATTACATCGTAAACTATTCAAGGGAAACGGTAGGAGAACTTATGTGAAATGTTGGAACTTTAAACACAGCGCCATCTTTTAGAATTGTATCAAATAAACAAATATTTACAATAAAATAATTTTGCGGGTATAAATTAAGATGTACCTAAGCTATCCTACCTTTTAAGTTAGATCTATCTGCACACGGTGTGCAAATTTGATTGTTATCGATTCGGTGGTTTAGGAGTCCAACGCGGACAAACAACGTAACACGTGATTTATGTATATTAAGATAATACCGTCTGCGTAATTCGTGTTAGAAACAAGAGGAATTTTAAGCCACTTATCGGAAAAAGTCTTATGCACTTTCGGTGTTTTAAGTAATAAAAGTTGGAAAACATTTTAGTAAATGATCACTTATGTGTAAATTGGTATATACCTGCTCCAAATCCCAATTCCTGGCAATCACATTCTGTGGCGTCATTGTCCTCTTCAATGTGCTCCGATTTCTCCGTCTTCTCGATAGTAACATTTTTTTCAACTTTAATAAGCGGTTCGTTCGGTAATAGATTATCTGCGCCATTCGGTGGCATCTAAAAAGTGTTTAGAAAAATATACTGTTTAAAAGTCACTTCAACATTTTACTCAACATAATAATATCCTTTTATTGAAAAAAATACGCCTATTATTACTGTTGACTGTTTGACAGTTTTAAGGCATTTTGAAGCATTTTTTACCAGGCGTTTTAGCAATTTGAGTATATCAAAGTATTTTTGTGTATGCGTTTTAAATAACTAATTACAGTGTAATGTAGTTATTTAAAATTTAAGTCTACTTATTCCCTAAATTAAAATACGATGAAGACACAAGAATTGTTTATGCTGTCTTTGGATGCAACTATATTTTGGTGACATCTTCTCATACTTAACTTGAGAGTGAGTGGCGGATTACCGGTAAAAAAATAGTTTTCGTGATATGCATATTATAGTATCTCGAGGAACGTGTACTGTATATTCGCTTAAATATTGTGTTCTTAATACTGAAGAAAATGCTGAAGAGTGAGGCACAAAGGGAGCCAAATATAACTGATTTACACCATAAACCCCAATTTACCTACTTAAGGTATTTCGTATAGGAAAGTATAATCCAGGCAAAAACGGTGGAATCAAAACTGGTTACAAAACAAATATTACTGTTAAATACTTATTACGTAACAACTCCAAACTTCCAGAAGACATAATAAATTTATATTGCAATTTTTTTTTGTTGAACTGGAGTAAAATTAAAAGAGGCCGGAAATGATACTAACTATTAAATAGAGTTCTGAAATACCTGCTATTACTAAAATGTGTCCAAAAAATCTCGAAGCAATAAATACAAAGAAACGCCTGTACACAGACACTACAAAACCTTAACCAGTTGAACCACTCAAATCACACTTATCGGTTTTACACCTTTAAACTAGGAGCATCCGAGTGAAGGTAAATTTGATAAACTCCAAAAAAATTTCGAAGCAATTTCTATATCGGTTCATATCTCTCACTCATTACAAAAACATTTACACTATTGAAACTCAGGCCTAAGAGATAAGTCTAACTATATCTAACTATATTTGCTATTTCAATTATAAATCGGATTCTAGATTTTCAACATATATCCATAACCGATTTTGAATGTCGTGGACTTATTTAGAGATAGTATCATAAATTAAGCAAATTAAAAGTACACCCCATTTAAAAACATGTGAATCGAAAAATATTGATTGATTATCGTAATTAAATTTAAGAAGTAGTCGTTTTGTCATGGCTTTTATTGGGACTAAAATAATGCCTTAAGTTACAGGCAATATTAATAAGTTAAATAATTTAAAGTGTCGCAGTTAATATACTCTGAATACCGTACTATACCTTTGAATAATCCATTATTATTCAAAGGTATAGTACGGTAAGGTATAGCACTTGATTATCCACTTGAAGTGACAATTAACAAAAATTTTTTTTAACAGGAGTTGTAAAATCTAAGAAATTTATCGAATACGCTAAAAACCTAAAATCATGTGGAGTCTAATAAATAAATTGGCTAGTAACAAATCAAACAAAGTTTGCACACATTTTAAACTCACAAAAGTCTCTAAAAAGTTAACTCAAACAACCGATATTTGATCAGTTAAAACAAATACTTTACTATCATAAGGCCAAAACTAGACAATGAAATACCAACTTATTTATTCCCAACTTTACACTACCACTACCTTTAAGTCTTAGCGTTGAACAATCAAATCAATCCAATTAATAAAAACACTATACACAATTTGTAGTACTGGAATAGGTGGAATCAAAACTGAAATAAAATGTATAGTCTATTATTTCTCTAAATAGCTCTCGATTTTCTTTAGGAAACTACTACATAAAGGTGAATTTCCTGACTCTTTTGGAAACTACACTTCTGAAGTTGAACAACAAATAACGGAATATTTAACTCTGAATTAAACCGACTAAGGCCATTTAGACCTAAGTTTTTGCCTTTTCTTCTCAGATATATGTTATTCCTACATTGCCTGGAAAATAATACTTTAGGGATATCTCTAAATTTATGCAATTTTAAAGTGTTTTATTCTTTCTAATTAAGCGTTTAATAAAGTGTAATAAATAATATAGCACGGATGTAACGCGAAAATGGACGAGGCATCAATCGATTTTGTAAACGATGAAATGTCAAGGCTATATGACCATTTTCTACTGTTTGTGATAAGCACGGCCCTTGGTTCATTTTGAAACAATGTATTTTTAAACTTCGCTTATAAGTAGTATTCAGAATAAATTACAGCCATATTGAATATTAATACTTATATTCTAGAACCAATATCGCTCTATCCCACGATTATCGCAGACATATTATTATTGTAATATCTATTGTGTAAAATCACAATCGCGACTCGGTGCGCTTGTAGTGTGCTCGCGGTGCTATTTTACTTTTTTTTTTATATTAAATATTATAGAAAAGTAAATGAGTCCGTAATGTGCACTGTTGATTAGTGTTGCCCAAAATCGGTCTTGGTCTTGCAGTCTTGGTCTTGTTCTTGTATTTTTGCAAGACCAATACCAATACCAAGACCGCCTTATCGTAGCAAGACCAATACCAAGACTGAAGCCTGCAAGACTTGAGCAAGACAATACTTAAGCCTGCAATACTCTTGCGTCTTGCAATTAGGACAAACTGAGATTTGGGCGTTATCAAATTTCTTTAACAGATTTTCAACTTTATCCCTAGAGTATTAAGGTTCAAGGTTGATTGGGAAAATGTGACGTTCTGCGAATAAACTATTGGTCGGTCGGTGTATTATATACCTACATATTTGATAATTTATCGACAAAGACGCCGCGGTTTGCAACAAGTGTATCACAGCATTTGACACTGTTTGAGCGCCGCATTCGCCGACAAAGAGTACGGGCAGAGGCACACAAAATTGTTACCTATTTTGGTAGGGTTGGTACAGGAGGATAAAATTAAATGACCGTGAAGATGTCTAGCAGTAGGTAGGTATAAATTGAATGCTCTGAGTTTCTTGTACAAATACATTCTCACACTGGCTGTCGGGCGAGATGATAATTAATAACTAAGTAGGTATTGCATCTATTGAATTGCGAATATTTTGATTTCGAAATAATCATTGTTAATATCGGTAAATGATAGATAGTGAGTGATATACCTAGGTACTAAAGTGTGAGCAGCAACATTGAAAATTGTATATGCCATGTCAGTGCTTTCGTTTTATTAACTTAAGTTTATTTTAAAAAAGCTCTCAAGTAAGATTTAGAGTTTACTATTCAATTACACACAATAAATTATTGAAAAACAAAAAATTATGAAAAATATATTAAGACTGAGTACTTAGGGAATTAGTAGAAAAAATATTCTATCGTGGATACCTAGTTATTAAAAAAGTGATAAACGTTGTGTTTACTTAATTTTATTTTTCTGTGCTAATGCCAACATTGACAATCCTACCAAAACAGGTAAAAATTTAGTCCTAGACTTTGTGTTGCCGCCGTCGCGTCGCTTTCATGTCAAAGGTCGCCGTCACTGCCTATGGTTCCAAAGAATAAAATAGGTTTTTGGGTGCTCAGAACGGACGTAGATTATGTTGTCCTCGCAAGGAAGATTGCAGTCGTAAGGATATTATAAAAAATTTAGTTATAATAATATACCTAGTTTATATTATTATTAATACCTATTATACCTTTTTGAAGGACACTTGCACTGCAAATTTGGAAGTGGGTGATTTAAACATTAACTTGAAACGTGGAAAAACTCCAAATATGAGCGACGTCATATTGCTTTACGCATTTGGTTTTAAAATCACACATTTCCAAAAATCGATATTTGCAGTGTCGGTTTTTCAACTTCTATCGTATCTACTCTAGTAGCTAGTAACCTCCATAAAAACAGCAGGCAACGTAAAGTTCCAATAAAAAAGGAACATAATAAACAATATTATTTGCATAATTATCTACACTTTATTTTTGCGTAGGCACAAAACCTATCTGATTTTGATTCTGATACTTCTGTTTTTTAATCTTTCAAAGATTTATTCTATCTATCAAAGAATGCCGCATTTTTCTTTGTCGGTCTTCGGCTTGTGTGCTTATAAATATGAGTTTTTATTTCAATTTCAGTCATTTCCAATTGAGTTTCGCTTCGAGTCTATCTTATTTATTATTCTCGCCCATTTACCTAGCTAGATACTCTAAATTCTTATTGCTTTCGGAGTGAATGTTTACAATTTGACATGAGTGACGAATAAATAGCAATAGGCTAATAGGTATTTACAAGTCTTGCGAGACTTGCGAGACTCTTGCTGCAAGATCAAGACCAAGACCAAGACTGAGACCGCAATACCAATACCAAGATCAAGACCAGGTATATTGACGCAAGACCAATACCAAGACTGGTCTAAGTCTCGTCTTGGTCTTGCATTTGGGCAACACTACTGTTGATGTTACATAATTTAAACACTGATGGTGCTTTTGTTAATTGAGAGCTAGCTTATATTATTTTAACACCATAATATTAATCAATTTAATATACATTAGCTGATCAAAAAAAAACGTAATAAAAACGTAAGTAAACGTTAAAGTAATAACTATCACCCCCAAGGGTGCATCCATAAAGAAATAGAGAGATGAATCTAGAAATAGATGAAAGTGGACACCATCCATATCCATGAAGTGGGAAATGAGAGACAGGTCGATACAACGAGAGGATGATTTGATAACTAGGTAGCGGGTCCAATGTGCATTTTCATCGCTAGAGAACAATAATCTCTCAACAAAAATTAAGAGGATACCTTTGTCGAAGGACATGCTGTAAATAAATGTTCCCGAACATTAAATATTGATAGGGACTAAATATATTCTTACTTTAGGCATATTTACTTTTCTTTACTTTATATTTAGCATGTATGTTAAACAGCATTATGGTTGTTTAAATCATAATATCTTCTTCAACTGGCGTTCATACAAAACATTGTATGGTTTAAGGAAAATGAATCTAGTTATTAAATCGATAAACATCACAAGGAAAATGTTTAGTTGCATCGATGTTAAATTATAGTTCGTGAAAGTCAGCGATTGAATTTAGATGGAAAATTACTATGACTTAATTTACTTGGATTCTAAAGAAAAGATTTTCGAGATTCGGTTCGAGCTATTTATTTGGAAACTCTACTTCATTGATCTAATCAGTCTGATGAATGATTTCCGGATTTTCAGTTGTAAATGTCAAACATTAGGTAACCTATTCGGTTAGACCTTTCTACAAGAGTTCTTATAAAATTTTACTACCATTGGGAAAAAATATTATTCTAATAATGATTATTTATCTGTAACATACCCACTAAAATATTATAATTAGTATTTATTTAATCAAATATATTTTAATGATGTGATAAAATAATGTAAGAATTGACTATAATGATATGATATGGAACTTTACATAAAATTCCCTTTAAGACAAATTTGCAATCCAGTATGTATGGCGGATAATGAACTTTCGATTGTAGCACCATAACATTTTTGTACCATATTTTGGCAAATAAATATTTTATTAATAATCTAGCAAAATACAAATAATTCTAACTATTATTGTACTCACTTATGTCTTTTTGCCTTGTGTCACATATTTGTAAATCTCTTGAGACCACTATTGTTAAATAGTATATATATATGTTAATATTTCTCAGGTAAATCCTTAGTATAAACGAATTATTAACGTGTAATAAAACATGTATCATTTAATATAACAATTGTACCCTAGACACAAGTCAATGGTGATATAATTTCGCCATAGATTACATTTTGTAATAACGATGGACGTTGTTAAGTTATATAATTGATCACTTAGTTATCATAATTATTACTTTTGAGATGACATTATAGACTAATAAGCCATCATTAATTATCATAATTAATAGATATAAAGGTAATCAATAGAACTTGCCTTGATGGTCTCTGACTTAGAAAATTTTCCTGTAATAAGGACATTAATGACAAATCTTTAATTTGGGCCTAGTAATGTGCAGTGTTATATTAAAAATGTTTTGATTAGTTATATTTTCTTATTATAGAAGTGAGTGACAGTGGACGAATATTACTGCGTACGCTATAAATACATTATCAGAAGGTGAAAAAATTATTCGTAAGGAAGCGGTGCGTGTTAAATTATAATGACAGATAAAAAAATATACACAAGTCTGATTTCACCATAAGTATTACCACTTGTGTATATTATACCTGTAATCATCAAAATAATTTAATATGTTGCAGTGTAATTTTGAAGTATTTTTTGTTTTTATATAGAGGGTTTATATCTTGTGATATCGTGTATGAATATCACCACTTTAATAGTTAGGTTAGATTAAGTAATAAATTAAATAATAGTTTTGGAGATACCTTGATAAAAGTGCAATCTATTCTAATCCAATTTCGGTAATAAAGCTTCAAATAAACTATAAAATAAGACGTAAACTATATATATATGTGTGACTTACACCTGTGTATAAAAAAAATAGTCTATAAAATATTCATATGAAATTTATATTACGAAATCTAATCAGTATAAATTTATATCTAAACTTAAAACTTGACTTTTTACGCAACTAGGATTTGTGGCCGCTACTTATTAATCACTTTAAATAAATTTGTCAAACCGATAAAATATAAAAAATAACTTACTTGATGTATACCTAAGTAAAACTTAAAAAATCCAGTTCCACGTGTTTATTAAAATATGTGATCCCTAATGGATAGGCATAAATCGAAAAGTTGAACGCGGATTATTCAAATGCAACCTTGCGTAGTGCTAGGAAGCCTTCGAGTCACTGAAGGGCGCTCGCTTCGAGATTTCATTAAATAAATGTTACCCCTAACAAATAGCAAGGTACAGCGTAAAAACGATATAATTATAATTTAATCCGTGTAAATGAAATGCGATTTATTACCATCATATTATATCGTGTCAGCGCATTTGCACAATTCCACATATACATAAAGTTTAGATCCAAATTAAATCGTAGCTGGTATGTATATTTGAGTTCTGCTTAAAGGCTAAAGGCATTACAAGGATTTGTTTATGAATTCATTCAAGTAACCACGTGTAAATTTTATGATGAAAAGTGGAGTTTTATTGTATCGATAATTATACTTTTTGTAAAGTATTATAGTACAGGATGCCTAGGCTTAAACGATGTCTTGGGTAGTATGCCTGGTGACTTTTAAGTGGGTGGGGTCTCGCTAACACTCTGAAAAGCAAAGGGATTTGTATATACCCAGCACCAAAGACCCCGCGTTAAACTCGACATCTTTGGCGCGGGCCTGCGTGTGCGCATTTTCACCTCATTAAAAAAAAGGCTGAAAGGATTTTGCGCGCCACTTGATGACTGTTTCATGAATATATGTAATATATATTTTGTATCTCGCTGCGCTATTCATTACTTGAAGGCAGCGCTGTGGGACTTCCACATAAGTCTTTTCAAGGACAGGTCCAAAAAGCAGATGTCACTTCAAAAAGTTTTGACGTGTCGAGAGAACAATAAGCATATATGTACACACTACGTGAGTACAGCCTTAGTCCACAGCTATTATAAAATATGCATAATTGATGAATCGGGAAGGGGAATCGGTTTGATGGAAAATATCTGGGCTATTAGTCCTATGGGCGACCTAATCTTAGTTCTAAATAATAAAAAACCTAACCCTTCCTAATCATGCGATAAACTTTACTTTAATATGTTATAATGAAATAATATAGTATCTTGTTTGAATAGCTTCTTGATTGTCACTAATTATAATGGTTCATTGGTCGTGACCTGGTGTCGAGAATGTGCATGCAGTGACGTTTTCTTCTCCCGTTATGGTTAACTATGTATTGTTTGTGCACAGAACACAAACTTAATACTTTGATTTTAACAAGAGTAATATTTTACATATTCTTTTAACGTTGATTATTTAAATAATAATAATAGCCTTTATTCAGATACATGTTACATTATATATTTTTTATACATCTACCTCCAAATCCCGCCATTCCTCTCTGCACTGTGCCACTCTCTGCCATGTACCACCTGCCGTTTCTTTAATGTGGTCAATCCACCTTCTCAGTTGTCTCCCTCTTTTGCGTTTGCTGTACCTTGGGCACCAGTTAAGCAGTTTTTTGCTCCATTTTTCTGTACCTCTTGCGATGTGTCCCACCCATTTCTACTTTAGCTTCTTGATTGTTATTGTAATATCTGTTACCTTAGTTATTTTCATTAATGCTGTATTCTTTATTTTGTCTCTTCTTGTTTTCCCTATCATACATCGCTCTTTGACACACCTGTAGCTTTGTACACTGCTCTTTAGTAGGCGCCCAAGTTTGTGATCCATATGTTAGTACAGGTAGTACACAAGTATTGAAGACCTTTCTTTTAATTACCATGCTTGTTTTCTTATTTTTCATGACTTCTTTAAGCGCCCAAAAGCTCTTCCATGCTTTTGCAATTCTTGTGTCGATTTCTTTTGTTGTTGAATCGGTCATAGATATTGTCTGCCCGAGGTACAAGTACTCATCTATGTATTCTATAATATTGTTATTTAACAGTACTTTTTCCTTTCTGGAATTCGTCATTACTTTGGTTTTCTCGGTATTCATTTTAAGACCGACAAACCTACTTTCTGTGTCAAGGTATTTGACCATCTTCTCCAGTTCATCGCGTGTTGAGGCAAATAGAATTAGGTCGTCTGCAAACCTTAAGTGGTTCAATCTTTCGCCGTTTATTATTAGTTCGTACTTATCCCAACTTAGTTTTTTGAAAATTTCCTCCAGAACAGCCGAAAACAGTTTAGGTGACAGAGGGTCTCCCTGTCGCACTCCCCGTTCAATATTTATAATCCCTCCTAATTTATCCATTTTTATTCTAGTTTTTCCATTTTTATATATATTCCTGATTATTTTTCTATATTTATTGTTTATCCCCTGATTTTGAAAGGCTTGCTATATTTTTTCATGTTCCAGAGAGTCAAACGCCTTAGAATAATCAACAAAGCATAGGTAGATTGGGAGATTATATTCTTTGCTTTTTCTAAGATTTGCCTTACTACGAAGATATGGTCGATTGTCGAATATCCACTCCGGAAACCTGCCTGCTCTATAGGTTGGTTGTCATCTAAGATTTTAAGTCTATGTAGAATTATTTTAGCGAAGACTTTATATATATTCGTTAATTCGTTCGTTTAAATAGATTGTGACATTAATTACAATATTCAATTATTGTAATAAAGCTCGTTTCTAAATGAATCGTTTGTGTTAAAAGTAAACAGGAAACTTTATGGTATTTAATAAAGCAAGTGGCTTTAAGATTAATGTAATAACGGCTTAAGACACATATAACAATAAACCTTATATTGTAGAAAGTACACACCTTTGTTATTACTCATTTTATAAGACGTAGGTGTTATAAATGAAGAACTATGAACAAGTATTGATTGTGAAACTGTCAACTCGAGATCATAATTAAAGTCTAATATCTAAGATTATAAAATAAATTCGAAAAATACGGGTCTAACACATCATTATAACAATAACTGAGTCTAAACCCAAATCCTAAGCAAAACTAAAGCGATAATAATAATAAGTAGTTATTTAAGACCACAATTACTCATGGCTATGATTATATGGTATAGTAACAAGTTACAATGTTGGGGAAATGCAATACTATCACATTGCCATGCCGACCTTTTCAAATCATTACAAGATGCATTAGTAACCTGACGAAACTATTATCTATTATTTTTTTGCCTTTGTTCAATGTCGGGTAAGGCTTTGTTGAAAGTCGTTACAGGATATTTAAAAGTATTATACTACATTAGCCTTTACCTCAGGTGAAACTAAGGATTGATTAATATTTACATTATTAGGGCTAATAAATATGGTTATATGAAGAAATGTACGATATTTTACAGTAAAAAAACATGTCTTTGGTGACTCTTAGATATGACAGAATTATTAAATGCTTTTATGAATGAGCTTAAAACTTAACGTACTGTTAATTATGACTCCGAAATGTCCGGAAACGAATTGGGAGCACTTCATTTTTCTAAAGGTCGCATAATCTACATAATACATTCTGCCTATACAACATTACGCAATTGAATACAATATTGATTTAAGTATTAGTAGTAAAAAAACAGACAACAAAAGAACAGTGTGTTTGGCTGCATCTGCCACAAATAAATCTGTTTATTTATTCTGCGGATAGTTTTCATTATATTTTTCTTGTTCTTGTTTAAGGAGATATCGGGGTTCTACTTACCTTAGTTTCATACAATCCAAACTTTACTTAACTTTTTTATACCATAGATTTAAAACAACAAAAGATTTGACTAGTTCACGTTACCTCTTCTGAACAAAAAGCAAGTCGTATTACATAATAAGATATCATATACTTAATACCAGCTACATACTTTGTATATAACGCGTGTAGATTATGATAATTACACACTTAATCTTAAATAATGCGCCGATTGTCACATTATAATATAAGATTAAACTACCTTATTGCAGCATAATTTCCTTCTCAGAAAGTTAAATTTTTACTCTAAATCCTTGTTTAAAGTTTAAATAATAAAAATATTCTTATTAAATGAGACACTACCCTCTTTGTGGAGGGAATAGTAAGGGCTGAAAAGATTTATCCTGAGGGAAAATATAATTCAAAATCGGTTTAGCACTCCAACAGTAGTATTCAGGACAAGCAGGTGATCGGCTTTCGGTGCGTCTCTGACTTTTTGATTCTCAAATAAGCTGGTCTCTTTATGATGTTTCCTATCACCACACCAGTTGAATGAGTTGAGAGAGATAGAATTAAAGCACAGCTCTAGAAATTTCTCCCTGCATTATTCTTCTCTGCCAATGGCATATTAACTTATATTCATATGAAATAAAAAAACTTAATATATTCTGGTCAAATAAGAATTTCTCTAGGCCATATAAAATTAATCTGTTACCACCAATGATACGTATCCTAGTCTTCTCAGTCTTATCGCTTTGGTCCTAATTTTTTTTTCTTATTTCACACATGCGCAGAGTTCATAAATACAATTGTCTATGAAACACGTGGAGACAACAAAACTCCTTCAATCTATTACGATGAATTCTTACTACAAAATCTAAACTAGGCCACTAGGCCTTATCGTAACAAGATGTAAGGATTGATAATTAATACGGAATCGGGAACTGTGTCTTAATGTTCTCAACAAAACGATTATTGCTTGAAACAAGGAAAATACCAAAAGCAATAATAACGTATAATCATACAACAATTACTACAAAATTGTCACAGCTATCGACTTGTTACGATGTACTGCTAATGCTGTTTTAAAAAGTGTAGGTTTTAAAAAAACGTATTATTAATCATCTAATGATTCTTATCATCTATTAAAAGTGAATAAAAGTAAATTATGTAACGTAGTCACATAGTTGATGAAGCAAACGTGAAATTGAAGATTCTACGAGTACCTACTAATAATTGTTTCGGGTAGAAATATGTACTAGAATTTCTTATCTAATTGTATGATATTAGATTGAATTACATTTTTTATGTATAATTAATATCGCCAAGGAATTAAACCTCTTAGTAAATAAATAGGTGGACGCGCCATTAATCTATAAAGTTATATCGAAAATTAAAGCGAGTACTGCACTCTTGTATCAAACTTCTTTAATCGATTTAAATACGAACTAATCACAACATTACAACGCTGTCCGCTGTTGTTAAGTAATTGTTAAATATAATGTGAATTTTCAATGGTTGAACTTTAATATTTTTTTAAAATTATAGTAGTATATTTCAGTATTTATTATTACATTATTCGCCGGGAAGGTTTAATATCAACCGCAGCTCACTTAAAAATAATGTTGTTTAAAATTAAAAAACCAATAAAAATTAAAAGTTGACAAAGCAATATGTACTAGATTTGCCTGCGGCCGTTTTTTAGTATATCTATACATGTTTCAGTTATCTAACGCAGCAATCTGAGTATTTATTGATTGACTTCAAAAAACCTGATCCGTAAAAAAACAATAAGTTACGCTAGTTACTCATCGCTAATTATACAAGGAGGATAGCTAATATCTAGTTTGTTTGTTTACAAAAATAAACATTCTAATACGCTATTACAACTGAGATAACCTTGAAAGATACCAGAAAAAGTAAGTACAGAATTAGCAAAAAATCTGATTCTATAGCCGCAATAATCTAAAGCCTGATTAAATAAAAAACAAATCCTTTGTTTGCGTAAAAGTTTTATTGTGAGTACAATACTCACAATAAAAATTTTTTTTGCTTTTTCTACTCTTGAGACTTTTAAATTGGGTTTCCTAGAAAAAGTGTCTACATACAACAATAATGTATTTTATCACTCTGAAATTGTAAATCAAAAATTATACAGGATCTAGTGAAGCCAACATCGAGGGTTAAATAAAATAAAATTATATTATTTAAAATTATAGTGGACATAGTTTTCAAATAATTCGTTAATTTTCTAATGTCTATTTTATATGGCTACTTCATATAATTCAGGCTATTATGACCTATACGACAATCTATCCAAGGCCAAAGGGATTTATAACTAGTGTGTATTTTAATTTTAATATTATGTAAATTAAAATGTTCTTAATGTGGTTATTATAGGCTATCTGTCAAGCCTATATCAACTCGACGTCCGCCGTCCCCAACTGCGCGTTTTTCAAGGCAGTTTTTGCCGCGCACCACCACTTTGTGTAACCAGCTGCCCACTAGTAGAAGAGTAAGAACTGCCCAGAAGTATTTCCGAACCAATTCGACTTAGGGTCCTTCAAGAAAAGAGCGTACCAATTCTTAAAAGGCCGCTCGCGACCACTCGCGACCCCTCTGGCATTGAGTGTCCATGGGCGACGGTATCACTTAACATCAGGTGAGCCTCCTGTCCGTTTGCCCCCTGTTCTATAAAAAAAAGTCATTATACATTTTAATAATGTTGAAAAAAATGTAATTTTAATTGTATATCTCGTAGAAATACACATCGCGACCATTTTTTTTTATAGAACAGGGGCAAACGGGCAGGAGGCTCACCTGATGTTAAGTGATACATTCCGACCATTCACTCATTTACTCATGCGTGACACGACTTCAAGGAGTTTGGATACAGTTTATATCGAACCTTATCTAAGCGTAGTTTATAAGTTCGTTTTTTTTTCTAGTACTTGATAAACTAATACATTAATTAAATTATTAATGTTTGAAATAATTTGAAAGTAATGTATTGTATGAATATTCTTGTGAACATAATAGTTGGCCGAATTATCCCAAAAGCAACCCCTTGCTTAAAAATTATCGAGAACCAAGTTGAGAGGTGGGACGCAGCTATACCTATTTTTTGCAGAGGTAACTTCATTTTCTTTTTAAACCTAACAGTAGTTCCATTGGTTTTCTACTAAAATTACTTATTAGTGACAAGCACTCCAGCCTATAAACTTTTTACATAATATATAATAAAGATCTTAATTCTCCCACAAATAACAATATCAATTTTAATACAATGGAATCTGTGCACTTTTGTTTTTATTAATTTTGCGCCTGATAACTTCAAGAAGGCAAGTGCAAGTGCTTTAATACTAGTAATAATTTACGTTTAATTATGATTTAATCGTTAGTTTGATTAGATGAAGTTTTCAAACTGGAAACTGCTGGCTTCTCAGACCTCCTGGCTTCCAGTCCTGAATTAGACGACTTTATAGAGGAGAACTTTAAAGAGAAAAAAACAAGTTTATTTAAATATTATTTATTAATTATTCAATAATGTAACAAAAAGTATACTTTAGATATTATCACAAATGTTAGTGTTCGCGAAAAGAAAAAAAAATATCACATCACATATCGGTTATTTAGATAGCTAATGATTTTTTTAACCACAATGACAGTTAACCAGTAAGACCATTTACTTGGGCTGAATTAATTTGTCGATAAATTCCTTACCTTGTTCTTTGCCTTTTGAGCGCTGAACGCATAAAATCTGTAATCAATAGTACTCAGTGTAAATCTTCCAACATAAGTAAGAAAGGTATCCTTAGCTTAACACGCAGGTGTCGAGATAATGAGTCATCTGCCAAATAGATGACCCGACCTGACCTGGCACTCTGCAACTTTCTTGTATTTCCAAGAATTCAAGGTATTAGCATAAAGCTATGAGCCCTGAAGATGCGGAAGATAATTAAGAATGGAAATATTTTCTAAACATTTTCGATGTTAACTTACCTATGTTCTAAAGATATAACTTGATGTAAAAAGGCGTGATTAATAAACTCACTACTTAGAAATGGTTTATTTGTTGTTAAAAATATTGTACATACAATATTTTATGTACATACATAAGCCTATTGCTAAATTTATATAATACAAATGGAATGATCTCGAACTTGAGTTAGATTTGATCATCTGAAGCTTAACATAGTAATTATAAAAGTAGGACTAAATAAGACAGCACTCTCACATTTTATGTTGAATAAAATATGTATATATATGTATTAGTGGAAAACCATTTCATTGATTCTTACGACAATTTTTTTGTTAATACGAATATATGCATTTACGACCCATTTAATAAATCCATCTAATTTGCCCAACATTACCGCTTCTTTATGAAATTATTACAAATATAATTGCTTTAATCATAGCATATATATATATACATATGTATAAATTGTTAGGATTTTCGTGTTTACTATACAATTATAGTTCACAAATACTAAATAAATGCATAGATAGCGAACTACAATAAAATAATGAGTTTCCTTGTGCGTACAGACATTATGAAAAATAATATAATAAGATTATTACAGTCTCTCAGGCTTTAAATTATAGTACTTTATCACAGAATACGGTACTGTATAATACTATTTTCATTCTGGCAATATTCCAAAACCCATTACCACAACGACCACATTCATGGTCTATACTTTTTCTTCTGGTGTCTGTAAAGGCACACTGGCCTCTTCCATTTTTTTCGTTAAGTCCAACCCTTTATGTCGTTTTGGTTTTTCCTTGTGTATGAAGAGTCGGAGGTAATGACAGGGGAAGATGACGCATTCTCCAGCCGGTTCCTCTGCGTCAATATAAACTCCTCTTACAAGGATTGAATTGGAACAATTTAAGAGCATCAGCAACACCAGACTTACGATTTGGCAAGACAAGTTGCTTATGTGAGGCGAATCTGAAATAATAAAGTTTGTTAAAATAAGAATCTAGAAGATATAAAATAACATTTACGTAGTTTAATAAATCAATTTAATAAATAAGTTTTTAATAACAATCTAATTACATCGCATTAAAATCTATGTTTAAAGAACATTTATTTCTCATTACAAAAAAAATATATTTTATTTACATGAGAAACTTAAATTAATATTTATACGTCATTTGCCGTCTCAATTTTAGTCTTAGTTTTAACTGTGTTCACTCTAACATGCATCTTTACTACCTTTTTGAAGTTGTCCAACACACCAATATTAATTTAAGTAATTGATTAAATAATTGTACACCCACATACCTAATAGACTTCTTCAAATAATTTGTACGCGGCTTCGGCAAGATATGCAAACTCGCTCGACGAGTATTGAGAGTTGTGTATTTGATTTTTTTTAAATGATAAGCAACTATGAAGAGAGTTATTTAAATTTTATAATGTAGATATAGGTGCTATAAACATATCTTAGAAAAGTATTAATTTCATCTATTCCAGTACTGCAATTTGTGTCTAGTGTTTTTATTATATTGTCTATTTCAAGTGTTGTCCATGGACTAAGTTAGATAATTCAGCGTTAAGACTTTGAGGAAGTGCTAGTGTTAAAATTAGTGTGAAACTGTGTTGGTATTTCATTAGTTAATTTTAGCTCTATTGTAGAAAAGTATGCATTAAAAGCTGCACAAATATCATTGCTATGTTATTATGTTATCGCTTCAGTTAACTTTTTGATGTCTATTATAAGTTTTGAAGATGTGCAATCTTTGTTTAAATTATTCCTAGCCAATTTAGTATACTCAAAATTTTTGGGTTTTTAGCATGCTTAACAAATTCGTTTGAGGAGTTTCTATCTCTAGTTTCCTTTATTTTTCTTTTGACCTTATCTCTTGTAGTAGTATATTATGCTTAAACAACTAAAGTTGTAGGATCTTTTTTCAGTTCCCATAATTGGTTTCTATAATTAATTGCACTATTAGCTTCTCCATTTATCATGTCTTTCTGAGGTAGATAAAGTATCTTTTTTTACTTGTTTGCATTTCCTTACACAGTCCTCAATCGTCTCTTCACGTAAAAATTCAAGTGTTGCTACATCTAAATTGTATGTTGTGTTTTGTTATTTTAGGTTATGAATAATTTGTAAAATTTTGAATAATCAATGGCATATTCAGAATATATCAACTTTGGAGCTTTGGATTTTTTAAATTCAGTATTAAGTTGCCTATGGTTGGACATTCCAGTCTCAAAAAATGCCATATGAAAAATCTATATTGCATAAACGAACCTGGCAAAAAATAAATATCCAGCAAACCCCAAACTCCTCGCCATACATTAACCGTGGAAGCGAAGGAAAGTAAATGGTAAACATCAGCGATCAACAGCCTTGGGGCTCCCTGAAGTCTTGCGAGAACCCACTGCATCGGCACCTGCAGCGAAAACGTCACAACTGCCATAGAGTAACCTACTATCTGTGGACAAAAAATAATATTAAAATAGGGTACCATATACTATATTTATTTATTACGAGAAATGACACATGTTTCTCGAAATATCGTAAAATTTAAATGAATAGCATAATCTAGATTTTACATAACTGTGAGAACAGTGCTCTTAATAAAATGTTTTTCAAAGGTTTCAGTAACTTTAAATTATTCTTAATTTTAGTCAATATTGTAAAGTAATATATTTTATTATCTTTTTTATAGCTTAGGCATGCAGTACTTGCGAGATGTTTCTTTTTTAACTAAAAACAGTGCAATAAGATATTAAATATTTTTAATGAAACTATAAGTATGTATGCAAATAGAAAGAGATAACAAGAAATATATAGAACCAAGCGTGGTGCAGTTATATAATATGTTATGTTAGATCGCTTTTATGCCACAAAGAACTGAAAGATAAAGTATAAGAAGTATATAATAAAATCTGTTAAGCAAACCCCCTTTGTTTATCCGTAACGCACTAAGATCGACGGGTCATATGCTTCGGAGCTCCCATAAAAAATGGAGTAAAATAGTAACAGATTGGTACCCTATTGATATTGTGACCCTATGGATTGGTATAAAGACGAAACGAAGAAAAGGTCGACCACGCAAAAGATGGGAGGACGAACTGAAACTAGCAGCAGGCATCAACTGGAGAAGAGTCGCAAAAGATAGAGAACAGTGGAAAGGGTTAGAGGAGGCCTTTGCCAAGAGGCACACCGAACTCCGAGATATACCTGGAGTGAAAAATATAAAGTGACTTTCGAAGAGTTTTCGTGATTAAAAGGCTATATTATTATTATTATTATAACGCACTATACATCGACTAATAAATATTTATATAGATGTTGAGTTTATTTAAACGTTTGATAAGATTTTGATTTTTAGTCAGATATTACACGAAATGAATACGAATTTCCTTAACAATAAACAAAATTTATTATTGTTTGCTATTTATGAGGTTTCTGAACGTTTCGTAACTTTATCTAATTTGTCAAATAAAAAAATCAATTTCCGAAGCTAAGCCTATACTTACAAGTGACGTGCAGAAAGATTTGACAGGATCACCTGGATACAGGTAAATGTCAATCAAAGCCCACAGACCCCGCCACACGAACACCACCAGTGACCCAACCACAGTCACAGAAAACACACAGTCGAGTATGTACAGAGCTGTTTCCTTACTACTCTGTAACAAAAAATCTATTAAATAAAAAGTTTTTTTAAATTAACTCCCTAATCATTGTTATACAACAATATTTAATTATAAAAAATATTCTTTTGTCTTCAAGTAAAATAGCAGATAGCGTATCTATTAACTTTTTTTTTGTAAATACTTAGATCGATTATAGATTAAGTTAGAGATGAAGATAGATATGCTTTTAAATACCAATGTAATAGTTATATTTCAGTAAGAGTAAAAGTAAGATAAAATACGACCTATTTTGTATAAGCTACGTTATCTGAGCTTTGATAGACATCATGTCAAAGTGAGGATCACAAATGAAATTACCTTCTGAAATCTTGTAGTAAATATGTAAGTTGGTTGTTTTCCATCGGTGATTACGAGATAAGGAGGCGCTAGGAGGTTTCGTGTGGAGCGAAGAACTAGGATTAACACGAGGCATACTATCAAATACGTCGCTATCAACGCTGGTCTGTGAAATAGAAATTAACTTGTTAAAAATAATATAGGGGTTATCTTAAAACATAACCCCTTCTCATAATAATATTCGTAGTTGGTCTATTTTTTGACATCCAAATCGTGTATGATTCGCCGTTACGAAAAGGTGTTATATTTATTTTATTTACATAGTAGAAATACTACACAATAGAGTGTTCGTGCCTTAAGGTAAAAAAGTAAATTTAAAAGCATAACAAAAACAGTAAGATAATTAGGAGAATATGTTTTTGTTTTTATTCCCTTTTTTAAGATTAATGAAAATATATATAAAAACTTCGATTTAATGCCCATAAGTTTGAAATTTGTGACAAAATTTCACAAAAGTGAATGGTAATTTTAAACATAAATAGTGCGTCCTACGCGCAATCACAGTTATGCTACGGAACACTGTTCTTTGCTACGGTGTGGTTACGGATATGTAGTATTTATACACAACAAAGCTGTATCACTACGATACGAGTCTACAATAACTACCTAACTTATTTATTAAGTGTAACAATAAAGTAAGCCATGAGAAAGTAAGAGAGTTAAATTTATCATATTTTGAAGCCAAAGGTGTTAATTAAGTGTAAAACTATTGGGACGATTATTGCATTTTAATAACTTTTACATAGCTTAGTATTATCATGAATATTTTACAATAATTTACGCATTATTAAAATTTTATACAATTAAAAGATGTCAGATAAAAGGAGGACTGAGACTTTAGTCCCTAAAATGAAAATATGTCTCATAAGTACAAAATCTAAGATAGAATGTAACAAATCTTTTATAATAAAGGGTGCGATATTTTTGATGATTTGCAAAGATACGCAAAGATCACTGAACCGTGCTTAATGTAAAAATAAGCAATGTGGTAATTGCAGACATAAAACTATAAATAGATATTTATAGTAATTACTATTAAAAATAACCCTAACAGTGAAAAAACAAAAATCAAATAGACTTTGTTATAATCAATGAACCTAAACAAATAAAAAATTTCGAGGTGAGGTTAGGTTTTCGAACTTAACAACAAGAAAAGCAGTAACGTCCATCCATGCAAAAGATATATTTCAAGAACAGAAGAAAAATAATGCAATTGTATTTTAGAAATACATCTCAGGAGAAGGTTGAAAACATAGGTAGTATAAAAATATCCCAGCCTATTACATATAACAAATTAAAAAGCACTGTAACAAAGAACAAGATACTGGAAGAACAAACCAATTTGTAAAAAAACGTACCCAACTCAACACAAAAAACAAGAATAAAAAACTAAGAAAAGTAAGCAAATTCTATAAGGAAAAAGAAGAACCAATCGATAACGGAAGACTTTAAAATACCATATAAAAACTTATAGTAAAGATCCTCCATAAATACAGATGTACAAAAAAAGCACTTTAAGAGCTAAAACATACTAAAAAGAGATAAAAAATGGAAACTAGCAAAAGAAAAGAAAACAGATCAAACTACAGAGTTTTATCAAGAAATTTATACAGACGAAACGACCAGGGCCAAGTACCGCCAATCAAAAATTGTGGAACCAATTGATGAGAGAGAAGTAAACGAACACATAACAAAGTCATCAATGGGTACTAACGACAGATAAGTATCATCACAATGGTACATTTCCGATAATTGCTAAACTACCAAAAACCCCATTTAGTACATGCTATATATATACACATGCTGTTATTTTATGTTTAAACACAACTCATTGATAATTCACAACCAATATAACTAGAGCGTACCAATTCTTAGACGGCCAGCAACGCAATTATGAGCCTTCTGGAAATGTGTTCAATGGAGGTGGTATCACTATTACATAAAAAAGCATGTTTTCTATCAAGCCTATAAGTCTAGACCAAATATATATTATGATAAAGTACCGTGATTTCATATTACAACTACAGCAAGCTTTTATTTATACAAAATACAAAAATATATCAATATTTTGAAATACGTCTATTACAAAAATGGAAACAGGGTATAGCTCGAAAACAGAGGAGATCGACTGAAAATCGCTAGAGGAATGACAGGGCGACCTTCTATCACCTAAACAATTTGTAGTCTTTCTCGAAATGATAAAATATAGGCATATAGATTGGTCACAAAAACGTAATAATATGAGTAATCGGCTTGGTTAATAAAAGATCGACCGCCGAAGTAACTTCATGGAAAAACAAAAATGGGAAGATCACAAAAGCAAAGGGCTGACGACATAGTTTAGTCTTCTGGGGAGAAATTGATCGAGAAGCTATCAACTGATCCACATGGTAAGCTTTTACCCAAAAGGATTCCACACTGCAAAACACAAAAAACGGATATAACAATAACAAACGTAGCTATATTATAATAAAAAAGTACCAACCATTCGATATGTAAGTTTTTGACAGTATGGCGTTAAAGTTGCTTTATTAGTATTATATAAATTAATAAGCGATCAATTATTATTTGAAACCATTAAATAATAAAAACCGGGAAAGCAATCGTGGGTCGACTATCCATGAGTATTGGATCATAGTGCAGTATGCGTTTTATGTAAAACGAATTTACAGACAAAACCGTTGAGTCCAGATGTTGCTTTCTTCCTTCAAGATACAATTATCCCAAAACACGAAAATCTGCCAGCATTAAGTTTATTAAGTACATTTTAAATGTAGTTTTGTGTCATTTATTTATTATTATTTAGATTAGAGTTATTGATTGTATATATATGTATGTATATAGTTTCCTTACAAATAAATATGCCTACCCAATTATAGAATATTTTTTTACCTATGAGGATCCTGATCATTGGGTAAAATAGCAGCGACCATAGTATCCATAAGGCCCCAACCACCTCTCCAGTGCATAGCGTTAGACATAATGAATATACATGTATAAAAGCGAGACACTACTCGTTCTCTTAGCCACCGGCCTGCTTTTCCTTTACCCCATGCGTCAACAGATCGGGAAAATAGGCGAGTTCTGAAACATCAAATATACGATTTAAATCGTTTAGGTAAATAACAATGTCACTCAACATGTATTTCATCAATTTCAAAGGCGCTTTTAAACTTTCGTCTCCATTATCACTATACATAGTATAAAACAAAGTCACTTTCTCTGTCCTTATGTCCTTTTGTATGCTTAAATCTTTGAAACTACGCAACGGATTTTGATGCAGTTTTTTTAAATAGATAGAGGAAGGTTTATATGTATAATAACATCCATTAAATAGTGGAGAAGTACTGTTATTTTTGAGGTTTCTAATGTGATGTCGTAAATAATTACATTTTTTCCGCTTACATTGCAAACGCAGGCTGAACCCTACGAGTTTTATCAAAATAATGTACTAAGTATTGTACACATTGAAAAGGTCAACAGAAAAGTCCATGATGGTACATATATGTCTACCTCTTATGGATAACCCACAATAACTTTTTTTTGTCATTTACTTTTTACGACAAATAATGGCTAATTTTCGAAGCGATTTTAACCAATACAGCATAAATCCTTAACCAATTAAATACCTTGAATACATTGTTCATTTAATATAGATCTATATAGCCCATTGTAGCTTATTTAGCAGCGATCGAACGCGTATATTATCAGAGCTTTCCAGCGACGGAAATAACAATACATCATAAAAACCTGCTTTTCATCAGCATTGCACTCGTGCGAAGCTGGGGCGGGTGACTAGTATTATTATAAAACATAAAATCAATTTAACGATTTCTCCAAAACAATATGTGATCTTAAACAAAAGAAAGCTCTGGTGTTATTTGGAAGTGAAAGTTTTTTTGTTTTCATTTACAGGTCACATTTGTTATAAAGATGTACTTAAGCTCTTTTATATGCGTCATAAAAAACTACAGCGAAATAAATCTAAATTCTTACTTTGCAATCGAAAAACAGCAGTGTATTATAATTCCAAGAATGAAGTTTTGGGCATACGGAAACATCTTGGAGTGTAGTTCCATGATGCCCAGAGAACTACGCCATACTCCTACAACTAAAGGGGCCACCACAATACTTGCGAACACTGCATCACCTTTAAAGAAATTATGTGTGTTACATAAATTTACGAAACATAAATACAAAATATTATATATATATGAATAAGACGTAAAACTATTAAATATGGTCGATACATATCCTCATGCGATCAACCCTGTACGAGCCAAGGCTGTACATTTTGCTTATTTAGGTTTCTTAGTTTTGTAAGCGTGATGTTTCCCTATATACGTGCCAAGGCTCATACATCATGTTCAACTACAAACGTGAATATTTACAATGTATGTACG
Source organism: Pieris mannii (assembly GCA_028984075.1). Classification (NCBI taxonomy): domain Eukaryota; kingdom Metazoa; phylum Arthropoda; class Insecta; order Lepidoptera; family Pieridae; genus Pieris; species Pieris mannii. The sequence continues at coordinate 12,038,572 of CM054785.1, forward strand.
TGCCCTGGTTGTACAATTGTATCACTTTATAAGCAGGACGATTTCCTAAATCGTCGGAGTCGCGCCCCGAGAGGATAGCCGACCGCAGGCACTCTCTTCATCTGCATTTACTTAGTCATGGGAGATACACCCCGAGAGCATAGCCAGACGTCGGCACTCTCTTCGATTGTATCGCTCATAGTCTATTGTTATACGGAAGTGGTGAATATAAGGTAATCTACAAATCTTCTATTATTTCTACCACCTGATGACCCAGGAGCCGTACAAACCCCCTATAGGGTTTTATGATCAGGGTGGTAAGTCATCAGTGGTATGTTTCATATATTGTGTCCAACGTTGTTTTGAATATTTTCCACTCGCTCTTTATTTAACACTAACCAAATTCCTCTTAGATAATGTATCTTGTATATATGCCAAATATTTCAGTTGTTATAACACTTGGAACATTGGAATGCGCAGGCTTACTCATTTCTCGTCCTACTTAAGAACAAAAAAATCAATAGTATCAATATTTTCTAAAGCATAGATATTCGGAGTTGATTATAGTAAAGAATATAAATAAAGCATTTTGTCTAAAAACTTTATTACATGTTATAAGCGTACGGCACCTCGTTCTGAACCACCGCCGCTACTCTCGAAATGGAGTAGTCATTGTTCCGTATATTGGTCGAACGTTAGTGATTGGTCAAACACAATTATAAAGCGAAGCAAGCTTATGACTAATGTCCGTCCGGCACGGCTGCGTAAATCTATCTAAAATGTATACAAATAATAACTTAAAACTAAGCCTTAAAACTACACGCTGGTAAAAGGGGCCGACCGTCCCTTTTGATACCTGCGTAGCCGCCGACCGTTTCGTAGAATAACATCTGGCTGGCAGCTTCGTTTACCAGCTTTCTAAGTTGCATTGTTCGTTGTCCGTAACACATGTGTAAATGTATTTAATAATGTATTTTTTAATACAGTTGCTCAAAAAGTGGCATATTGCAGGGACGTAAAGCGTTCGGAAAGAGGGCTATTACACACTCGTGCTTTTTTTTACCGCTAGTACGTTATCATTCCATCCTGTCAAAACAATGTCTATTAAGAAGAAAAAACCAAACACGAAGGTTTTACTAAAAAAAATCATAGAAGTTTTTATGATTCACGCAAATATTTTAAAAAGAAACTACTAATTTGTTGTCAATATCAGATTTAATGATTGGATTCAATGAGTTAGGTTTGGTTTCTTTTCATTTCATATCAATAAAAATATTCTACTAAAGACTTGGCTGTATGGGCGAAGTTCCCTTTCCCAGAATGGGTGGAGAAAAGAAAAAAAAAATTCTCATATTCTTTGACGGTTGGCGCCATTTTCCAAAAATGTAATTTCACAAACAAAATGAGTAATTTCGACGATATTTTATTTCAATTAATATCACCCGAACTCAGTATAATTGCACAAAATGCTTCGTAGAACATTTTACCGGAAACGTAAAAGTCGCTACATATCTACGTGTAACGAATATATTGCGTGGAGAGAAGATAAAAAAAAGCAAATAGTTTTATTAAATTGCTTAATTTGTGCGTTTTTGCTTAAACTGTATTAAAAATAGTTGTTCAGTACACGTGCGGAACCGTCATTGCAACTTGTTCCGGCTGTCAACCTGTGACATTCGTCGGAACTCTTTGCAATGACAGGCTTTACGCACTTGTATTGAATTACATATACTATATTAAATATATATCTGATACATTTAACGTTACAAAAAATTATAACTGACTAAAAATCGGCCACCGTAGGGTACCGTACCATAATATGACTTTATTCCTTATTCTTGTAATATGTTTGCCTTCTGGTGTTAAGAAAGTTATCATATTTTGTGTGACAAAAAGGTTTATTTTGTTAAATTTATCACTAATTTTCACATTCACGTAAAATAATTATGCAACTTCATAGACTGACAAACAATTAAGTAATTAGTTTGAATAACATTATCTGTATTTTACGCGTACGCACCCTCCCTCCAAGTTGGAGGAAGTGGGAGAGGAACAAACGGCAATGTCTTTTCATATTTGCTTTCAATATATTATCACTAATTTATAATCACCATAATTTTATTATAATAATTTACTTCGATACATTTAAAACCGGTATACGAGTCATTTGCAACGTCGCGACATCAAGGTCATTACTAAAATATCAGATACAAAACATCCGTTAAAGTGAATATTCAAGATTTATAATCTGTATAAAGAAATCCTTTTATATTGTATTGATGCCAATGAGGAAGAGGATGTCTGTGTTTCTTTTAAGAGTCGTCTACTACTTGTCTATTAAAAAAAAAACGAAACAGATACAGAAATCTGCAAACCAGAGAGCATAAATCATTATTAATCCAATGTACCATGAGATGAGAATATCATTCTAATTTTAGAGAAGATATTTTTATAATTACGTTTTGGAATGTTTTTATTTTTTATCATTACAAGCGCAACCTGCCTTTTGATAAACTCAAAAAGACCTACGGTCAACGACGTTATACAGTTTACCAAGTCACATAATGAATAATACTTATACATTATAATACCCTGAACGTAAATCGGTTTGGAAAATATTAAAATAGGCATTTATATAAGACAATTCATGATTGATTTTGTGTGTATTGGTACATACCTGCTCTCAACCCCAGTTCCTGGCAATCACAGTCTGTGGCGTCATTGTCCTCTTCAATGTGTTCCGATTTCTCGGTCTTCTCGATGGTAACAGTCTTTTCAACTTTAATAAGCGGTTCATTTGGCAATATCTGCGCCATTCGGTGGCATCTAAAAATTATTTAGAAAAATATACTATTTATAAGCTACGTCTACTTCTCAGTGCCTGATTAAGCTAGCCCGGGGGCTGTAAAAAATTCTGCCTAGGGGCCCTTGGTTTGCTTTGGGCTCTCAATGTTAGGGTATTAAATAGACCAAAACTGTTACAAATAAAGTATTATGGATTTAATATGGGAAAATTTAGAGATATTACGTACACATTCAATATAGACTTATTTAAGCAAATCATGCTCTTTATACAACAAAGTGAGATACGTGTTCCTAAATTCATTTTAATTCGTTTTAATGTTTGAAAGGAACGTTCACCACTACAGTTAGTGTTCAAGAGATACAAATGCGCAAGGCAATTTCTATGTTTGGAAAACACGAAAAGTATTATAAAATTTTGCTGTTTCAGAGGCTCCCGATTCTCGCTGTCATTACCAGTACCCACATCTGTTTTCAGCAGCTCTGCGAACTGCACTAATTCGCTACCTAGGCTATTCTTCAAATCATCTCATCAATCAATCATCATAAAAGGCAGGCATCGAAGCATCAGCGAGTACTAACCACCTAGTGTCCGATAACCGTTTCAAACTCGATTTTTTTTAAAAGTAAAACCTTTATGTACGTCATCCGGTCATCATGGGGTCGATAGGTAGAAGCGGAACAAATGTATAGAGGTTCTCAATAAAATCCATGAAAAGTATAGACGCATTACTTTACTACAGCGCATTTAGCAACTTATTCTGCGTACTTATTTCTGTCCTTAATTCGGTTCATGTTGCTGCCCAAGACAATCTGTGATATCAATTCCAGTCTCACTTATGAAATCTAATAAACATTGAGCGGGTTGTTAAGGAGCCTTCCATGTCCAAGAACTTAACAAATCTTTCCCCTAGTCCAGATGGCGGAACGTAGCGCACTATCAAAGTTATTTGTTCTACAATACATCTGGAGTAGTATCCAAATTAACTGGGTAGTATTTGCATCTCTTAATTTCACAAATGAACCAGCAAGCTAAGCACTTCCAAAGGCGTATTGTCTACCCTAACCTGAAGATCTGTTGCTCATATTACCTACGGTTAGACCAATACTTTTTTAAATTTTATTAAAAAAAACTAGACAAATGTGATTTATTTGCAAATTATACCTAGTAAAATATCTTACCTTAAGTGAAGTTTGTCCATACAAAAACTGTACTAATAATAATAATAATAAAAGCCATTTATTCGCTGACCATTTAGCTTAAATGCTATTCTTGTTAAACTATATAAATATTACTATATTCCTAATCGAATTACAAAATGCAAAAACAATAATTTATTCTTCACCGCCCTGGTCAGGTTGTCCGTCGACATAGGCCTCCTCCAAAAACAAAAACTGTACTACCATATTTTAAAAAAGATAATTGAAGTTAAAAACCATAATATTTTCTTTAACTGGTTTGGTTCATACATAACAATCTCAAGAAAAATAGTTTTATTGCATCGATGTTAAATAATAGAAAATACTTGCATTCTAAAGAAAATATATTCGCTTCGTGTTATTTATTTAGTAACCCTATTTTATTTATCAAATCAGTCGGCAATCTGCGTCTATAAACCAATTAGTAAGAATCAAATCCAAGATTTTCGGGTTTTTAGATATGATCCTCAACTACTTAACGATGAAAGCAGCCTAACGATCCTGCAGCTCACTTTTCAAACCCTTATAGCGGGTTTCGCTCTCAAAACACAGGTGATTTGACATCTCATGTAAATAAAAAATCAGCAGTGAAGTACATATCTTACGTTACAAACGAAACGTAAACACTTAAAAATATACATCTATGATGACGAAGAAAACGCAAGCACGAAACGACCAATTGGTTTCACGGGATTGGTAACATTCGCTTTTTTACTGGAATTAATTAATTTTTTGAAGAAGAAATTAATTGATATTTACGAAACCTTGAATATTTGCTGCTTTATAAATGAACGTAGTGTCTGATAAATAGATGAACTAAGGTAAACATTTTCACTATTTATATTATGTTATATTGATATAATATTAAGGTTTTGGATAAAAACATTCAACCGTTTCACACATGTATGAAATATCATCATGTTTAATTAAGCTAAGTACTTAAGCTATTTATTTTATCTTTCATAACAATATATTTTTATAAACGAATTACTTCTCTTCTTCTTCTTACTATTTGACTTCAAATAAAAAAGTAGAATTTATTGATCAGCTCAATGTGAGACTAGGTTTTATAAATTAAATATGAAATTTACTATATTGTTCTTTATTAACCTCGAAAATAACAAGGCTTATACATTTTTAATTTATACTTAGCCATGTATTTTAATTACAATTATATAAATTGATAGTATGAAAAGGCTTAAATGAAATATATACGTAAAACATTGTAATGTTCATGAAATTCGTATTCGTTAGTGTCGCAGTGTGCACGTTACTAATAAGACCAAGAAGTCGTTTAATAAATAAGAAATTATATAATCATTATCTTATTTTAATAATATCATTAACTACATAAATTAATTATAGTATACAGTAATCTTAATAACGGTAATACAATTATTTATATAGAAATTTTGAGATTTTTAACTGCGTTCAAAATATATTCGTGATCTTGGCTTAATATCTCTTCTCAACGGAAACATTCCGTTACGCTGCTATAATTGACTGGTTGGTAAGCTGTGAGACCATTTTATTCCTCGTCATAATGGCTGTGTGATGTCGTCGTGTGATCATGATGAATAGTGAGATGTCTTAGGTCGCATCTGTATTAGCATAATAATATTGCGTAGCAATTTAATTATTACACAGTTATGAAAAATCATATAAAAACTTGCATAAAACACATAAAAATTTGCGCTATGTAAATTAGGATATGTAGTCTGATGTCTCGTATTTCTAAGTAAATTATCTTAAAGAAACATGCTCAGTAATAAATAACCAAAATATTATTTTAAGTTTTATGGTAACATTATTTCGCACGCAGTACTCGATTCAGTACCATTAATTAAAAACAAATCTTGAGGAATTATTCACATCTAAACAATCCAAATACAAGTACTGTAAAAACAATTATTTATTAATGAAACAAATCTATGCCAGACTCATACAGGGTATTTTTAGTGCTAAACTTCATCTTAGATACTGATTGCTTCTGCATCTATAAAATAAGTTATAGCAATTTCATTCAGAACATTTAAAACCCAATGTATTCACATGAATTGTTTGAATTTGACCAATTGTAAGCTGATCTTTCATCCCAAATAGCTAGCATGATTATTATAGTTTTTGTTTGATTGATGTTTTTATTCTGAACAATTAACTTTAAATTATGAGAAAATTTAAATTTATATTTTTTTTTATTATTATATATTATAATATTTTGCATATTTCATGAATGGACTTTGAAGTTAAGAAATCTGAATAAATATTTTAAATTTCACATTGATTAACGTCCAATTTTATTATTCTAAAGACCATTGTTAACTAATGATAGTTATTATATTTCTAATATTATTTTAACAGAATTCAGTTCTTATTAATGTAAGACAAACTATAGGTAATATAATTTTTGTGTGTTTGATCTCAGCATGACTTAAATAGGTTGCAAAATTAGTTTCATGCCACCTTAACAGTGCCAACACAAGATTGCCTTCTTTATAGATTCGATATTTATAATTACTCAACAAAAATATTTGATGCTTTTTTCATAAGTAACATTTTAAAAATTTATCTATTCAACCTGTTTAGTTTATTTAAAGCATTTGCTTAGACTATTTGCTGTCTGAATCCGTTTAGTTAACACTAACAATATATTTGATAAGTTAGGATATTTATAAAATTGTATCAATATATCCAGACGATAAAGTTAGCCTTGTTTCGTGCTAATTATTATTTTTGTGTGTCGCGTTATTGGATTACGGTAAATATAAAATCTTAAATGTAAAAAATATAAATAAAGTTCTTTATTACTTACTTCTAAGTGGCCCATTGGCCAGATCCAGATGGGTGGTATGGTAAATAATTTCTCACAAAAGAATCATTTTCACAATATTTAAGTATAGTAGGTTATTGCAAGGCAATATTTTTCTTTGGGGATATTTGTAAACAAGTGTTGTCTATTTTGAAATATAATAAGGTAGGTATCCCCATTATATATTTGATGTGGTTATTCCCCTTCAGTAATCAATCTAGTTATGTATTATCAAATAAAATAGTAATTATTGTGTTAGATGAAAATTTTGAAAATTAACAATATTTATAAATAAAATTGGTCAATTGTCAAGATATTCTCTGACAACAACTCGCTTTTGTAATTCAACAACAACAAACTCCCTCGACTTATCAAGTCGACGTCAAGTCGAAATTTTCTCATAGGTAATGCCACACCAGTTATCAGAAAAATTAAAAAAAGAATAAGTCATGTATTTTTGAAGTTATGGATATTTTTTGTTATTCCAGAAAATGCACACCATGTGACAGTTTTTTCATTCCTGTTGTTATAAATATTTACTTTTTGCCAATTTTTTTTCTCTTACGTCATCCCGAATAGTGTTTTATGTAACCTATGATCCTAAACTCTGTGCTGATCACTCCAACTTTTAGGAAAATGTCAATTTATACCGTACCAAGTTTTCAAAATTAATTTTCGCACTACTTCAACTGATCGTCCTGAAAAAACAATTTACTACTCCAGTTTGGCAGGTAGCTTTAAAAGTTAGCGCATTTAATAAGGATTCTACAGTGGTATAACACTGAGTCCATTATTTCTTAGATCTGCCATAAGAATTTTTTTTTTGTTAAACAAAGTCTGTTTTTAACAATCTCTTTGAAATTACAACAAATGATTCTAGCGCACCCAAAATGTTTCTAATGACCACAGCTTGGTTTAAATAAGATGGCGTAAAGTGTGAGCGAGACAGATAGATATTTTTTCTGATAACTGGTGTGGCATTACCTATGAGAAAATTTCGACTTGGCGTCGACTTTTGGGACATCCTGTATATATATACTGCTCAAAACAATGAGCGGAATAAGATTTTTCTCCTTTCTATTGCTTAAACTAAAATTAGATTTAAATTAACTTGTACGCTATTTTTTACCTTGTTATTTGTTAATTACTACAATTAATAAAAAAATTCAATTTGTATTTTTTTTATTAAAAAAAAATTAAAATGTGCATTGTAGACGAAAAACTAATTGGTGATAAAAAAGGTCCATCAAAGAAATATTCTTATATCGTTTGAATATTCGTCTTTAGTGAATTTCAGTAACGTGTGTGGCCTCCATGAGCCCTAATCACGGCTTGACAACGACGCGGCATGCTTCGTATGATCCTCCGAATATCTTCTTGTGGAATTCGCTCCTATTCATCAATCAACGCTTCAGTGAGCTGCTGCAGTGTTTGAGGTGCATTCGGACGCTTCCGGATGCGCCTGTCAAGCAAGTCCCAAATGTGTTCAATTGGATTTAGGTCAGGGCTCATGGAAGGCCACTCCATTACACGGATTTCCTGCTGTCGTAAGTAATCTGACGTGATGGCTGCAGTATGCGGCCTGGCATTATCTTGCATTAAAAGAAAATCTGGACCCATACTATATGCTACGGGTCAAACATGATCTTCGAGCACATTTTCAATGTAAGTTTGAGCACATAAGCGCCCGGGAACAACGACGAGATCTGTGCGCTCGTCCAAACTAATTCCGCCCCAAACCATCACAGAGCCACATCCAAATTTGTCATATTCCTGGACTGCTACTGCACTGTATCGCTCGCCTGGGCGTCTGTAAACACGGAGACGACCATCGCAACGTGTTAGACGGAATCGTGATTCATCAGTTAAAAGCACTGGCCTCCAATGTCGAAGTTGCCTATTAGCGTGATTTTGCATGAACTGTCGGCGAGCTTGTCTATGTTGAATTGTTAGACGCACAGCCCGAACTGGTCGGTGTGATCTCAAATTGGCTTCCAACAACCTATTTCTTACCGTTTGGTCGGAAATTTCTACACCAGTAGCCGTCCTTAGTGTATTTTGTAGATCTCTTGCAGTTGTGGTTGTAAACGTGTAGTTTTTCTCTTTCGAACTTGACCACGCCTTCGTGAGTATTCTCCCGTCTCACAGTATCGCTTCCAAATTCTGTAGATAACAGAAGGGGCTACTCCTAGATCATTTCCTATATAACGCATAGTTCGACCCTCTTCAAGCAAAGCGATAGCTCGGGAGACATGCAATTCAGTCAGATCTGGCATAATGACCTAAACTCACTCGCTTCAATGAATAACAAAACTGAAAAGGCTCACTTCAATTTCTATCAATACTCAAAAGATTGAAAAAAACTACTTAAAATGTGTTTTCTATGATTAGAAAGTAATGAAAATTCAAAGACGTCACTTTGTTTTTAGGTGTTTCTAGACACACTGCCACTTTATTGTAGGACTACTAACCAAAACGCCGATGCTCTTTTGTTATATATTTTCTTCGACAATGCCTTAACATTATCTAGTGGCCAGTAATAATTAAAACCTTAAGTAAAAAGTTTAGTTCTACTTTAAAGTTTTGTTCCCGTATTTGTTTTGAGCAGTATATATATATATATATGCATAAATTGCTTAACAGATTATAGACCATGAGATACAAAAAGTATCTTGTACGTACATAATTAAATTGACAGCGGGCACACAAATATTGCCTTGCTCAATGGGTCTTGCCTTTTCAATAGAAATAGCGACACAGAGAGGTCTAAAAAAATTTCAAATTACAAGAATTTGCTTGTTCGTAAACAATTAATTTGTATATAATAGTGGGCACGAGAATTTTCGCTTTGTTTACTTGGTCTTGCCTTTTCAATAGAAATAATCTCGCAGACTGGTCAATATCAATAAACTCTAGCAGTTTCGATTTTCAAGTCAGATACAGTAACCAATTCCGTAAGGTATAAAGACATTAAACATGTATTGTGCTTACGGTTGTATCAAATATTTACAATTTATTTTATTTATAATCTGACAAAATGCAAATATTTCTAACAATTGTTGTATTAACTTATGCCTGTATTTTACATAAAGAATATATCTTATAGTTTTGTTTTATTTTCTTTGTGAGTACTTATAGCCTTGAGTCACATTCGTTCACCTCCTAAACAATTTATCATATTTTCTAAGTAAACACGTCTTATATCACTTTTGTTAATATGTAATAAAAACATTTATTTTTTAATATATTAATTGTAACCTAGTCTCAATTCAATGTTGTTATAATTTCGCCATAGATTACATTTTGTAATAATTTGTAAAAAAAAAAAACTTGGCGATTAAAAAGAGTGGCGGAGAGTTTATTGCCAGTTCTTCTCTTCCGTTCTACACCCTTGATTTGAGAACTGGCAGTAAATGTAAATTCACAATTTTTAAATTTTTTGACGTTCATAAGTGTACATTGTTACCTACATGAATAAATAAATTTTGTTTCGTTTTTTTTGTTTTGTAATAACGCTAGACGTTGTAAATGTTAAGTAAGATAATTGATCACTTAGATATCGTAATTAAAACTTTTAAGATGACTTTATAGACTAATAAACCATAGTTAATAATTGTAGTTATCAGATATAAAGGTAATCGATAGAACCTGCCTTGATGGTCTCTAACTTAGAAAATTTTCCTTTATTAAGGAAATTTATGACAAATGCTGTGATATAATAACTTAATAAACGCTATTTTAAAAAAAAATGTTTAGATTAGATTATATTATCATAGTATCAGTGTTTACGCACAAGGGACCTTTTATCAGTGAGCGAGTGAGCGAGCAACATAAGAGGTTCTCCATAAGGTCCTGCGTTCGACATTTGTGGACGATTAGATTTTACTATGTACGCAATAAATACTTGATCACATGGCGAAAGAGAAACCTCCAGATTTAAGACTAATATGGGCGGCGTGTAAATTGATCATGACAAAAAAATAAAACTATACATAAATCTGATGTCACCAACTAGATGTTATTTTAAAAAATAATTTAATATGGTGCAGTGTAAATTTTATGTATTTTTTTGATTTTATACAGAGGACACGCATTCATCTTGTGATATCGTGTCTAATATTATTTTTAAACCGGTTTTCTAAAAAATGAATAAATTTAAAGTATTACCAGTTTTGATTAAAATAATATTGAGTCTAATACAATTTTACATATAAAAAAGACATAAATATTTATTTACTAGTTTAAAGTTTGTTAAACTCACACTTGCAAATCTTTGCATGGAAGAACATTACAATAATAATTCTTACATTATTAAGTTTTGATTATATATCTATGACATGCATCTAAATTTAAATCTAGCCATACCTAAAACGTTAAATTTATTTTGAGTATACATTTTATACTTAAAAACTTTGCGTCGGTCCGCAACTTGATTTTGTGCCGGCAATTTATTTAAAAAGTCATATGGCCTAAATATAAAAATAACTTACCTGGTATACCTAATAAAAACTTTAAAAATCCAATTCCAAGTATTTTTAAAAATCTGTGATTTCTTAAAGGACAAGGATCATCTTTGGAATTTAAATCCAAAAGTCGAACGCGGATTATTCAAAAGCAACCTTGCGTAGTGCTGGGAAGCCTCCGAGTCACTGAACCGCGCGCGCTTCGAGATTTCATTAAATAAATGTTACCTCTAACAAATAGTGTGTCAAAATAAAATGCAATTTATTACCACTACGCAAAGGCGTTGGTGCGAGACCAGCACCTTTGTACAATTCGATATATTAATAACGTTTAGATGATAATTAAATTATATGTATATTTGATTTTGGCTTAAAGGATAAAGTAGTTATAAGGATTTATTTTTGAACTCATGTACTCCAACTACTTTTAAATGTTAAGATAAAAAAATGTTGTTTGATTTTCTTTATTTTTCATTTTATTTATACAATATTTATATATATTTTTAAAGATTACTGTAAAGGATCCCTTGGATGAGATGATGAGAACTTTCAGGGTTTTATTGCTACTGTACGATTATTTTACAAATTAATAAATAAATAAAAAACCTTTTTTTGTATCTCGAAATTCACTTCAAAAAGGCAGTGCTCGGTCCTTGAAAAGAAAACGGTGGGGTAGAGGGCCAAATTGCGGATGACTTATTGACTATTGATGTATATTAGAGCCTTCACTAAGAAGAGTGAAACTAAGAATTGAATAATACGGCTTCATATTACATTAAAACAACATGTCTGTGGTGACTCTAAGATAAGAAATGATTCATGAATGAGTTGATTGTCGTTTAAAAATTAACGTCCTGTAAATATGGCTCCAAAATGTCCGTAAACGAATTGAGAGCACTTCATTTTTCTAAAGGTCGCATAATCTACCTAATAAGTTCTTCCTATACAACGTAACGCAATTGAACACAATATAGATTTGAGTTAGCAGTGTAAAACTGGTTACACCTGTTTTTGGCTTCATCAGCCATAAATTAATATGTTTATTTGATGCGGTTAGTATTTATTAATTATTTCTTATTCTTGTTTAATGATATACATAACCTCTTCTGAACAAAAAGCAAGTCGTATTACATAATATCTGATATCATATACTTAATACCAGCTACATACTTTTTATATAACGCGTGTAGATTATAATAATTACACAGTTAATCTTAAATGATACGCCGATTGTCACATAACAATATAAGATTAAACTACCTTATTGCAGCATAATTTGCTTCTCTTAAAGTTGAAATTTTACTCTAAATCCGAGTTTAAAGTAAAATAATAAACATATTTTCATTAAATGAGACCTACCCTTCTTGTGGAATTATTCAAAATAGGTTGAGCACTCCAGTGTTATGCAGGGCAAGTAGGTGATGATGCGTCCCTGCCTTTTTGATTCTCAAATATGCTGGTCTCTTTATACTGTTTCCCATCACCACATCAGTTGATTGCGTCCATGGAAAATACAATTAAAGCACAGCTGGAGCAAATTTCTCCAAGGATTATTCCTCTTTCTAGCGCCCAAAGGCAGATTAAATAATACTAATATGAAACAAAAATCAATATTTTCTGGTCACAAGAATTTCTCTAGACCATATAAAAATAAATCTGTTACCACCACTGATATTCTTATTTTTATTTCCTTATTTTATTATTTAACACATTTGTCCTTATTTTATTATTTAACACATGTTCAGATTTCACAAAATACAATTGTCTGTTAAACATGTCTAGGTAACATAACTCTTTCAGTCTTATTTATATATCGCTTTACGACAAACACGGTAAGAAGCCGTATCGTAACAAAATGTAAGGATTGATAATTAATACGGGATTGGAAACAGTGTCTTAATATTCAGAACAAAAATGCTTGAAACACGAAAAATACCAAAAGTAATAATAATGCATACAAAAAATTCAGTAAAATTGTGACAACTATCCACTTGTTACCGCGTAAGCCTAAAGGTTTTTTTTAAATAAGGACGTATTTTTAAAAAACCGAGTGGTTTTGCTAAACAATTGAAAGATTACTTAAAATATCAAAAATAAATTAAAGTAAATTATCTAACGTAGTCTTCGTAGAAACTTTGACTTTTATGATTGAGCAACTCTTTACAATGCTTTATTATAGTAGTATATTTTAGTATTTAAATAAATTTCGTCAGGAAGGTCTCTCAATAATATTTTAATACATAGCTATAGACCAAGTAAAAAAACCTACATAAATTAAAAGTTGACAGTTGAATTTATTTTATACATATGTTTATAATTATCTAACGCAGCTTGGGAGTTTATTGATTGACTTCAAAAAACCTGATCCGAGAAATAATAATGAGCTGTGCCAGTAAACCATTGCCGCACCTATTACAACAAGGCGGCTAGCTAATATCTAGTTTGTGTTTGTTGACAAAAATTAACATTCTAATACGCTAACCTACAACTAATATAACCTTGAAAGATACCAGAAAAAGTAAGTACAGAATTAGCAAAAAACCTGTACCTATTACCTCAATAATCTAAAGCCCGACCAAATAAAAAAGAATCCTTTGTTTGCGTACAAGTTTTCTTGTAAGTTTTGCTTTTTCTGCTCTTAAGAATTTTAAACTAGGTTCACTAGAAAAAGTGTCCAAATACTTATTTCGAGTAATTCTTAGAATTCAAATATAATACGTTTTAAACTGAAAAATTAAAAACATTACAGCAAACATTACAACATTACAACATTACAACAACGATAAGAATTAAAAATCCTCTATAATTAATTATAGTGGACATAGTATTTAAAATAATTCAATCATTTTCTCGGGCCAAAATTTAAATTGCTTCTATATATTATAATTAACTTATAGCATGGCAAAACTAAAATAGAGTACTGTATTTATTATAAGGTAATGTTTTTATATACCTAGTGGAACAACACATCTTTGAACGTATACATTTCTGTATTTGTTTTTTTTCTTTAATGATCAAATAGATGGTTTGTCTATAATTAGTAAAGCAAGGTCATTAAAAAAAATTATGGTCTGTATATTTTCATATTTGATGAGATTAGTGGTGAATAAAACAATTTATTATTTTTAGCATTTCATTAACAGTCCTATAATATATTACCTTATGTAGACAATATGAAGTTACATTATAGATTAGATATAGATAACTTATATTTAAAATAATAATATAAATATCTGAGTTTAAGAATACTGATCGAAAATCTTGTAAGTAGAAATAGTTAGTAGTTTACAAATGATTTTTTAAAGAACAGAGGGCAAATGGGCAGGAGGCTTTCTTGAAGTTAAGTGATACCGCTGCCCTGTGACACTCAATGCTAGAGAGCTCGTAAGTGCGTGGCTGGCCTTTTACATTTTTTGTACCCTCTTTATTACAATTTATTTATTTAATTACTATTTGTTCGTCATATATCATTTTGTCTTAAGTGGAATTTCTTTAACACCACATTAACTAAACAAAATTTATCTAAATGATTTTGATAAAGCATATAACACGTTTTATGTAGTAAAAAGCAACGTGTACTATACGACTGGCTAAGTGTTTAGAATTATATTAATTAATAAACATGATAAGTAAACGGAAATTTGTAGAAACTTAATTGATTAAAAAATCAAATATATATGCCCTCTCTAATTTCAAAAGGTTTTCAAAAACGTACAATTAGCTCAGCGTACTTTAACATTTATTTGTCAAATCTTTAATTATAAAAAGAATGGAACTTTATTTAGCTCCTTACAAAAGCATTTAAACATTTAAGCTAAATCAACAATTTATACATTTGTTATATAAACTGGGCTGAATTTGATATAGTTTCCACTTATAAACACTTTTTACGTAAGTTTTATTTCATTTACATTTACAAATAGCAAATTTACAATCTTTGTACCAAGTCAACACGGCCAACGTCTATCAATACAGTAATGCAAAGACATGTAACATTGGAATAAATATACCGCTTATATAGATATATTTCCTAGCTTTAGGTTCCAGAAAGTATAGAAGCTACGATGGCATGGTAAATAGTAGGGAAATATAAGCATAGGTTTTCTAAAAAAAAAACACGAATTCATTGGCTTTTTCAATATTGAGAATCTCCCTATACTTCCCTTGATATCCGTTGTAAAGAAAGTTTACTAAGCTTAATTATAATAATATAGATATGTTGCTAGACATAGAGTTAGTTGAGTAGTAGTAGGGATAGTTTCGACTAACCACTCTCAGTACACTTATAACTCTAAAAAGATAGAGGATATTACTAATAGGTGAGTGAAAACAAACCGTTAAAACGCTAACCGATAAATCATAATTTGGTTAAGTACTTTTGTGTGTCTACTGACAAGTCAAAAATTTGCTAAAGATGGACATAGTATTTAATATAACTTTAATGCATTAAATACTCAGTTCATAATGTTAAGATATCCTCACAGAAGAATACATAAGAAACTTTGTATAAAATTTAATATATAACATTTTACAATATCCAAACAACATCACTACATCAACATCAAGTAGGGCGTATAAAACTGGCTACAACGAACAATTCCCTTAAATATTCCTTTAACATATACAATCACAGTAAATGGTAGCAATTCTAATATTCGGTACTCATGAGAAAGTTTATGTAATGACCTAGAAAATTTAAAATTTAATAGTTATTATACTTATATATTCGGAATTTCAACATTAGTACATAAATGATTAAACACAATTATATCCATCATGTGCCCTCTACGTTCCCGTAGCTCGTAGCAATACCGGGTACCTGAACCATTAATAACTGAACCATTTCATTACATATAGATTCTTTATATGAGTACCTATATTTAACCACGAGCTCAATACACAACCGAAACATTCATTTACTTAGAATTCGTACCATTGTTTATTACTTGACTCTTAACGAACAATATCAATCTTCCCGACCCCTACTCAAACTGAACCTACGATGAAACTTAAAAGGCTTTTTCTTTTCTTGCTTTTCCTCTGGTTTCCCATCAACTAGATTATCCGTACTCTTCGTCACTTGAACGCTTTTCCGTCTGTTCTTCATTGATTTGACTAGTCTATAGAATTTTCCTTTTTTCTTTGTAGGGTCTATGTTAAGGTCGGCGAGTTCTTCAACTTCTACGCTGAACTCTGATGATATGTCTCCCAAGTCTTCAACGCTCTGACTCTCCACTTCCTTGACTTGTACTTGTGGTATCGAGTGTTTCTTGGATGTATTTGGTTTTGGTTCCTGTGTTGGAACTGGCGGAGGCAGAGCATCCGGGTCAATGCACTGAAAATATTACGTAATACTTATAATCTATCAGCTAGTTTTCTTTGGCTGAGAACTTTTATTGAACGAGAATAAAAATTCTCAACTTCTCAATTAGACAGTGAATTTTCTGGAATCTAATGTAACATAAGGGTTTAGACTTCCAGCTATGACTGAATGAATCAGGGTGGAACCGCACAACACAAAAAGTGAAATATAAATTTATGACTCACAGGCTAAACCATTTAAAGATATATTATCTTAATTCAAATGATGTTTATTTTAATCAAAACCAAACATGAAAGGGAACCCTTTGAAATGCCTCCAAACTTTTCTATAGCTAAAGATCTCTTGAAATGTCGAAAACAATCGAAGCGTACAAAAAATTAATGGATTCCGCTTGGAAAGCAATAAAGATTTATTTTTGAAAACCGATTACTTTAGAAGACGATGCTAACTCCAGTGAAGTTAGTCTAACAGGGACTCGTAAACAACTTTTGTAACTCACTCGAGCACTAGTAATCATTGGAAACTTTTCCGTTGTATTTTAATGATTGTAAGTTTGCAATTGCAATGTATGACAATTCTTGCATATGCTAATATAGAAAAATATTTCTCCCAAATAAAAAAGTTTTGTAAAAGTTCTCCCAAAAGTTTTGCTAACTTCTAAGTAAATGTCCCTGTCTTGCACAGAACGCGCAAATCTTAAATCGTTAGTATGCTATAAATGCGCCAGTGTAGGAGTATTATTGTTTCTTTTTATTTACTAACTAATATAGCTAACATCGGACTGTTACTAACTAATTTAATCTGTAATAAATAAGTTATTATTATTAGTGTGTGCAACCAGTCATGTAACTTATTTTAATTAATATTGAAAGAGCTTTGAATATACACTAGTGCTATTATCGTCAAAGCACTTACATCTTCAAGTTTAATTCTATACGAGGGGACCTGTTCAGGGTGCCTCCAGGGCTTGTGGTAAGGGTGATCAGTTAGTGCCTTCCACCCGGGGTAGCGACGAGCAGCTGCTTGTAATTGATGAACTAATCTTGGAGCGAGCTGCGCAGTTACTCTGAAAAAGATAATATTATTATTTATTCACTTATATTTACTTATTAGATCAACTACTTGTAGACCTTTTGTCTTCAAGATTAAGAATTTACATTATTGTGGTTTTCTATCATCTTACTTATATGAATAACTAAGTGCTATAGATATTTTAAAGCTATCAAGGCTCGATGATTTCATTTATTGATGATTTATTTGAACATGTAAGCGGCTCATACATTGCAATAACAAGTACCTGTTTACAAGCCAAGCGGGCAACGCTCCTCTCGGATCAGATCGAGACAAATAGCCGAGCCAGCTACCCGGACCGACAGGCCGAGAACGAACCACGAATCCGGTCAGCAACGATAGGGCCCTGGAATTCAAATTAAATCTTTAAAATTATATAATATGAGCTATTGTTGGCCTAGTGGCTTGAGCATGCGACTATCATACATAAAGTCGTAGGTTCGCACCCAGTCTGTATAACAATGGGTGTTTCTGAGCGCATTTACATCATCGTGAGGAAACCACGCATTGGGCATTATTCAAGACCCGAAAAAATCGATAGTGTGTGTCAGATACAGAATGTATCCTACCTACTTGTCTATTAAAAAAGCAAATAATTACAAAACAGATTAAGAAATCTGCAGCCAGGACCAATGATGGTAGCACCACTCGATATTTTAAGTTGATTTTTTTAAATATATGTATGTATGTATGTGTTAATATCATACTTGTATACAATAAGTTATACCATTACATATAACTCGACTCTTCATTTTAAATCTCTTAGCACATAATGGTTAAAACACTCGTTTTGTTAGACATCAAAGACGTAGTGAATAATGTTTAATGTAAATTCAACAAGCGATTGGCAATGTAATCGTATATAATAGTTGCTTTTTCATAATAACTTATAATTACAGCTAATTATAAGATAAAACCAACTACAGTTTGTACTGTTTCATTTTATTACCTTAATCTACATAAAAGGCTATCCTTTACATTTTATAGTTTCATGTAATGTTCATGTCACGTAAAAGATTAAAGAAATCGTCAATAATTGATGTTGTAATATTTTGTATACACTTTAAAAAATGCTTAGTCTGCTTAAATTGAAAAGTTTTGCTAAATCTAGTTTGTGAAACTTTATTAATAAAAACTTAAGCCTGTGTCAGAGAAAATTAATATTTAAGCCAGCTTTTATCCCAAGTAACGAAACTGACAAAATTTTCTTTCTAATTTTGTTCAAACTTTTATACTAAATTGCGTTTTTTACCAATTTTTTCTGTGGTTCATTCTTGACTGACATTTACTTTATTACGCTGTATAGGGCTTAATTGATATATCATTCATCTAGTAGATTTAAGTTTTATTTAAAGATATTTCACAATATCAGTGGAAAAAAAATCAACAATCTATCGGGTACACCTTTTCTAGAGTACCATTTTTTGGTCCACCCCCTTTAATATTAGGTTGATATTTTTCATTAGCATATATTTCATAAAATCTTATTTCGATGTATAAGATAAATATTATATCGTTAAATTGCACTTTTTCCTTGAGAATATTACAAAAAAGTTACATAAAATAATCTATCAGGATCTAGCATCGAGGAATAAGTGCAATAAAATTACTATATATTGAGAGATACAAATTTATCATCACATATATGAACCTGGCGAGTAGTAATGAGATTCACAGAAGGAAAATGAATCTAAACAATTACAATGCCAATGTCATGAACTACACAGCACATTCACCAAGGCCGATACGGATTGAGGCATATCTTATCTAGAGTGGCATAATTAGATGCGATCGAATTTGCCACGCTTTTTTGTATTATCTAACAAACTAATAAATCTAGTACCTTAAGGCATGTTTACTATTAAACGTTTCATTTTATTATACATAACATGTAATTATAAAATACAATTATTCGAAATTAAAAATTGTCATATTAAAAAAAAACTCGGCGATTGAAAAGGGTGGCGGAAAGTTTCTTGCCAGTTCTTCTTGTCCGCTCTATGCCCTTGACTTGCGAACTGGTAGTATATGTAAATTTACAATTAATTTAATTTTTTTGTCGTTCCTAAGTGTACTTGTATACCTAGATGAATTTGTTATTGTTCTTGTACACATTATCTTGAATGACCCTAAGTCGAATTGCTTCGGAAATACTTCAGTTGGCGGATCAGTTTTATTACTTCACTATATTTGTCAATATTCACAGTTTTAGAAAATAATCTCGATTGAATGTGTCCAACTAAGATCTTATCATATTTAATTGATATCTAGACTTTGATTGGTAATCAGTAAATATTTAAGCATATCTTTTCAACCTAAGTCAAACTACAGGGAAAGAAAGTAAGAGACTTGCTCACCTAACAAATCCTTTTCTTGGTGGATAGTCCTTGTGGTACACAGAATGGTTAAGGATCATCTTCTCGTCACCCGTGTCAAGCCAGGAGCGCTGCAGCACGAAGTCACGGTTCTTAAGCGGCGCTGGACATGACACTGAAGAAAAATATTCATCATCAAATTGATTTCTGATCTAAACCAAACCATCATAATCTGCTCCAAATGATTTTGTTTTACGTATAAAGTCGTGTTACGTATGACTGTGCTTGTACTGCAGAAACTGTTCGAGCTATTTGTTGTGTTTCCCTCATAGGAGTCGGTAAGGAATTTACAAAATAACATATAAAGAATTTCATATAATGATGCTCTCTTAAATATATTCTTGAAGCCTTGCTGTATGTTAAAAAAAATAAAAATGATTTTAGAACAAATAGTGACTAGTGAACTAGTATAACACCCCCAAGAGGAATTAATTTGAGCGAAGGACCAACCAGGATCTAGAAGATAAACCAACCGTTCCTAATATGCAAATTGTATTTTTTTTTACAAACTTCCAAGCAAAATCAGAGAATTAACACTGAATATATTCAAAGCTCTCGTTAAACGTAAATTAATTAATCAGGATTTTATAAATTTGAATCATATTTAACTGAACGTTATCCTTGGAATTGATTTGCTCCAGACTCAAAAGAGTGGTGGAGAAATCCTTGCCAGTTCTTCTTGCCAGATACGTCTTTTATTTGCGAAATTTACTAGCAGTAAAATAAATTTAGAATAAGTTTAACATCTTTTCTGTTGCTATTCAAAAGTGTACTTATTTATCTATATGAATAAAGTTATTTTGAGTTTGTTTATCACTCGAGAATACATGTTTTCTCTAATCTACGGTCCGTTTGATAAAATATATTAAAATGTATGTGCTCCTAAGAACCAATCTTCGTACTGTGTTTATAAAAAATTTAATGTTTGAATAATTTGAGTAACTAAGAAATAATTTTACAATCATAAAATTAATAATAAATCACCTCGCGTTCGACATTAAATAGGTCAAACCACATAATTGGAAATGTAATTATCGAAAGCGTCTATTGTAAAATAATCTCTTGAAATTACCACTGATATTTTATTATTCATAACCATTGTTATGTGAACTACGAATGTGTGTATACTACGAATATTGCGAGGAATTTACAAGACTATTTTAGTAATGTAGAAATTATAACTATCGGATACTTTTGTTTATTTCACAAATTTCATAAATAATATAAAATGGAACTTTTTTAATAGCGAGATTTATTAGGTATTTAATTTAATTTTTTATCGACACTATCCTATTGGCTTAAAACTACAGTTTTAAGTACACTGTATGTACATAGTACTTTTGTGAACAAATTAATAAAAAAGATTATTTCAGTTAGCAATTACTCCATTATAATTCCTATTCACTGGGTTTTCGGAGTTAATGCCCTTTTAAATTATTAATTCCGACTCTTGATGATTTGTTTAACACCATTTGCCGGCAAGAAAATAATTATTTTTTTAGTTCAATATTAAATTTGACATACGCAGTTTTCTAACAGGTTTTCAAGTTTCCAAATTGATTTTGCGTAAAATAATTGCCAAATAATTTACATTTTTCCAGTTGCACCACTTTCCTATCATGATTTCAAATTTAAGTTTGGAAATACTTCGTTGGGCAGCTTGGAAAGTTTGGAATATAAAGTCTTTAATATGGATTAATGATAAACGGGGTTAACACTCCCTTTGATGTAATTTGGGTACAAAGTGAATCCCTGCTCTTTACGTATATTGCTTATAGCCGAATGATCATAGGATTGGTTTTGAATATACAATTTATAAGTATTCCTACTGCTGTATTAAAGATTTTCTTAGGAGGGAGGTGAAAAGGCATTATAGCATACGCTTTATTAGTTTTAAAGGATAGGGATAAACTCGCTAAAGGCTCATCCAATGTTAAGTGAAACTACCACTCATGGATACTTACAATGTCAAAAAGAAAGAAATGAAAAAAAAGAACAGAAAAATATCTTGATTTTAAATTTCAACTTTCACAAACAGGAATGGTTAAATAAAATAATTATAAAAATTAGATGTTCCGTGAATTTTTATCCACTTTATGTCGAAGTAAGGTTTTAAATATAGAAATACGTGATAAATATTTCAAAATTCTAATACCGTCCGAGATGGTTATATGTGGTATTAACTTAATAATAAATAATTTTGGTATATTAAATTATTTTGTATGATTTCCAAGAATATGTTACAAAATGTACCTTTTGGCTGTCCTAAAAACACAAATTAATATCCTTTGTATTATTTATTTTCGCGTATGAACTTGTTACTAGACGAAACATTTCAAATATCTGATATTCTAAATTGTGTGCAATTTTTATTTCGGTCGTATGATTTGGGTTGGAATTATTGGCAGCTCTACTGAATACAACCAGTCTTTTGTTCCGGGTCACTCTTCCGTGTTGCAGTTAATGTATTGAAGTTTTTTAAAAGTCAAAAACTCAGCCTTTACCCTTATAATTGCTTCCTGAGTTAGGAAATAGTTAAAGCCTTAAATTTATTAAATTGACAGTCTTCAACATCTAGGATGTATTTTTAGTACGCACAACCACGTAAGTGGTATGTAAAGTTATTTGGTAAAAGGACAGAATGCTCACCTTATCTTAAGTGGTAGGTACCATTGTACATAGTGGCTCACAGTGCCAAAAGGCTCGCAAGCGCGTTGCCAGCCTTTTAAGAATTGACACGCCCTTTTCTTGAAGGAACCTAAATCGAATTGGTTCGAAATATTTTTATTTTTGTGTTCGTTTTATTTTTATAAACATTCACATTACCTTTAAGTACATCCTAACAAGCCAGTATCTTCGGGACCTTGCCTATAGGGACTATTTAATAATATTTTTTAATTATTAAATTTTAAGGTTAGTTATTAGGTATATTTTTATGTATTATGTTATTTGTTTTGAATATGCAACAAGTCATATTTTCAGAAATATATTTTATAAAAAAGGGCTATTTTCTGTCAAGCACACCAGCTGTATTTCGCATAAAACTCGGAAGCCCGCATTGCAACAGGGCCGCATCCACTTTCTACAGTAATTAATATTTATGAATCTAGGTGCATTACTTTTCACTCTCATTTGAAAGCTCTTTTAGTTGTGAATAATGCAAGCTTCCACTTATTTTAATTCTTATCTAAAATCTTCTGAAAAACTGATACGTTCTGGGTTTATATCTACGACGTTTTATATAAAACCATCATGGAATTTGGAGTAAACATTAATTTGAATTTGATACAATGTATTGTATGTTCTTAAAGGAACGGCAAGACCAGCCATGGAGCTTAACTTTTGTTAGTTTTATATATATATTTATACCAAATTAAAGAGCGTAAGTATAAAGATATGATTTCATAATTTATGCGTGCATGGTATTAATAAATTAAAGCTCGATATAATATAGCTAAATTAATGTCACTGTAATTGTACATTTGATAAATTATAAATATAATACATTTCATTAACGAGGATAAAAAATACATTATGTAACATTTGCAAATAAACTATAATTATTTGCATTACATACCAACTAATCCAGAATTTTGAAAAAAAATATATTTTTGATTTAAATAAATAACGTGATCATAAACTTAAACGGGTCACTCAGTTCGGCTCTGTACCTGGCACTCCTGAATCACAACGCTATCACGTTTCATACCTGCAGAGGTATTCATGCCTTGATGCTTTTCATGCCTGCACGTCGCCTATTTACATTCATGCCAACGTTGGCTATTTGCATTGTCATCTGCGTTTAGCCGCGCTTCGAGACTAACTCATATTGTTATCTGATGGCCTTTCTTAGCTTACCTCTTGATGTGAAGATAATTTTACATACAATAAACTTAAAACTTCGAAAATAATTTGAAGTTTTATATATTATATCGCCAATAATTTTTATGAAACAAAGAAAGTTAGCCCACTTTAAGAATACGCAAAATTTGAAACATTGTTATTGAAACGTTGATTAGTAGATTTAATAGTAATTATTATTTTATTTCTGACACCCATTATAATAAATATAAACATTCCCTTTAGTTACATAACCTAACTTAATCTAATACATGAGTTGAGCCGGTTTTGGTGATAAGCGTGTCCATTGACACATATGCCTCTTCCTACATTATTTTTTATGCAGATATAACAGTGATTATTGATTAATCTAATTTGTGTTTTTTTATAAATCGTAGATCATAGAAGTTGCGCAAACATTAGCTGAGATTGGTCCCATTTAGGTCTGAACTGAATGTGTATCTGTGTCAACAATCACATTTTATGTCAATACATTGATTCTGTAAAAATTAAGACATATAATAAATATGTAGTATTCATGCTTTTGTAGCATTTTAAAATCTATATTTAATAAAATTCGGCAATATTCCTATGGTTGTATTATATGGTTAACTCAATATAAATTTGAATTCTTTTACAAATTTAAGACCATAATACTTTTCAGGCAAAAGACATTAGGGGATTAACTATCACAATTGATAAAATATGACTTAGATTAAATCTTAAATCAATACACAGACTATATTAAATTAAAAAAGTCTAATTTTTCATTAATACCGTCTATGCTTAAGCATCTACTTTTTTAAGGGTACTTGAATACATAGTGTTCCTATGAATAAATGCGTAAAAGGCTGATATTAGCTGTAGAACTAAAGGGATTGACAAAGCCGCGTATACAAAATGGCACCCTTTCCCCTCATCCAGCATTGTAGTATGCTCAAGGGACAATAACCTCACCCTCCTTCGAGCTAAAGCTGATCCCACCCTTAAAACTTTTGTCGTTATTTAAGATTTGCCTATAAACTCACTGCTCACCACAGATTATGACTTTTAATCTGACACCTCATACCACATAATATGTGGTAAAACCACCATCAAAATACTACATAAAATGTTTATTATATAGATTAAAACAAAGCGGAAACGAGCAATTATAATCATGTTTTATGAATGTAAAACCTTATTCAAATATAAGCAGTAATTGTCATTTTCTGAAAACATATAACTTAAGTACGTACGTAAATACATTATTATTATAAGTGTCAAATATATTATAGTAATATAAATTTGTTATCTAATAGCGATGCACCATAATATAGGTTTTCATGACCATTTACAAATTTATGTATGTTCATTCTGACTCGCGGATATTAAGAAAAACATAATTAATAATGACATTAACAGTAATATCTAGTAGTTAGCGTGCAGCCATAACCCATCATGAGGACGTTAAGTACAACTATTTCGTTTCGATAACAGAGTTGTGAAGGCAAAATCCTGTAGATAGATAAATAGAAAGTTAAAAGTACTCTCAAAAGCGACACACAATTTGTAAAAATTAATAAATCCCGCACCCCATAATATAAAGACGGTAAAAATTAATCCCTTAAAATGATACCGCAATCTATTAATTATATAATTTATACCTTGTGGGTAAAATAACAACAAAATTTTGCAAAAATATTTGGAAAAACTTATTTACACCTAATAAAAATTAGGGTAACAAACATATAAGGCATAGATGATGAGATCAGGTTGGGTAGACCTTGTAGACCTGGACCAAATCCTAGAGGTATTAGACAAGAGACAAGTTAAAAGTACCCGTAACCGACGAGCCTGAATGATGAATGTTCTGAAAGAGGATGAAGTGAGACTGGTATGTCAGGACCGTATCAAGTGGAGATCTGTGGTCGAAATTTTTCGGTATACAATTCTTGTTACTCACTGGCATAGTACCCAACATCGTTGTTGACATTGATGTGTCCGGCGTCCTCGGCCGCCAACATATGCGTGTCCCACACTGACCGGTACTCTGGGTCATGGAGCACGTCATAAAGTGCATCCGGTTCCACGTCTTCGAAATCCGCAACCACCTGAAATAATTGATAAATCAAAAACCGCGAATTTATGAAGGACCGCGAATCTATATAAATACTTTTTTTATAATTCAATAAAGAGGTATAAAAGAGGTCTTAATGAAATAAAAAGCTTTCGTATTAGTAAAACATATTTGGACTTTACGATTGATTTAACACGAATAAGTAGAAAAATCTAGGGACATCAAAATATAACGTCTTAAATAAACCAAAATACGATATCAATATATCTGTCGCAGCCAACTAGATAAATCAGCTGGTCGATAAACAACCTAGCCTTTGAGGAAGGAGTATTTTTGTTGAACCATTACAGGTCGATTCCATAGAAATTATTAGTTTCCAAAAAATTCCTTACGAAGCGGACCGTGGAGAGTCTTGTGAAGTTATTACAGAGACAGAAGGGCTCAACGTAAACATCTCTTTAGAACACCCTCCATATTACACTTTGTAGAATACTCATAGAGAGGCAATCTCTCTTTGTAGAGAGATAAAATCATGCCGATCATTGTATAGTAGAGTATATTAGAGATTGACAATGAGATTAAACATTTTATATCAAACTTTATAGAAATTAAATTGCAAAAAAATTACGCAATTATCCGGCCTTAATAATGTTAATTAATGGCTTAAAGTTGAATCAATATTATATATAAATGAAGGATAATAATAAAAAAATTGCTTTCAAATTGCGGTAAAACCCTCACCACTATCGACCTGTGTTTAGAACATCGGCACTGTAGTCGACATAATTAAAACTTTGCCAATTCCCCACATGGCGTGACGTGAAAAGTTTATAATTATTTCACATGATTTATTTGTCTGTAAAATATTAGTTAAAATTTAATATTAGTGTCTATGTTTAATTAGTTTTAAAATTATTGAGTTGTCGCCTGTTGAGACTTCGAATGAAGCCTCGAAGGAATACACTACTGAATAAATTGAAATGTTAAAGGTTTTTCCCATATATACTGCATGATATAGTTATATTAATACTGCATTAGTAGTGTACAGTTTTAAAAGAGTGTTATTGCTCATTTTATTCTTGCTACATCAACAGAGGTAGTTGCAGATTATGATGCTTTTAATGATAATGATCATTAATCTATACCAAGATAGTCATATGCATTAATAATTGTTATTGAAATATTTCTACTACTGATGCCTATCAAGTTGTAATTTTTCTTTATAATAACTATTTTAGTTATATCCTTCGTAAAATATCAGTAAGAAGATCTATACACGGTATTAAATAAAATACATTTTCAAACCGATATTTCCCAGCAAAACCAAAGAGAATTTTTCTTAACTCAGTGCAACTGAATTTTTTATTTCTCACATCCCATTAGTACCTATAAAAGCTTTTTTGGCTATAGAGTCATATGCGACTGATATTAAATATTCAAAGATTAGTTTATTGATACTCAAAAGTTTATATAGAATGGAACTAAATATAAGTCTCTAAGTTAGTTAAGTTTGATGGTTAAATTGCTTCTTTTAAGTTTTTTGACTAGCTTCATTTATATTGAGAAACAGAATGGGAACAGTGTTGCAAGAAAACTATGTTAGTAATATAACAAAAAGCAGGGAAACTCATTTCTGGACTATTTCCCTGGCGAGTAGGTGTGTTCATAAACAAAGCTACATTGCTACGTCGCAACGTAGCGTCACGTCTACGACTTCTTGTTACAGAGATTTCTGAGTTTGTCAGATGACATAAACAATTTATGGTTAATGGAACCTATTAAGTATATATAACTGTAAGATTTTTTCCAACTACAGCCAGTTTTTGAGCATAAGATTTAACCGCTGATAAAATAATTAAAACGACTTGTGTTTATTTAACTTGTGTTACATTTTCTTGTTTTGATTGACATATAATATTTACCGATACTTAACACTCTTTAAGAGATTGGTATTGTTTAAAATGATGAAGTAAAAAATTCTTCTAGTCGCAATTTAATACAACATCATTAACTTCAGATTACATCATTAATTCCAGAAAGCGTTCAGTTAAATGAACAAAAAGAATAGCAAATCGTGAGTTCATTGACATGACACGAGCTTATAAAAGGCTGTGTTACTTGAGGCTTCTGGGTTTTTGGATTTTATCCAACATTTAGAAATATTATATGGATTTAAAGCTATTCGTTTATCTTTGATCTGATTAAATTACTTAGTTCAAAACGACTCCTTATATGGAAATTGTATTCGCTTTTACAACAAACTCCAAGCCGAATTAATGAATTTAAATTATATAAATTCAAAGCCCTCGTGAAAGAAAATTACTCAATAACGCTTTCTAAAATTTGACGAGTACTCAAATGATCCTTATCCTTGGTATTGTTTTACTCCAGTTCAAATAATTCATATGACTCAAAACTTAGCGATTAAAAAGAGTGGCAGAAAGTTTCTGGCTCGTTCTTTTTGCCCGCTATACGCTCTTGAATTGCTTACAGTAAATGTAAATTTACAATTAATTTCACTTCTGTTTTGACGTTGAAGATATTTTGAGTTTAAGTTTGAAAATAATAGAATAACTTATTTTTGTGTAAAGTCATCAACCTGTAAACTAGCAACTTAGTTGTTCTGTGGCAAACCAAGCATATTTGATATATACCGAAACACAGTATGACATTTAATTCTACACTGTGAAGTAAATTCAGATCTTAATAGCAATAGAATAGATTCGACAATGGCTAGCTAAACACTACCACGGGTTACGGTGATTTTTTCCACTATTCCCATAAAAAATTAGACCATAATTTAATAACGGCAAACGCTACAATAGTCAGCCAAGTTATTAGGAAATCTTTTCTTGATTTCTTCCGCAGAGAAAATGTTGGCTCACTTAGGGCTACCAACGCAAAGGTATAATAAATATACACTGGAGACTTGACTAAGAGAACGAATACTATTTTATAACGATGTGCGTTTATTACAATAAAAAAAACATGACATGTGTATGGTACACAGTAATACGAAAGTTTTATAAAATCCAGTGTATCTTGAGTCGAGGACCCTACGACAGCTGCCTAGAGAACTACTTGTTTTAAAAAGCAGTATCACGAATATGCCTACTTCATAGCTCATTATAACTAACTATTCCCACGATCTTTTGAATTCTTATTTTAATTTAATTAATTGGTGATTCCGTAAATGAGATGCACATTCTCATATAAACCAAAAGTATCGTCGTCGTGAAATGCACGCGGTAGCCCTACGATTGATGGCCGGGCAAAATTGATTCAGGTCCTTTTAAAGGCAATCTTTTCCTTTCCTCGCTCCCAACGGATGCGGCCTCGACTAGTGACTATTACATTATGGGATAAAATTATTGACACAGCCTTTGCTGACATTTTTAATAATTTCAAACGTCCAATATATTTTTTTCATTAAACCATTTGAGTTATACAAAAAGTATATAGTACTTTATGCATTTATTCAAAGCTTTGTCTAATAGAATTATTTAATCAAATGTCAACACAAAACAATAGCAGCTAAACTTTGTGAAAAGAAAACGGTGTTTAAACTCGTGCAGCCGTTATACGCAGCATTTTAGGGTATAATAAAGAATAGGGTTGAGGGTTAAAAGGATATACAATACTCAAGAAAACGTACAATATTACAAACATCAGCATCGATATAATCCAAACCATTGGAAAATAATATATAGAAAACCAAGAGAAATCCTGTAAAATATTTTGGAATTAGATTTTTTTTCTATCTGTATGTAGTGTATTAGTAGTATTAATCCTGTTATTTACTAACTAATATTATAAACTAAACTAACGAACCGTCTACAGATTAAAAATATTTCAGTATATATGAATAGAAAACGAAAAGACTAATAATATATTCGAATTAGTTTTAAAAATGGCGCAAGTTTTATCTTGGCATCCTGGCTGGAACCTGAAATATTGTAATCGTTTCGAAGCCGGTGTGAGCTGCTAATTTAGTACCTAAATTGACAAATTTAAATGTGGTGTACTTCATTTAGTTAACAGTCTGTGAAATTATAAGCTAAGTAAACTAAATAAATAACATGGAGCTAGACTTTATGGATAAATATTGTAATTTATGGTATTTTCTTTCAGATGATTGATGACTGATGAATCTCGTCTTCAAACTCATTTAGTTATCTACTCGACAATATATTATTAAGTCGGAGACTAATTTTAATCATCTTATAAAATCAAATCGTTCGTGTACTAAAGTACTAAAGATTTTGTTGCTACATTAGTACATCGTCGGTCCCAAAGTTCTGTCACTGGCACATTAAAAATATTGCATTCTATTTTTGAATATTTGCCTATTTTTAAAACAAAAAACAACCTGATCTACCCAAACATTAAGTTTGTAATACATATATTACATTACGAATACAGAGCGATTCATATCTTATATTAACGTAATAAATAATGATATTTGTTTTTCATACAACCATTTTGAGATTACTTTTTCCCCATGAATGTAAAATATGTTAACATCACCTACATTCGTTGCAGTTAACAGATGTGTCACTTTGTCGCTACTCTCGTTGAAGACACTGTCCTTAAAGCCTCAGCTAGCATCGGACTACTGAGCGTTGACAAATCGGATGACGATCAGTTCTGCGGTCATTTGGAAGGGAAGGCTAAATTAGTCTCTAAGAAGCTTGGTGTGTTAAGCAAGGCGAGGTTGTACTACACTCCGGACTACCGCTTGAAACTCTATAAAGCGCCATCTTCTACCGTATTCGAAGAGTATTCAAAGGAGTTGTTCGGAATAATAACTGCAGCTGAGTTTCAGTATCGGACATCAAGGCAGAATACAAAATAGCACTGTGCGCTTCTTAAGGCTTAAATTATTTATTTGAACATCCGCCACCCAAGGTAATTCCCGTAAAATATTTTTTATTATATCTTTATATTGTACACACTACAAACTCATTTTTGTGTTAATTATATTAGTTTAATAAAGAAAAGAGATATTACTTCTTTAACGGATATCAGTACGGTTTCATGTTTCAATTTGTATATTATAAAGTTTTCAAGAAAGGTTAATATGAAATATCTCAAATGTGATTAGGATACAAAATGCAGATGCACGTTTAGCGAGAGCAATGCAAATTTAATTTTCATACATTTGCATTAAAATCAAGTGCATTTTCCTAGAAACTCGTCAAATACAAACTTTATGAATATTCAACAGTTCGTATTTAATTACGTTTCGTGGGTAAGACAAGAATTGTACAGCATAGTAACGGCTGCTTCGAAATTATTTTCGCTATTGCAGAATATATTGCAACATCAGTTATTATATATTATACTAGGTGACGTATACAACCTCATTCCTAATTATAAGTTTTCTAGTCTCAAATAAAAGTCATCACATTTTATTAACCAGTAAAGTGTTCAAAAAATTAAAAATCAGAATTTTATGTCGAACCTTGTACTACAGTTATGAATTATAACATTAGTTAAGTGACATATATATTTTTTTGGAAATAATTAGAAGCGTAAACAATCATCGCACACTTGAAGTCAATATGAGCCCTTAAGTTTTTACCACGCTCATAAATTCTATTGTAACATTCTCGTTTCCGATAATGTCCAATAACATTAGTGTCATTTGGATTTATGAAGCCTGAGATAAGCGTAGTTAGGTTTTGTAAACGTCGCAACCCCTCTACCAATAATTTTATGTTATAAGCTCATATTTTAAGCCCTAAAAGTCAGTGGTTATCCAGCTTCAATCAAAGTGTTGGATTTGAACAAACTTAACTGACGCTTACAGTTTTTTTCTATGGCTCTTCATCCGTAACTACTAAGAGTAACGTTAGTTACAAAATCAAACGTTTCTATTATAGTTTTTTCATTATTCATTATATGCTAAATACTAATTTAGTCATGTAAGCTAACCCTCCGGAAATGTTATCATAAAGTAGAGTTATGGGGTCAAATTACTCCTTAATATTCAGTGGTCGATTTCATTTGTGAAAAGGGACTAATTTCTACCAAACGTATTTTTCTGTTTAATATTGCCGCGATGAAAAGTGCTAGGATTACAATAACAATATTATTTTGATTAATATTAACTAGATAGGCATATTACGTTAATATTGATAACCAAAACTCAATATAATAAAATATAATATCAGTTACAGCATTTTATAAATTGTGTTCAAGTACTTTAGTTCTTTTTATTACTTCTGAATATTACTTAATTATATTTTATGCAACTTCTTAATTGGTTTTTATTCAACCCACTAAACGTTCTCAAAAACAAAAACAATAAATTAATGAATTATCAAATAAATGAATACACATTAAGCGATAGTTATAAAATATGTTAGCTATGAAGACAACATCGCAACAGCAAAGGAATTCTCTGCATAGTTTGACTTCGGAAGTTATGACAAGGAACTCGTGGTCTCCACATAATATGAGATAATTCCACGAGAAGACTAGTTGGAATATGTTGATAGTTTGATTTAAACATAGCTCTGGCATTGTACATGAATCAAACTTCTGTGACAGAAGTCAGAATTGAGAGAGTTTCATGTTTGTTTTAGTTATTATAGTGCAAGTAATTAAGTAAATTTTTGGAGCGGGTCCATAGAATCGGTGCCTCCCATTTAGATCCCTGCGAGCGTCAATTTTTAAACCATTGCCATTCTGAGGTCTCGGATTCGTGTATTCGGCACGCATTATTTAAATATTTAAAAAAAAAAGTTTTTTTTTTTTGAAATAATAATAAACATTCAGACATATTTTCAAACATTAATATTTACTAAATCAATTCGCCATAAAAATGTTTAGTTTCCGGCTATTATTTTGTTTATTTATTTATTATTTATTTATTACAATATAAAAAGTGAACATAGTTTAATGAAAAGGATAGCAACTGGCAACAATTTTGTATCCATTGATTAAGCATTCAAGATGTTAAATTACAGGAATAATATATAAAGTCCTTCAGTAGCGCGTGCGGTAGTTAGAATTTTGATGGTGTATTACTTAACTGTACTTAACCTTAATATAGTAACATAATATTAAATCAAACTGCAGATTTTTTCCTTTCTTGTAGAACGTCAGATATAAGAAAATAAACGGTGGAACACTTCTAGATTATGGGACATGTTTTAATTATATTTAATAAAATTTCGTCTAGAAATATTTGCTTCAAAATTAATGTACGTGAAATAATATTTAGTACGGAAAGAGGGTACCTTTCGCTTACGCTGTGGTGAATCCCCCTATGAGCATCCATTATCGGAACAATCAGTATTCGATGGTGGATGCACAGGCTGCCCTTCGTATTCTGGAGGGGGCAAAAACTGCGCTAACTTCATATCAAGTAATAGGTTTCGATCTCGCGGCAAACGAAAGAATTTACCGTAAGCAAAAATTTCCACGGTCTGCGTAGACTTTACCAATTTTACGTGCCTAGGAACTAGGAAGGAAGAATAAAGAAACAAGTCAGCAAGTTGGGACGGGATGCGGTCTTTCTTTGCGTCCTACCCATGGGGATGTGCTTCGGAATCTCTAGATTCACTGTCACATATCACCGCTTGCAACTCTAAAACGCGCAAATTCGGCCCCACACGGAGTACTGTTCTCACTTCTGGGCGGGAGCTCCCCAGTACCAGCTCCTTCCACTTGACTGCATTCAACGAAGAGTGGTTCGAATCGACGACGACCAATCTCTCTGAGCGGCATGTTCCTTTGGCGTTGCGTAAGATGTGGGGTCTGAGTTTCATCATCGGACGTTAAGGCGGAATACAAAATTCCACCCGCATCACTTCGACGTCCCCGTTTCACAACTGAGCGTTTTTCAAGTCAGTTTATGAAAGTATTTCTGAACCAATTCGACTTACGTTCCTTTACGAAAAGAGCGTACCCTCTGGCATTGAAAATTGCCCCCCCCCCCCCTTCTATAAAAAAATGTTACATTTTTTCGTCACGTATTTAGTTTTCTTTATTTTTCACTAGAGACTGAATCTATATTTGCCCGAATTTGTTTTTAACTTTTGTGAATAATTTTCTTCTAAGGTGTCATAGATTAATCTATGATTTCTTTCCTACAATAATTAATATAACGATAACAACTAGTACGCCTTATCAGAAAACAAGTGCAATTAGCTGTTGCGCTTAGAATTCAGTGCCCATTTTTTATTACCTAAGAAATCTAATTACTTGTACTAAGCTGAATTTCTGAAGAGCTTAG
Organism: Pieris mannii; assembly: GCA_028984075.1. Classification (NCBI taxonomy): domain Eukaryota; kingdom Metazoa; phylum Arthropoda; class Insecta; order Lepidoptera; family Pieridae; genus Pieris; species Pieris mannii. The sequence goes on from CM054785.1 coordinate 12,072,738, forward strand.
TATCAATTTATTAAACGCTAGGTTAGTGTTTAAATTGCCACTTAAGAAAGAAATTTCTTGGATAATAGTATTCCGATTGTTCTTTGTAATACCCCTTTTTCTAAGGAAATTAATGTGAGAACCATTAAATTGGAGAAGTATTGGGTTCACAGCTGGAGCGTTAACCTCTCAACCCAAAGGTCCTGCATTCCAATCACGGTTGTACGACTTTACTTTTTACTTATTCTTAAGTACATTGTGAAGGAAAACCAGCATGCCTTAAAGCTAAAATTCTACTGCGTGTGTACCTAAAAAGCTCCTATCAAGTAGGTGATAGAGGTGTGACCTATCTTTATCGACACTTTATTTTTTGCTACACCTACTTAATATATACTTGTAATTGATCTAAGAAATAACTCGAAAACAACAGTTATCAATTTACTACTTTTAACAAGAGTCATTACAAGTGGGTGAAGTGAGAGACGTTTGTACGAGCAAACTTTCACATTTTGGCTCCCCTAAGTGTCGGCTCGTACCAAGCGAGTTTGCCCTCAATTAAAATTAGTTTTCTCTTATCACATGACACTCTTAACATACTTGGGTCATCGTTAGACACGTAATGCGTTATTTAGCGAGTTATAACGAAATAGTAGAGAACTTTTATGACTAAAATATTACCAGTGTGCCTTTACAGATAAATCTCATGGCATTTTTAATAGAAGATACACTACAAAACAAAAAAAAATTAGTCCTTAAAATGATGGACTTTAGAATGGTTACATCGTTTAAATGGATTTGTTTAATTTTGTCAAGACATTCATAGTCAAATTAACTGCTTAAACGATTAAGCAATATTAATATAGCTCACAATTTAAGATCCCTTTACGCTAAATATATAACATAGGAAATACAATACTGAAAGAAGATAAATCGTAATATTAGCGCAATATACATATTGATTAAGCTAAAAGCTTTTCACCGTTATCATTTAAACACTTGTAACATTATTAAACAAACCTTGACGGTCCGAAGCGCGCCATGGGCGGCATCTTCGGCCCAAACTTTGACGCCGTCCCTCTCATACTCCAGATTCCAGCCGATATCAGAAGCAAGTAGGTTCTTTAAGGTTTGGAAATCCGAGTCGTCTGCCACTCGCGCCTCACCACGCACCCAGCCAGTACCGCCCATTCGCGCGACATCACAGTACGCGGTCCAAATGACACACTAATACCGGCCGCGCGGGACTCAGCAAGGTACGCATGCGCAGGGTAGCTTTTTTCGACCGCGTCCTAAAAGCGCGATTTGTTTGCATATTAACTGTGGGGTTTAAACTGTTTAGCTTTTAAGGAGTTAAATTTTATTACATAGTCTTGGACAGCGTTTTGGATTTGGTCGAGTTTCCAAATTTGTATTTGGAAAGTCGACAAAATTTTTGCATAAATACCTACATATTAAGACAAATATGATAAGAAACTTAAAATAAAAGTAACTATATACATATATCCGTATAAAGAGTATTATGCCTGTCGTTTATCAGTTTCCGTAGCGCAGTCAAACGCACTGCGTAATGCGGAAATTGGCTTTGAATCCCACAGGAAAATTGGTTAAGGAATTCGGATTCTAGCTTCAACCATATTCCAAATACATTAAGTAGTCAATCTATAAAAAAGGACTCATAGCCAGAAATTTTTATGTTTTTGTACTTAACAGTAGGAGATGTAGGATTACATAACATGATATATAGTTACAATGTTTGAGGCAATTTATTTATCATACAATTTTTTTTTACATGAGAAACTTTATATATGTTGTATCCAAATGCCAACAGCTGTTAAAAATTTAGTCTACTATCCCCATTCTAAAATGTATGTATGCCCATTTGAATTGGTTAAATCATTTAATTCCGTAATATTAGCGCATACCGGAATAATAGATTTATACAAGATTTTCCTTATATATATGCCGTAACATAATTTAAAAATAATCATAACATTTTTTTCAGATCAAACTGTAAAACAGTTACTAAGTTATAACATAACTCCAGATCTCTGCTCAAGATGTATATCGCTAAGTTCTATTCTCTAACCACCGTTAATATTATTATAGGTGGCGGAATGGCATTGCAATGTCAGTTGTCTCACCGCTCGTCACTACCACAGACCACAAATAGATAGTTCAATCGAAACGGAATTGATTTATTGGAGTATTGTTAATTCTGTGTATTTATAAATTTTGACGCCTCCTATTGTAACTTAGCAATATATTTGACAAAAATAATATTTAATATATACACTGTGTTACACCTCTATTTTTTCACTTTACTTCTAAGATCATTGTTTTAGTCATTGTTTAACATCGTTGGTTTCGTACATAAAACATAAATAAACTTCCTGCTTCTTAATCACAAGCCGCTGTCTCCTTAATAAACATCTCTCTTCAGACGCGACAGAGAGTCTCTTGTGCAGAGCCTGTTTCTGCGCAGAGAACTCGGTCATCCAGTCAGTCCTGGAATGCAAGGCGGTTTCTTCCGAACGATCAGAAATCCTCGGAGCATTGACGTCACTGCGTGAAGCCTGGGCACATCGCAGGTAACTTCTGATCTTGTGGAAGGAACTAAGCTGGTATAATTAGCTAGTACTTTTTGCACAACGTACCAAATGGGCCTCCACAAAATTCCTCACAATTCTTGTATCAGAGGAACTATTCGGAATGCCTGGTGAAGATTAGGCCTACCGTTGCAGAATATGTTTTAAGCTAAGACAAAGAAATAATATTTCCTTTTTCTATGTACATTATAATAAATGTATTTATTAACTGGTATAGAAGTTAAAACTAGCAATAAAGAATATTTGAAAACACATTTATCATAGAAAGTAATGATAGACCACACCTATAGTGCTGACAAACCCAATTTCGACTTTCACGCCTTCTAATCCTCTTATACGCGTAGCAACTAGATACGACCGATACCTACGGACCTCTCTTTCACTTCGTTAAGAATGTAATTAATCAATGGAATCTACTATCTGTATGGAGAAATTTAGCGCAAACGATATCATTTAAATCGTATCGGGTAGCCTTAATTGAGGAGGTTTGTTCAAAGAAGGTTTTTGTTTCCTATTCTGTCAGCACGAATACCTATACATATTTATCGTGTGTCCGCCTTATCGTATTTAGATATGAGGCATGCTTTTCAGGTCTGATGTATTTGGTTTTCAGTATAGGTTAAATGGTATCGAGCAAAGTACAATCTAACTACAACAAAAGACAAAATCCAGTGACGTTACAAACTTTGGTATTGGCTACAGATTATTGTGTCACTTCATTTTACATCTTTCCTTAAATGACACGTAGGGATTAGCATTAGGCCGCTGTTAGAACTGCTAAAGCTGTCAATGCTGGTAAACCCCATTAAGAAGCAAAATATCCTATCGCGAGAAATGAATATTGAGACATGAAGCTCAGTGCTTATCGTCGATATACAGGATATGCCCTAAAAAAACTTTACGATTGATAAGAATGGATTGGTTGAAACGTCTTCTGTTACTATAAGAAGGAAGCACAAAAATATCCTCTTCACTGATTAAAAAAAATTCACAATAGAAAAACCCTACATTGAGGAAAATGATCAATTGTATGCTCACAGTTCTAAAGAAGCGGCTCGAGTGATAGAAAAGGTACAATATGGTCATCATTCTGCGTCAATGATTGTTTAGCCCCACCATAAGTCTGTCAAGTAGTCACAAAACTATTTTTTTTAAATCGTGAAAACTTCAACCAAAATGTATCAACATATAGTTTTGGATTTTGTTATGAAACCTCGTAACAATTCGCTTTTTAAAAATATATCGTGGCCTTTCCAGCAGGAGTCAGAACCTGGTCATAAGGCACGGCCAAGCATTGCCATGTTCGTATAGTACGTGAAGCAAAGTTCCAGACTTAAAGCTGCAGACTGGCCCTCATCTTGCCCAGACCTAGATTCTCAATCAGACCCAGATCTATCTTTAGACTTCAAATTATGGACAGTGTTAGAGGACATGGCCTGTTCTCAACGGTAAGCCTCTTGAAAAGCAAACAGTTGCGAAATTTCCCTTGGAAACAGTGCGTGAATCTATAGATTTGTGGCCAAACAGATTAAAGGCCATAGGTGGCCATTTCGACTATAATATTGTTTTATTTTTGCTGAGTCTTTAATAAATATGTAGGTATACATTTTCATAATATTACATTGAACACATACACACATACAAAATATGCATTTTCATTCGTAACAGAACTTACGATTGGACTATGTGAAAAATATTTTTATAGAAAAAGGTACAAGTAAAGTACAAGTATTTTAATTATAAACTAGTCTGATCGTTTAAAATGTTCTATGTTAAGAATTCCAGCACACAGTATGTAGTCTCGAAAAACTATTGTTTTAGTCCCTATGATCAACCACGCAAAGCCCGAAGGACATTTGTTTTGTGTCTTAATTAAAACTTCTTTTGTTACAGAATATATTTATTAACAGACGATCGAAAATAAGTATACGAAATTCCATAATATTATGCTGTATATTTGATAAAATCAAAAGCATTCTAAGTCATCGATTTTAACAAACGACAGTAACGGAGCTTGTTATTAAAATTTTATTGGTGACGCACTTAGAGTTAACTCGAAAATTTCAACTAACTCTTTCTACTTATATTTATATTTATATATATATTTACGAAAGATTAAGCTGTAGGTTGCAGTTAGCAATGGCTGATTTGCGGCAGGGCGCCTTGGCAATGATCACGCCAGGCGTACCAAGCGGAAAGACCATGGCGGGCGAATATTAACTTAGCACATCTCGCTGCTGGTCCTATGTCTTCACTTCTTAGTTCTGAAATATTCTATACTTTAATACGAATCCACGAATTATATCATATTTCGATCATACAATGCGCAGAGGCGATGAGAACTTGAGGAAACTGATCGTGGTATATAAAACAGAAAAAAGAAAGAGCAAAAGATCACGTGGCCGTTCACCAACCAGATGAAACGATCAAGAGAAAGACTCATTGTTCTCTAAACTATACACTTTAATAAGAGGCGGAGACAGACTGTCCGCACCAGATGATCCATACTGACCACAACGCTCAGACATGAGCTACCAAATGAAGAGAGAGAGTATATGTAAAAACAACTAATATTATTTACAAATTAATTATTTTACAAAATTTTATTAGCTTATCACCATGCCTTAGACGACGACACGGCAACCTGTTATTATATTAAAAACCTGTTATCTGAAGAGACAAGGAAAAGAGGAGGAGCCCACTAGTTTTATAAAATGAATTCAAGGTACACTCACGGTCACAGGTGACATGACATTCTTTGCCAGGCCAGTTACTTCTGTTGCACCAATAGCGGTCATTTATCTGAAACAAGCCGTGGTCCCAGGAGCCATCTGCATTCATCATACCGATGGCATCATTCCTCCGACCGCTCTCTTTTTCGATAAGACAAACCCCTGAGAAATAAAATATCCATTCAAATAAAACTCGCGACATCTCCAGAAAACCTGTGGAACTACAACCTTTTAGGTCCGCACCTCAGACTCGATCTGTTGTCTCCTCCGTTGCTTCCTCACCGTTCGAGCGAATTTTAAATGCGCACAAACACAAAAAGTCGATTTGTGCACAGCTCGGAGATCGAACCTACGACCTCTAGGATGAGAGTCGCACGCTAATCCCACCAGGCCAACACTGTTTATTATTAATATATATATGCTGCAATTTTTATCAAAATTTGTATACTTGTAATGGCACTAAATTGCCATAGTAATAAAGAAAATAAATGTGTGTGACAATATTAAGGTCCCATACATTATGTATGTTTCGTAGAAATCAGAGTATACCCCTAATTAATTACGTACTGACAATAATACATTGGTACTTTGATGGCATATTAATAATGCAACAATGTTCAAATGTAAGGAGGTTATTGAACTTATAAGGAAAACCATCACGACAAAAATTCTTATTTTACAAAGATACTGATATGATGATGATAGTCCTTTATTATTACAATTATTAGATTAACATGCCTTGAATAATTACCGAATAGGAATTATTGAAGAATTTTATAAAAAAGTTTTTCAAATTCCAAGCTAAAGCTAAAAAACTTCATCCTTTATACCATAATACAATAATTACAATTTATGGCTGTGACGAACACGACGTTTACATTCATCATTTACAAAAAACTATTCAGCCCTAAGACATCCTTTAGGGCAGGACTTTAACTCTCCTCTTGGAAGTCCAAAGCTAAAAAGTAAAAACTTACAAAATATACTCACAATCCCGCATTTTGCTTTCTGGAAAACCATGGTGTCTCAAATGTCTCACTAATTCACATCTCGAAAACTCTCGAGCGGAAACCAAAATTAAGACAGAAAAAAATGAAAATAAAAATAATTTCATTTTGCAGTAAAATACGCTTCTGTTCAGAAATAAAGTGTTACAACTTTCGTGGATTCATCTGCCTTATATAGTTCAGGTCCGGAAAAAATAAACCGTTGTATGACGTTGCACTTGAGGATAACTACCTATATTCCATACGTTATAGGGAGTAAAACTGAACATCATAATCAACAAGTCTTAGAAAATGTGTATGATTTTACACTTATTAAAAATAAACATCAAATTATCTTATATCGTACACTTCGTCGTATTTGATGTGTGTATGATATGTATTTTTTATATAAATTATGTTAATAATATTAATTTTAATAACTAAAATTAGAGTTTTAAATGTCATATTGCGAAATTATAGCGAAGACGAAATAAGATATATTCAAACGTTTTCCTGTTATGATCAAAGATTCATATAAAAGTAAAATAGCTGTTTATTCAATTTTAAAGCAAAAGGCCTGAGCAAAAACTCAACAAAGAGCAGTGGTTAAGCCTGTAACTCTCAATCCTGAGTTTGTGTGTTTAAATCCCGAATAGATTATTTCAATGTTGCATAAATCGAAAAATATATTAAATTTCACTCGGATGGTGAAGTTAACATATTCAAAAAAGCATGACATAGACCCAATAATCGGTGGCATTGTTTGATCAGATACAGAAGGCTGACCACACGGATGTTTATATAAAAAAGTTATCAAAATACAGATGAATTTAAGACTTCTTAAATTCCTTCCTGTGCACGAATATCGTGAACTTGAAAGTAAACTACATATTATACAGTTGCATAACTGTCAATTACCATATTGACAACAATTTGTTGATTGACAGTTTCTTTTTTTATCCTTCACCTTTCCAATACTTGAAAAGACAAAAATTCGTGAGGTGACACTGACTGACAAAGATTGATTTACAATAATTATTATATACTGCTCAAAACAATTACGGGAACAAAACTTTAAAGTAGAACTAAACTTTTTACCTAAGGTTTTAATTATTACTGGCCACTAGATAATGTTAAGGCATTGTCGAAGAAAATAAAAAACAAAAGAGCATCGGCGTTTTGGTTAGTAGTCCTATAATAAAGTGGCAGTGTGTCTAGAAACACCTAAAATCAAAGTGACGTCTTTGAATTTTCATTACTTTCTAATCACAGAAAACACATTTTGAAGTAGTTTTTTTCAATCTTTTGAGTATTAATAGAAATTGAAGTGAGCCTTTTGAGTATTGTTATTCATTGAAGCGAGTGAGTTTAGGTCATAATGCCAGATCTGACTGAATTGCTTGTCTCCCGAGCTATCGCTTTGCTTGAAGAGGGTCGAACTATGCGTTATGTAGGAAATGATCTAGGAGTAGCCCCTTCTGTTAGCTACAGACTTTGGAAGCGATACCGTGAGACGGGAGAATACTCACGAAGGCGTGGTCAAGGTCAAAAGAGAAAAACTACACGTTTGCAAGATCGCTACATCGTCAACTGTGCTTTACGTAACCGCACCACAACTGCAAGAGATCTACAAAATACACTAAGGACGGCTACTGGTGTAGAAAATTCCGACCATACGGTAAGAAATAGACGCCCAGGCGAGCGATACAGTGCAGCAGCAGTCCAGGAATATGACAAATTTGGATGTGGCTCTGTGATGGTTTGGGGCGGAGTTAGTTTGGACGAGCGCACAGATCACGTCGTCGAAAATGTGCTCGAAGATCATGTTTGGCCCGCAGCATATGGTATGGGCCCAGATTTTCTTTTAATGCAAGATAATGCCAGGCCGCATACTGCAGCCATCACGTCAGATTACTTACGACAGCAGGAAATCCGTGTAATGGAGTGGCCTTCCATGAGCCCTGACCTAAATCCAATTGAACACATTTGGGACTTGCTTGACAGGCGCATCCGGAAGCGTCCGATTGCACCTCAAACACTGCAGCAGCTCACTGAAGCGTTAACTGAAGAATGGGAGCGAATTCCACAAGAAGATATTCGGAGGATCATACGAAGCATGCCGCGTCGTTGTCAAGCCGTGATTAGGGCTCATGGAGGCCACACACGTTACTGAAAGTCACTAAAGACGAATATTCAAACGATATAAGAATATTTCTTTGATGGACCTTTTTTATCACCAATTAGTTTTTCGTCTACAATGCACATTTTAATTTTTTTTTCATAAAAAAAATACAAATTGAATTTTTTTATTAATTGTAGTACTTAACAAATTAACAAGGTAAAAATAATAACAAGGGAAAATAGCGTACAAGTTAATTTAAATCTAATTTTAGTTTAAGCAATAGAAAGGAGAAAAATCTTGTTCCGCTTATTGTTTTGAGCAGTATATTATGAAAATCTGGATCTATATAATATATATAGATAAACTCGATCTAGTAGATTTTTTTAAATTTAGACTTTACATATGAAATCTGTAAGTTTGTCAAAAGATGTCATTATTAAGAAAGTTTTACAAAAATAATAAATAAGTAAAGACAATACTAAGAAGTAAAAAACGGGTTTAATTATTTTTATTTGTTTAAGACACAATATTCTATATAGGATCGTAGTGTATTATATAATATTGTTTAACGAGAGTAGAGCTTTTAACAAGAACTTATGTCAGGCAGAGAGCCTTGGCAGTGGTTTTTCCATCCGTACCAAGCGTTGAATCCATGGCGCTTGAAGATTTTTTTGGCACAGGTTGCAGCTTTTGTGATGTCGTCCGTTGTCACCTCTGGAAAGGGATTTATAATGCCATTATTTAAAGTAACACCCACTAAATCGGAACATTAACCATTTATAAAAGCAAACTTGTGTTACTGGTAAAAATTACTTCTTATACAAAACACAGAGCAAATTCCGTGCTAATGTAGAAAAAGTGTCTCAAAAAAGTCGCCAGATATGGCATGAGAAGGCCATAAATGTCAATTATTATTCTTTAAATGTAAGGACACTTACGCGCACATGTAACATTGCAGTCTTTTCCGGCAGTGTTAGTATTGCTGCACCAGTACTTGTCGTTGATCTGGAAGAGACCATAGTCTCTGGAACCATTCTTGTTCACTTTTCCCACTTTGGCTGTGTTACGGCTACTCTCGTTTTCCACAAGACACACCCCTGAAGCATAAGTTAGATCGATTAAGCTTTCACATAGCACAGATTCTTATAAATAACGCGGGTAAAAAAGAGACAAAAGAATTTGTTTACGGCATACATCCATATATATATACTACCTCCCAAAAGTAAAGGCCACCTGCAATTTGTTTTAAGTTACAAGCAATACATTTTAAAGAGATCATTTAATAGGTTTTATTGTTTGTAAAACACCGAAAAATACATATCTACAGTAATTAGACCATAATAGTGTTATTGTAGGAAATTCTTTAAAGTTTTTAAGAAATAAACACAAGTACTGTATAGAAAACTTCTTCAAAATTTTGTTCGTCAGTTATCTGATATAAATCGAACAGTAAACACGCTCTCCATAGCTCAGTACTTAAAGTATACCAATATTTCTTTAATGAATATAGCTTGTACTGTGGTGTAAAATATATTTGAGGATCGTGCTTTGTGAACCCACTTAATTTGTCCGGGATTTATATTTCAACAGGATCATGGCGGGAGAACACGTCAAGACTATGCAAGGACTTTTTAAAACGAAAAGAACAACAACATGTGTTGAAACTCATGGGCCATATGCCCCCACAGTCCCCTGCCCTAAACCGCAATAAACCATTTCGAACGATTGGGATAGACAGGTGCGAAAATGTTATCCCACATCTCAGGAAGACTTGTGAAATAAATAAATAAAGAAAAAAATACAAGAAGAATGGCAGAAGATAACGAAGACAACATTGGAAAAATTCTTAGCCAGTTTCTCGAAGGTTTGTGAGGCTGTCTTTAAAAATAAAGGGGGACACATAGATGAGTACAAAATTTAAAAATTATATTATTTTTATGTGTAAAAAGAATTAATAAACGTGTTTTAACATAATTATGACGTCGTATTACTCAATCCGACTTTTTTTTAATTTTATTCGGTAGCTAAATACTTTTGACCGGTAGATATCTCTAATATGTTTGAAACAATTATTATACTAAACTAGACTAAATATTTTTATTGAGAAGAGAAGCTCGGAACGAAATAATAATCACTGGATGCCAAGAGTTGTATGTAGTCCCGGATTTATAGTCTATTCGCAAATTATTTTTAACAATAAAAACTACTTACAATCCCTCAGTTTATTTTCTGGAAAGCCTTGATTCCTTAATTCGCGCACCAATTGACATCTTGTAAAAGTAACGGCTTCTGCTCCAAGCAGAGCGGCAAGTGCAAAAATGAATACTGCTAACTTCATAGTTGTGTTTTCTACTCTTGACCTAAGGCGTATGACGAATAAGTAATGTATGGAGGTATATATACCACGCTCTGGGATGTAAACGTAAAAGGGGAATCCTAGAGCTTATCGTACGTGTAATTAATGCCGATTGCGCTGACCAGGCTATCGGCATAATAATAATAATGTAATTTTTAGAAATAATTTGTAATAGTGGTAACAATGTAATTTTTAGTAGGCCCTTTTCTACAAAAATAAAAGATTACCTACCATTATTACCTTTACCATCGCAAAGTAAAATTATTTAAAGATTTGTCATTTATATTCAGAATCAGTAACCATAACTTCTTTTGGATAACATTAGGCAAGAGTAGGAAGTCGTTCTTTTGTACTGACTTATTTTTTTCATTACCTTATCCCTATCCTATACTTATATATTCAAACAACATCACCTAGTTCATTACACCCCAAGTAAAACTGTATAATTAGCATAAGTAATTAAATTTTTCAATTCAAGCATTCAGCCCTCATAACTCATTATTCATAGGGAATTCCCAACATATTTATCAATAATGTAGATAACTTTGCGTTTTTATATTGACGCTAACCTAATGAACTGTTTATCACCAGAAACATTCTGCGTCCGTTTTACTGTTTTTTTAGCTTCATTTGTTATCACCACCCTTGACAATTAATGCCCAACACAAATCTTCAGATTTCTCACTTCTTGGTTTTTTGTATACACAAGGGAAAATAATATATTTGTTCAGTCTAGCCGAGACTATCAGTTGGTAATGGATAATTTTGTTTCATATTTTATAGTCTTGTTTTATAAAATTAAACGTTATGTAGAACTGCTTGACGTTAGTACGAACACGTACGTAGAATGTATGATAAAATAATAGTGTTTAGGTATTTCGTAGATACGGTATAAATTTTAATTCCCATTTGTAAGTATTGTTTATGTTGTTAGTATATTTAATTATTAAAAATGAATTAGGTATTCAACGTTCTCATATACATAAAAGTTTTTTATAGGTAACTTATCGATTTGCATATAACAATAATTTTGTAATGCATTGATAACGCTTAGGTCAAAAAGCGATAAGATTTTCTTAACGAAGGGGCAATATTACTTAAGATAAAATGAAACAAGTATAAAAGGGAATATTACAAAACCTGAATTGAAAATTGAATTTGCGTTGTACAGGGCACTAAAAATATACAAAGCTAATACTAAACCTGCTTGAAATTTAAAAGAACAATTTCTTCACCGCATAATGGACGTATATATTGTTTTAGTAAAAAGATTGTGTGGGTCAATACTAATCTAATCTATGAATTTGCCAAAGTCATGGTAGAGCTGCCGTTAAAGTGAAGTATATTAAATTCTTATAGGTTTCCTTTATCAGGCCTTTAGTTTCAAAGTTAATTTATGTCCATAATGCAAGGATACATATTATGCATTCATCCTGGGATACATACAAGGATACAAGTAGTATATATATGTGAACTACACCCCTAGTCAATTACAAGATGTATAAAACAAGGTTTTCTTATTTTAAAGGTATTTATTAAAAAAACACTGTTTTTTACTTACACATGATACTAAAACCCACTAACACTAACTACAACTGAAATACGTACGGATACAATCTGAAATAAATAAGTAATACATAAACCCAATAATTCTTCTCGGTCCATTTAGTGGCGGCAATACAGTACACATCGTGTCAACGTTGGATTAAATTAAACATTATTATGTCACGTTTGTCCCACATACTAACGTCTTGTAATAAAGATTTGTTTGAATTCTTTAATCTAAAATTGATTTATTAAATAACTAGGCTACTTGCTGTTTTATAGTCTATAGACTTCCATCTAGTCTATAGATTTAAAGTATTTTACGTGTATAGCGCGGTCAACCATACAAACTCTTCAACTTTATTTAAACTAGGGCCCAGGGTAGTGTCCCAGGTCCCTTGGCAATGCGGACAAAGCCCCAACGAACAAAACTACGCCGTTACCGAGGCCTGCCTAGTACGATTCCTGGTGTCGTCGTGGGGTTTTAGTGGGTATGCGTAGTTGCGAGTCCCATAAAAGCCTCCTCCACAAGGCAGTCGTTCCGTGGTAGGGTATGCGTAATGCTTTTCTCCACAAAAAAACTCGACATTGCAAGACTTCAAAGATATTTAATGTCAGCAGAAAATATATTAATAAATATTGAGAATTTGAAGCACCAATTGTGCCAAAAACTTAAGGAAGTTTATAGACGTATAATAGCGTGTGCATACGTGTGAAGTCCCCGACGTTTAATATTTCCTAGAATGATTCATAGTCTCATGGATGAATTGAGATCGTGTAATGCATACAATATTCGCAAAAAGCATATTTGCTTTTGCTTATCTTATTAATACAGTTTTTTACCAGTAGTATTCGTGTCTGCAGAGAAATCTGCTTTTTTCGGCATTACTAACTACTTACATTTCATATGGCTCACCAGGACTTTTTTGCTAGACTTGCGTGAACCATAGTTAAAACTTCTCATGTTTAAATTACTTTTTTTAAACAACGTAGTTGATCGTTCGTTTTGGGTCATTTTTCGTTTCTACGATGCAAATTTAGGTATGGTTAATAATTGCTAGGTTCTACCTAGTCTTCAGCAGAAACTTTGAATTATTAAAATGTTTATAATTTTATTTATATTATCCTTTATTTATCCGACACGGAAACTTTATAAATTACTAATCTTCATGTAAACTTAGATTTAATTTCAACTCCAAATGTCTTCAATGCCTCCATTAATTCTTCAGAAAGTGATGTGATCTAAAGAGAAAATTGAACATTTAATAAAATAATATTACAATGAAAACGATGATGCGTAAATGGCAACAATCAATGGGAACTCATCAATCATCCTTATATAAAGAACGTCATTCTCTGGCTAACCATGACTACTGGAAGTACTGCAAACTCCAAAATATTAAGTAAATCTATTCAAAAGTTTTAATATGTATTGTTTTAGCTTTTAAAATAATTTATTACGAGGCATACTTGTCTTATTAACTGCTCTTTGATGTTAGCCGGTTCTTGCTGATATAAGGATTCATTCTGTTTCTCGTTTGTCATATCCTCTTCTATCTTCTTAAACTGCAACATCTCTTTCTGTGCCTTCTCCTTCCATTCTATTCTTCTCTTATCGAGCTCATGCACTTCCCTATAATTTAAAATTTATATTGGAAATATTAAGTATGAGATTAGTTTAAGTAAAATAGGTGATTGCCTAGTCTCAGTAATGATAAGAATATCTATGGAATTAAGGAAATAAAAAAGTGTTAAATTGACCTCTCCATGAAAGCTATGACCTGTTGCCGCATTTCGTGATCGTTTTGTCTCTTGTTCCTCGCATCGCTCCTTGCCACAGATATCTCCGAGAGCTGAGACATCAGCTCTGACAATTCTGTGCTCAACATCTTTAGTTCTCCTTCTTCGCTATCAGCTTCGCTCTTTTCAGATTCCCTGTAATGTAAATGCTATTTATATTAAAATATAAAATTATGTTTGTTGATCTGAGAGCTAATCTCTTGATTAGTTTTGATAATGATTGTGAAAACATATATTCACCTCAAGCTCTCCACGATGACCATAATCTCTTGCAAGCACTCATTTGCAGTTTCAAATATCTGTTTGATTGTCTGCAAATTCATCAGTCTGTTTTCTTTTTGGGTGAGTGCTTCCGACTGTGTATTACATAATTTCTCAGCATCTGCCATTTCTTGAGCCATTTTTTTCTCTTGCTCCTTAATATCATCGGCATCGAGTACTAATTGTGCTTTGCATTTTTTTATATCAACGACTAACGCATCTCTCTGAGATGTTAGTTGTTCAACAAATTTCTGCTCTTTCTGGTTTTTCTGTAATATTGGCTGGAGTTCAATGCTATCAGAGTTAAGAGCTGCCTTTTCTCTTCTTAATTCGTCTTCTAAAGCCACTATTTCTTTTTCCATCTGTAAAGATTGTGTTAATATATAATAATCTTTATGACTTTAGTACACATAAAAAAATATAGTAAAATGTTTGAAATAGAAAAATTGGAAAGGATACAAGTAAGAAGTATACCTTTTGCATTCTTTGCTCTCTTTCTCCCTTCTCCATAGCATGATTGTTAAGACTCTGTATAACTTCATTTCTATAATCCTCCAAGCGTGAAATCTGAAAAATATTATATTATTGGTATTATTTCCATTTTAGTATAAAACATGATGTTATAAGCCTATTTAGTAAATAAGATTTCCAAGTGGTAATAACAGATACCTTTTCTTGATTCCCTAAAATTTCATCTTCATATGGCTGTAATGTATCCATCTGTTGCTCAATAAATAACATATAATTAAAAAGGTATATAAGTATTGCGTATGATGTTTGTGGTGTCGGTTGCAAAAGAGATAATAGGGTGACATCAGTTTGCAATGTCTGAGGCTTAATATAGTTAATTATCTTTGTTATATTAATTAATGGTAATAGATCCCAATAATAATTCATGTTTTCAGTTCTCTCTTCTTCAGGAGGTAGCTGGAAATAAAAAGAATTGTTACAGTGTGTATCAATATTGAAGATGTCTTAATATAAATTATGTTATTAACTCCATCACAACTTCCATACTACAAATTTATAACTAAAATATTAATTTCCTGAAAAATAATAAAATAAGAATTCTAAAGCCAATTACTAAGCTAAACACTTAAAATTATATGTTAAGATATTAAATTTTTTTTACTCTTTACCTTTACCAGTACTTCTGAATCAATATCTAATCTTTGAAACATTAATAAGATACAGTTAACAAGAGATTGAGGTTGTTTCAAATTGTTAGCTGTTATAGTATTCGCAGGAAACATTGTATTCCACATCTCAATAAACTTGTCATAGGTAAAAGCTGTAAAAAAATAGTATTTGAAACATACCTTTAATATAGCCTTAAAAAGAATAATAAATAACATATATACAAAGCATTCAACACTTACGTTGAGCCATGTTTGAGATATTTACAGCAACACGGTATCAAAAACAAACAATAGTATTTTTTCAAATAACAAATTCTAAGTTTATCTAACTTTATTTCTCTTTAATCCTGATTGAATTCTGTTTTTAATATAAACATCACAAAAGTACAACTGAGCAAACGACTCGCTTAAACTTTGAGATTTGAACTTATAAGTTTTAACGTCTCAGCTCTCAAACGAACTTATTTAAATATCCATAGAGTACAATATATAAAAATAAGTCACAGATAAAAAAATATTCTGCACATCATAATATATATAATAATATTTATAACATGAGTATGATATATAATTTTTGCCTACATCATTCATCAATAAAAGGAAATCTAAACGCAAACCGAGTGACAATAAAAACGATTCAATTAAAACACCCAAAAAAATGTAAAGTTATTAATAAATAGAACATAAAATAGGCTAGGTTAACATCTAATTTTAATAACCATACTGTAATTTATTTAGTAACTTCCATTAATGATCTGTAATATAACTGTCATAGCACAAACGTCACATAAGTTTGTGATCGTACTTTCAAAATCGGCTTTCGTGGCTACATTTAAAAATATAAAACTATATTAAATATAAGTTTTCTTTGTTATGCGGTAAAATTAAAATTTTCGAAAATGAGAATTACTAACATAAGACGTGGAAGAATTTATCGTGTGGGTGGCTTATGCGCAATTTTAGTAATGGTATTGTATGCTCTTCAAAATTACGTTCGAACCAATGTTTCAAGTGATACTAATGAGATATTGGATATAAATTCAGCTGCTGAGTATTATAAATCTCACAAGAACGTATACCCCACTTTAAAAACGGGTAAGCTGTATATAATAATATTAACAACAACTTGTTCTAAAAAATAAGTACAGTTATATGGCCTAGACCGGCGTCGATTATGTTTTGTCACCTATTCATAACACAACTAATTTTATAGTTTTACTATGATCAATGTTTTAATTCTCAGTTAAATGAAATATAATACTTATTCTAAATTACGTTTAATTAAAAATAGTAATATTTAAAAAATACATTTCTAATCTAAATCTTTGTTATTATTTTATTTACATAATATCAATTTCAACAGTTCCTAGTAATAATTATCAGTTGAAACTAGTTTCATGTTATTATAATCTAATTGTTATGATATCAGAATACATTGTATCAAAATTGGTCCTATAGTTATTAAAAATTTTCAGGTCTAAAACTTTAAAGGTCTTTTTGTAATTTTTCATTGTATAATATTAATAAATAATATATTTCTGCAGTGGATGGACGATATTATTATTTTCATAAAATCATCAAAAATGGTTATATCTGTTTATTCCTGATTTATATTTATAAATTTTAGAGCTAGGAAATTTTGAGCCTAAATTAAAGAAGAATGTGAAAGGGCCTGGTGAGGGTGGGGAGCCATATCACATGTCTCAGGACAGGGCAAATGACATTGCCGAGTCTGAAAGTGACTATGGGATGAATATTGCTGCCTCGGATGATATAGCAATGAACCGGTATGAACTATTTAGCAGTAAATAATTTTCATTCAATAGAAATCTTGGTCATCACTTATTGACACAGACAGACTTGTTTTAGATTTTACACTTTGGTTGTTCATATGTTGCTCTTGTGTCTTTAATGAACAGGATCATAGTAGATTTTATTTATATTTAACAAAATTGTTTTATAGAACTGTACCTGATACAAGATTGGATGAGTGTAAATATTGGCATTATCCTGAAGAATTGCCATCAACCTCAGTCATTATAGTGTTCCATAATGAAGGCTTCTCTGTTCTTATGAGAACAGTTCACTCAGTAATAGACCGGTCTCCACCAAATATTCTTCATGAAATTGTTTTGGTACGTGATAAAAGGAATTTTTTTACAATTTAAAACTTAAATTTCAAGTGTTCTATTTTATTAAAATTATAAATTAATTGATTTATTGACAACCTTATCCTGATGTTTTTGAAGATCTAAAGGTTGCCTGCATGCATTAAAGATCACATCACATCAGTCACAAAAAATTGTAAACAATTGAAAATATATACAATGTAAAACACTAATGTCTGTACTAATACTATGATAAAATCTTACTGAATTCCTCTGTTTACAGGTTGATGATTTCTCTGACAAAGACAATTTAAAAACGAACCTGGAGGTCTACATCAGACGTTGGAATGGTAAAGTGCGTTTGATTAGAAATTCCCAAAGAGAAGGGCTGATTAGAACTAGATCAAGAGGTGCACAAGAAGCCACAGGCAATGTCATAGTATTTCTGGATGCACATTGCGAAGTTAATGTCAACTGGCTACCACCATTACTAGCACCTATATACAGAGACTATAGAATTATGACCGTACCTGTCATAGATGGTGTAGACCATAGGACCTTTGAATATAGACCTGTCTACCAACACGGCACAAATTACAGAGGAATATTTGAGTGGGGAATGTTGTATAAAGAAAATGAAGTGCCAGATAGAGAATCGAGTCTTCACAAACATAAGTCTGAACCATACAAAAGTCCGACTCACGCCGGCGGTCTTTTCGCTATTAACAGAAGATATTTCCTCGAAATTGGAGCATATGATCCAGGATTGCTGGTGTGGGGAGGAGAGAATTTCGAATTGAGTTTTAAAATATGGCAGTGCGGAGGAAGCATCGAATGGGTACCGTGCTCGAGGGTGGGGCACGTGTATCGGGCGTTCATGCCTTACTCCTTCGGGAACTTAGCAAAGAACCGTAAAGGATCGCTAATCACAATAAACTACAAAAGAGTCATAGAAACCTGGTTTGATGAGGAACATAAAGAATACTTCTACACGAGAGAGCCCATGGCCAGGTTTTTGGATATGGGTGACATCACTGACCAAATTGCTTTAAGAGATAAGTTGAAGTGCAAAAGTTTTAGCTGGTTTATGGAGAATGTGGCTTATGACGTGTACGACAAGTTCCCGAAGCTGCCGAAGAATACACATTGGGGAATGGTCAAAAACAAGGCGACTGGTGTTTGTTTGGATACTATGGGGAAGGCGGCTCCTGCTTATATAGGTAAGCTTAACTAAGCTAGGCTAGGCACCTCGTGACACCTAAACACACACAAAAATAAAAATTTAAATTAGCAATATAATATTGAGTTGACAAATATAGACACAACTGCCGCAAGATAATATTGATTCAACTGAATTGGTTGACGCTTTTCAACAGTTTTTGGTCACAATTTATGCAAACAGCCATCTGGATTGTAATAAGTAGCATGCATAAAAACAAAAAAAAACATTCCAAAAACACTTATTGTTGACAAATTATGGCAAAAGAAAATTGTTTCTTTAGATTAAATGAAAAGATGCTCATAAAGTACGAAAATAATATTTTTATATGCTATGTAGTAATTTTTTTTTTTTGTTTTGTGTGTCTAATGTAGAATCAAATACAGTGCGTCTGTCACTTTTGTTAGGTTACCTCACATGTTTCTATTTAAAATATTAGATTACTGAGAACTTTATGATCAGTATTAGTAATTATAGCCATAGTAAAGTTCGCATGCGCAGGCTCATCAGTAGTACCACTATTCAAACGTACCTTACGATATTTGTTTGAGTGTGTTTTATATCGCAGGTACATCTTCTTGCCACGGCGCTGGCAATAACCAATTATTCAGGTTGAATGAAGCCGGTCAATTGGGTGTAGGGGAGAGGTGTGTGGAAGCAGACTCGGACAGCGTCAAACAGGCCATTTGCAGACTCGGCACCGTCGACGGGCCGTGGAGGTGAGGATCGCGTTAAACATGTGATAAGCGAAAACTGATCAATAATAATATAATAACATTTGAAATTTCAGATACAACGAAGAACACAAGCAAATAGTGCATCGTCTGCACGGCCACTGCCTGACCCTTCAGCCGCACTCGCGGACTCTGGGGCTGGCTCCTTGCGACAACAACAATACCTACCAGCAATGGACCATCTCTCACAAGAAACCCA
This sequence comes from Pieris mannii, assembly GCA_028984075.1. Lineage (NCBI taxonomy): Eukaryota > Metazoa > Arthropoda > Insecta > Lepidoptera > Pieridae > Pieris > Pieris mannii. The sequence goes on from CM054785.1 coordinate 12,092,524, forward strand.
ACTGGTGACGGCGGACGTAGTGTTTGACGTGAGATGGCTTTCGTCGGCCGTCGTAAATGCGAAAGTCAATTTCAGTGGGTATGTGTCCAATCGCTGTATACTCGATAACTGCTGTACGGACTTCTATGCGATTTTGCTAAGCTAAGTGCGAAGCCTGGACGGTGCGAGTTAAAGATTTACAAAACGAAAATCGTTGCCATTTGCTACATTATAATATACAGTATAATTGTTTACTGCCATTAAAATTAAATCGTAATAAAATAATGTACATAAAATTGTGCACTATCCAATACTAAAGGAGAAAATACTCTCGCATTTACGACATAAGTTAGGAATATCATTAGATGTGTTCGTTATTTTACTTTTTATTGGTAAAAATAAGTATAGAAGAAAGCCCTTCGTGGACGATAAAACCTGATGAGAATTAAATTATTAAATAAATGACATTATATTGATATCTATTTATACTTTATATGACCTTTCAAATTATAACTACGTTCGTTCTCTCTGAATAAGTAAAACTATGATTAATTACTTTAGATATAGCGAATTAAAATTTATTCGGTCAAAAGTTGAAATATGACGATTCCACCTAGATCTATTTATGTACTTAATCATTCCTGCCGTTTTATAGCAGTATTACTATAAATATTGGGGTTATTTACCTATGCTAACCTTAGAGGTTGTTTACCTATCAATTAATCATCCGTAAATATTGTTTAGTCAATATATCGAAAATAAATTTTTGTTCCAAGATTCTATGGAACTTGTTACTATTTGGTTAGTTTTAATTCCAATATCATCCCATTTTCCAAATGACTGATTAGATTTGTATGAAATTTTGATATTTCATCCATAGATGATTTTATATGAAATGAAATTGCTATAAGACTAGTTGGCTTGTAAATTTTTTATTTTAAATCTCTTCCGAATATTTTCAGCAGAACTTGTAATGTTGTACTGTCAGTCACATGACCCCAATCTCTATTCAATGACATCTACTACTTTAAGATGTTTATATGGTTATTCGCCTGTATGCCAGGCAATAAATTTGTTAAATATGTAAATGTCAAGTATTTACATATCTTATACCTAACGAAAATACTCTTTCCAGCTTTTCAATTAAATTTGTCACAAATTGCTCAAAAGTTATATCTAGATTTTCCAAATTATTATATAAAATATTATATTTCCATTTTTTTTTTATGAAACAGGGGGCAAACGGGCAGGAGGCTCACCTGATGTTAAGTGATACTGCCGCCCATGGACACTCACAATGCCAGAGGGCTCGCGAGTGCGTTTCCGGCCTTTTAAGAATTGGTACGCTCTTTTCTTGAAGGACCCTAAGTCGAATTGGTTCGGAAATACTTCAGTCTGCAGCTGGTTCCACAAAGCGGAATATCATATTTCAATAAAAAATTATATACCTATTTAAGTAATACAATCCTTTTATTTCTGACATCCAATACCTTGATATTCTACTGTTCTCACTTCTATGTACTTTAGATAATATCAATAAATTAGATGTAGGCACTGTGATGTTATTTCAATTTTATGTATTTTCTATTACAGCAGAAATAAACTCTTATACATTGTTAAAGGTATTTTAATTTGTGACCTCAAACGCAATGCAATATATAAATGCTATCGGTATTAATTACAAACATTATTTAAATGATACTTCTGTAATTAAAATAGCAAATAATATATAAAATCATTTTATTTGTCATTAGTTGATTTAATAAAGCTAACTATAATTAACAAGGCTGTTACAACAAATTTTCTACATCTACTCGTATGAAACTACCAAATTAGCTGCTAAGACTCAAGCACCTTGAAATAAAAATGCATTTATAAATTATAGGATTAAATTGTATCGAAGATTAAGCAAAAAAGGGAGGCCATCAGCTGTCACTTTGTTAAATAAAATATTATGACGGCAGCTCAGACCACCGTTCTGTCCAATTAGAAATTTGTTGGGTTGACTCTAATGTTGACCAATTTGGAGATGGTACATCTGGAGCCAGCCAGTTGAAGTCATCTAAAGTATTCCAATTATTACTGTTTTTATCCAAAGATGACATGCTGAAATGCTTTTCTAAATCGTCATATTTTAAGTTATATGGAGCAGTCCGTATTTGTGTACAATCTTCAATAATTCCCTTGCTCGTTACGTGTAAGTATATGTCACATTTAGTTGAAGTGTGCATACGAAGTTGTTGGCAAGCAGTCACAATTTTACAATTATTGCATTTATCCACAAACACAGATGAAGTCACTGGACCCGAAAGAATAATGCAGCTCTCCAAATTCGTAATATGTAAAGTTGCCATTACCCCGCACAAAATGACAGTACAATTTTTTAAATTACGTAATGCTACATCTCTTTGATACAGCTCTGCATTCCCTAAAGATAAAACTTCATTTTCCTTGGAATCAAAACCAAATAATTTTTCATCCCATTTATTACTGTCAATTTTACCTGTTCCATCATTTTCATCCAGGGAATCTTGCTTTCCTGTGTGAGATTTAGGCAATTTTTTTCTTGAGAAACCAAACCTCTTGCGGGGAACATATCTATCTTCCAGTTCATAACATTTTGTTTGCAGGTTTTGAACAATGCCAAGATATTTACGCAAATTGAATTCTTTAAGGAAAAATGATGAAGTGACAACAAATTTTTGCAATTCATTAACTTCTCTTTTAATATTATCAAAGTGGGCTGGTAGGATTGCAGTTTCCAAAGTGGGGACTTGGGAGAGTAAATGCTCAATAATTTCTGCACGAATTTTAAATGCTCCTGAAAAATATTCTTCATTTTCATTTGATGCATCTACATCTTCCTTTGCTTTGTGTGCTTTTTGTAGTTTTTCAATACGCTGTGCTTCCCTTTTACTGAGCCTTTCTAAAACAGCTGATTTTTCATTCATTTTCCCTTTTTTAATAATGCATCTACTTTCTTAGATATATCAGAATCTTGCTTTAGGGCTTCTTGAAGAACCGATACAGTATCCCGACTGACTTGTCTTGCAGTTGTATGTTTTGAATCTTTATCAAACTGAAATATTGAAATATTAATTAACAAACCAACAAATGACTGACAAAGTTAATGATGTTTAATGGATTGTTTTAATCTACATACATAATATTTAAATTAAGCTAAACTATTGATCAAACATGATGATAATGTAAATTTTTATTGTTTTTTTTTAAATGATTTAACAACATTGACCACTGATTTTGACACTATGTACAAATTAAACACCCTAGAAAACCTAGAAAAACAATGTTATAAGGATACCACAATAAACAAATTATTAAAAAAAATGTCTGTAAAGTAAACAAAGAGATTTCATTAATTGTTTTAGTTCATTCCAAATAAACAAAGACAACACAAACTATGTTAAAAAATATAAATACAAAGTTAAAACAAAAAATCAGTGACCAAACAAAGATAATTAAAATTTAATGACCTGCTTAATTAAGTCATCATCAGGTTTGACATATGTGAAGAGGCCATAACTGATTGTGCCAATGGAGATAATCCAGAAGAGAGACCTAGCAGCAATATTCATCTCACCAGTTATAGTTTTCCTTCGTTTTCCCAAATCTTCTTGTCCTGTTCTCTAGTTCTTAACCCACCCACAGTTTCACCCACGGAATAGTAACCCTCTATAATCCAATTGTAATTTTTGTACATATACAAACGAAAATCTGGAAAGAAACGTGTAAATATCAATTTTTTGACAATTTATCGAAATATAAAAAAAACATATTGGGAGCTGACACACATACGAATGTCGCCCTATCGACCCATTTTTCACGTCATGCAAATTGAAATAAAGTCATAAAAGACAAGATATAAAATTAATCTTATTGATCTTTATTCAAAAAAAAGTTCAAAAACTCGCCTCTTTCAGTGTTTAATTTATACCAGAGCCCGTAAGTAACAGCTACACCGGCAACTTCAACCACAAATATACTAGCCGCAGCTACACCAAAAATACGTCTTAACTTTGATTTAGGTTTGTTTGGAAGCATAATATGATTAAACAAATCGTACAATAATAATTTTTACTTATCAAAACCCATGGAAAATCACGAGAAAGAAAAGAATCAATCAAATTGTTAATCAAATCACAAAATTAAAATGTCGAAGGATGTTTGAACTTTGATGACGTAAGGTTAACCACAGACAAATAAATATGAATTTATTGAATGTATTTTTATGCTACCATACAGATTACAAATCAAATAATTTATTTCAGTAAGACCAATTAAAATGGCACCTTTGAACGTTAAATAAAATATAAAGATGATTCTAGTAATAGCTTAGCTTTGAAAAAGTGGTTTCGTGTGGAGAAGAATAAGTAAGAAATTTCACACTTACTCTTTAAAATAAGATTTTCAAAATTTGTATACATTAGTTAAATAATTATATGTGAAGACAATGTTCTCCTAGAATAAGCTACTCTAAAGGTCTATTATTGTATTGTTAGTATACATGTTCCTCACATATTTACAGATATTGAAACCGTAGTATATTATAATTCTTATCTAAAAAATACAACGATTTAATCGTTAGGCTTCTTTTTCTTGTATTTAATAACATCTCAAGTGATGTTCCCCGCGTTAATTTCAAACTTATGATCTAGGTACAATACAATAAAGAGTATTAAAAAACAAACAATAAAGCAGTGTGTGAGATAAAAATAAAACAGTTTCTGCTTGTAGAATAAAACAAAAAATATGTCAAATTAGATTAGCAACAAACTGATTCAACGCTCATGATTGTCTTATCGAGCAGGACCAGCTTATTTACAAGCATTCTTATCTTGAATATAATCCTCTAATTGGATTGATGGATGGATCCAAAACTTCAGTGGTACCCTCATATCAACGGATTGGCGAAGAGACTTAGTTCTGCAGCTTACGTGGTTAAAAAATTCGCTCACTGACTGATGTCGACACAGCTAGACTTGTTTATTTTAGTTACTTTCATAGCTTTATGACGTATGGCTTATTATTATGGGGTCATGCTGCTGATGTCGAATCTATTTTCATTCCTCAGAAGAGAGCTATTCGTGCAATCTATAATATAAATTGTAGGGAATCTCTGAGAGATAAATTTAAGGAAATTAATATACTTACCTTTCCCTCAAAATATATTTATGAAAATATTATGTATGTAAACAAAAATAGTGATAAGTATACTAGAATAGAACATACGCACAATGTCAATACTCGGAACAAACGCAGGCGGCAATTTCCCCGTACTAGACTGTCTAAAGTTAGTAATTCTTTTTTGGGAAAAGGGATAGTCTTCTTTAATAAAGTCCCAGAGGCTCTTTTATCTCTGCCTTTTATTAAATTTAAGAAATGTATTAAAGAAAAGCTGTGTAAAAAGGCTTACTATATAGATAGTGATTATCTAGTTGATAAAAGGGCCTGGGACTAATTCGTAATATGCTTGTTTATAAAGTGTCCTTTTAATAAAAAATAATAATATCCGTTCATTTAGTTTTAAAATGTCACAAGGTTTCTTGTAATATTTATTTACCCCATAAATGATGTTTGAACTTTGGCTAATCTGAAAGATTAGTTGAGGTATTTTATTTTATTTCTAGTAATAAAATGATTTCTTTCATTTATTTTATTAAAAGATGTAGATTATTTCTAACATACATAATATTTCCATAAATTAAATGGTAAGGTCCTGTCTATTAATCTTTTTAAATAACGATTAATCCCTAAGGCTACGTCCGCACAGACAGGCGGCTTGCTTAGCGCCTAGAGCCTAGCGAGTCATCTAGCGAGTAGCTTAGTAAAACGAACCTTCTAGAATGTTCGCGACCGGCCGCACTGCGCGCTTGGCGCCTAGCTAGTCGCTTAGCGTGTATCGAAGTAAACAAACGTGTTGGTTTTTTGACACGAGGCGCGAGGCATTTTAACAGAATAAAATGGATGAATTATTAATTACATCAGTTTTTACAAGAGAACCTCTGTGGAATCCGGGTAGTGAACTCCATAAAAATGCCACTATTACATGGACACTGTACCCTTATATGTTTCCCATCAATTGCACCAATACAATTGGGGAAATTCCACTTGTTATAGTACTTATCAAAAATTTCATACCATTTCTCCGTCATGAACCCAACATGATGGATAAGGCCGTGAAATGGTATATTTCAAATGTGAATTTTCTGTAAGTAGCAGTTTTAGAGCTATTTTTGAAAGTGACATCTCGTAAACGTGCCGACAAGCAAATGACCAAGGCACTTAGCGACCCACCTCGCAAACCACCTGTAGTGCGGCAAGTAGCCAGAGCGCAAGCTACTAGGCTCTAGTCGCTAAGCAAGGCGCTTGTCTGTGCGGACGTAGCCTAAGAGATTCGTGACGAGGTAGATTATATATGGCTCTGACAGCTTTCTATTGCAAAATAAAAATGGATTCAATGTCAGCAGCCCGACCTCACAGTAAAATGCCGTACGAAATTTTGCTGTGAATGTAGCTAACAAAGACCAAGCGCGCAGTTTCTATATTACTTAAATGTCTTATCTTTATTACTACATTCTATTACTACATTTGAGTTTATTGGGCCATATGCAGTCTTTAAATCAAATTTAGTACCACGCTGTTTTTGTCTGTTTCATTATTTATTATTTAATGATCCACTGATTTTATTTTATTACTAATATAAAGTTTGTGTATTAACTAAAGATCCTCATACGAAAAAATAAATGATGATGTTTGAGAAGTCAGATAGGAAGTATGACAGCTTTGATGTGCATAAGAAAATAAAAGAACTCATAAAATTAAAATATCAAGGACGCAGCGACATGACACTTCTTTAAAACGATCGCATATATTGATCATACAGAGATGCTTGGACATAAACAGGGGGTCTAGTCAAGACGGCTTAACAGTAGTGTATGTAGAAAGTCGAACACTAAATTTGTATGAAATTGACAGCTAGTGTCGACAGTTGGTACCAACTACTGGCTGTCATTTTCATACAAATTTTGTTTTCGACTTTCTACATACACTACTGTTACGCTATCTTGACTAGACCCCCTGGGCTCTATTCGTCTGTTTTGTCGATTGTGAGAAGGTGTTTGATAATGTATGACATGGTAAATTGATGGAAATACTCCACAGGATTGGCTTAGATTATAAAGATGGCTGTTTCATTAAAATTCTATATTGGAAGCAAAGTGCTAATATAAACAGCAAAAATTCATCTTATATCGAGATTCGGAGAGGTGGGCGTCAAGGTTGCCTTTCATCACCTTTGCTTTGTAACTTGTTTGCGGATGTATATGATGGTTGTTTGTTTGTTGGACAACTGACTGAAAATTTTCAGAATAATAATTGTCAACATGGCATTTAATAATGAGAAACTGCTGAATAACTTAAGATACGCTGATCATCGCTACATCGTGATATTAATCGCAGATATCCTCGATGGTCTAAGTACCGACTTAAGTCAATTCATTTGGTATAAGCATTTATGCAAAAAATGCAAAATATATACTTTATAGACAATAAATACTTTAACGCTAAGAGTCAAGATATTAAACCTCTATGGTCCAGTAGGTAAAACCCCGCAGTTAAACTATAAAACGGTAGGCGCGTCTTACCTACCTCTGAAAAGCACAAAAGCTGCCGTGGTTACAGAACAGACTAAGATAAACTATGGAGATACCCTTGGGCCGTAGGGTTCAAGTGCTCAGGCGCTAATTAAATATTTAACTTGGTAGATAGATTGCTAGCCCCAGAGCTGGTAGTTTCCTTGCTCTACGAATAAATATCGCAATACAGCGAAGAAATACTGCCAGCATTAAAGGTACACTGCCGCAGGGACCGTGTGGTGGTAAAAAGTGTAGTTTCTAGTGGTAAAAAAAAGAGTAGTTTTATTAATTTTTAAGAATAAACTTTTAGATATTTCGATTGGAATAAGTTTATTTTAAGCTCAATAATCTTCCTCTCAGTGGCAAGGTTCTTCACAAGCTTGTAATTCACTGTCTTCATAATTTTCTTGACAGTACCTGGATACTTCTTTATCTGCATAAGACGGTCCCTTGAAAATCAGAAAACGAGTAGGTACGTCAGATTAGGCTATTTTTGTACATGGCTCAAAATGAACCTTAAATTTTAAATTATCACTTAGGTACATATATACCCATTGTCAAGCACGAATTTCATCTAAATTTCTAGATAATTTTTAAATATAATTTCTGACGAAATATTACATTTTCCACATACTGTCCAACAGCAATACCATCTACAAGGTGATAGCGGAACCTGCTCTGGAATCCTTGTAGTTTGTTCTCTATGCACTCCCCTTCACACGGCAACCAATCCTCCCATTCCGTCATCGGACAATCCGGTGACGAATCGGGGTCCACGGGAATTGATACTTCCCTGCAACATATATTAACTAAATATGAAATGATGCCGAAAAAAATATTTAAAAAAAAATGCCTGAGATGTCGGCTTGAATTAATCAAACCTAAAAATTTTAATACTTGGTTAGTTGCCTGGAAGAAATTGGTTGAAAGCGATAAGGCGGCCAGTTGCCCTCGTTTTGAATTAATTCTTTTAATTGTACTATATTTATTGTACACATACGAATCACTAATACAAAACGAATTTCTAATAAATACATATTTTTCTTACACTGGAGGTGGCGTAGTAGGTTGATTATTGTTAATTTCTTTATATTCATGATCAGCTGAAACAAGTAGGACTTAATATTTATCAAATGTTATAGAAATATACGATATCATATATACATATATAATAAAACTCCATTGAAAATAAATATGGCATTAATATACATCTACGAATTTGGGTCTATTCCAGGGCAATATGTACCTCGTATGTTCGGTTCAGAGGATTCTTCAGGATCGCATAGCTTTGGGTAAGTTCTGGTAAGTTCGAAAATTAGTTTGGCAAACGGTTTTATCTGTTCCTTCGGTATTTCCTTATTAATCGGCGCTGAAGCTATAGGTTGTGGCGGCATAGTGTCATCGTTCGATGCCTTAAATAATTTGCCATAATTCTTAATTGAGTAATAACAAATAATAAAATAAATATATGAGTACATTTACATTGATTAATTATTAAAAATATAGGCGTGTAAATGACATATTAATTATCATTATGTCATAATAATAAGAACAGTTAATTATAATTATTGTTATCAGAACTAATGGTCAACTCTCTCACTTTATAAAGGCACCTTGCCCTTGAAAGCATTACACAGCAGTGATCTAAAACTTCTTGGAAGGTGATTAAATAGTTTGATAGCCATGGCGGAGCAATTTTTTGAATACAACGTGGTGCAACATGCAGCCGTGATGAATCTCTCGGCAGATAGAGGCAAAAATTTATGGATGCTTTTTTAGAGTCATAACTGCTTCTAGGATATATAAACTTGGGACTGTCTGTCAATAAATCATATCTAAGAATTTATGAATGATACATATTAATTTAATATTATATCATATCCTTATGTAAAACATCTGGAATAGAGTAATTAAAACATGTACAGGAAAATGAACACGTAGTATAATATATTTAATTAATAACGAGATAAACTTTACATGCGTTTCGTGTTTAATATTAATTACCTGTGTAACGCCTAAAGTTGTTCAAAATCCTTTAATTGTTAATTTTGTATAAGAAAAGCTACTAGGGCAAGACAATAGTGTTAAGAGTTAAGACCCACCAGGTCACAAGATGTTACCTCAAAAGTAGTACCGCTATCCGTCCCTGCATCCAAAGGGTAAAGATTTAAGGTCAAATTCGGTGCCCATGTACCTGTCACAGCATCACACAGTTCCATATTGGACACGCCGAGGAACCAATCTGGTGACGGCAAGATGGCTGTCACCAGTGACACTCTATGGTGCTGTCGAGTTACTCTAAATGACATTGTAGTTACCATGTCCGGTTTCGAACGGCCTGAACCCTTTATTACGGTGCGGACTGAAGAGCCCAACTGGAATTAAATATAAGCAGTTTTATTTAAGCTCAAAGTATAAAATTATTCATTTACCAAACTAGTTTAAGATGCTGTGAGATGGTGACGCCGTGAGAATTAAGTGCTGTGGGATGGTTTCCCTAGACTGCACAACACGACACTGTATTGATGCGTCATTTAAATAAATAAATTAACCTGTGATAATATTTCCATTTCCAGTTTTGTAGTGTTTCCTTGTTCCGCTAACATTTTCAGTCCCGCACTCGCTTCTGAATGTATTTTGTATATGTTAAAACTTTTACTATGCGAAGCACCGACTACGTCACTGAATCGGGCAAATTCCTGCGTCTTCGGGAACATGCCTGGATGTGTATTATACGACCAAATACCGTCAAATGTTAGCTAAAAGCAAGTATTTGAAATATATAATATATTCTTACAGGTAAATTTATCAGAATATGATTCCATTTTTATGAACAACGACGCTCTACCGCGCCATTCTGGCGACGTAAACGCGTACACGCAAAAAGTTTGGATTGGCCAGCCATTTTTAACTGCAATTCTTAGTTGTTAAAAAGTTTAAAGTCTTCCTGTTTATATTAAGTATTTTTAATACTAAAACCTAATGAAACATACGGAAATATGGCATGGTAGAGGAAATTTATCTTTCATAACCTATCTATCACCTTACCAAATATCTCGCATCTTCACAAGCCTGACAGTTATCATTTTCAACTGGCTGCATGTCCTCCATGTTACGCCTATCCTCACACACTCTCTTTGACAAGGGACCGTCGGAATTATACCACACATCCTGTTTTACTGCCAATACTGCGTATATAGTAACGCATTTGTTGTCTTTCGCTGGTGCTATCCACACAGCCTATGAAATGTAATGAAGAAACATGTTTATTGTTCGCGCTTGATGCTATATGCGTACGTAACTGTAGCCGTCAAAGTCAATAGTCTCATGTCGCAATCGCACATCAATTTTATTAACACATTTTTTTAATAAACAATTAACGGACGTGTCCCCGTGATATAGTAAGTATAGCTCAGTTCCAGTATGAGCAGTAATGGTTTTGGCGTTCGACTCTCATCCCTGATGTTGGAGACACCCGGGAAGAAAAACTTTATGAGAAAACCGATATGCCTTAGACCTAAAAAGTCAATGGCGCGTGCCAGGCACAAAGCCCTATCACCTATTTGCTTTTAACAAAAACAAATGATAATGCAATGTTTTCACTTGGCTTAAAAACAGTTGTATTCCTACATACCTCTATCGACTTTTTTGGTTTGATATCCGACTGTATAACCGAATTTTTACATGGACTTGGCACAGAGGGCGCATCTGGCGATACTTTAATCGCCCCGGGATCCAATAAAATAGGTTTCCTTGGATTTTTCTCGTTGTATTTGGTATCTTCTCGAGCTGATATGGTGAATGCAATGAAAGTCGATACACCGTCGTTTGAGTAAAGACGAACTGAAATTTAAGACTATTTATTATTCTCATTAAAGAATAAAGAGCATAAGAAAGTCAGTAAATAAATTTTTAAAAACTATCTTATCAAGGCGGTCTGGATGCCCAAAAACTTTAAAATTTTCTTATAGAGCTTACCTTTTATGTTGCTTTCTTTTTAAAGGGATTATTTTCCAAGAAGTTTTAACAGATTATTTAACTCTTTAACCGCAATTTTATAAGGGACGCATCCGCTAAGAAAGAGTTTTTTTATTTCCCCGTAAAAGATATTTATTAGTTGAGTTTAACTTTGACTGTACTTCTTATTTATTTTATTTGTTTATTCACCAAATATAAAACATAATACAAAACACTCATTTTGTGACTCCAAAATGACACTCAGTTTATGGAGTCGCAAATTTTTTGCCCACATAATAAAATTACTTGTATTTTTAATTTGCTTATTAATTACGAATAGATGTACTGTACAAACCTGTGTACTGATGCCTAGGTATGTACATATCATCATTTATGCCTATAATATCGATTTTAAATCGATTGTCTGGAGGCAAAGGTTCGGTCTTAGTGCCTAAGGGACGTCGATTGCAACCCATCTCACTTTCGTAACATTCGTAGCGATTAAAGAAAATTAAAATGATTAAACCTGTATAAAGATGGTTATATTTACAATTAGTATACTTAGAATTGTTATAAATATGCGTTAAACTGGTTTTAGCCAGACCCGAATCATAACGACTTGAAGTCCGTAATATTGTCTTTGATAATTCTCGATAAATTAATGGGTAACGTAAAAGCGATGACATTAAAAAAATCGTTAATATTAAATGCAATGAATAGTCTCACCAGTAATTCCAAACATTGTCGACATTCTATTTCAAACATGAGACCATGTTCCACAATTGTGATGCAACAACTGAATTCGTTTTAATTTGTTTTAATCAAGATGATTAAACACCATCACGAGTCCAATAAAACTTCTGTATATTTGTTTTTGCTTATGAAATGCAATGAAACATTTTAATTCAGATGCTATTTTTCAAGAAATAGAAAACAAAATTTAAATTTAATACATTTATTAAAAGTCCATAGTTCAAATAATATTAATAGTTTACTGCTTATATACAGTAATTGTACCTATTCTCTATAACTCTAATAATCTCATTGAAAATATCTACAATTAAAATGGAACATTTTCGTAATTTCTTCTTTGTTCGCGCGTTAAGCGACTTCATTCTGCTCTTCATCACAATCATCTTCACATTCCCGTCTTTCAAAATCCTCGTAGTGATTTTTGCAAAATCTTGGAACCTCTTTTCTCGTAGATGGATCAACCTACGCAGATATGATAAAACTTGTAACATGAACTAAAACATCATGTAACCGATTCAGAAATCTGAGTCCCAGACTTAAGAAGGTTGTATCGCCACTGATTTTATTTATTTTACAGAGACAATATGTCCATATGGTTATTATATTATATTAGTAGCATAAAAGTATCTGCACACATGCACATTTAAATTTTTAGTTAAAACTATGGACGTACATTAGGATCATATTTCTCCACGGCAACTCCGTCAACCAAGTGAAATCTTTCTCTCCATTGAAAACCCGAGACCCTTCCATTCTCGCATGGTCCATCACACGGAGTCCACTCTAACCACTGAGTCATGGGGCAATCCTCGGACGAATCCGGATCCGTAACCAGAGGGGGTTGGCTGAAAAATGTTGATAGATATCGTCTGGAGTTCCACTGGGGTCAATTTTATGTCTGTTTTGTTACGCCATATTTTATTTAGGTGACATGTGAAACGCTTACGTGATTACTAAAAGTACTATTTACATAAGTTAGCCAATTAGGCGCACAATAAAATATACAATATTTTAACAATTTGAAAACGTTCGAGATGCAAATGTATAAATAGACAAATAATACGTCCGACAAATAATTTTAATAACCTAAAAATGTCGACCAAAAAAAACTAATGCAGAGGTGAAACGGTGAAAAAAATGATTGAGTTTATCTATTATAAATAAAAAGCACACCACAGGGATTCTGTATATAAGATTCAAGGAGTAATAAAACAGACATAGAAGTGTGTTAATGCCCTGTCCGTCAACGGGTGGGTGTGTATAAAGTAGCTCACCGTGTGCTATCTGTGTATCGGTACCTTGAGGGCTCCTCTGGCTCTGACAGACCTTCGGACTCCGTTGATGGTTGCTCCGTTGTCGAAGTTGCTTCCTCAGCTGTGTGTAATAATCATCTCGATTATCGGGAAGATCTCGAAAATCTATTACTATCTATTCCTAATGAACTCGCAGAAAACACGAATAACCTCTTTACAAATGATTTTAAAAAAATGTTTCCCATCTGCAAAAGGAAAAGCAATTTGCGACCCAGTTCAATCAGTTTTAAGAATATCTCTTACTTGTAGACTCCGAGGACTCTTCATTTGTTTTGCTTGTGCAGTCTCTTGTGTATGTTTTTACTAATTTGATGCGTAACGTTCCAAAAGGATGCATTTCCTTCATATCCATTTCGTAGAATGGAGAATGTTTGTCATACGAGCTGGTCTCTACTCGAGAAATGGCCGCTTGGGGGAATGTCGGGAAATTCGCTGACTGAAAATATCAAAACACTTCGAAATATATTGATGACAAAAATTGAGTGCGAAAGCATTTATGTTGGGCGAGTTTCATCACTAAGGTGGAAGGTTTGATCCCTGGCTTTGCATCAATGGACTTTAATTCTATGTGCGCATGTTACATTCACACGAACCGTGTAGGAAAATATCGCGAAGAAACCGCCTTGTCAATTGAGTAGAAAATTCAGTTGTGCCAAGTTTATTTTAGAAGATGGGACATTTTTCAAAACTGAGATATTACCGTTTCAAGAAAACCTAGTACCTGACCGAATTAATATAACACTAACCAATATTTTTATAGAAGTGACATTTTGCTAAAGCTCATACCTCATAAGACACTCCATTATCCGTCCCAGCATCCCACGGGTAAAGATTAAGTTCCCTCTCAGTTAGCCAACTGTCACCCTGACATAGCTCGAACCTACTGACCCCAAGAAACCAGTCCGGCGAGGGATGAATACCCACGGCGGCAGTTATCAGATGGTTGACTTTGTCCGTTCGGATAAATGCGTAAGTCGGATAATTCATTTTTAGATATCCATGCCCTTTGCCTTTTATTAATGTACGAACACCGCTGCCAATCTGAAAGATTATTGATCGGTCCAAATTATATTTAAGGTAAACGTAGATAAAATTTCTGCTGGCATAAACTAACACGTTGGATGAATCATTTTTAAGCAACCGCAATTTCGTTTTTTATAAAAAACTGAACCGTCGCACTTCAGTCACTAACAGACAATGAACGTAGCTGAAATTTATGATATTATGAAAGTAACAATGAATAAATATTAAGTGTACTCCAAATATATAACAATTTCATTTTCCTTTTATATAAAAGTAATACCTAGTACACAAATTTCTGTACGCATTGATAAATATTTGAAAACCATAAACCAATATATACATATGTAGCTTTTCTTTACTGATATCTTTTTTTAAATTTTAGTAACCATATTATGTCAGTATATATTCAGTAACAATACACTATGGTATACATGTTCTATCACTCTGTCTTTGTACCTTCTCCCGTATTTCCTGTTCAAAACGTGTAGTATTGGCATACTCAGCGACGTCTTTGAAGCCGTCAGTTGTCAAGGAACCTGGCGCCCAGAGGATCACGTCTGCCGCATGAGATGCTCCAACAAGATCACTATATCTGGGTAACCAGTCATTTTCAGGGTAAAAGCGAGGATGGGTATTCCTCGACCATATACCGGTGAATTTTATCTAGAAAAAAGCAAAATGTTCATTAATCCAAATAAATACATAAATAAAATCTAGGCTTTTCCTTCTTTCCTCTTTATTAGAGCAATAGAAGGAAGTGACATTGACTTACTTCGTATTTAGCTTCATCACAAATCTCACAGTCATAGTTGACTTGTGGGGTAATATCGTCTGGCTGTCGCATGTCTTCACAAAGGTAAAGGGACAAGGGTCCTCCATCTTCGTACCAGTTCTCTTTATTCTCTGCCACCATCGCTCGTAGTGTCACACAACCATTGCCAGACGCTGGAGCATGCCAGTATACCTATAACAGCCTTAAGATCAATGATTCGTTCTTTCATATTTGGTCATTATTAACTATAATATCGTTAATAATAGTATATAGTTAATAATATAGTTACTATATTATAGATTTTAAACGGTGGGACCGTTGAAGTAATGAATTACTTTTTTGCAGTAAGGCTGGTCACGTAATATTTGAATGTGTTTTTTTACGTTTGCAATATGTTTCATTCAGAAACCGATAATACAACGATTTCTCCAGTTATTTTAGACGTACAAACTAGGTATTATACCTCGGCTGAAGACTTAGGAGTACCAACAGCATGTTCGACTGAAAAATGACATCGGTTACTGAACTTGGTAGTGAGATAATTCCGAGGAGTTACATCTCCTGGCGAAAGTGTGATCATTTTCCGAGGATTCTTTTGATCTTGACGCACTTCACCCTCAGCTGATATCATGAAACCAGTGAATCTTGATTCTCCATCGGTTTCTGTTATTCGTACTGTAAAATTTTGGTATTTAAATTGTTGTTTTTCATTTTGGAATTTCTACGTAAATTCGAAATGCTATAAATAAAATCGCCACATTACCGCGCAAATTGAAACATTTTAAATGTATATAAAAGAAAAAATTATTCTCGCGTTCTTTACAGTTTAGTCTTTATTGCCAAGGACGCGAGCTAAACTTTAGTTATAGGCATAGTATATTTATTGCCTAGTGTTTACTTATAGCTTAATGTTAATCGCCTTTGAAAACGGACATTAGGAATAATAATTAAAATAAAAAAAATATATATTTTAGTAAAAAATATGCATTGTGCATGACTTGTTTACTTAGCAGGCGCTCGAATTACTTATAAAAGTTTTATAAATTTCAAGAAAAATACTTTTTTACCTGTGTACAATTGATTTGGAATATAGGTTTCGTCCGCTCCTTCAACTTCCAGTTTGAATCTTCCATCAGGTGCTGAGGGATGTGTCAGAGAACCATATGGTCGCCGATCACAACGGAAAGTAAGCACACATTGTGCACCACAGAACAAAAAAAGAAATTTCAGAATTGACTGCATAATCCTGCATAGAAATTTAAAAAAATTTCGTAATGTTGATGTTGTTCATCCAGTATGCGAGTGGTAAGAAAAGTGGAAGTAAACTATACTGTGAACCTCGATTACATCTTAGGTACATTAGGATCAAGTTACTTTTAAGTGATTGATGCGCGTTAGACTATAATACGTTAGCCATGACCCTATTTATGAAAATGGACTTGTGAATTGGTTCAAAAGTCTAACATTACAAAGCTTAGATCCCATATTTAAAGTTTTACATGCAGGATATTTTATCCAAGTGAAGTTTTGGTAAAAATATACTTAATGCCCATTAATCATCGTCTTCTGGAAATCTAATTTTAAATTTTTACCAAATCTTTCAACTATAAAACCTACAAAATTTGTAAAAATTACACAGGACTTCATGATTATTTTGCCTATCATCTGTGGTGTACATAGATAGATATATGCATATAGGCATTATTGCACATATCTTAGACTTTATTAAAGGATTATACACTTATTATATATCTTTTATTAAAATTCCCTGTGAAAAAAATTCCCTTAAAAATCGGGTACCGGCGAAAACTGCATCATCATCATATTCAAATGTATAATTCCTTTAATCGAGGAAATAGTTCGAAATCTCTGGCACCAGCTTCTTGAATGGCAACCATAGCAACTCCAGACTTGAGCACTCTCGTAACTGGGTTACTATTAACGATCCCTCACGTGCGGGGTTGTCGTTAATGGAATTTTTCCTCGCTTGCTCTCTTGCGCTCACATTTACATCCAACTGTAGAATATTAAGGAGTTAAGTTTAAACTTACCAGCTCCGTAGTAAAAAAATATCTCTAAAAATTTAGAGCAGAGTGGGGGTGAGGGGAGGGGGAGAGGTAGGATCACCCCCAACCACTTTCACACGCTACCTGAACCTAACCCTTTTTTTGTTTTTTTATTATTTATAATAATATTTTGTTCAGGATTATTCTTGATTATTATTTTTTGTAAATGATTGCCGCTCGTCGCTGTGCCCTTTTGCCTTGATGGCTTCTTGAGCCTCTTTCTTCACGTGACCGATTTCTTTTTTGGTTTAGCACTCTTTTTCTCAGAAAAGGGCGCAGTACGACAACGTTCTCCAGATTTATTGTATTAGGTATAAGCTATCTGGAAAACAAAAAGGCTCCTGTTTTCGACCTAATAAAGGGTGAAATTCTTTAAATGACTACCTAGAAAAGGAATAATATTTTTAACAATGTTATTCAATACCATTTCTAAAATACAGTTAAATTTCTAAAATACAGCTATGGAAGATATCACAAATAGTTATGATTGCAGAGCCAGGGAAACCATCAATAGAACCTAGCTCATACAAGCCTATAAATATTCTCCCAACAATATCTAGGGTTTTTGAAAGAACTTTTATGCGGAGTCTAAAACAAATTCTTAACCAAAACAGGATTATACCCGTTCGCCAATTTGGTATCCGGGAAAAACATGTTACTGTAGAACAAGGACATCGAAGGCTTTATAAAATAAGACAATCGCTACAGTAAAAAAAGTATTGTTCAGCAGTATTCATAGACAGTCAACAGGTATTCGACAGAGTTTGGCACAAAGGATGGTTGAACATGCTGAAAACCCTTCTACCAAACTCATTCTACATGATCCTAAAATCTTACCAAGATCAAAGAAGATTTCAAGTAAAGTTATGAAGAATAACTTTATTACATCACTGCCTCAGTTTCACAAGAATATGTGCTTGGCCTAGTCTTTTACTCAATATAAAATCATGTAACAGCACATGATAACGCATCACTAAAACTACAGGAACAGTTCAATAAGGTGAACGTGTGGCTGTAGAGTTGGAGAATCAATACTAGCATTACTAATTCAATGAAAGTAACATTTACACTGCGACAGGGCGACTGTCCACCTGTGCAAATGGAAGACAAGCCGTAACCAAGTGATAACAGTGTGAAGTATCTCGGACTACATCTGGACGGAAGACTGACCTTGGCTAAATCATATAAAAGCCAAGAAAACAGAAGCCTCATGAAATTTAAAGAGCTATCTTGGCTTTTAGACCAGGAATCTAGACATATGGAATTGAACTCTGGGGCTGTGCTAGCAATCCCAACTTCGAAATCCTCCAAAGATTTCAAAACATTGCACAGCGAACTATTTCAAGTCAAAAATATGGAAATACACGATTATCTGGAGATGCCAACTGTAAAAGAAGTTGTTGTGATTAAATTAGTTATCTTCATATTGCTGATACGAATAAAATGTTGTGAAAAGAACAGTTATATACGTTTTCGTTAAGATATGAGTGTGTCCTGAAAAGAACAGTTTTGTCAGCGTTATCGCAAGGCTACGACATCGAAGTGTTCTAAGTAGAACACGCTTCGGCCGCTGCGCGCAGAAAAGAATCAAATTTTTGCCGCGCCACGTTTTTGTAGGATCACGAGCCATTTTTTTTTTGCATGGAATTTTGCTGTTGGTCTTAAGGGCCTTTGCAGCTCAGAACGGGCTGTTTTGGCGAACTTAGCTCAGCCGGAAATCACGAGCCAGGTAGCGAAAGATCCCTTTCGTACACACCCTGCGCGTATTGGCCGAACGTTGTAACACAGCATGTCATCACTACTTTTAAGCATAGGCTAAGTTTTCTATTTAAATGTAAATTGTTTAGAAAATAAAATTATTCCATTTCATCTCACCTCTTCTCTACAAATAAGTAGGGAGTTTTATTTTACGCAACCAAACATCCCTAAAAAGTAATCCACAAAAACAGTAGTAGATATCGGGAAAAACTATAGAAATGAACTAGCCAAGAACCTATTAACTCCAGGAGTCCAAAAGATGGCTAATACTAAACCTGGACTAGAGAAACTAACCTAAAATACAGTTTCTACAATGACTTTCAATGAATTCGCAACCAACCCAAATAACCTTATGATGACCGAGAACATAAAAAAGTCCAATTCTGCGCTACGCTAGGCAGTATTTTTTTAAATTCCAAGACATTCGACTTACGAGGTACAGTGAGCATTACTGAAGATCCCTCGTATGTATATTTCGTTTAAAGAAGGCTTACGATATAATATACAGATTACAGAATGGATTTCGCCAATGTCTCGTAAAAAATTGCTTCGGCAACAGACACTTGGCAGTTGAAAATTTGACATTAAATGAGAATATCAAATGTCAAGATGTACATTGTTATTTGTACAATTTGGGTTGTGCTTCTTGGTCTGTGACTCTGTGATGTGATTAATGTTTTCCTAAAGTGTTTTTGAATACAAAATTAAATTCTGTTTCCTGTTCAACGCCTTCGTGTCCAGGAAGTCTGTTGTCAAATGGTGGATAAATGTCTGTAAAGCCAATAAAAATGCCTTCCGCGACGAAAGATTCGACAATTCTGAAAATTGCAGTGGAAATGTTAAATGCACCTGATAAGGTGCCACAGTTGATAGAGTTCGATCAAAGTCAGCCTCTCTCCAGCATAATTCAGCTCTTGTGTAAAGCTTGGGGGCTTCCAGATCCTACTAATTACGCTTTGCAGTTCTCGGAGAGTAATAATCAAAATTATATTACAGAAAAGAACCGAAATGAAATCAAAAACGGATCTGTACTCCGATTAGAACAGTCCCCCGCAAAGACGGTCCAGGACATTTTAACAAAAATAAATACAGGTACAGACTCTGAACAAACGCAAGCTTTAATGAAGCTATCCACTGTTAGCAGTGACCTCACTTTTGCTCTTGAATTTATTAATAAAAAAGGACTTTCTTTAATAATAAGCAACATAGAAACTGGGAAATTCAAAGGAACTGCATTGAAGTATGCTTTAGTTACTTTTGTTGAGCTCATGGATCATGGAATAATATCTTGGGATATTTTGCAAAATCAATTTATAAATAAAGTTGTTAGTTTTGTCAGTAATCAGACTACTACACAAGATCCAAAGATAATTCAGTCCTGTCTCTCAATACTTGAAAACATTGTTCTTAATAGTTCTGGAAAAAACTCTCATGTTGAAAAGGAAATAACAATTCCTAGTTTGATATCACATTTAGAAAATTCAGATAGAATTATTCAGCAAAATGCCATAGCATTAATCAATGCAATTTTCTTGAAAGCTGATATGACCAAGCGCAAGACGATAGCAGCTACACTATGTTCTAAGCAAGTTCGAAATAAAATATATGAAAACTTGATTACTAACAATGTATCAAAAGAAACTTCCGTAACTGAGCTGGCTCATCAACTGTATGTCTTACAGACTTTAACTTTGGGATTATTGGAACCAAGAATGTGTCAAAGGGCTGACTCACAGGAACAAGAATCACAAGAAAAAATTAAAGAACTTAGAAAATATGCTTTTGAAAATGATGCCAACACAAACATAGAAGTTACAACTAGACGGCAGACTGGTAGTTTATCAAAGGATTTCAAGAAGTTAGGTTTTAAATGTGAAATAGATCCAATAAAGGATTTCAATGAAACACCACCAGGAGTTTTAGCTCTGGACTGTATGCTTTATTTTGCACGAAATTACAGAGAAGATTATACCAAAATAGTATTGAGGAACAGTTGTCGTGCTGATGAGCTGGAATGTCCTTTTGGAAAAACAAGTGTTGAATTGATTAAACTATTGTGTGAAATATTGCTCATTGGTGAAGCTCCAAGTGAGCAAGGGCAAACTTATCATCCTCTATTTTTTACACATGACCATCCTTTTGAAGAGTTATTTTGTATTTGCATAGTTCTTTTGAACAAAACATGGAAAGAAATGAGAGCTACCACAGAGGATTTTGTTAAAGTATTGAGTGTTGTTCGTGAACAGATAACTAGAGCTTTAGCTGCAGCTCCAAAAAGTTTTGATAAGTTTAGGCAAAAAGTGAAGGAACTAACATATAATGAAATTACACACTTATGGCAGCAAGAACGCACAAACAGAGAGGTATGGGAATCTCACGCCAAACCTATTGTGGAGTTGAAAGAAAAAATAACCCCTGAAATCATAGACCTAATTCAACAACAAAGATTAGGTGTTTTAGTTGGAGGCACAAGATTTAAAAAATACTTAAAAATTAATAGAAAAGACAAGTTCTGGTTTGTTCGTTTGTCACCAAATCATAAAATACTTCATTATGGTGAGTGTGATGAAAAAAGTACACCGAGTTTAGAAGAATTGAGTACTAAGCTAGCTGTTGCAGATATAAAATGTGTTGTTGTCGGCAAAGAATGTCCCCATATGAAGGATTTGAAAGGTAAAATCAGTAGCCCTCATTTGGCATTCTCTCTAATATTAAAAGCAGCAGAAGTCCCCTCATTAGACTTTGTAGCACCTGATGAGCAAATATTTGATTACTGGACTGATGGAATTAATGCTTTACTGAAAGAAAAGATGACAAGCAAGTCTTTTGATAATGATCTTGAGACTTTACTATCTATGGATATCAAAGTTCGTCTACTTGACGCTGAAGGGATAGACATTCCCCAAAACCCACCACAAATACCACCAGAACCTGAAGATTATGATTTTTACTACGAAAATAATTAATAACTCTGTTATTCAATGTAAATATTAATCTATTGTGAGCACAACTATATTATGTGCATTTATTCAATGCTGGACCAGTTATAATAAGTTCAAAATATTATTTTTTACATGACTAAACTTCAGTGATTTATTATATTGATTTTAAGATATTAATTATTAGTGAACTACTTTAATTACTTATTTATTCAGTACCATTATTGATTATATTATTCATTGGTAATTTAGTAGTTTATTGAAATATATACAAATTAAGCCAAAGATTATTAACATATTTAAGGAATAAAAGTAAAGAAAAGAAACTTTTTATTAGTTACAACCTTTTGCTGGGAATGGGCATAAAATATTTTCTAGATGAAAATGAAAACATTTTAATTGGCATTCGTTTAATACTTATTGCATCTTTGACACCTCAAACTTAGTGTTAATAATTTCCTCGTCCGAATCCAGTAAGGGCAGAGTACTCGTTGGAATGTTCTCTTCAACCCATCTCAAGTCTGAGTCGAGCGAAATTGTATTTGGTTCAGGATCCCTGTTGTCAGGCTCACTAATACTTGTTCCACGCATTTTCACACCATATGCGTCGTTTACGAATTGTTCTTCTTCATCTATTTTATAAAAAAAATTAAAGCCAGATTTTATCCTCATAAACTAATTAGTATTTTTACGATATATGAAGAAATAATATTTTTTCATCATGTGACACGATGAACTTCATATAAATTTCTTTAACGCTTTACTATTTAAGGGCTATGCTAAATATTTAACTTAAAGCTTAAATATTCATAATCAGAAGAACCAAAACTTAATTTCCTATTACACAAATGTGGGTAGTTACATGTCACCTACCCTCATCATCCTCGGCATTGTCGAGTAGAGGCGTGAAGGCATATCTCTGATTATTATTTGTCGGTCTCCACAGAACCATAATAACTGTGAGTACGCCTGCAAATAATATGTGCCAATAAGCCTCGTCCATCCACACTTCCTTCCATTCCTGAAAATATTTGCATTTAATTTGATATTATATTAAGTAAAATCCTGAAAGTACAAGTTCAACTATACTTTTATAGGTGATGCAATAAATGAATTATTTTATAGAGTTTAGTTCATATAATATAAGAAAGGGTTGTAATACGAATAAAGTTAATTTCAACGCATGTTAGAACTATAATATTAAATACTTAAAGATCTGTTGTGTCAATAATTAATAAAATAAAAATTCGGGTTGGGACAGAAGAAAGTATAATATGTCACTTACGGTGATACAAAACTGAATACGATACGACTTGAGCGAATACAGCATGAATATGACTGACGCGATGACTGCGAATATCAGTGTGTTGGTGAAGTGACGATACAGGGAGAGCTTTATATTGTTTCTGAAAAAAAAAAGATAAATTGCCTTCAATAGTAATGGCAGCGACGAGACATATCATTAACGATAGACAGACCTCCTCAGCTGCAGCGTGCGCATGGTATGCGCCAGAGAGACGAAGACCCACCAACAGATTGCGCTATCCAGAAGCGAGAGAGGCGCCTCGGACAGCAGCAGGTCGCGGTTGGAGTCTTCGGCCTTGTGGTGCAACCGCAGCCAGGCCTCGATGGCGCCTAACAGTGCCCACAACGCCCCCGCCCCCACCACGCGCTGTAGGGCGGGGCCCAGCCGCGGCTTCACGATGCCGAAGCCCAGAGACACGATAATGACGAGCATTCGAGCCAACGCCCTCTTCGCTACGGACACCCACTCCGCGAACATGTATGCGGTGGGGCTGAACTGCCTGAAACCATATAAAACCGTTACAATTTTTAAAAATTTCACTTCTGTGAAGAATGACTTCACTCATCGAAATGACAGACCCGCTGCTATTGATGGACGAGTAGACTCCGTAGTAAGTGGCGCTCTCGACCATCCCGAGTATCGCAACTCCACCGATCCAGTATTGGATGCGCAAGAGATCTCTCCACTGAAGCCCGCAAACGGCCAACCACCCGGCGCACAGAAGTGCGTATACGCCACACAATACGCCGAAAAACTGAAAATATTTATCGTAAAACTAAACTATACACAACGCTTATAAGTTGTAAGCTTTCAAATGAAATACAAATTTAAATTTTCTTACTGGTAAAAGTGGCCAGATAGCTGCAGACAGATATCCTGAGGGAGCCACCATTTCAATATGTATGGATGCTTTGAAATTGGTGTTGCTTCTTACAGACATAGTTAAAGCGTATATGCCCTCCCGCTCCACTGTTAGTAGCGATGGTGTCAACTGCAAATTCATTCAATTTGCTGCATCCAAATCTATCTTTGATATTTATTATTCATACTTTTTTAGACAAAATTATATTTATACATTTGATCTAACATGTATATTTTCCTTTACAAGATAATTTAAATGAATGTCAAGTTAAATCAAGTGACACCCTTAACAGAAGAAATATTTGCCTTTTATTATTTTTTATGTTCTTGGGCAATTTTGGTAATACAAAGATTAGATATCTATAATGTTTAAAAAAAACTGCTATTTTACAATCATGAAATAGCATATTTATTGAAAACTAAACTTGTAATTCAATATTAGATGCTTAATTCACTTATTAGATAGCAAGTATTTATTTTCAATGTTAATAATTTGTACTTACAGATTTCGTATTCAATGTTTCCAATGCTTTATCTTTTTCATTATAGAAAAATATAGGATTTTTACCATCACATGTTAGAGTTTGTACTACATTTATCATTTGGGCAGTACTGTGGTTGCTTTGAAAAAATGGCCTTTCAACTGTATTGGAACAATCTACAATTCTCTGAAATAATGAAATAAAATCAGCTTTCAAACAGCAATTTTTTTGAAAAAAAATAATACTCACTCTAATTAGCCCTGGTTAATGGTTAGTTAGTAATAAATAAAAACCACATAAATAATAACTTTATTTCATGAATATATTATAAAATAATTAAAAAGTAATAATTATAAAATAACTTTAAACCCCACTTTATAAATAAAAAAAAAACTTAGTGGCATCAGCATGTGACTATTATCCTTGTGGTTGTTGGTTTGATCCCTGCCTGTGCCTAATGGACTTTTTTTCTATATTTTAACTTCAATATATGTAACATGCCCTTCATTAGCAAAGGAAAACGTGAGAAAAGTTGCCTCAGACCAAAAATGTTGACGGCGTTCAGGCACAGGAGGCTGATCATCTACTTGCCTATTAGTTTGACAAATCAACATGAAACAAATACCAAAATCTGAGTCCCAGACCAAAAAAGGTTGTTTGTTATATTTTTTATGAAAATACCATAAATTAATTATTTTATTACCATACCTTTTCAAAAAAGTGGAAATAATCTGGTGAGCATGGTGTCTGCCTCCATGCATATGCCACTGTTAAATTTACCGGTATCTCACAATGCACTTAAATAAAATATATAACTATTTTAGTATAGTGTGTAGTAATACTGGATACTTGTTTATTAGACATAAAACAAATTAATTATTAAAATACCAGTTAATAAAGCAACAGCCTAAATAAATTATTCCAAAAATAATTTTGTGCTTTAAACATATAGGATATAATAGCAACAATTTATTGACACAAGTTGAAAAAAAATCTGCTTGTATTACTTACATACTATTATCAATTTGGAATCCTTAAACAAGGATTTGGCTAGTGTAAAATTGCAAGTTTCCTGAAAGCAATTAGTTCAGATTATTTTTAAAACAGTCTTAGTATCAAATTCAACCAAAATTAAAAATGGTATCTAATATTAAAAGTTTATCAATAGTAACAGATATAAACTATAACTAAAAATGAGTCATTTTATCATTTTGCATGTAACTAGCGTATCCAGGGTTGAAAATCGATAATTTGATCACGTTTATGGAAAAAGGATAAACTAAAATAAAACATTCTGAAACAAAATCTACTCACCCCATCAAGTTGGAGGTCCCATTTCCCAACATCAGAAAAACTTAACACTAATCTAAAGGCTGCGACGACTAGTATAAATACAGTTCTAAATAAAATATTCATTGTCACCTTTAAGTATCTAAGTTATTTCTTACTAATCAAATATTGTCGGTACATATTTCTAATTAGTTTAAATAGAAAATGTATTTAAAGAATGAACTAAATATAAAAATTGATAATAAGCCTGTACATTTTTTTAGAAAATACAATGCCGATTGACGTGATACAGTGATAACACTGATAGGAGTCTCCACAGACTTGCAAGACCATAGTAACTGACATACAACTGGAAGTGGCCAATGTCTAAAATTCCGTTCCTGATGATTGACACTTATTATTCTAGAATCTAGAGTTCCGTAGATAGAGTATATAACTAGATAAGCTCCTAAAATAACAATAAAAACTAAAGAGAGAAGACATTAACGTGGAATACTTAAGTGCGAGCGAAACAGAGTATCAGTTTTTCTATCTCTATTTGCGTATCGGGTTTTATTTGTTTACCACCGAGCCCTTGGTGGTAAACAAGTTTTCACCGCTTACTGATAAATCTGTGAAACCCAGGTCTAACCCATATTTTAAGACTTTATCATTAATAGAGGTGTATTTAAAGTGTAACTTATGGTGAATTGATGCATAGTTGGCTGTAAAAGCTATAGTGAACGAAAAGAACCAAACATAACCTTTCATCGGTAAGTAGCTTATTTTGTCACGACTCAGTAACTTTGTTCAAGAATTATTCATTCGGATGTGTGGTCAATAATAAGCAATCTTCAATGAATTAATACTTCAACACAACAACACTTCCAAACAAACGACAATTCCAAACATATTTTTAAGTGCAAACCGACTAAATTGCGAATCATGTTACCAACGTCAGGTAGTTGCCTGCCTGTTTATTACTGTACCATTTAAATTTCCAATTGAGCTACGCTCGCCAAATGGCCTATAGTGGGATGCCAATAAGAAAAGAGTGTAAAATTATAAATAAAGTTTTCTAGTCCATATAAGCGATGACGAATCAACCTTTCGAGAACCGTATAAAAAGAAACTACTAAAAAGATTTGTCTAATAAGCTTTATTTTTTTAAATAAATCGCTGATGACTGTCATGACCAACCGCGACTGCATGCTTGTATAAGTCCCTAAGCGAAAATGACGAAACGAGTAGGTACTCGTTGAGCACATCCAAATGGCAATTCTACAGTCACGATGGCAAATCTACAGATTATCTATGCTTCGGTTCGTCCCAAGGTAAGATCCTGTTCGTCGTAATTGTACCTAATACTCTTCGATTTTATCGCCCACCATGTCGACTGGATCCACTCTGATGCCAACAATTAGTCGCAGGCTTGGCTTAAACCTATTTGCAAGGTAGACCCGCGTTGATTGCGATAAAAGTGTTGACGGAAGCGGCGACATCTCGACATTCGATTACAGGTCATTCTGTTTTAAGTAAACAACAGGTAAACGAATTTATGTCGAATACCCGCCCGAAGTGGAATGGTCTAGTCAAAGCAGGGAATATAAAATAAGAATTTTCAGTTTAGTTTATTTTTATTTCTTTTTGTTTCTGTTAAGTATGTATTTTTTCCTATTTTTATTATTTGTAATGTGTATTTTTGCACTTCTTGCCTACCTTTTGTAATATTCTCACAGGGGTTTTTTCTTTTACTCACAGTGGTTGTCTGGAAGAAATCGCTTTAAAGCTATAAGGCCGCCAGTTGCTTTTCATTAAATTATGTTTAATATATATATTTTTTACCTTTTATGTAATGCAACGAAGTGTTAATAAATAAATAAATAAAAATGCTGTGGCACAATGCACTGCAATGTAAGTGATTTGCTATACGTGTCTACTTATTTTGCCTATACAATATTTAGTCGGAATATTTATTGTGGTTCTTGTTGGTTAAAAATTCACAATTATCGAAAAACTACGTTTCCATATTATTTTCATTCTATGGGGAACTAACTGACGATTTAACAATGACATTTGACAACGTCAGTTGTCAATTGTCAGATTTAATTGCAACCTTGAAGAGTTTGCTGCGTTTGGTGCCCAAAATATTTTTGTTTTTATTTATTAAATTTTCTTTAGTTTAATATGCGTAACATGTAAAAATTATAACACAATTTTTTTTTATACAACAATATAAAATGAAACAGTGAGTGATATCGGAAATTGTCATGTTTTCGGAGAACTACTTCCCATAGTCCGTGGTATTAGTCATGTCAGATTGCGCGCTGGTGACCAGTGTAAACGACCACGATGCCAGTATGGATGTGGGGAATGATAAGTCTCTCTTTGAGCCTACTGTTGAGATGATGGTAAATGATTTTGATGACGAAAGGACCTTAGACGAAGAAGAGGCCTTGGCTGCTGGTGAGCACCAGGACCCTAAAGCGGAGCTTAACAATTTGCAAAAAGAAGGGGATATGCCCCTTGAAGAATTACTAGCACTGTACGGATACAATAGAAACATGGACAAACCTGTTCCAGAACATGAACCAGAAGCAGTTCCAGAAGAGACTGAAAAATCTGAGTCTGCTTTACAGCAGCTTTATACAGAAACAAATAATCCAGAAGCAACTAGGTGTTTGCGATCTGGCTCTAGGCCCCCATCTGAAGAGGAGGATGATTATGATTACAGTCCAGATGAAGATGATTGGAAAAAAACTATAATGGTTGGTAGTGACTACCAAGCTGGTATACCAGAAGGATTATGTAGTTATGACGATGCTTTACCATATGAAAATGAGGATAAATTATTATGGAACCCTAATATATTAGATGAAAAAGTTATTGAGGACTATATGAAAAAAATATGTGCATTGAATTCAACTACTGGTATTGATGCTGTACCTTGTGGTAAGCAGTTACGTGATGATGAAGAAGCTTTATTTCTCCTACAACAGTGTGGGCACAATGTAGATGAAGCTTTAAGGAGACGACGCATATCCTCTCAGACTCCAGCTCATGCAAATGTATGGTCAGAAGAAGAATGTCGAAACTTTGAAAGTGGTATTAAAATACATGGCAAGGATTTTCATTCAATAAGACAGCAGAAGGTTAAGACAAGATCCGTGGGAGAACTAGTACAATTTTATTATATCTGGAAGAAGACGGAAAGACATGACATCTTTGCAAATAAAACCAGATTGGAAAAGAAAAAATACAATTTGCATCCAGGGCACACAGATTATATGGATAGGTTTTTGGAAGAACAAGAGGCAACAGGAAGTGTGGTTCGTCCTGTGTCACCCTCTATGATGGTATATGTACCTTCCCCTGCTACACAACCAGATCCATTAGCACTGGGAGAAAAAGAAGTATTCTCTCAATTAGCACATACATCACCTCCACGAACCTTATCAACAGAGGAACCAGAATTGGAAAATGTTTCCTAATATACAATTGGTTGTCATTTT
Source organism: Pieris mannii (assembly GCA_028984075.1). Classification (NCBI taxonomy): domain Eukaryota; kingdom Metazoa; phylum Arthropoda; class Insecta; order Lepidoptera; family Pieridae; genus Pieris; species Pieris mannii. Next base: position 12,122,169 of record CM054785.1, read on the forward strand.
TTTGTAGAATTCTGATGCCTTCTACAAAAGAATGTACTAAAATATAAATTTAGGTATTTAATGTAGTATAAGTAAAACAAAATGTTTCTAGGGTTAAATTTATCTTAAATTAAGGTAGTTTTTTTAATTATCTTACTGATATTGCTAGTTCTTTACTATTTCTTGATTATAAAATTAGGCATATAAGATATTGGGACTGTGGAAAATGTAATATCAGTAAAATAATGCTTTAAATTGTATAGATAAGATGGTCGCAGAGTGAACAAAGTTCAATAAGCAATTTATGAATTCATATTTATAGAATCTGCGTCTAACCATAGTAGTTAGTTTACCTCAATGTTTTTCTACATTAACATGTAAATCTATATAATGTGCTTTACAACTACTGGTACTTAATGAATATTTTTTTAAAAATAAATAGCCATTATTCTGTTTCATACCTTTACGTTACCTTTATAGTTGGCTGAAACAGATATAGATTCAATTATTAAGCTTCCAAGACCATTTCAATAAATATTAACCCTAGAATAGGTGACTTTTATCCTTATTTTTTGCAGGAAATGTAAAAGTCTTAACTGGTTCTAGATTATGTTGGAAAGCACTAATTGTACAGTTTGCAAATTAGTAATATTTCCTCACCTACTATCAAATGATTTGTTAATTAGAAATATAATGAAAATAAAGATTAACCTGCCTTAAATTTGTAACAATTTGTACATAAACCAAACTAGACAAGGAAAAATTAAAATATAATACTAGGTCTACTAATAATATGATTAAATAAATTGTAAATTAAATTCTCTGATATAAACTGTGCAATTGACTGCCACATTTGTTATCAGAAATCTCAAAACAATATGTAGTTATATTCATACTACATATTATATAAAAACGAAAAATAAAATATGTTCCATCAAGTCTGGATAGGCTTAAAAAGCAAAAATCATTGTTTATTAACAAGGCAATTAATTGCAACAGAGTTTACATTTTATATATTATTTTAATTATTTTTTAATTACAAAAAAAATATGATCATACACTTGCAAAAGGCATAATAATATTGATAAAAATGTGTCATATTGTGTCACCTGGCTAACCAAGTTATTTCATATGACATTTATAACTAAACTGATACATGATACATGATGAGTTTATTTTATATGAGCATTTTACTGTTTACATTTAATGTAAATTAATTTATAACAGCTGCAAAGTTTATATGTTAAAATAAAATAAGCCTAATGGCTGTTAAATTTTTATTATACTATATGGTTATTATTTTACAAATGCCCATATTATTTAAAATCTGTATAAGTTTACAAAACTAAAGCCCTAGTTTTTAGTTAGGTTCATTTAGTTGTTAGTTATTTGTAACGATAAATTAGGATTTTTTTACTAAGTAGGATTTATAGCATACCTACCTTGAGTCTTGAAAGCATTTCTCACCACCATAAAACGCTGTACGTAACTTATTGCTTTATTGTTGCGTTAGAAACCTAGAAATTTAAATTTTATTTGTCCTACAATCTTAGCTTATATTCATTTCATACGATCATCATCCAATCTAGATTCTTGTGCACAGTGCACAATACATTAAATGAAATGAAAAAGCTAAGCCGTTTTTTTGATGAACGCAATTTACACTCTTAATAAAATTATCCAAAAACATAAATCTTTTATAGTTTATATAAGTATCCAAACCTTGCCTTGCATAAATCTATTAAAAGCAGTATTAAACGTTACAAGTCATTAACTTGCTTTGTTGAAGTAATATCGATAGAATAGAGGATGTATAACTCTGATTGTGTGTGTTTCGTGTAAGTATTCATTTTTTTGAATGTATCGTACATTCAAAAAAATGAATACTAATCATCTCAAGTTAATTTGAATAATAATCAATAGTTTACGACTGAAACTATATTATAATGAAGGAAAATATCGGCTACCAATTATATGATCATACTCTGTTTACTGTTTATAAGTTCTTATTTCTCAATTCTCACGACTCACCATTGTTTAATGCCACTTACCAATTGCCACTGTCAAACTCCAGTGTCAACTATCAACAATCAAGGGTTTTTTTAGTAAATATAATAATACAATTACATTATACATATTAAAATTTAAAGGTTTTCAGTTTTCAATACAATAAGAAGCTGTTCATCGTTTAAATATGAATTAAGTATTTTAGTTAAAATTTTGTAATTAAAATCACACATCAAGATAGCAGTTAAATAATATTTTGAGGTAGTAAATTTTTATCTAGGAATATAGTTTTATTTAAAAACAAACTTCCCATCAGTTCAATAGAAACATGATCGTAACCACAGACATGACGGCGAAAGAAATAATCAACCATTTTAAGGAGACCTATTCTAAAGTGAGGAAGTTACTTGATGATGATGCACCTAATGATCCAGCTAATGAACCATATTTGTCGAAGTATAAAGCAAAAGACATTTTAAATAAAATGCGTGAAGCTCTTATGATCACAAAAGGCTCTGAACGAAATTTGGATGATGTTAAAATTGACGCTATGCTTGGTGTCGTGCTTCTTAATATAGGCATTATCGACATGGAAACTGATGATGCACCAGCAAGTGAAAAAGTGTTGACTGAAGCAGAAACTCTTCTACAACCACATTCATCAAAGCCAGAAGTAGTATCCATTTTAATCAACATTGAAAATCACCTTGGCTTGTTGTGGTCAAATCGGGATGAACCAGAAAAAGGAAAATCCTTTCTTCTTAAAGCAAAAGAGTTTTATGAATCATTTAAATGTACAATGCAAATGCCTATTTCTATAGAACATATAATACATGTTAATGACAGCATTACAGGTGATATTATGTTACTGGAAAAACCTTACACTCTCACTCTTTATTACTTAGCTCAAGTTTATGGTTCTTTAAAAGAGAATTTAAAATCTGCTATTTACTGCCATGTAACATTACGTAGACAGTTGCAATATAATGATTATGATCCAATTGATTGGTCCTTAAACTCTGCTACTTTATCACAGTTTTTTGCTGAGAGAAATGGTTTTTTTCAATCACGACATCATCTTGCTGCTGCATCAACTATATTGGACCAGTATGAGGCTAGACTACTTGCAGATGAAACCAATGATGAGGCATTCATGGCTAAAAAAGAACAGTTTAATCACAGGTCAGCTGATGTGGCAAGATGTTGGGCAAAATATTGTATTATATTGATGACTGCTTCAAAAAATAGACTAATGAGTGACCCTGACAATTTAGATGAGGCAATTACAGGTAAAATAAATCCTTCCTTTTTGTTGGTTTGTTTCTTTTTTAATCCTTTTTAAATAAATAACTATTATTCTACAAATAATACAATATATGTCAAACTATCGACTTGGCAGATGGGGCAACTAAGGTTGGAAATTTGTTGACTTGTTGATTAAATACTTTAATGTGTTACTTTAATATTTACTCAACAATTTATGAATTGATTTTTTCAATAGGCCATGTACCACCAGCACTCAAAAAGTAAATCGTTTCTAACATATTTTTTTTTTGATTTTGCAGATTTAACTAATCTTCAATTAGAGGACAATGAAAACATTTGTGGTGGAGATATAAAGAACCTAGTTTTTCCCGACCTGGATGTATCAAAACATGAAAAAAGAATTGGTCATAAGTTTCTTCTGACTTACCAAGATGCCAGGGAAGTCTTTCTTAATTGTCAGACATGGCTCAATAAGGCAAAAGAGTATTATACTCCTGATACTCTAGCCTCCGATTATATCCAATTGGTTCAAGATAACTCTGAAGCATACTCATTTCTAGCATTTTTTGAAGAGGATGATGGAAGAAGGGCTAAAATGCAGAAGCGAAGAATTGATATTATAGAAGATTTGCTGAAAGAAATAAATCCTACATATTATCTACATTATTGTCAACAGCTGTGGCATGAACTTGGTGTAATATATTCTGAAATTTTGGATATCAAACTTGATTCCGTAAAAAAAACTGAGGGAAAACCGACTCCTCACCTTTTGAAGAAAATCAATATGCTTTGTGAAAAAAGCATTGAAAACTATGAAAGGTTTATTGAATCTTTTAAAGATAAGAATGGAATTTTACCTTTGAGAATGGAAGAAGAATTTGTTAGACCAGTTGTTTGTGCATATGCATTTATTGGAAGAAATAGTATGAAACGCATTGCATTAGACAAACAGACCCAACTTAGTCATGTGAAAAAGAGTTATGAATCATACCAAGCGGTTGTGGATATTTGTTCAAATGATAAAAACTCCGCCAAAATGATGTCTGTAGAATACAGTTTATGCCTAGAGATGGTAAAGATATTACCAATTAAAATTAAGAAGCTGGAAGCTGAAATAGCTGCACAATCATAATCTTACTTTTCCCTTTAGATCGCTTTATTCTGCACAGTGCATTGGAAATCAATCATGTCTTCTGTTAAAAGTACAGTACTTTACAAACACAGAGTCATCTTATTTTAATTTTAAGATGAGGTTTTTGCACTTTACACAGTTAATCTATACATGAAATAGAATTGATTGTGGAACCAAAAAAAAAGCCAATTATATATGGATTATCAAAAATTATTTTTATCATTATAAATTTTTTTTTTTTTTTTTTTTTCCAAGAGCGCATCGTGCAATCAGTCTTCTGACTATGAGCAGATAAGTTGTAGGAGGACTGACGGGTGAAGACATTCCTCAATAGGAATATCTACCATAATAATAATAGCTCAGACAATGTTGCCGAGCTCCAGGGTTCTTCGTCTTTTGAGACGGCTTATACACTCGGGTAGGGTGAGTTGAACAGCTAGGTGGTTAGGATGATTTTCCAGCCTAGTTTTGTACTTCTGGGCGTACAATTTTATTTCCGCTTTAACTGTAGGTATGCCCAGGTGTTCATGTACTTCAGCGTTTTTAATAAACCACGGCGAGTTGCTTATTTGTTTAAGGATGTAATTTTGTGTTCTTTGAATTTTAGTTTTGTTAGAGTCGCATGTTGCTCCCCACAATTGTATTCCGTAGGTCCACACGGGTTTTATAACAGAATTGTAAATAAGGAGTTTGTTGTCGATGGACAATTTCGAGTTTCTACCCAATAACCAGTGCAGCCTCTTGTATTTCAAGTTTATTTCAAGCCGTTTTGCCTCGATGTGCCTTTGCCATGTCAACCTACGGTCCAGGTGCAGTCCAAGATATTTGACTGTATCACTTTGAGGCAGCTCCCTTCCTCCTAGGTTGACAGGCGGGCATGTCCTTCTTCCCAGAGCGAATGTCACCTGCACTGACTTGCCCGTGTTTACCCCGATTCTCCATTTATCGAACCAGTTGCTTATTTCATTTAGGCTTCGCTGCAGCTTTAACGTGGCTTCTTCCGGTTGTTTACTCGAAGCCAGGATTGCGGTATCGTCTGCATAGGTTGCAATATTGACGCCATCATTATAAATAGCACGGATTTGTAGATTGATTGTTTTCAAACATAATCAGGCTGTTGTGAAGTAAGTCATAATACAATTTGTTTTATGCTTGATGCTATATAGCATATATAACAATATGTAATAAAAAATAAAAAATTGTTGCTAAAAGCAGATTTTATTCACTGACCAGATCTTAAACAAACCATACATTTTCGTGTAATTCGCAAATCACCTAGGCCTGTATAGACACATTTGTACATTAAAATGTGTGACAAGGTTATTTTCGGCAAAAAAGGGTATGAATTATATTTATTCTTGGCATTACGAAACATATATATGGTAATTCAATTATTTTGTAATTGATTAAGACAGGCCATAATAAGAATTTATGGGGTTTTTTTTTAATTTTATGGCAATAGTTATAACTTAATGCCAGTTTCAATTAAAATAATTTATGGGTTACGAAGTATATTATGGTAAATTTTTGTCTTTAATAATATTAGTGCATTTTTTCTTTTGTTTTACTTCTTACAATGATAAATATTTTTTTTACAATATAAACTGATGTAACAATGAGAGTTATAATAAACATTAATACAAAGGCAGTGACATCTAGGAGCGCGTACTGGTAGAATGGAAGATATTTCGCTTGTGAATAAAGTTGTGACTGGTTGCCCCATTTTATTATCCTTTCGGTCCAGTACACAGCTGTGTCTAATGGGGGTCTCTCTCTGTCATGCCACATTGAGGATACAAGACGAGCTCTCTCTCGCATTCTAAAATATAAAAAAAACCGTACAAATACTTTTACTAATAGGTAGAAAGCTAGAAAGAACTTGCATTTTAATCTCTGTTGCTTCTTCTGTTTTTCGATTAGTAAGCATGTAACTTGATTACACAATAAAACTAAACACGAATAATCTTCGGGAGAACTACATTGGATTTTTTAGAAACATTGCTAATATGCAAGCGATAGTGTGTGTAAAGACCAAAAATCTGTAAAAGCTACGATGATAATCTTACCAATTTATTAAGAAATCATAATTGCGATTTAGAACTCGCAGATATTTTATAGTATTATTGATAAATAATTTAGAGGTAGGAATACGTAAGTTTCTCAATTATTGCTTGTTCTTATTATGGTCCGAATTTATTTTTAAATCACGGAAGGAAACAAAAACCTAGTCCAATCTGTCTGAACTTTAAAACTAAGTGACCCTGAATGACTCGTACGTATAAAATATAACTTAATCTAGGTCAAGCTTTTTAAATCTTTAATATCAGATAAGTCTAGTAAATAGTTACTGGTAAGTACATATAATAAAACTGTTAATCGAGAAGGTCTGTTTATTAATGAATATTTATAAAAGTAAATCAGTGTGTGGAAGTGTTTGGAATCAACTGATTAGACTGCTTATAATAAACTTAAATCTTTAATAGTTTGCTTTGATAAAATGATATAGTTTAGCATGCCCCATGGTTTTTTTTCACTTTTGTCGCCAGTTAATTTAGTATCATCCCACCATTTCATGGGTTGACGATTTCTATTGTGTTCAATTTATACTACTGTCTCAGTGGTACCCGTGTGAGACATTCTGATTCCACTCTTGTTAGGGTCGACAATCATATGCTCATCTCTAATTACGTTGTTTTATTGTGGTGATACAGAGTATAAGGTAAAAGTACCTACTTGTTCAAAATAACGTGTGAAAGTTATATTAACTATTTTTATGTGAAGTCAATCGTGAAGTACAAAAAATGTTGCTATAAAAGATGTTCAGTAGACAATTGTGAGAAAAAAAATTGATTTTCTTACGCCGCAATAACGCTTAACTACCAAACGGACAGGTGTAGCCAGGGTAGTGTCGAAGGAAATAGCATTGATATTAGAATGTAAAAATTTAAACCTCTACTGACCTCGGACTCAAAATATTTTTCAAGGCTTTTTGTAAGTCTTCCTCCTTAAGATTTGCAAGCGATAAAATTTCAGCTATCCCTCTATCTTTCAGAGCAGCTGCGTTTAGCTTTTGGTCGGCAAATACTGGTATTATTATCAAAGGCTTGCCAGCCGATACTGCTTCCAGTGATCCTAGCATACCTCCGTGGCCAATAAAAGCTTTTATTTTAGGGTGTTCTAAAAATTTACGAATTTTTTTAATCGGTATAAGAAATTAGTTAATGGCGCATATTCGAAACTTTATAGTTAAGAGAAGAAAATAATTAAAACGTCTGGTCTAATCACTTATTTGCATACTAATATATGATCAGAGAAACAAACGAATGGATATTATATACCAATGTTTTAGCATTTGGGGTCTAGCTCCTGTAATTTTGCTATTTCTAGAAATTGATAAAAATAAAAATATGTATTTCGGCGTTAATTTTCTTCCTTTTATCCATTTCGCCTGTTCTACATATTTAACATTTTAATTGTATCGTAAATTGTTTTATAAATCATATAATTTTCATGATACAAGATCAAATATACATATATTCTTTTTTTTATGTAATAGGACGTAAACAGGAAGGAGGCTCATCTGGTATTAAGTGATACCGCCGCCCATGAACAATCACATTGCCAGAAGGCTCGCAAGTGCGTTGCCGGCTAATTGCCGGATTATTAAAAATTTTTACTTAATAATTCATTTTGTGGCAGCCACTTCACTCGCAAAATGTTATGTGCTATCAACGTTCCCTCTTCTGCACTGTCTGCATACTTCCATATAACTCGCTCTTTAAGTTTTGAAAACGCTCTCATAAAAATATCCTGTTTCTCTTTTGAAATTGATGTGGAACTTAATTGCGATCCCAAACTGAACAATATAACACCATGTTCTGAAGCAGCAACAAATTTCTCGACATGCTAAAAATAGATAGCAATATTAAAATTACATGTAATATCCTTTTCCGATAAATTTCCGTATGAAATCTAACTTGTAATAATTATAGTGTAACCTTATATGGGTAGATATATAATTAATGGGTATAAATTATACTTTAAAGTTATAGCTTACTTTCCAACGTATTAACTTACGTATGTGTTACCAGATTTTGAAGAATTCATGGATCGGATACCTACTGCCTGGTGAATGTTAAGGAAAATCGAATTTTATTTTAAGATAACTGTACGATAAGGTAAGCTTGGTGTGCTCTTGAATACGAAGTTGATTAATTATATTAAAAAAATAAAAATTATTTCAGTACTTACAATAGGTATATTTTTATCCTTTGGATCGATATGAATGCCTCCTATTTCGATAATACCTGGAACAAGTGGGTAAACACCGTTTCCAACAAAAAAAGAGTTAACAAACAACAATGACATTTTACTAACTTCCTCGTCAAGATTGTTAATTTTTTTGCCGAAATGGCCTTCGATTACCGCCCTCTCCTTCATCCGTATGGCACGATATTTTTCTGTGAATAACATTAGGGCGAGGAAATTCTCCAATCGTTCGAAAAATGACATTTTATGAGTAAAGGAAGATGTAACCACTGGTATAAACGACGGATTCATTTCAGCGCCCATTATTGCAGCATCACCCGGCATAAGCGCACCAGACGATATACCAATAACAGGTGCTTGTATATTATAAACATTTAATAAACCATGAACACATGCACTGTTAAAACGCTCTACGATTACAGCATCAAACTCTTGCTTTAAAACTTTATTCAAGGGTAAAAATCTCGTTAATTTTTCGCAAATTGTCACTGCCAGCGTGCCCAAGGCGTCGTGTTGGTTATATTGATCAAGAACACTTCCTAGCACTGGTATCCTCATAAGATAGCTCGGGTATTCGTAAATTTCAGCGCCAAACGACTCCAATCTTAATTCAGCGAGGCTTTGTAGGTTGATTTCTGTATAATTTTTGGGAGGATTTTCTAGTGGAAAAAACGTTGCCACAGTGACCTCATGTCCGCGTTCTGCAAGTTTCCTCATCAGAGGGTCAAACACCATTTGGTGACTTTTTCCCGGGTGTGGAAACAGGCCCAAAATACGCGCGGTATGAACATTGTACGTAAATTGCAGGGTTATGAAACACAATATGTACAAACGCATGTTGCGCCTATGCGCTTCAATTGCGTACTGACTGACCTGCTCAATCGCTTACAATATAAGAATATAAGTCGGGCTTGAGGTTATTTTTATAAGCGTAGTGCGAAAGTCAAGTTTATTAATATCATTATAAGAGAAATAAACTACTAAAATTATATACAAAATATCATTGTATACTTCCGTTCAAATATTATTCACTTGGTTGTTACTTATTACATACATATATTTGTTGTTTTTTTTTGTTTAAGAACTTTATTTCTCGTTACAAACAAAAATATTTTATTTACATGAGAAACTTAATAATATGTAAATATACGAGCGAGATACACGTCGCCATTAGCCGTCTCCATTTTAGTCGACTGTGTTCACTCTTACATGCATCTTTAATGCCTTTATGAATTGGTCAAACACACCACTATTGCGAATTTATTTATTTTAATATTTAAAGCCGATTTTTATATTTATATCAGGATACAAGATTTACATTACAGCTATTGTTTTTGTTAATCGATAACTGATTCTGTATGCCCACGGGCAAAGGCCTCCCCCAAAAAATTGTATCTAAATAATGCTTTTATTAATTTATTTTGTAGTGTTTGTAAGTTAAAAATATTGTTTTTATATGCTGTACCCCATATTTCAATTAGATATATAATATGTGGCTTAACTAAACAATTATAAATTAAATGACGTACGGCTTGCGGAATACATTTTGATATTGACCAAAATCTGCCTATAAGTGACTTTAGTTTGGTAATTATGTGTGATATATGAAAGTTCCACTTTATAAATGTACCTATTCTAAGACCCACACATTTTTCCAATTTTTGTTAGTAATTTTAACGTCTTGAACTTTTAACAGTTGAAAGATAGTAAATATTTTAATTTCTTGCCCTGTATATTACATAAGATGTTTTTGAGATATTAATGGTAAGCAGATTTTGTTGAAACCAACAAGTTGCTCAAGCTCAGTCTCGATATTTATACCAAAGTAAAATAAGCAGGTGTTGTCAGCGTAGAGAGTGATTTTGCCATGTAAGCGAAGCTCGTAAATAACAATGGGCCTAACATAGGCCCTTGTGGGACGCCGCATGTTACTGGTATTTCTGAGCCTTGAGAATTAGCTGAGGTGCGCGGCAAAAAGTGCCGTAAGTTATGGACCTACGGACGTTGAAGCGAAACGGGTAGAAATTCGTATTCTGCTTCGACTAGCAATGATCAAACTCAGTTGCATGTATTAATCCAAACATTCTCCATGGTAAATGTGGCAGAAGATAATTATTTCAAGTATTTTTTCAGACTTAAAATTATAACACATAATTAACAACAAGGCCGCACATAAAAATCAGGAAACAAATTTTGCAACCTATCTGTGTCCTCGACAAATATTATTTTAGGATCAGACAAGAGTATTTTAAGTCCTTCCTGGATTTAGAACGATGTAATGCAAAATCGTTTTGGCCACGGGGTGAAACGCGGAGCTCTGTCTCAGAATTGTTGCTACCTCTCCTATCATTGCATAATAAATATAATATACGCTCGACCTGGTCTCAGTCAATGAGTCATAGTCTTCAAGGCTTACGTATATTTAGGCAGTCTAGATGGAATCTACCGTCGCAGCGTGTGACAACAAAACAAGTGTGTCTCCTCGAATAATGCATTCAAACACCCAGCACATTGTTGCGAACTGGCTGTTTTCAAGATTTGGTGGCAAGGTACGAATCTGTTTGCGGACGAACAGTTCGGTCACTACGGCTGTCTTGGTTGATAATTCTGGAATTGGTTTTCGAAACACCGTGTATTCGCACGCAGTAGTTGCCTCAAAAATTTCAAAATAAACTTATAGGCCTAAATTATATTAGGTTTGTTCAAATAACAAGAAATTTCAATTAAAAGCATTTAACTCATTTATTTCAAAGGGCAATCACATTTATAAGTAGCAGCACAAGAATTGTAGAATTATTCTGCAATGGATATTACTTACTGTGATCTCCGGCGACTAACTGTGCACGTCTTACAATAAGCACCGTATCGTCATTTTCATTACAATGAAAAAAATTTAACTTAGATATCTGGGTATGTACTTTTATGCAAAGAAACAAAAAAAAGAGTGTGTACTTATGTACACGCGTTAGAAGTTATACTTCTTTGGCGTATGGAAAAAAATAACTAAAATGCAGCAGTGATTAACGATAAATACAAAAATTAATTAAAAAGATTTTATTTAAATAAATATATTATTAGTAAATACTATCACCGTCGTATATGAAATTGATTAAAAAACACCAAAACAATATTTATTTATTCACACTGTTTAATTGTACTGTTACGAATCACGTGTTCTAAATATAAAAATACTAGAATATACAACTTGAACATAGTTATCGATTCCCATACCACCTAGACCTACCTTTACGATGTCGAATTTAGGTGTTGGTGTGCGCGCGCATCGTAAAAATTCAGTCTCATTTTCTCCATCGCGCCAAAATAATTATAACTTCAAAAATTATTTATTTTTTTCTTTAATTACGACTTTTAGACGGCTATTTTTACAAAACTTAATTATACATTTTGTTAAGTAAAATACTGTTAGAAGAAGTAAGGTTAACAATAAAGTTAAAAAAGCAGCGACATCTAGTAGCGCGTATTGGTAGAATTTGAGATATTTCGCTTGTGAAGAAAGTGGTGACTGGTTGCCCCATCTTATTACCCTCTCGGTCCAGTACACAGCTGTATCTAATGGAAGTTGTTCTCTGTCATGCCACATTGCTGATACAAGACGAGTTCTCTCGCGCATTCTGAAATGTGTTTAATTCTGAATATAATAATATAACCTAATGTATGTGTATGCGTAACCTCGGGTTCGAATACATTATAGATATACATAGATTTAAGGAATAGAACTAACGTCTTAACGAATAAGAAAGCCACATTTCATATATCTAATTGAAATATGGGGTACGGCATGTAAAAACATAATTTCTAACTTACAAACACTACAAAATAAATTAATAAATTCATTATTTAGATACAATTTTTTAACACCGACTAATAAAATCTACCAAGAAACCAAAATTATGACAATTAAACAACTATATGTATATAGCACCTGTATCTTGATAAAAAAATTTAAATAACTCTATCCATAGTTGCTTGTCGTTTAAAAAAATCATATACACAACGACACGCAATACTCGTCGAGCGAGTTTGCTTATCTTGCCGAAGCCGCGTACAAATTATTTGAAGAAATCTATTAGGTATGAGGGTGTGCAATTATTTAGTCAATTACCATCTCAAATTCGCGATATTGGAGTGTTTGACAAATTCAAAAAGGCCGTAAAGATGTTAGAATGAACATAGTTAACTAAAATTGTGACGGCTAATGGCGACGTGTATCTCGCTCGTATATATTCATATTCATATTAAGTTTCTCGTGTAAATAAAATATTTCTGTTTTGTAATGAGAAATAAAGTTCTTTAAACATTAACTAAACAAGTTTATTTCCTTCCAGTCAACCTTTTTTGTTTTGTTTTAGATACTTGGTAGTCCCTTCGTGATAGCGTACTAAAGGACTCTGGATGGATGGTTGACAATATACGAATAATTACTATAACATAATGTAACTCAAAAGGAAAACTTTTAATAATATACACTAATATCATAATGTACATAAAAGAGTACCGAGAGCTTTTTACTCGCTGTCTCTGTGTCTGGCCTACACTCGCTGTCTTTTTTGCCGTTGACTAGGGATGCCTATAGGTTCAAATTTAATTACGTGGAATAAGTGATACCTATCAATCTTATGTTCCATAATAAACATAATTCATTATTTTTATCTCCACACCTTGAGGAAAAAAATAATAATCAATTACTTAGATATTTTTTCCAAATACATAAGAATGGATTTATTCAGTGAAACGTGCCGTAAATGAAAGATCAAAGCAAAAGTAAAACCTAACCTTTGTATGTTAATTTCCACGTGACGGAATGCTTCCATGTGGAATTAAAATCATTTTGAAATCAACATTTTCTTCACATTAATACTTATACATATATGTGAATGAAAAACTTTGTTATAAGATATTCTTACCATTTCAAGTATCTTATCTTAATTTAATGTGCTTTGCTTGTGAATCATCATCTGAACATATAATATGTACTATTATTTTAGTACTAAGTATTTAGTATTAATAGTTAATTATAATTCAGCAATTTTTAATGTTTACCAATAATTATAATATTGGAGATAGATTTATATTAATATATATTTGTTATATTTATTTTTTTTGACGTTCATCAGTGTACATTATGTTATCTATATGAATAAATGATTTTTGATTTGATTTGATTTAAAATGCCATTGGCTACAAGTATGATCTTGTTTAAATGACACCACCTTAATTCAATTCAAGATAATGTTAACATTTTCAACAGGCGTCATACCATTCAATCATACCAATAAATCATTACCTACCTTTGACTTAGGACAATTTCGATCGCCCTCACAAAGTTATCCTCCTGTAGGTCACTAATAGGCAATATCACACCGATACCCGCAGTTTCCACTGCCGCAGCATTACTTCTATGGTCGGCAAATACTGGTATTGCGACGATTGGCTTTCCAAACGTAAGTGCTTCCATTATACCGAGTAATCCACCATGTCCAACTAGTGCTAGGACTTTTGGGTGTTCTGTAATAAATAGAAGTTGAAACGTGAGAAAATTGTGAAACTTAAAAAAGTAACGATCTTTGTTGCATTCATTCTTTTGTTGATTTGTCTCGAAAGCAATATAATAGTACGTAGGTAATTTAAAATTTTCTATTTTAATTTTGAGTTTGAGTTTAATGAACTTAGTCCTTGAAACTTGCATAATATTGTAAATTGTACAATTAATATAAATACACTAAACAAAGTTAGACTTGTATTGTCCAGTAACAGTATAAACTTTATGTTCTTTATTATTAAAAACTATCATATACAAATTACTTTTTTTTCAGATGTTTTATATGATTACTCACGCAATAGTTGTGCTTGCGGCATCCATTTCAATCTCAATATATTTTTTCCAATAAATGTCCCTCCATTCGAGGCTTCCGAGTGTTTCCAAATAACTCTTTGTTTTAATTTAGAAAAAGACTTAATTAACTCATTCTCTGTTTTTGTAGATAATGAAGAAGAGCATATGCTTGACCCGAAACTAAACAAAATGACTCCGTGGTTGGATTCATTTAGATATTTTTCAATAAACTAAAATGGTTTTTACAACAATAAAGGTTTTATATCATAACGCAGAGGGTTGTTCAAGACTAGGAATGGTTAAGTAGGTATTGAATTAATATTATAAGTAAGAATGAAACAGAGCATTAGTGGCTTCAGCGTGCGAGTCTCATTACAGTTGTCATAGATTCGACCCCCGGCTGTGCACCTATGCACTTTTTTTCTATGTGCGTATAATTTAACATTCGCTCGAACGGTGAAGTAAAACAACGTGAGTAGACCGACTTACCTTAGTTTTAGGTGTGTCAGTCACAGGATGATCACCTATTTCCCTATTAAATTGACAAATGATCATGCAACAGACACAGAAATCTGACCCAGACCTTAAAAAGGTTATAGCGCCTCTGATTTTTTAATTGATTTTTAATATAATGGCATATATTTAATTTCATTCTTCAAAAAAATACTAAATTTTTAAATAAAAATACTCAAAAATTACTGATGTAAACTTTAACGAAATAATATATAAATGATATAAAACAAATATGCCTCACGGTGGGTATTGTGTCGTTTCTAGGTTGTATATGAATCCCTCCAACTTCTACAATACCAGGTACTCTGGGATACACGCCATTTAGGACATGATACGAATTAACAAGAATCAACGATTGGTTATTGGCTAACTCTTGAATGTCAGCGATTCTCCTCCCAAAGTTTTTTTCTATCAGCTTCCGTTCGTTTTTAAGTAACGTTTGATATATTTGTTCAGTTAAATAATGTACAATCGTGTTTTCAACTCGTTGAAAGAATGACATTTTATGTGAGAATGAAGAGGTCACAACGGGAACATATGCAGGGTTATCATCTGCGCCCATTCTGCGAGCTTTATTAGGTAAAAGCTGAGGGCTAGACATACCGACGACTGGGGCTTTGATCCCAAAGGCACCTAGGAGCCCAAGCATACAATCTCCAGCAAAATTTTCGACAATCACGAGATCGTACTGTTTCCTTAACGTCTCGACTACTGGTGGGAAATGAATAATCCTCTTACATATTTCGAAGGCAGCATTAGCTAGGTCACTATGCTGTATGTATTGATCCCAGATGTTCCCAACGACTGGTATTTTATTAATCCAACCAGGCTTTTCATAAGAATCAAGCTTAAAGATATCTAACTTTGATTGGCTAAGACTCTGAAGATTAACTTCTTTGTAATTTTCTGGGGGTGCCCGAAGTGGAAAAAATGTCATAACCGTAATCTCGTGACCGCGTCCTGCTAGTGCTTTCATAACAGGATCGAAAACAATCTGATGACTTTTACCCGGATGTGGAAATAAGCCGAGTATTCGAGCTGATTGCACTTCATTAAGAAAAAAAAACACCCAAAATTGGTGAAACAAACGCATGACTGCTTGGAAGCTAGTTCAAATCTCTTCTGATAAGTACATACGTACAAACTATTACTTTTTAAATGATGTAAAGTAAAGTGAACAAAATGTATACCTAATAAGTAACTGAATAAATAAAATTAAACGATCAATAAGTCAGGACTTACCTATCCATTTAGCATACGTAATTTTCTTCTTATCGATTACAATGTAGAAAGTAGCATAACAATGATACTGTAATCACTTTATTGCTATAATAAAATATTTAAATTACCTAATTGAAAATATATTTATACTAAGGAGTTAGGAGCTTATTTATATTTCCAAATTATTTATACGTCCAATATATTTGAAAGGTCAAAATACATATAAAATTCATAATACGAAATTACAAACTATTTATCATTGCATATTCAATTTGTTACACAAACATAAAATGCTACAAATTACAAATACAAAAGCTTAGAGTAAGTAACAAAATTTAGAGAATTGAATTATGTAAACAAAATTAATAGCGGTATCCCGCGTCAAGTGTAACACTAGGATGCAATATTTCTCCTGACGAACAGAGAATGTGAAACCCTTAACTTACACAATTAATTACCATTTAAATATCCTTATTCTAAATATTCCATGGCTTATAACTAATAAGTCCAGACAATTGTGTCACTGAACTCCCCACGTCACTAATCTTAAAACTAATTTAGCCACAATAGCCATTGCTTGACCAAATTTACAATGATAATGATTGATAACCCGGCGACATGTGCTTGTGAATATTATCTTCTTTGTATCTTCATTAGACTGGTGGATGGAGGATTTATAGTTTTGTAAATCTTTTTGTAGTAAAATGTATCATATATGTATGTATCTTTGGCTATATTTTCAGTGTATTTGTTTGTAATTATATATAATTTATGTTAGCTGTAGGATTACTAAATAAATAAATAATAAAAGTGAAATTTTATACATAAAGGATTAAATAAAGGGCAACTTGATGTTTAAATAAAACAATTGTAATATTTAATAATTTAATTTAACGAAGCAAACTTTGGTAACAGTTTCGGCAGGCGTTATAATTTGAATTTTTCTAAATTTATTTTGATTTACACCTGCCCATAATATAATGGAAAACCATATATTCGTATACATTTATGTAATTAAAATATAATTGTGACAAAATACATCCCTTTAACCATAACTAAAACTAATTCATTTAAAACATACAAATATTATATATTCGTATTTTTCAGCTCCTACCTATTTATATCGAATATATTATGAGGGTAGCACTGGAAGATTCGGATGGAGGCATTTTGATTGAAGGCAACAAAATCAGCAACCTCCGCAGATGACAAAACGTTATTTGCCTCCTCCGAACTGGAATTGGCGGAACTGTTTTCCAGAGTGCAGCAAGCAAGCTGCCATGGTTGCAGGTCGGATCAGGCTAGAGTCCTCACACCTTCGGAAGATGGGATGAGGAATATGGGACGGAGAAATACGTAGGCGAAAACAGACTGCTACAGCAGCAATGAGCAATTGACCCGGAAATGGCAAAACAGAAACGCTGCGAATACTACTTGTTTCCCATATTTTTGTCCGGATCAGAGTCCTGGTCAATTAGAGCAGCGGACCGAAACAAGACAGGAATTCGAGATGAAGTATTGGAGGAGAATATTGTGAATACCACTGCACTGCAGAAAGAACCAATAAGTCCATTCTCAAGCAACTTAAGATTACATGTCAACTATTATTTACAAACAGGTGCTTAGACACTTTGGTCGTATTGCCAGGAGAGATCCGAATAGTCTCGACAAGCAGCTGGTAATGGTAGGGAGGAGTGATGGAGGAAGAAGTCAGTGTCGATCACCTACCTGTTGGTCTGCCCAAATTAAGACAATCACGAGTCTCAACATCCCTAATGCACCGAGACACGCTGAAGATAGAGTGGAGAGGAGGCAGCAAAACGACGCTCGGTTAGAGCTTTTCAAGACAGGCACCACCCTCAGAAATGAAGACTACGCAGGAGAAGCTATTTATATATCATTAGCAAATTGGCTTCGAAAATAACTAATAGCAATCACAACTAATAGCAATGACATGTATGTGTATGCGGTTGTTAATTTATCTAAAACTAAATAATATCGTTTTGAACAATGATAAGTAACTATTGATAGAATAAATTCACAAAAGTTATAGTTGTTTAGCACCATAATTAGAATAACTAAAAATATGTTTAATTAATTATTTTAATGATAATCAAAATTCTTTAAAGTTTTCGTAAAGTATAATTATTTTCGTTTCATATTTTCATGGTTCATGTAAATGTGAGTAAACTCTTATATTTGATCTATTTGCCACAGGCACAGATCGTGACCACCACGCCACTATTCTCCTATTATTGGCAAAGATATCATTTTTATTTATGAAATGATTTAATAATTTTAGTATTGTACCTCTGGAGGTTGGAATATACAGTTGAAAGAACAATTGTTTTGATTGTTTTCACAACAAAGCGATATTGATATTTATGTTTCGTGGTAACAAAGTGAATTATAAATCCGCAAAAATAAGAATAAGAAAGAATCTTAACCAATGTAGAGGTAAACTTAAAGCAAACCAACACAGCTTGTATTAATGTATCTTCTGCTTCCGTTCCTTAACAAAGAGCCTTGATATCCTCGTGAAAATAAACCAAATAATAACAACAATGGTAATAATAAAAGCGATAAATGCCGCCGCAACGTCAAGCAAGGCAAGTTGGTAGAGAGGCATATCCCTGGCCGGAGAGTGGAGTTTCGCAGCTGGACCCCAACGAATCACTCTCTCAACCCAGTATACGGCGGTCTCGAGCGGCGGGGTCTGTCTGTCATTCCAGATATTTGAAAGTAGACGCGCTTGCAAACGCATTCTGAAAGTGAGAAATATCGCTTTAATATCATGAATAGTCCAGTTGGATATCCGATTAGTAATATATGAATAATGTCTGATTTATAGCTAATAATGAGTTTCATAAAAGAAAATGTCCATTTTCATTGTTTAGCTCACTCATCGGTCTCGTTTCAATAATCTTAAATACAATTTTCCAGTAAGAGACTTAAGAAAACTCTAGGTAAAATAGTGCAATTACAGTGATTTCGTTTTTATGAAATAGGGGCGGGTAGTAATTTATTATTATTTAGCAAAGCGTGGGAAAAGTTGACGTGTACATTGCTTGATTACCGTGAAGATATACAAACGAAACTGATTGACACTTGGTCGGAATTATACTAAGTATGAAATCGTTTTTAAAAAATTTAGTGTTTAAGACTAGAAGCAACAGAAGTTACTGTTCCTAAAATAGTTTATAGTCTTAGACAATATTGAGTTATCTAATAAAACTTCCGCATATGATATTGGCATTGAGCCCAAAATTTTTGCCAAGGGATTGTAAGGCGCGGCATGTATGTCAATTATTATTGTATATAAGGTATAAAAAGCTTAAAATATATGTTTTATATAAAGGCAAGTGGTTTATTAGCATAGCGGCAGACGTTGACAGGGTTCGGTTGATAGTTATTGCTCTACTGCTAGATTGCTGCATACATAGAGCACGAATATGTTTACTTTTCCTTTATATATTTATTAGTATGTTTTATATAATTACAGTTATTAAATGCTTTTACATGATGAGCAATGTGTTACGGTTGCTTATAAACATATTGTAAATAAAACTAGGCGTTCAAAACTTTGTAACTAAAATTTTATTTTAACTTTGTTGAGTAATGAACACTTATAAAGTTACCTATGTAAAAAACAGATATTAATTTGGTTCCTAAGCGTGTAAATATTTCCTGGTTTATCTCGAGTTATAATTTATATTATCAAGCAATTCGCTTAGAGGCCGTTCATAAAATACGTCACACTGAAATCAGCTTTTTTTGACCCCCTTGGGGGGGCCCATTGTCACGCTGTGTCACACTTTTTGTGACCCCCCTAGAAATATTTCGTCACAAAAACTAAGACCCCCCCCCTGCTGAGTATGATAAATTCTAAATGATAGTAGACAAATTCTGAAAATTAAAAACATTTATTATTTAGTTCAGTGCTAAATGACGAATGAAGGAATAAAATAACAATAAATACATGAGAAATAGTATTTTCATTTGTTACTACAGAGCTAGCGCTCATGCCAAAAAATAATAAACGGCGAACGTCACGCTGCCCTATACCCCCCTCCCCCCTTGTCACATCTTGTCACACTCAGCCAGACCCCTCCCCCCCCGTTGTATGCGAACGTATTTTATGAACGGCCCCTTATTAACTCAGGAACAAAACCGGGAAGATTTTATTTTTTGTCAATGTAACGAGACACATATCTACAATACAAACTGTTAATAGTAGCTATTTACAGATTATGTTGGAAGGTCTTATTCTGGTTTGATAGGTTCTCTTATTAAACGGCTCGTCTTTGATATTCAGAAAATATACATTAGTCATCAAATGCCATGTTTAATTTATGTTACAATTGCGTTGCAATATCAAATGTAACAAAGACAGGTTATTGTATCATATTCTACATATTCAGTATTATAATTAATGGTGTCGCATGTCACTAGTCATAATTTAATAAAAATATAATCTATAAGTACACTTTTACTTGTAACAATCTAAATTGTAATCTAACTAATGAAATAACCAAATGACAAAAACACAAAACTTAATTTTATTTATAAATTTGATTAAAAATTCATGCCTACTAAAAACTTAAGGCAACGTTGACTTTGCGATTTTTAAGTAATTTCGTCTATTACAAAAATAATAATATCTTATTTAAAACTATTTAACTACAATTGGCTCTTGGGCCGTGGGGTTCAAGTACACAGGCGCTTATTAAAGAATTTAGTTAGCGCCAGGTAGACCGGTGACCCCTTTTTTAGTTTTTGCTTTCCTGGCTCAACGAATAAGTATCGCAAAACAGCGAGGAAATTTTGCCAGCGTTTAAGGGAACTGGGACCAAAATAATTAAAAATTAGTTAAGAGAATTGTGAATACTGTTAACTATATTAAGTATAATGAGGTACTCACTCAGCACTCAAGACCTTCTCTAGGGCAGCACTTAACGATTCTTCAGTAAGGTCATAGTAAGTGACCACTTTAGCCAATCCTGCTGCTTCTGCCGCAGCGCCGTTGGAGGGTTGGTCTCCGAAGAAGGGTACAACCACCATGGGTTTACCAGCAGATACCGCTTCAGTCATACCCAGCAGGCCCCCATGTGCCAAAAATGCTACCACCTTTTTGTGCCCTGAACAAAAATTTCGTCATTTAGAAAAACTTTATTAAAAAAATAGCAAATATGTCTCTATAAGAGTTCTACTTCTTTTGGCATCGTATTTAGTAAAAACTATCATTGAATCTAAAGCCAAAATGATTTTCTAGAGTATTGTTCAACTTTTATAGTTGATATAAACAAATTCCTAGCGAAGTATATGATCCATAAATAAATTCATATTAGATTGCAAACTAAAGCTAAAGGATATTTTAAATAATCCGGTTAAAAATTGTATTAAATTTTGTAAATATTATCGAAAGAAATTCAAACCGGCTGAGTTTTCGTATTAACGCCACCGCGTCCGCGGCAATAATTTAATGGTTAGCAAGTGTGGATAACCTAAGCCTTTTTGGCTTCTAAAGAGTTTTGATTTTATAAAAAGTGATTCATTTTATATTTAAATAATTTAGGTTTAGGTTTTCCACGCTAACCATAAAATTTTTGCCGCTGTGGCGAAAATACGTAAGTACCGTCTTCACTATTATGTTCTAAGTGATTTTCAAATATAGTTAGTTTATTTATTTTTGTACGAAAATATGTTATATTTGGCGGATTTATTTCATAATGTAAAGACGAACCTATTAATAAACCCGTATAACTTCAAAGTATAATCGTTTTATAAGAAGCCAGTCTAATGTATTAAAATGTAAGTAGGCCAATCATCAATTGACCACTTTACATTTCTGACTTTCTATATTCCTTATATTTCCTTACATTTAACAGAGCTTACTACGACTTAAGTATAATTTACTCTTACAGTTCACTAAACATATCATAAAGGATATACGTATACAAGAACAACAATAAGCCCATATTGTAACTTAATAGATGATATGAATAGTAATGAATACAAAGGAAAACTATATAACATGTCAACGTGCATTTAGCAAGGTTCTTCCTAAGTGCCTATTATACAAATCTTTAAACAACCAATAATAGGTGTCCTTGAAGTAAATAATATTCGTTAACACATATTAATTCAATCGTCAGAAGAGAAAATTTTTGCGGAGAGTAACATACATTTAAAGAAAAATTATCTAAAAAATAAAGCTTTCCTTTGCAAGTGAACTTTGTAGAGTATTTTAAAACCTAGAAATCTAATGTGATTAAAATTCAAATTTTAGATACATATTTTTCCTTAATATTATTATAAGTTAATTAGTTGTAAATACAGCGCGTTGTTTCTAAATATAGAAATGCCATATAATTAGCATGAAAATACGGTAGGTAATAATTTTACAAATGAGAAACACGATTGTATGAGGTTTTACGTGAGCATGACATTTGAATTTTCCTCGGAAATGCGTTATTTCTGCTAAATTACAAGATGATATATTTTCCTAGACTTACAGATACAAAATAGCAATTATATTATAGTCTTGTTCACGTAGCTTTCGTTTGAACAAAAGAGATTCTGGAAAGTTGAATTTATTTAAGTATGTACATACCTTAAAAAATTACACAATTTGAAAATTATTTTACAGATATGTACATTTATAACAATGCAAACACTATCACGCTTATCTTACTCTACAATGTAAATAGACAAACTTACGATTACAGTGTAATAGTTAGTTTTGATAATATTATTAGGTTGTTTTTTGATGTTATGTGTTGTCTAGACTATGTTCGCATTGAAAATTGTCCCATTTTATTATGTATAAGATCATTCTAATTTATATTTGAAGTTATTGAATTGATATAATATATATCAATGAAAAACTTACGTAATAGTTCGTACTGAGGCAGCCACCTCACTCTCAAAATGTTTCCAGTAAGAGTACCTTCTTCTGCACTGTTTT
The DNA here is from genome assembly GCA_028984075.1 of Pieris mannii. Taxonomy (NCBI): domain Eukaryota; kingdom Metazoa; phylum Arthropoda; class Insecta; order Lepidoptera; family Pieridae; genus Pieris; species Pieris mannii. The sequence goes on from CM054785.1 coordinate 12,145,377, forward strand.
CATACTTCCAAATCACCCTCTGCTTCAGCTTGGAGAGCGCTCTGGTTATTATCTCTTCTTTGTATTTAGGTATCGTTGCGGTCTTGATTAGAGAACCGAAACTGAATATAACCACGCCATGCTCGGATTCGTTGAGGAATCTCTCCATATACTGTAAAAGGAAAATATTTGATAATAGAGGACACGTACGTAGATTAGTATGATAATGCACTTGTCAAATTAATTAGCTAATAAGTAGCTGACTTGACAAATACATTACTCTAATATTAGGCGATATTGTTCTACACTAAACTGGTAAACGATATATGCTTTTTTAAGAAAGTATGACGGACGGACCCATTTACAAAGTAATATAAAGACTATGAATACACAGGGTTACTGTTATATTAAAAAGATCTCATAGACGCAAAAAAGGAGACTGTTACAGTTTTTGCTGCTGATGAAATTTTGCAACAACTATGTTATGCCTTCGGTCATTGCACCGATTACTGACCTCTATTTGCGACATCAAGTAACGATATATTGTAATAAATTGTATCGTAATGCTTTATTATACACATAATTCATCTAATTGCACGAACTATCTGTATTACAATAATATTTTAGTTCTATCAAAACACACTTAATAATATTTAATAATTTACAAGATTTTATATTCTATTGATTGAACTACATAATTTATTATTTTTATTATTAAGCACCGTCTTTAGCTTTTACCTAATCTATATATATGTGTATATGAAGTTATTTCTAATTATTTGTATTAATGGTCATATACGTGATCGCTCTTACCATTTTAATGCAACACATAGGTGTTTACAAATGAAGTTAAAAATATTATTTATTTGTGAAATAAGCGTGGTAATTCAATATAATGAACGACGCTCTAGTATTCTTTCGTTTATAGATTTGACCTCGATAAATTGCTTGATTGATAAACCTATTGAGGCAAATGATCTAGCTTCGTACGTCAGTATCTATGGATTGCATTCATTGAAATCTATTGAAGTAAAATCTAAGTTCCTGTAGATAAATCTTATTTAACATAATATTTATATATACTTGGATTAGGTAGATTGATAACGTATATATTTCCCTTTGTTGTAAATCCACTGCGAATTAATTCCTAAGATAAGTCTTATTTATAAACGTATGCCTTAATTAGTTGAAGTATAATATACCATCATTCATTTATTTGTCGAAGTAATGAGGACGAAACACTAGATATTAAGGTGCGTTATACATACATGTATCCATTGTTTGTTATCAGTTATAAGCGCAGAGCTATAATCAAAGTAACTTTACTTTTATTGTATAGTTAATATGCCAAAATTGTATGTTTACTATTAAATACGAAGAAATAATTGTAATTGACAACATCGATAGGATCATGATCTGTGCAAGAGAGAGAGAGAGACAACAAAGATTCAAGACATGGGAAATAATGGAAAGCCCGAGTGGATTCAATGCGACTTAAAACAGATTAATGTAAGTAAAGTATTTGTGAATATTAAAAAGCGATTAACACAATAAACTGATATCGCAATCAGGTAAATGGGTTATTGTGTGACAAGAAGTTGCAATCGTTATCACTTTACTAACGTCGTAGTGAATCAGATGTAAGAGTGGTCAGAGTCGATTATATTTAAAAACAGAAGGCACTTATCAGATGTTATTTGTGTATTTGGGTAAAAAATGTATTAGTTTAGATAAAATATGACATAAAAATGAGGTATTATCAAAATATGATTCAACTTAAATATATTTGATTTCAAATATGAAAGAATTATAATTGCATGTTTAAATACCATAACTTATTTGGAATGCACGAATACTCTTTAATAAAATGATCTAAGTAATAAAGCATAATTATTAACGTTAAAACAAATAGTAAAGATGCATAGAAAAACACAAAACCTTTTATGATCACGGATAAATTCCGGCGAAATAATAGCACAAATAATTTATTCCTAAGATAAAAATTAATGTATTTAAGAAATATTCATAAGGAACAAGTTTTGGACATTAACAGATATATTTTGTCACTGATAAAGTAATATTTATTAATGGCGTAGGTCTCTAAAAAAACAATCGTTAATAGTATTCGGCGTTTTTGTTAGTGACCTTTAAAAATGTTGGCTAGGTAGGTAAATAAATTCACTACGTATAGCCTTATTCTGGTCTTAATATCGTTTTTGTATTAATTTGAATTAAATTTGAGGTGTATATTATAGACGACAACAACGCAACATACAAACATGTATGTATTTTATTCCTATGTAGTAGTTTTTTTATTTAGTATGCCAATAATTTTTATCAAGAGCCTAAGAGAGTATCTTAACCTAAGTGGCCTCTGGGAAAGACTGCTGCTTTTAATTACTATATCAAGAAATCGAGTTACGGGAATAAGACGGCTGGTGCTAGAAGAAAAAAATTGGTGTAAAAACGTGTTCACTTTTATCTAAACACAAGAGCATAAATAAAATCCTTGAATGTTTTAAATAATTATCATAATATTATTCTTATTGAACTTACCTCCGGGATGTGCTTTCTAGTATCATCAAGATGCATACCACCAACTTCGATCAGTCCCGGGACAGATGGGCGCACACCATTCAGAGGATGAAACGTATTGACCATCAACAATGTTATATTTTTGGCCAAATCTTCCAGAGGCACTTTACGGCCATAATGCTTTTCAATTAACGCCTTCTCCTTCTCTTGAACTTCGAAATGAAACCAGTATTTGAGAAACAGATTCGTAAAAGTATTCTGTACCCTTTGTAAATAAGTCATCGGGGTCGCCCAACTTGCACTCAGCACTGGTAAATAAGCCGGATTATCGACAAAACCGATACGCTCTGCAGCCCACGGCACTGCATTCGATGAAGACAATGCAACAATCGGTGCTTTAATTCCATAAACATGTAACAATCCAAGCATGCAATCACTGCTGAAGTTTTCAACAATCACGATGTCGTAGTCGCCCTTCAAAGCGTCCACGAGCGGGGGCCAATCTAAAGCCTTCCCGCAGACGTTTAATGCCATTCCGCCGAGAGGTTGAAAACCGGCAAACTGTTTTAAAATTTCACCCACAAACGGCAATTGGAAAACTAAACTAGGGTTTTCGAACCATGACATATCCAATGTCTCGACACCTATACCAGCGATACCTTCGAAACTGACATCGGTGTAATTTGCAGGTGGATTTTTTAAGGGAAAGAATGACGCGACGGTCATTTGATGTCCACGTACAGCCAGCTGCTTTAGAAGGGGTTCAAAAACCATATGATGGCTCTTCCCCGTATGTGGAAATAGACCGAGAATTTTTGCGCTTTGAACATGATGGAGCGCGACGAACGCGAATATTATCGTGAGTGCACGCATCGCACGCTCTTCCCGGTAGAGAGGCGAGTAAAATACTGGCAGACTGTGCGAGCAGCCCGACACTGAACACTCAGTCCGACACTATTTTCAGAATGTGTTACATTACATCCGCGGCGGCTATAACGCACGACAATCGAAGATTATTGAGGTTGGACCTCAACCTTTAACCTCGATAATGAACTACATTGATAAGGTTTTGATAGTTTAAAATATACATAGTAATTTAAAATAAGAAATGAGCAATTTTAATAAGCCGTTTAGCCGGTAATTACGAGTTTTTCAAGTAACATCCGTACTAATTTGACTGTACTTCTTTTTTTTTAAACTTGAGCCATGGGAAATGACCTTCCAGATTTTTTGTCTCTAAACTTTTCTACTAATATTTTTTTTATAATCTTATGTACTATCGCGTTGTTATACATTGTTGTAATGTTTAATTGCTATTAAAGTTGTAAACAAAGTTATCTTTTAACTAGTACTTGTCCGTACCGTATATGTCTGCGACAGAGCGACGTAAAGGTCATGACACCTTTACGTATTAAATCTTCGTAAAATAAAATTAAAGGACGCCAAATATTTCATAATTTCAGAAATCAAGTCATCACAAGTCATATCATAAGAAATACAAAAGCTTCTATAAATCTTCTGAGTTATACAGTCTGTACAAAAACCGAGTATTTTATCTTGTTCATATAAAATATTAATAACTTATTATAGACCTAGTTTGCCTCTCAGTGAATAGGTGTCAAGGTTCGTAGCTATCTTGTGGAAATCGGAAATGCACTGCATATGCATGTGACTATCAATACTTGCGACAATATTTCCATACTTTCGCCTTTTATAAATATTTTAAGATATTATGATTGCCAAAGAAAATGTTAAGTATATAAAATGTAATAAAATATTTCACCGGTAAAATCTAAGTATTTTTTTTCGGTAATAACTAAGCAGTCATATTTATACAGTTTAGTCTCTCCTGAATGATTACATTTTTTCTTTCTCCTATTATTGTTTCGTCGGCCAATATTTCACTATGGACTTTCGTATGTAATATACATACAGTACTGATGCTGTTTGATGATTGCTAAGGCAGGACATTGACTCATAATTTAATCATTAAAATTCATAAAATCATATATATATATATATATATATATATAATTTAATAAATTATTATGCCTCGGTGTATATATAAGATATTAAGTAGCAAATAAGCAAGTCACTCATATTTTTTGACGATTGATAAGGCAAGACTTTGACTCATCATTTAATCGTTAAAATTCATTTAATCAAACATTACAATTAAAGAGCCTAAGGGTCTGTTTCACAATGTCCGGATATGTTCCATATAAGCTATTTATTACTTATTGGTAGGATAAACAGTATTTTTGCGTTTCACGACTGTCAGATAGCGCTGTTTGTCATGAAATGCAAAGTATCTTATTCGGAATTTTTATCTTTCGAATAATTTATATGTTGCATAGCTATTTGGTACTTTATCCATACATTGTGAAACAGGCCCTTAATATAGTATACCAATACGTGACCCAGTTCGTATGTTCGCCGTCACGTGTAAATTTGTTTCCCCAAATTGTATATTGCCTAATATTTGTAGGGAAGGATACTTCAGGCATATTTATTTAATTGAGATGATTTTAAATAATAGCGAATACAGAGAGTATATCATTTTTTAATAAAATAAGGATAAAACCAAGTAGTACATGAGATAAATGAAAAAGATTATTTTCATCACATGAGATTAACATTATCGTAATAAAGTTAATAAATTAACAAACATTCTTAACTCACCTGTGGAATCTTCTTTTGTTCTCTATCAAGGTGCATGCCACCTACTTCAAGCAGTCCTGGTACCAAGGGGCGTACCCCATTTAATTGGTGAAACGTATTCAACATCAATAAACTAATATTCTTTGATAGCTCGTATAATGGCACTTCCTTACCATAATGCTTCTCAATAATTGCTTTCTCGGTGTCTTGTATATTTTGCAGGAAGCTCTTCAGATATACATATAAAACTGCGTTTTTTACTCTCTGTATATACGACATGGGTGGAGTCCATGGTGAAGTTATGATAGTGACGTAAGATGGATTATCAACAAAACCTAAACGTTCAGCAGACGATGGAAAAGCGTTGCAAGATGAGAGCGCTATGACTGGGGCTTTGATGCCATACAGGTGTAACAGACCCAGCATACAGTCACTGTTAAAATTCTCTACGATGACGATATCGTAGTCTTGCTTTAGCACTTCAATTAATGGCTTAAAGCTCATTAATTTTTCACAAATCATAGTAGCACTTCTTTCAAGCGGTTGCACCTCATCATGTTGTTTTATAATGTCTCCGATAAATGGAATGACGTACTTCAAGGGCGGGTTTTCGTACATAGCCATATCTATAACTTCTAGTCCCAAACCAGCGAGACCGACAAAACTTAATTCGGAGTAATTCACTGGGGGATTTTCAAGTGGGAAGAACGAAGCGACTGTCATTTGGTGGCCGCGTTGAGCTAATTTCAGGAAAAGGGGTTCGAACACCATGTGGTGGCTTTTCCCTGGATGTGGAAAAAGGGCGAGAATTCTAGAACCTTGAACATGGTAAAAACACGTAATTACAGTGATGATATGATATATTGTAGGACGCATCGTTAACACTGTTCACGGACCTATTGCTAGCCAGAGACTGCGCAAGATCACACAAATTTAATGTTTGCATACTTTATCAGAATGTAATAATTTTTGAAGCTGATTCCAAAAAAAAAACGTTACGTGTTATCAACAGCTATATGCTCGTGTGTCAATTAGATAAATCATGTAGCCTGTTGACACGAAATAATAATAGAAATCGATTTCTCTGCTCAACTTACATGATATTCCTATTTATTTAAATAAATCGACACAAAGTATCATTTATAAAACCTCAGAAAACTTTTTACCCGAATGTATTTAAAAGTTTATTTACAAGTCAAGATCTTCACAATAAGAAAAAAAATACATTCCTAACAAATTATGTATGAGGTATCGGCAATCACCTTTATATAACATAATAATTTCCGTTTATAATTGCTTATTTAAGTTTCCATATTATATTTTCCCCATCCCAAACCATTTTTCACAAGCAACACAATAAATTCCGTCACCGAAGGCGAGCCAGACCACAGCCCTCCACTCCACTCTCAATATGTCTGCACATACAAAGCAAGCAATAGTGTTTAAACCGAAACTCTATTGTAAGAGCAGCAGATAAGCTCTACATACTAACATACAATAGCCTGTTTTCTTATGGGCGCACTCAAAATATAAATTACGATATAATTGGACTATCGAACCCGCAACATTTTTAAGATAATCATTTTAGTGTAAGTATTTAAAAAAATTGGTTATTATAAAATAATATAAAGCTTACTAAGTTTTCTTTTGTTAATAGGTTATATATAGTTAAGATTTATAAAATTATAGATTTTTTATTATTTTGTTTTTATTATGTTTAATAACTAATGTCTACATTTATATACTTAGGCTGCATCTATATGTGGGTATAGTGGGTTCGTATTTAATTCCATTGGAAAGGGAACTATATATGTATCTCTCTATTTGATTTACAGAGTAGTCAATGGTCATACAGAAATGATTATGATAGAAACACAATTTATGCAATTATTTAATTAAATTTCTTACAAAATGACGGTGTTCATCTAAACAAGACTTGATTCTTACAGTATCCGTCTAAATTACTTTTCAATTGTTATAAGAGAAATTTGTTTAATTGGCTTAGGTTAATGGAAAAACATGACACAACGGACTTTTTTGTAATTTTTAAAAATTTTAAAAAGTGACAATTGTATGCAACTTTTAAACTTTATATTGGTCGCAATTATAGAAAAGCTTTTTTCGTGGTCCGAATGTTCTCAAAGTTGGTGCAGTTTTGTTCCATAAGACTGGGCGGCTGTAATAAAATATGACATAGGTACGTATTATCTAGTACGTGTCAGAATACGTATAATATTGTGATAATAATTAGGAGGCCAGATATGGCCCCTGTCCATAATTTCTTTGGTTTATTTGATGGCCAATAAGCACAGTGTCGACAAAAGGATGAAACAATATGTTAGCCACAAAATCTCGTCAAAAATACTTATTTATAAATGGATATTATCATCTCTCAAAACAGGTATGACATTTTTAAAGTAGCCATACGAAATTAAATTTAATATAGAATTTAAAGATTCTATATGAAAGCGTGCCTTATATCGAGATGTTTTGAAATTGAAAAAAAAGCTATTAAATGTGCATATGACATATGAAAATAAACGAGGTTATAATAAATCTTGAACTTGATACATGACTTTAGTCTTAACCGGTCACTTTTAGGTCAATGTCTTGAGCGGTTCGCTGAGTCAACTTTATGACAAAAACCTGATACAAACAACAACCATTTTATTTGTTAACGATAATTTGGATTTATTTGAAACTCTTCCTTCCAGGGACTAATTAAAAAAAATGTTTATGAAAGGTAAAACAAAGTAGCCTATATCCACGTTTCAGGTATACATATTCATAATTCGTCTCTTTGGCAAATTAACATTATACCTACACACAATAAACTATAATCTGCAGATGTTTCGAAATAATAAATGACACTCCTAATTATTGCACAATTCAATTTTACACGTGTCAACTTACTGTATCATACAATTGTTTGTGATAAGAATGTAGTAGGTATAAACAAATAGGGTCGTTTTGTCCAGACTTTTAGAATAAATGGTTTTAATCAAATTAAATTCTTTTTTTTAATCTTATCAACAGAATTGTCCTTTTTTATTTTAAATATATAAACGATTATATCAACAGAAAATATCTTGGTACCTTTCGTATTTGTACCAGCTACATCGCTTATGTGCCTATTGCTATGAAAATATTAGTAGGCGATATATTTTGTTAACTGTCATAACTTTGTTGACGATTATTTATTGTTGCACTTCATTCTCCAACTACCACAACAACGCACTTCTTTCAAACATTTGAGTTAAAGTAAAAATATAAGTTGTCTAATTGTTATTTTGTGCCTTATTTCATTTAAGATTTTAACTTTATTTTAAAATATATAACGACTGCGACGACTTAAATCTTTTGAACTCTGATATATTTCTGATTTTTGCTGATTCTCGAAAGGAAACACCCTTTTGGTTTCGGGTTTTTAGCAATATATCCAGCTTTGAACACCTGCGACGATGTCAAATACAGCATTAAAGTCACCGCCGTTGAACTAGTCTATCATTTGGCGACACCAGACCATGCGAAGGTGTTTCTGGTCGTCGGTTAAATAAAGTATGGGGAATCCATCACCCTTTTATTTTTTTAACTTGACTCATACCAATGCCTAGGCCTGCCCGTATCTGTTGATAAGTTACTCTCTTATCCTTCTGTATCATGAGTCGCACAGCGCTGATGTTATCGTCAGTAGTCGGTGTTAAAACGTCCCTTACGCGGATCATCATTGAGATTGCTACGTCCACGCTTAAACTCGTTAAACTAATTGTAAATTGTGGCACGAGATGGGGCTGCATTAAAAAATGCTAATCACAGCCTATCAAAGCTTCGTTGTTGAGTAAGCCCAGAACGAAAGTCATAATAAATCATTGACCGAAAATTTTCTAGCGTTAGGTTCATTTTCACGTGTAACAAGAGTTTTAGATTTGTCGCCAATTCACAAAAAAAGACAAATGAATGCAATATACTACATTAGGTTACCAAGAGTTCTAAAATTGAAATTAAAGTTTTTATTATCAATGTTTCTAAGTGGCCAGTATTACTTACATAATGGATTTTATATCTCCATACATTCTCCATTCAACCTATTATGATAGTTTGATAATTATTATTCTGCATAATTAATAAGAAACTACATAATATATAAGTGGAAAATAAATAAATATAATCCTTTCTAAAGTTTATGAATAATATATGTATAATATATATAATTTACTATTAATATTATAAATTTTACACAACATCATTGTTTTAAAGCGACGGCGACTGATCTTCATGAAAACTAACATTTTTAAGCTTAGTTGATGATGCGTCATATTTAAAATAATATATTTTGTTCCTGCTATTCTATGCTTGAAGAAACTTGTGCGGGCTTTCAGTAACTATAATGCCGGAAACATCATTATGTTTTAAACAGTCAGAATCTTTATCCCCAATGGGTTAACGCACCTAAATATGTAGTAGGCGGCAAGCGGATAAGTCTCTGCTGTTAACACATTGCTTAAGCGATTGTGAGTGGCGCCTTGGGGTTGTAGTGGGTATTCACAATGGCGAGTCCCACGTAACCTTCCCGCATTAACTAGTCGCGCCGCGGTAGGATATGCGCATTGCAATACCCCAAGTAAAAACAACACCTAATATTATGTTGACATAAATACAATAAATGACTTAAAAACAATACCTAAAGAAATATTTCCAACATTTTCTTACTTGATATTATTACTGTGTAAAATAAATGTGGTTATTGCAATAAATATTATTATTATATTAAATTATATTACTTACAATTATTATATAAAATTCAGTTTTTCTTAATCCTACCATTTGCTATAATGTTATATAATAATACGCAAGAATGTCTATTTTTTTCTTATTTTATATTATTACCGCTTTAGATTAATGTGGTTATTGCAATAATTACTTACAATTATCGTATAAAGAGATGAATATGCTGGGTATGACGAGGCAGGAAAAGTATGGTTGACTTTGTGAAATGGGTCTTAGAGACCAGGGTGTCTCGAGGCACTTCTATATACACCAACCATTTTTTAGTGATATCGTATAAAAAAAATATTACGAGGTTTGCGTAAGAGGACATATATACGTAAACAAATGGTTACACTAGAAGGAATAAAGTGAAAAAATTGCGATTTGCAAGAGGAATATGCATGTAACGAAGATCATGCTTTAAATACAGAAAAAAAAAATTAACGAAATATGTGAGGAGCAAGTATGGGTGGCATTACAAGAAACGTTAGTCTCAGAGGCTACTAAGTTATGTAGTGGCTAGAGTAAAAGGATAAGCAGAAGTGAAGAAGGAGTGCCTGGATGGATGACAAAGCAAAGCAGTAAGTGAGAAGAATAAAGCATGGTTATCCTGGTTGTCGACGCGGTCTAGGAAAGCTAAATAAAATGAATTGAATTGAGGAAGACAAAGGAACTATAAAAAACGGAAGCTGATAACTAAGCCCGGCATAAACCAGACAACGTATAATCAGAGTCAGAGAGATACACGCAAGATTATTGTCGATTTAAAGAGAATAAAGGCCGGAAAATCGGCGAGATGCGATAAGGTTTATGCGAGACACTGAAGGCAGGGCGCGACGCAGTCATGAAGTGGATGAAGCGAGAAACCTGTGGAGGTGGTCCCTTCCCCTCCGGGAATAGGACGTGATCATATAAATAATTTAAAATTATGAATTAAAGTAACATTTGAGAGGTTTAATTTTAATTAACATGTTCAAATAAATATCACATATCAAAGGATTCTATAATATACAAGCCGCTTTACAATAAAACGTAAAGAAAATGTATTATATAACTCTTTTATTTTATACCTTGTTTAATGCAATAAAATTGACATATACAAGAGTAATGTTCATCTTTCAATCAACTGTAGCCTTTATAAATGTAATATACTTTTCAGTTCTTAGCTTTTGATAAAGATTAATATAACTACAATGCATTTGTATGCTAACGTTATGCTCCAGGTCAAATATAATTTTATTTTAGCACAGCGAATAATCAGAAAGTATTACTTTTTATTTCTGTGAGACAAAGAATAATTAATTAACACATCTCACTCTAACAAGTGGATCATTGTAAATTCATAACCAATTTCTGTGGTCGCGGTAATGTTCTATAGTCTATACTAAGAATGTATCACATACCTTTGGTATTCCGTTCCCGGTCTTGTTTAGATGAATGCCTCCAACTTCCACCAGACCCGGAACATAATTTCGAACACCATTCAAAGCATAAAACGTATTAACCATTATTAACGACATGTTCATAGATAATTCGTACAAAGGCACGTGTGTTTTGTAATGGTTCTCTATAATTTTCTGTTCTCTTTGCTGAACGGAGTACTGGAACCATGTATTCGTGTAAATGTTCATAACCGTATTTTGAATTCTCTCTATAAGGGTCATCTTAGTAGTCAGCGAAGTAGTCACATCCGGTAGATATGATGGGTTATCAACAAGCCCGAGACGAGGCAAAGTCCATGAGAGTAAATTGCACGAAGACAAACCAATAATTGGCGCTTTAATCCCAAACACATGCAGAAGTCCTAGCATACAGTCGCTTGTGAAACTTTCCACAATTACCAAATCGTAGCTTTTTTTTAACGAGTCTACAAGTGGCTGCCAACTGATCGTTTTCTCGCAAAGATTAACAGCTAAATCGCCAAACAAGTGTAATAGGTTAATTTGCTTTAAAATTTCGCCAATTAAAGGTATTTTGTGATGAAAACTTTCGTTTTCTACCAATTCCACGTTAAACGTTTCCAAGCCCACTTCGGCGATCCCTTTAAAGCTGACGTCTTTATAATTACTTGGCGGGTTTTCATGGGGAAAATAGGATGCAACCGTAACTTCATGCCCGCGTTCTGCTAACGTTTTGAGCAACGGTTCAAAGAATTTAAAGTGGCTTTTACCAGTATGCGAGAAAAGCCCCAAGATCCTTGCACCGTCGCCATTGCTTATTATTAAGAAAATAAACAATAAAATGTGCATAGCTATGTTTCTTACGCGATGTCTCGCAAAATACTGCGTATGCATTGCAATGCCGAGTAGCTTTATACTATTTTCAGCGGTACATAACGTCACTTGATGCTAGCTCATTATTAATAGGTTCTTTGATATGAATGTACAATTACTTTAAGTATGCGGAACTATAATAGTATTGTAGATTAGGGTACTTGTAGTAGCAAATTACATTTAAAATTAATGTTGCATCAATTTAATTTAGAAATATCATCTGATCTTGAGTCCAATATATTATACATCCTTTGTTTTGAGTTTGTATGAAATTACAAAATAAAATATAAAATACTATTAGTCTGACTTATTTTCCAAATTTTAAGCTTAATATTTTTATGACAAATAAAAAATTCCGCTAATATATAATACCAACGTACCCCACGTTGGTATTATTTAACATAAAAAGATCTACAAAATGATTGAATTCTTTATTAATTATCATAATATTTTACAATCAACATTTATTTGCAAACACTTATTAAATATTGACTGACACCTTATGTTGACTTTGGATCATAAATAAAAACCTAACAAATACTGAGTTTTATACTGCAATAAGCACCACAATCATTCTGTAACAAAAATTTATCTTCTTAATACAATAGACAAAATATAATACAGATATTAGATCACCTATCTACAACTTCTCTGCATGAGTATTTTCCTATATTATGAAACCACGTTTTGTTAAATTTAAATCTATTTCTTACAAAATTAATTATCAACATCTTGAGTAGCTAAAAGTGGTTGTAAAAAAGCAAAATATGAAACTATGTTCTTCATCCAATTCTATTATTTATCAATCAATACTTTTATAAGATTTGCATTTCTTATCCAATAGCATTGTGTATACGATACCATTCTCTTATCACTTGATATTTAGATAACTTAAGAAAGTTAGGTAATAAATTATATACCTCTTTAAGAAATGACTGTCTTAAATTTTAGTTTAAACCTGTCTGCATGTTGCTTTCGTGATAAAAAGTAGATTGTCTATGTATTTATTACTTACCAAGACAGATATAAATGATATAAACAATGCATGATTGGATGAGAAATTAATATAAAAAAACAAATTAATTAAATCATGGATCAAATTATCAAAAGAAGAAACAAACTTTAAATTGGTTAAAAACTTACCCATATAAGTATATGAAGAATGATAGCAAATAAAATGCTAACTTAATCCATCCTTCCCGTTGACAAACAGTCAAAACATCAGCATTCATTATGCTTGTCGGGTCATATAGGCCAGGCCCTGACATCACAGGTCGGTTGCGATATCTAAAATAATAAATATCTTTATGTAGATCTGGTAACTTGTGATCAGTCATTTAAATTCATTTATAAATATAACAATTAATGAACAATAGAAAAACTGGGACAAATCTATTCAGATCACTTTAAATCTGGAGTCACAGCAGTACGCCCGCCAAGTCGAACATAAAAGCTTAAGCTTACCTGAATATGTGATAGATAATTAATGGTAAATTGATTATTAGTGCAAACCATTCTTGCGACAATAAGAACAACACGTTAATAAATAAATGCAGCAAATACTCCGGCAGCACCAGCTAGAATTAAATTTGCAAATGAGCTTATGAGGTTATTTCCAAGTCTTTGACCTTTACAAATCGATAATACATACAGGGTTTAAGCTATTACATTGATCAATAGGATTCTTATAATCAGTTTTTAATTCATCAAATGCTATCACATGAAAAATGGAAAAAAATATAAGAAATGCGTCAATAATTAACGCAATAATGTATGAAAAAGCTGGGAAACTAAACGCCATTTTGACAAAACAAACAATGAGTTTTAAAGATTCCTGATGGCTGAATCTGATTCAAGGATATAAAATCAATTAGAAATTGTCAACAGTGGAAAATGGAAATCTTGACAACTTGCTATAGAAAACTCAATGAAATGATAACTTGTCTGTGATCATGTGATACATGGTACACAGAGGTACATGTACCACAGTCTGAAATATTTAATAAAGTTTCTGACACTTTGTTACAGACAATTACAGGATAATGTTAACTTTAATTATTTGTTTTTTTTAAGTAAAAAAATTTATCCAGAAAATTTGGTAGTATAGTGTTACGTTAGGCGCTTTTGATGTTATTTTTACTCATTGTTTGAGTTCTGACACACATTGTCTTTCGTCTTTATAATTTTTGATTATATTGACAAATTACGTTTCTCCAACTCAGCTGACAGTACTATCGACCAATAAATAAATAATTTAAATATATTATTTAAATTCAATTGTTCATCAAATGTTGAACAATATGTAAATTTACTATATCGTTTTTTTATTCAACAGTGTTGTATTTATACCATAAAGTTTAGATCTACCAACGTACCGTTACGAACAGATTATAATGAACTTTTAATACATGTTCCTAAAAGACAAAATAAAACCATGAATATTTTGTTTATAACTTTTTTAATAATTGGAAGTGCCCTTTCTGTACAGCATGATTACAAAGGATTTGACGACACCATTCTATTTTCAATAAATTGGCCCGGCTCTCCAGAAGCGTTACAGAATTTAGTAAATATTAAAGAAATTAAACCTCAGGTAAGTCAACCAATATTATAAAATATCTTCTCAATTATACCACTGAGTGTGTGTGCGTAAATTCTCAAGCATTGTATTGCAATTATATTTCTAAATTTTCACTTTCACACCAAGTAAACTAACACAATTTGTTCAAAACAGGATTTATACAGTTTGAATGTGTAAAAATGTCTATCAGGTGTGAAATTACATTTTAGAGCAGACTATTATACAGATTATAATTGTACAATATGCTATATAACATATATTCTTTTTAATTAATATTTTTCAAAGATGTATTGAACTTTTTTAGTATTCTAATGGATCACCTCTATTGAAAAGTGTCTTTCACTTTAATTGAGCTTATAATTTTTTAGGAAAATCAGTTAAAAGTGACCACAACCCAAAAGGAGCAATATGAATGTCATTTACCAATATTAAAGGATAAAGTAACAACAAGTGTTGAGGATTATGATGGTCCAACACCATTTGATTTATTAAAGCCAATATTTTCTCAGAAGATTTGTTCATACCGGTTAGAAAGCTACTGGAGCTATGAAGTCTGTCATGGAAGGCATGTTAGGCAATATCATGAAGATCGGGAAGGTGATAACTAATGTGATATTTTTAGTAATAAGTTCTTCACACATTCCAATTGGTTGCAAGATTACCACAATAATGTGTCTAATCAAATACTGTTAACAAAAAAGTTGCATACAAATTTAATATTATTTATTAATAGCAGCTCACATATAAGTTGTAATTTCAACATTCAAGATATTGTCATGAAATCAACCCTAGAGAAATATAGTGTTTATATACTGGATAGTTTGCTATGTTTATCACAGGAGGCCTTAACAAGTTTACTTTACAGGTAAAGAACATAAGACTCATGAGTTCTTCTTAGGACGTTGGTCAGATGAAGAACATTTGAAGCTTAGCAGCGAAATAAAGGCTTTACAAGAGGCTAAAGAGAAGCCCAAAACTACAAAAGTCCAGGGTTCGTCGTTACCTTATGTGGAGATTGCTATGAGCGATGGTGAATATTTTATGTTGCTCTCATATTCCAGTCTATTTTCCAAATAATTTAAAATCAAGCTCAGGGTATTTTAAAAATTTTCCCAATTTAAAAGCACTAAAATTTCCAGGCACCGTTTGCGATTTGAGCGGTCAGCCGCGCAAAGCGAGAGTGCTGTATGTGTGTTACACACATGGGAAACATGAGATTTACTCAATGAAAGAAACTTCAACTTGTGAATATGAAATTATAATTCTATCGGGATTGTTATGTGAGCATCCCCAATTCAAGCCCAAAGATGTTTCTGAAAATTTAATAAATTGTCTGCCGATTGGCGATGCACCCAAGAAACCCAGAAACTTATTGAAAAGCGAAGTCGACAGTCTCCGGCTGAATCATCAGTCGATAAGATTGTCCAATGTGAGTCAGTTTGAGTTTTCTTCAAAATATGTATGGCTGTTGAAGTTAATTCTGTAGTTTTTATTATTAAATAGTAAATGCCTATTCTGTTTATGAAGAGTTTTGATTGATTTTCTGTTGTTAGCTTTGGTAGATAGTTAGGGTAAAATTTTTAGAATTAGAAAATGGTTGAAATGGCATCACAAAGCATGTAAATATGTATTTACAGTTTTATAATATTTACTATTTTTACAATTAATGATTTCTTTTTTTCCCGCCGTCTAATAGTATTGAATGATTAAGTTTGCTATTTTTTTGTTTCCTTTTGTTTTGTATAATTTGTGTTTATTTCTTGGCTTTTTAACTATCCCAGGATGATACGGAGAAGGATGTACTCGCCGTTTTGAAAGTTGAAAAGATCGAAAAGGTTTGTGTTGCATTTTATATTCATGATTAATGATGTTTATTTTCAGCTTCTTGCATCACATTTAAATATTATTTTGCATTGTCTTACATACTTGCTTACCATATTTTATTAGGGTAATACTGTAAAAGCCTATTTAGAATCAATGTGAACGGACTAATCACAGAATCATAACAGCAAAATATTAAAAATATTTTTAGGACGGCGAAACTCATTTGAAGTTCGAGTTGCATCCTTTGTCTGAAGAGGCCGAAGCGGGACAAAGCCAAATAGACGAAGAGAAACCCGCACCCATCACTGACGACTCGCCGGTGCGGGCCTTCCTCAATGGAGAAAACTGTTTGAATGGGGTAAGTTTTTTAGATTTAAATTATAATTAACTTAGGTCCTCACTTTACTTGATTGACTTCGGAAATATTAAATTTTTTTAGTTATATATACTGACGGACTCATAAACTGCATGAAATTTCAGGATTATAATAATAATAATAAAAGCCCTTTATTCGCTGACCATTTAGCTTAAATGCTATTCTTATCAAACTATATAAATATTACTATATTCCTAAATCTAATTACATAGCAAAAACAATAATTTATTCTTAACCGCCCTGGTCAGGTTGTCCGTCGACATAGGCCTCCCCCAATTGTTTCCATGTCTCTCTATCCTTGGCAGAACTTCTCCATCCTGTTGGTAGATCGTCCTCCCATCTTTTAATTTGACCTCCTCGTTATCTTTTCCCGTTCCTCGGATACCACTCTATTACATCCTTAGTCCATTTTTCTTTGTTAGTCCTCATTATATGTCCAGTCCAGTTCCATTTAAGCTTTCTTATTTTTTGTAGAACGTCACTGACGTTCGTTCTTTTTCTTATTTTTGTAGCTGTCCATCGATCCCGTAGTTTTATATTAAGCATGCTCCTTTCCATGCTGCGTCTTCCTACTTTTTTATGTTTCCTTATCGTTTCTTGAATTTCTTCAAGAACTTCAATGTCATTAAATATATGTTTTTCACTAGTTAGTATAAAATCTATTTCATTTCTATATATGCCCTTCGGTGCTAACCATGTCCACTTTCTCGACTTTCGTTTTTTGAAGAAACTATTCATTATTTTAAGATTGTTAAATCTATTAGTCTTTGTCCGTTGTCATTTCTGTCACCACTACAGTACTCTCCTAAGACAAATTCATCTTTGTTTGATATCCTACCAACCTTAGCGTTAAAATCACCCATGATAATTATGATTAAAATTATTAATTATTAGATTTAAAATTTCAGGACTACTTTGAAATGATTTTTTTAATAAGTATGCAAACTTTTTAGATCAAATTATATTAATATGGAGAGACTGGCCCTTAAAAAAAAACAATATTTAAAAATGAATATAGCCGGGAAAAGAAAATTTACTCGTATCAGATTTGCGTATTTTTTTAAAATTGATTCTTATTTAATTTTTATTCTTTCGAGATTTGAAATATTGTTACCAGCAGAATTGTTGGGGTTACCTTGCATTGGTGCGCAAGGGTTGGTATCAACGAACGATTGTAAGAAATTTAAATTGAAACCAGTCTACGGTTTCTAGAATATACAGAAGATTTGTGGAGATAGATAGAAAAAACCCTGATCAAATCTATACGGAAACGATTAAAATCCATTGTAAGGGCACGTAGAGGTAATACACCTTATTAAAAACCCTTGCATAAAGCTTGTGTCTATTGTTAAAACCAATTTTTAATAAAACCAATTTTCTTTAAATATCTCATTGCATTCACACAATTGAAAGATTAGCATACTTAAGAATAAGATTATCAAAATGTAAGGCGTTCAAGTGTAAGCCATCCATAACGGTGACTCGAACGGGCAGGTCCGACCCGTAGGCTTTCTGGATTGTTTTTTTTTCATTTGATTAAAAAGAGAAAAGAAGAATCTTCAGTAATGGTTCTAGTCTCGATATTTTAAGTGAGGATGAACTCGTTAGGGCACAGGCTGGTGGAAGTACGAGTTCTGCTACGGCCAACACGTGGTGCAGTACCACGTGGACCGAGCAGGCGAACGCACGTCTCTCACGTTGGGAGAGTTCGACGAAAAGGCGCATCTGCAGTGGATCAAGGAAAACCCGGCCAAAGCGCCCAAACCTGTCGGTGAGTTGGTAATTTAAGCTAACCCTTCCCATTGTTTCATCCTTCATATTATTGTGAAAAATTATGTATCGACGTCCACAGTTTTTGTGGAACATTTAAGTTTAAAAGGCTTCCTTGCTGCAGAAATACGCACTTCGGTATCGCATTTCTATTCGAACGGCGACATTTGCGATAAAACCGGAAAAGCTCGTCAGACGGAAGTGAAACTCAAGTGCCTGGAGAACTCGTCTAGTCCAGCTCAAGTGTCCCTTTACCTTCTGGAGCCCAGGACCTGCAACTACATCCTCGGCGTGGAGTCGCCTTTGATCTGCGAGATCCTGCCTTTGGCCGACGAGAACGGTCTCATCAAAATCAAACCCAAATCGGTCCAGGGTGATTAGTTTACTTTGTGTTGTCGTGTGGTTTAAGCATTAAAGTATAAATATGTGTGTAATTGTGTTTTATCTGTAATTCTGTAACGTAATTTTTTAGTCGGTGAAAGCATCTTGATACGGTGATTATTATTTTTGTTTAAAAACTCAGTAAGTGCTTAAATTATAACCAAAGCGTGACAATCCAAGGCTGTTATTATATTAAAATTGATTTCCTTTTTAAACGACTAACCTTACAACGTGTTCGCCTTTAAAAAGAATAAATGCAAAAGAGACTGAAAAACAACAGTCTTTTTAAAACAAAACAATTACAACTATGTACCTAATGGTGTGCTATATGCTATATGAGTCTCTAAAAATCACATTAAAACAACAACTTTAACTTGACATTTATTTACATTTATATCAACAAAACGGGTGTTGTATAAAACAGTTCTTTTTTTACATCGATTGTACATAGGATATAGTGCCGTACATTAAGGAAAAATATATTTACTTCGGCATTAGCGATATGACTTTGTTTGACCGTGACGTCATATTGTATTTTTAATATTACATAACTGTATTCTAACAAAAGTATAGTAATCGAAAATTCTTACTTCATAAAGAAGATTTGTCATACTTCTGTAGTTGAAAATCAAATCAATGGTTACATAATTACATTATTTTAACAGTTGCATGAAAAAATATCGTGAAACTGAAAATTCCCCTCAATTCTCACTACCTTTTGACATTTGTCAACGTATGCTTTAACGTGTCTGGTTTTATTGACAAAATTAACCTTTTCTAATTTAATGAAAAGTTTAGAAGATAATCTTAATTAAACATTTAGATCAAAAAATTGTAATTGAACGAACACTATTGAAAATGCAGTAAAGATAGTTAATGGTAACTTAATTATTCATGAAAAAATCAACTCCGTAGCGGTCGTGCTATAAAAGCCTTGTATCTAATCAATGATTTTTTTCTGTACAAATCTAACAGTTTTATCGATTTTACAAAGTACAACAACAATGGATTCTCACCAGAGACGCCTAACTATAGTTAAGTTAAAATTTATACATTTCATTATCTAGCTTACGTAGCTTCAAGTTCACCGAGTTTTTTATGCGTCGTTTTGCTCTAATCATCTATTCTCCAAAATGTCCTAAAAAGTCGGTGAAGATTGAACATAGTCACAATGTTGCCAGTAGCCGACTTCTTTTTGTAAAGAAATAATTTTAAAAACTCAAGCCGAACACTGAACTTATTAAGTATCTTTAAAATTTTACACCGTCATCTACAAAATAATTCCTAAAACAATATGCGAAGAATGCTGTTTCGCAGAACAACCCGTTTCAATAAATTAAATGAAATTAACCTAATCTTTGTGAAATATTTCACGTTTTGATAATATGTTTGATATAAACTAAGAAAAGGAAACTTATTCAGTCTAAATATTGGTATTTTCTTTGTTGAGACACCGAGACCAGACTAAAATTAACAATTGCTACGGCTCCACTTAGGTGCTCCATCATCATCAGTACCTGCATCGCTATCTAATCTACAAATGCGGAACTCGTTCTGGTCAAAAAAATTTAATGTTTTTCAGGGCTCTAAGCCACGTAAGTGGGGCCACAACTTAAGGCTATGAATAACTCATGCTATATAATTTGCTACATATAAATATTGTAAAAGCCAAAATAAATTGTAAATAACATGATTTTTTTCTGTACTATGTCACATCGTAGGCAATACAGATCATAAAACTCGTTATGTCAAACAATTGTAATCTAAAAAATCACGCAACGGTAGATGGCGCTATTCTCAAACCAGTTTCGTTATTAAGAAGTTAACTATATAAAATAACTGCAATTCAACTTTCTGAAATTAACGTTTACAATTGGCTCAAAACTATGTTGTATTAAAATATTATTTTAATTTTTTTTTATAAATTACTTTTAAAGAAAATGATACGAACACTTAATTTTAAGAAGAAACATCTAATCAAATATAGTTTTAAGTTCCGTAAGTGCCATATATATACAATTTAAAAAAATACTAAACATAGTAAAAGCAGAATTGAGCATATGTGCTAAGTGGCGTCGCTAAACGAATAAAAGTTGAAAGAAAGTGAAACTTACACAAACTTAGTATAATATATTAAATACTTAAATACTAAGACATTTTGACTATATCAGCGTTCGATGTTCCGAGGTGTGGTCATTTGCGATAAAAAGTTCATCTGTCTAGAATTTCTTTTACAGAAATCAAAACCCGTATTCCTAAACTTCAAACTTAGTAGATTAAAAATCACATGACAAGTTTTTAAACTTGTAGATTCGTTTCCATAAACGTCTCGGAATAGGAGCCTTTTATAGTTCTACAAATCGCAGCTTGGTTAAAACACATTTTAAGTACACTACGACAGACAACAAGGTAAACAATAAACACATTGATCACTTTGAGATCATCTTAATAACCTAAAACCTTATTTTTAAAACAAAGAACTCTAAACGTCTGCTTTAAAACATGGCCACATTTGTTGGTAACAAATACAGGTAATATTTTAAAATAACATAATTCATTTATTCGTAGTAACAAGTAGTAAATAAAAACTATGATTAATTTATGCTCAAGTTCGTTAGCTTTAAACGGCCTGTTTTCTTTGGATTGAATTGTTTAATTGAAGCGAAAATAGGCCGCTACAAATAGCCGAACATTGGCCTCAGTACCAAAACGGTTGTTCGGCGCTTTGGACTAAAACTTATATTAAAAATATGACACTCGTTGAAAAAAAGTTGTCTCAGCTCTTTGGCTTCTTCGTTTATTGGTTTTAGAACGCAACTAAATAGAATATAACTTAAAATTTAATAATAAAATAACACAATAGCTATAAATGATTTTGGGGAATACTTTGGAAACGATAAATTTTTTGCTGAGGTCAACATTAAAAAATACTAAGCGTGATTTGTCATTGATAAAGATTCGGCAATTTCATCTAGTGTTTTTAAAAGGTGAATGCTGCACGTTCTCGCTTAGTATTCGTTATTTCCTGTTAGCGCTCAGCATCGACACAAACCTTAACCTTACACTTATTAGTTAACAACTGTGCACATGGACGCATTCCCTTACAGCTAGCCGTTCGAGTGCACCGGATACATCACAACAAATGTCAAACAACCTTTTCGTTCACAACTCACTCGCCAGCGTTCATCTAGTACGGTCTCGAGAGCTCTTTCGAACGTTTCAATTGAACTTTGAGTCTCTTTGTACCGATTTGGAATCCGTTCATGGCCTGTATCGCGGCCTGCGCCGACGCGGCATTGTCGTACGAGACGAAACCGAAACACTTCGAGAGGTTCGTCTGTTTGTCTATGAACACTTTGGCGGATATCACGTGGCCGAAGGGCAGGAAAGTGGACGCCAGGTCCGTGTCCGTGAACTCCTGCGGCAGGTGGTATATGAACAGGTTGCCGCCCTCCGGACCTAGAAGTTAAATAGGGATGGTAAGTAACAAATACAACACGACTTATACAATTGATAAATTCGTTCTTAGATGGTTCCTCCAAATATTTCATTTTTAATATTAGCTAGCTATATCGATCAAATTATGTCCCACCTTCAACCTGCTTCCCAGCTGCTGCGGCAGCGGCGGTACCAAGCACAGACCCCAAGGGCGCCGCAGCAAAAGTACCAAACTGTGCCGCGTACGCAGAGCTTAGAGGTTCAGCCGTTGACCCTGAAAATAAATTATTTTTTATAAGTTTTGCGTCTCTTTTTATTGGAGTTGAAATTAATATGTCCGAGCCGAGGTGAGAAATAATAAAAGGGAAATGAAATAAAAACTATAACACCTATAGTTTTAGTTAGAACTGTTCTTAATAATAAAATATAAATGTGTAACAACTCATTACACATTTATGTATTTGTAATTATCGTCTAAAGGCAATAATTCGTTTTGGAAATAAATAAGAAAATGTTCTATCTTAATTTTAACGATAGCGACAAATAACCATGCACGTAAATTGTTTTAATTACTCAAACCGTTAGCAAACAACAAATTTAACACTACGTTAATTCAAATGTTATATTATATTATGTATTATAATAGACGCTACTAGCGATAAAATTTGACAACATATGGTTAGTACAATAGCAATGCCAAACAATAAAAACAATACACAATGATTATTATTTATCATTCATTCGGCGAACAACAAACCAGTGAATCACAGCCTTAGATATGCATCTACGAAGATATTTTTATCACGTCCCATGCACTATTCGCCTTAAATGTATGCCCAGTTTAAAAAGTACTAATATTAACGACTACTTTGTAATGTCTTTGAGATAATTGTTTTAAAAAATGCTAATTCAAGCATTCTATAAATATAATAAGAAAGTAAAGAATTATTTATATTCAAAAATCAATTTAAAACAACGTAAAGTTTGATATAATGATCATAGACATCATGATATAATGATGTCTATGGTCTTAAGCACTACGCGATCACAACATCTACCTAACACTAGGCACTAACACCATTGGCGCTACATCCTCTAATTGGCTCCATACTTTCGTATTTGTTTCGTAATTATTTTTTTTAATAAGATTAACAGTCTGCCAGACACCGTCGAATAATACATTTTAGGCATCCCGGTCTCCTCACGATGTTTTACTTCACTTGACAACCGAGTGGTATTTATGTAGGTACATAGATGCACTTTAATATATAATTGCCGTCGAATACAAGACCTCCGGGTTGTGTGATGCACGATTAAGACACTACACAAAACCTCTATTATTGAATTAAAATAGACGGTCTAAAATCTCAAATCAAGAAGCACCAGAACCTACTACATAGGACAAGTACATTCTATTTATTTTGTCAATTTATAATTGTAGTTAATATTAAGACGTTGGTGAATTTCAAAAATGCATTTTACAAAGCCTTGGTAGACGGCGAGAAAAGGATACAATGCACAGAAAACAATACAAGCCAGCCACAGAATATACGATAAATGAGATTTTATAAAGTTACATTTTTCTTAATTATTGGATAAAATAGACGTATATTCATTTTATGAAAATGTATTTTATGAGTGACAACAGCACTTGCAATTATTTTAACTTTAAAAAGCGACAATTATTAAGTTTTAAACAGATTTTGTAGTATTTTATTGTTAATATTATTTAGGATAGGTCATTACGTAGATAGGAAATAAATTTAATTATTAAATAATTAAAAGATTTAAGTAAAATCTTGGCATTATATAACTCCTGATACAAAAGAAGGATATATTGAGAATAATTGTAGGAATGATAAAAAGCGCAAAATAAAACTCATTTATCGCATTCCATGATTACAAAACTCGCATCCGATAAAATTGTCATTCCATAACACAAATTTCAATTTCGGCGAT
The DNA here is from genome assembly GCA_028984075.1 of Pieris mannii. Taxonomy (NCBI): domain Eukaryota; kingdom Metazoa; phylum Arthropoda; class Insecta; order Lepidoptera; family Pieridae; genus Pieris; species Pieris mannii. The sequence goes on from CM054785.1 coordinate 12,169,921, forward strand.
GGATTACCTGTGATGTTAGTCTTTCCGAGAAGACCTGAAGTGTGAAAAAGTTTCGTTATTAAACCTCTTTTTTAATCTGTCAACGTTATAAAGACGCACAATCTGAAAGAGGAAATGTTTGCGGGCGAAAAGAGATCGTTATAAGTACGAATATCTTATGTGGCTACATTCCAATTAGAGATTTGGACAGGTTCAGCAATTAGGAGCGAATTTATGGAGGCGTAATTGTTCCGGGGACGGTAGACGGAAGGGGCCGAGGACGAAGCAAAAACGTCAATTAAGCCTGCCAGATTGATACTCTAAGTATTTTATAGCCTCTATTTACGTTTAAACAAAACTGTAAATACTTTATGCCGAATATTAGAATTTTGATTGCATGTTTCGGTAACGATTTCTGGTAGTTAAACTTTTAAATAATATTTGTTAAAGCCACAAGTCCTCTCTTCACAAATTTTCCGTTTAAAGGAGTTTTTATATTTTTCTGTGATGATATTATTTCATATACTTACATAGTTGTGGTGCTGCAGGCTGTTGCGCCGTAGCGGGGGCCATAGGCGCCGCTTGCGTCACGACCGGGGGCTGCGTAATGGCCGCTAACGCAGCCAAGTTCTGTACAGACACCGGCGCTAGAAGCCCACTGAGTTGGTCTGACCCACCAATTGTCCCGACCCCACTCACCGCTCCACCACTAAGCCCTGCGCCATTGAAAGCGATATCTGGGTAGTTAATACCTAAGACACCCAAATAAACGCAAATTAACAAAAATAGGACAACAAAATCAATAAGGTTTTTGTGGATTCAAAATAAAAAAAAAGAAGCGAATAAACAATTTACCTACGAATACAATAACTGTGTGTAATTTGTGTCAAAAGAAGTGTCAGTAATTATATACAGAACTATTGTTGTTGCTTAATTAATCAATGCTGTAAGAGCATTTTCAGTCTGTATTTGAAACACCGAATCGAGAAACCTACCATAGATTGAATTTTGTGAAAAAAATATAGGGACTTACTAGTTTAAGCGTAGATAATTAAAATAGGGATAATTGCAAAACTTCCTCAAACTGAATGCGTAATTATCTACTTAGTTAAAATCGGCTCTCGTTTTTAATTATGAAATTGTAACGTAGTTTTTAATTATGTACTTTAAGAATCATTAACTAGGTTATTGCATTTAAGCTTTAACTTAATTATTCAACTACTATATAAAAGCCAAGATTACTCACACAAGCAAGTATATAGCCTTTTAAAACATAATACTAAACGTGGTAATACATTTTATTGGCTTGAATGTTTATTTCTAGGTGTATTATATATTTTCTATTCATGTGTGTTCTGTTCATCGCAAGTCTAAAATATTCCGTTAGGTACTATCTTACCTTGTAACAACGTTGAGCCTTGGCCTTGTAGAAGCTGTTGCTGCAGTCCAACCGCCTGCAACTGCTGCAACAATTGCAACTGCGTTGCCGGTGATAAGGCCGCCTCCGAAGGCAGCTGATAAGTCGGTGTCACGGGCGTCAGGCCCCAGAGGCTCGCCTGCATTGCTTGCAGTTTCTTTTGTTCTTTCTCTTTTTGCGTATCCGCGAATTTCACAACAAGTGGTGCCGAACAACCTTCCATCGTTTGGCTGTGATGAAGCGTCTGGAATTATGTAAATTAAATGTTAAAGTAGCTTTATGTGTGAACTAAAATAATAATAAGACTAGTAAACTCGCGGATTGTAAAAGAATTACGTTGATAGTGTAACGTCACAATGGTAACATTAAAAGTAGATATACTACTACTACTTTTTATTATGTATTATTTATGTCTTTATTCTTGCCTAATATTATTTCTAATGACTAATCATATTCTCTAAAGAATATGCTCTTTATGATTAGAGAAAGCATTGTTTGTACCTTAATAGCAGCAATTGCAGCTTGTTTAGAGACGAATGTAACAAATGCACATCCTTTGCTTTGGCCCTGTGCGTCCCTCAGCACAGTACATTCCTCTATAGCGCCGTGTCCAGCGAACAACGCTCTAACATCATTCTCTGATAGCTTCTTGTTGAGCATTCCCACAAATAACTTGCGCTCTGAAAAAAAAATCAAAATGAAAATTCATCCAAAAATGAGTATAGTAAATTTCAATATCCGTGGTGTTTATATCATGAGATTAAAACGAATATTTTTAAATATATTATGTCTTATAAGATCTGAAACCATGATACAAAACACATAACGAGGGAACAGCTCTTCGCCCTTTTTGTTTCAATATTCACACCGTATTATTCTATTTTATCTCGCATCCAGTCGACAAACAACGGCGAATCCAGATTAAATTACATTCATATCTGAACGCAAACTCGCAATCCCGTTTTGCTGGGTAATTTTAACGCTAAAAAATATTGCACATATTCTTTGTCTACGAGCAATCATGTCACGCTTGAGCATCCCGGCTTTTATCATGGGCGCGGGGTCATATTCCGTTTCCTTATATTAAATAATAAATCGTAGTCGACACATGTTGCGCTTGTAAAAGATCTTCGCTCGCGACCACCGTAGTGTAGTGTTTAACCGAATATTTATCTTTAGTTAACTTCTAACAAAATATTCCATTGTGAGAGACAAATATTATGAATGATTTATTAGCCCTTGTCACACTCGCATAAGTATTTGCATCACACTTTACAAGTTGCATTGTGAAAGAGACAACTGGCGCGAATCCCCTCAAGTGCTACTGAAATATGCAGCCTGTGAGCCTGACTAGCGTTGCAAACATTCTAAATATATACAATGTTTTAAAAACGCATACTTTTAGATTTTAAGCCATCCTTTTACGTGTTAGCAATCTTTTAAAACACATAGGTTAAACGCTAGCTAAGTATTTTTAAGTTAGTGGAGTGTTTAATGGACGGGTTTTCTAGAAGCATCCCGCTTTAGGAAGGTTCTAGAAATGTTTACTCCTAGAACGACGCGAGCGCCTTTCTGAATACAAAGAACTGTATATGCAGATCACGTACCATTTTGTCAGGCAAAGAATTTCACCTGGATGTTGTAGTTTTAATACATTTTTTATTTTTAATAAATAAACCATTATACATAGGGTCAAAACAGTAGTATTATCTTGTTTGCGGATAAACTTAGATTTAAGTTCAGTTTACCGCCTACAAGTCAATATAATTAACTAAATATACGGTATAACTATAAATTTGACACTGAATAAATTTTTCATGTTTCAAAACATTTCCTGAATCAGTCAGATATTATGACAAGCGCGGAAAATGCTTTTAGTAGAATATCAACTTCACAACGCGTCATTTGATACCATGTTATTTTACACGTAAAATTCCAACACATTAACATAGATATTTTCGATAGTGGGCTAAAATATTAAATAAAAATTGTTTTTACCCACTTATTGAAACAATGAATGTTTTATTTATCCAAGATGTTTGATGGTGCTTACATTTTAATTGAAAGTAGCAAAAGTCACAGACCATTTCGTCAGGTTGAAGTCAAAGGTTCAAGGGTCGGTGAGAAATCCGGTAGTTAAACTTAATGACAAGTATTTAATTCTACTTTTTGTATTAGCATTAATTAAAAATTCAATGAATGCCATTCAGTTTTAGGTTTCCGTTCTATTTCTACGTTGATAACCTAAATGTTCTAAAATAAAACTGCTAGAAATGCATGGCTTGGTAAAGGCGAGACCTATTTAAGACAATAGCTAAATAAGCAACCAAAGTGGCACCTAATTAGAATATTCGAGCCACTCAACGGCGGCTAATCAGTTTAAATGGCCAAGTAATTGTGTGCTCAGTACAAATAACGCTTTAAAATGTTAATGCCTTGAGTGCACTACGGCCGAGGGAGGGCAGAGTCGTTAAACAATTTACATAGATTGCCAAATGACAGCCTACAGTTACTATGTTTCGAAGGATGACATAAGAGCCAAAATCCCAGTATTTCAGAAAAACAAACAAATGATTGCACAATTTGTGTACGCATGTATTAAAACTGTTTAATATTCTGCCTGGAAGGTACACCGCTTCAACATTAGTATATAGTTTATATTGTTACCTCAATTATCACACAAAGACCATAGATAAGGCAAAGTAGTGAATAAAACAAGAGATTAACCCAACAGGCTCGACCCAAAACAGTCGAATAATTAAATTTAAAGAGCATAGTTTAGTTAATTAGCGGTATCGACTAACAGGACAATATCACGTAAAATTTGCATTTTCGTTATTATAGTTGCTTATTTCCGCCTTCTAAATTGCAATTTAGAAGACGTTATTGTTATAGGCCTGTAATTATTATATTTATAGTGTTTTATAATTTTATTATTATTAGGCTTAAAACAAAGAAAATACGTAATCGAAGCTAAAGAAATTCAGGTTTTTAGGTCGATTTCAGGTCATTAGGTAAATTAAATTTAATTGTCTGACGTAGTCTGTATACTTATAATTGTGTAAATAATTACGCGTGAAGGGAATTCTGACATTTTCTTAAGTTTTCTTAAAAAAGTTACAAATGTAAACACCACAACACTAGGTGATTTGTTGCCATAATCACAGCTTCAGTCCTTCTGGGCACGCTCTTTCCATGACGTTTTAGCAGTATTGCTTAGAACGTCTCTCCCCTCTTCTGCAATTAATTGCTCATTATATCCTGATCATTTGTAGATCAGTTTGCAATGCTCTTACACCACTCTTAAGAACATCATAAACCTGCTCAAATATAACGAAACACCCATAAATACAATCGGTATACAATTTGAGGCATTATTAATGACAATAAATAATATATTATTATAAATAACAGTGGAATATATGAAAGAAGCTGTAGAGGATGATTTGTTGAGCCAAAGATTTATTCGTTTTTAAATACGTTTCCGCTTCATGTGCACACATCGCACACTCCAAGGCTTCACGCCCTAAGTGGAGTGTCATGGAAGCGATACGCCAACATATTGTGCACACACGGCACACTTACATACAATTAGCACTTCGACGCTGCCTTCTTAATATCAACTATACACCTACGTCACCTACTTGCTAACATACGCCGAGGACAAGTTTAGCCAAGGGATTATGGTATATTAAGATTAAAATATAAGAAAATTAATACTTTTTATCACGTTTTTTTACTCGAAAATAAATTGAAGACTAAAATAATCGACGAGGAAGAATATATCTAGCAGAGCAACATATAATTTATTATTTATGTTCGTTTGTTGTAATATATTTGACATATGTGTGTAAAATATATAAAAGATATCTTCTATGTACTTTGCACAACCCGTGAGGTGACATAATATATGTATGACTAGCTTCAAATTCAAATCATCCGTATCATAAATTTAGTAACAACCAACTAAATAAATAGATGAAGATGCAGCGGAAATAAGTGAGTTCTGTATAAAAAGAGTTCCAAAACATGAACATTCTAAACCGATTGCAAAAGAAGAATGTCACCACGGAGCGTCTTGTCTGTCGCTGATTAAATAGAAAAGGTGCAAAACCTAAATGAGTTCTGAATAGTACTTAGAGCTTGCTGCGAATGCGCGGCTAAAGTTCAAAATCCATCTCTTGCAGACGGCAGTGAGGTTAATTACTTCTTTATTAAGTAGTTTCAGTATCGTTGGAATTAGTTAAACGCTCGTCGAGTTTGTCTAGTTCCGTCGCAGATTAAGCCCGCAAAGGTAAGTGCAAAAGAGCAAGTGGCAGTTGAGATGAATATGGATAAAGTCGTTTAGAGTTTATAAGTCCTTAAAAGCGAGTTTTCTTCAGTTAAAGTAATATGTATTAAGAGTATCGCTGGTTTAATTGAAACTATGATATTATAGTGTTATATAATATGTTATATAAATAATAAGAAATAAATATCGTATTCAATAAACATTTTAAAGTATGGTAAATGCGGATAAAGCTAACATAGGAGCACAAATTTTGAAGCCATCCCCAATTACTTTACTTCGTTGACTACGTGAAAATCCGTTTAAGCGATTTACTCACGACTGCGTACCTACAGTTGATCTTATTAGCCCGACGCGTTCGCCATACGAATGGAGCCTGCTACGTGGATACTTCGTGATCAGTGTTGCCAGATAATTAACTGAAATCTCCTTTAATTGTGAGTTCTATTATCTTGTAAATTGTAGGTTTGAGAAGAATTTGGTCGGCATTTAGGTATAGATTTTTTTTTAATCACACAGTACATTAATTTTAGAACAATAACAGAAATAGCATCCAGTATTTTATGAGAAATAAAATATATTCTGGGTTTAGGTAAAATTACGCAAAGTGTAAGGAGTTCGTCCAATGCTACGCTAGTCCGCACTATGATATCGTTCACTGCCCGCGAGTCATTTTCGACAGCAATGGCTTTGATACGATTAAAACTAATCCCATTTCTGTATGATGTTATTTCCCTTCGACTGTTCCTGCACAAAGCTGGCGCACGTAATAAAATACCGTTGAATTAGATAAACACTGCGAGCAGCGGGTCTTTCTGCATTTGAGGAGTAATTTGCAAAGCCTGCGCCCCGAGAGAGAGGAGTGAAAGAATTCGTTTGTTGAGGGAAATTTTTCGCACTGTGAAATACGTTGCGGTGCGAATGAAAAATCATCTCCAAGGAGGCGCAAGTCGGAATGGCGTGCACCACCCGCCGGGGAATCGCCGCCGAAAGATTTGCGAATTTAATATTGTTTTCCGCGTTGGCACAGCGCCAACGTGTGGCCAATTGGAGCAACGTGACACTAAATAACGTAAATGCAGATCATTAGATTATTGTTCGACATCACACCTCTAATACTTTATGAAGCTTCATCCAATATCGAGTATTATTTAATGTTTATCTTAGCTATTTAACAGTCAGCATGTATAGTGTACTTAATGAAAAAAGCGAATATTCAGAAATAAGTTTTTTTTTGTTGTCAATAAAATTATTTTAAAGGGTCACAAATTTGCGTCATAAGACACTGCCTAAACAAAACAGCGATAAAACTCATACTCGATTAAGCGTTTGTAAAGCTTGTGTCCATTTTGTGTTTCGTTATCTCGGAAAATTGAAAATTTCTCAATGTCATTGCATTGTTAGACATGCATTCAAACATTCCAAGCGTGAATTCAACATCTGATAGTGTTCATTTCACCTGGAGGCTGCTCGACATTTAAATTGAAATGCTTCACTTGAGTTAGTGACGTCACAGGAAATTACATCCACTACACTTCTCACCGACACCCACCTAGCTCGTGTCTTTGTGCTAGAACAGATACTTAATCTGGCACAATCAATTTTTCAATATTATGTAGATAATTAAGTTTTGTCTTCGTGTCTGTGTCTTTCTTACACACTGAGGCTCATTTCGACATAACCAACCACATTCGTTGAATGTAAATTGTGGAATAGTATGAACAAATCACGAGCAGTTGTTTAAACTCAACGTCACCTAATTTACTTTTAGTGAAATGACAAAACATAATATATTTTAACGATTTTTGTTACGGCAGCAATTTGTTCTTACGTAACATGTAATACGATATTATTACTGTTACTGAGAAGAAGAATAGCTTCGTTGTATGCATTAAAATAAATAATGAGTTCATGGTTTACAAGTACCTCCATACCTCCTAGAGACAAACAAAATAACAAATATAGTAGTAGTAGTCTGTGAACCTTTAAGACGCAATCAATAACATGCAATCATCTACGGCGTCCCGCAGCGACCCTCCATCTTCCGTTCGAGGGATGCTGTTCCGCACGGAAACGCACCGAGACGTTTCATTTCCACATGGAACGTCGTGGAATTGAATAAATTTGAATAAGCACATAGCGTAAAAGATTTTATATGACTCGTTAAGAGGGTACGGTTACATAGCAATATACCTAACTCACTCTAGTCAACACGATGCCCACGCTTACCCCCGAACATAACTCTAAAATATTTAAATTAAAAATATGACACATAATATGTATACTTTTATATTCATATATATAATATGCCCGGTATAAAAATAACCTCAGTTTTCCGATATTCAATTCAATAAAAACGAAAAAATTTCTTGACAAATATTTAAAAAAGCTTGGCTGAAAGCCGAAATCAATATTGCAAGTTGCGTATTTTGAAACAAATGTAAAATTAAATACGTAAGGTAGATATTACATTTCTCTCAAATTTCTAACGATATAAACAAGAAAATTGTATAGAATTTTGACATATAGGAGCCAAGACTTATATGTTTTTGCCTTCTACATTATAACACTGGCATTTAGATCTCAGGTATATAGATACACTTAAAACACTTGTATTTTATCGGAAGAGTTCAGCTGTGCAGCCAACAATTTAAACAATGCATTATGCAACACCGTGTGACTGCGACTGTATGGAAAATATTCCATAACGTTAGACATAAAAAGTTACATATCAATTCAATTTATAAATCAGCTTTGCTTTAACTAAAAACAATATGCTGAATGGGTTGTACACGCGGTACAAAGTTTGTTTGTCAAATTACTGCCGGTAAACGGCCGATATTCGAAATATATACGTTTTGATAAAACTGGTCCAAATAAACTATTATCTAAGCATTCACAGCGCATTTACCTACTACATATATACAATTAAAATACTATGAATTATCAAAATGACATAACAAATTAAACAAGAAATGGAAAGCGTCATTGTTCCATAACATTTTCTCACATTTCGTGTGACATCTGAAGCAATTTTCATTTTTTATTCGTACTTAAGATATATTTTATAGCAGCTTTTGTGTCTAAATGGGTCACGCTAAATAATTAAGTTGAGTAAATTAACGATTGAGTACCAGGAAAAATTATTCTTAGTTTTATACGTATTATCAATTTAATTGTATGACCGAAAATCATTTATCCACCAAAACTTTATTTTTAATTTAAATTAAAAGTTTAACTTTAATGATCCAGAAAAGTCCACAAAACTTTTCATTTCTATGATTATTATACTTCATAAGTCACCTATACTTATTTAATCTGTATTTTATTCCGTGAGAGCAGAATTGGACTAATAAATTTACAAATCTGAGATTCATATGAATTTTGAGAGAATTGGTATAAAATATAACCTACAAAATGGTACCTGCACTTTATAGGTAGGTTACAGTATTACAATTACATCCTCGTGTCGAGAAGGGTGACAATAATTATGTATAAAAAATGACAAGCTTTTGTTTTAACATTAAATTACGTTTAAAATATACAAAAGTTCCTTCACTCAAAATACCACATCTCACAAACTCTTTTGAAGGTTAGGGCTAACTTAAAAAAATCACATTAATTTAGTACTAGTGGCGCCATCTATGTGTTAGCCTATGAACCTTTTAGCCCACCTAATACTTATCTTATACGAGGGATTACTTTTGTATATGTAACTAGACACAATAATCTAATCATTTATGACGAAAAATAACGATGGAATAATAAACCTATAGGTTATTCGATTAAAAAATCTATTTCTATAGATTGTTCGCACAAGCTATCAAGAGTTACATCGTAGTGTGGTGCTAGTATTACAAGTGTCAATATTTGGGATCACCGACGATCCAACTGAGTCTCGGATCGATAGCATCCGTGATAACACCAGGTATCGAGCGCAGCTTAATTGGGTATAGAGAGCTCTAGTGACGTCCGCCTCGCTCGTTCAACTTTCGTATTAAAACAACTTAATTGGCGGTTATATCTATTCTATTCTCCTATCTCTATCTTTCCTTTAAGTTTCAAATTGGATTGTTTCTCTTATTGCACGTTAGACATGCCTCAAGCAAATGAAATTTCCTGCTTTGTTCAATATATAAACCAAACATCACGAACTTATCAGCATGTTTGCACCCTAAGATATATTATATCGTAATTTTAAAGTTATTCTAAATCAAGCAATTGAGTCAACCGTCAACGTAATTAATATAAAGAACGATAAAATATTTCTGTACTACTTATCTGTGGCATGTTAATAATGTTGCCCGACAAAAACTTCGAAACGACACACAATGTTGCATGACTGAAATAATTTTCTTCATTACATTAAAATCCTTATGACGGGGAGGGTTAAACCGATATTTACCGGTAATTTAGTGCTGCCCTCTCGCGGTTTATTGTATTAAGTATAGAGTTGACTGTATAATTTGTAAGCCTAACACTTCGTGTGGTGTTAATAACACAAAGCGCGTGTAAAATTCCAAATAAATTAATTTTCAGTTTGTACTTTGTTTGTCAAAAGCCGGGAAATTGACAGCATAATTATAGGATAAACAGTCGTACTACGAATTCTGTTAAGTATGTGATTAACTTATTTTAAAATATAATAGGTAAATAACTGGCGCTACACCATTTTTAGGCCTGGAACTCAGATTTCTGATTCTGTTTCACATCATTTGTCAATATAGTAAGCAAGTTGGTGATTAACCTCCTGTGCCTGACAGACGCCGTCGAAGTTTTTGGTCTAAGGCAAGCCGGATCCCTCACGATGTTTTTCGTCACCGTACGAGTGAATCATAAATGCGCACAAAGCGACAAAGTCTATTGGTGCACAGCCGGCTATCGAACTTACGCCCTCAGGAAGTCGCACGCTGAACCCACTAGGCGAACACTGCTCATGAATTTGATCTTTGATCAATATTAATTTATTTATTCTTGAAGAAGGCATAACATACAAATTGTCAACTTACGACTTTTATGATATGAAAAATACAATGGTTCATAAAGTTTTACGCAAATTGTATTGTATAATCACACATTGTTAATTAAAAAAAAACCGGCAAATAATTGTAGAGTAATTAACAAAATTGCAACGCGATCTGTATCGGCGTATCGTCCGTACACAATATCATCGACATTTCGCGCGAATTTAAAAATAACCTCGCCCGACTGATGCACGGCGACATGACACGATTAATTGCGCAAGCTTTCGATAATCACAAGTGTGTTGTCGCGTCATTTGCATTCGCTGACAATGTGCGGCGGGGGACGCTCAAATGCCTGCTATTTTATCTACCTTTAGCATTGAGTCTTTAATATTAAAAATAGATTCTAGACTTGGGAAAAACTTATAGATTTTTTACTTAGTTTTTGCCAAATTGATGTTAATTTTTTTTTTCTACAGAAATCGTATAAATAATAATTTTTATACATATCCTCTTATATAAATGTAAGAGAAATAACAATATATTATGGGATTACTAGTGGGTGCTATAAAAAAACATTATTGTACCACACACCACCCATGTGTGAAATACAATATTAGAAATGCGAATTAAACATCGAACAAAAGAGAAGAATTTAATCGAGTCAATTACCATTCAAATTCCTAAGCAAAAAATTATTCACTCAAACATTTTTCTCTGTAAACAAAATACCTAAAATACAAGCGTGGAATCACAAATTCCGAATATTTCTGTCCGGATTACACCGTTTCCATGTTGGGGGCTGATTAAACTGTCTCGTCTCCAAGGTGAGTAACAAATTTTGAAAATTTCCACGAGTATGTAATATATCGCCGCGATAACGTGAAATGAGAGGGGATATTACATATTGATTTATCGCTGTCCTTGTCGATCTGGGAACGAATGGGCCCCGGATTATCCGGAAAAGAATGGGCCCAGCTCTTGCGGCGAAAGTTATTACGGCTTTAGAATATCATCTAAATTATGGTGAGGCCATCCTTTTATCTTATAATCTAATTTGGTTCGATATTGTGAATAAGATATAATGTGATAGACCTCGTAAGAGGATTTACCAAATTTACCAGCTTCCGTAGTCCAGTTTGCTGAACACTCGCAATAGTTAGTTATTGACGTCGCTTCTGGTAAATTAATATCTGAAGATAAAAGTAGCAAGGAGTTTCCATAAAAACGGTTTTCCTTCATTCTCTACGTAAGCGTCTTCCAAGAATTATGTGAATTGCTGGAAGGATGTAAGCCGATCACGTTTATTTGACGACTTAACCTTACCGATAACCACACAACGAATCGCGTCAATCAAGATAATATCACAAACAAAAAAAAAACTACGTCAATTTGTGTGAAACAAATAAGGATGTTTATTAGCTTAATCTTTATTCTAAAACCATACTTTATTTACGTCTGCAAATGAAATTTTGCCTGACACCTCGAAGTACACCCGAGGCTACGGAGACAATCGTGCTCTATGCTAATGAAAACGCACACAGACAACAACACCTTGTTATAAATTACTTCACACAGAGGCGCAGGTACGTACTTATGCTGCGATGACACCTACAGAATATGGGAGCCTTGTTCGTGGTACTTTATGTTTGTCAGTATTATATTAAGATATTGTTAATATATGCAAATTTTGCAAAAGCATTTTGACGTATCAATCAAGTAGGTAGATAAAATCTGTAGGGTTTGGTAAATAGGGTACTTACTAAAAAAAAATAATCAAAAGATTTTGACTTGTATCGTATATACAAAAGATCCACAGTCTTATAAAGAAACACACGGCTAGAAGTCGGCATAACACTGCATTGTTATCATACCCTACACTCACACATATTCACAATCGTCTACACACACATATGAATCAGCGCGACACTTCAAGGCCAGGGCTGTCGCTGAAATTTCCGGTCAAAGGCGCGGAAAAGTTTGTCGCCGCAATAAATCGTGATTATTTATGCCCTGGAAAGTGTAGGTTAATGCATTGTCCGATTTTATCAATGCAAATACGGGGCTTTATTGCGACCAAAACGCTGATAATATTATGATTTCTATTCCAAATTCTGCCATCATTATCATGTTTCATTGATGATTTAATTTTGGCGTCATTTATTTTTTTATTCAGTAATGAGGATAAGATAAAAAAACACAAAACACATACATAGATTAAGCAACCACTCGAACTAGACGGTTTGTTTCTGATCAGTTAATAAATAAAAATTTATTACATTATTTTTTCACATTAATATTTAAGTGAAAACCCTAAGCGCGTGTTTGAACCTTCCATTGCAATAAAGTTTTAGACAACACACACGTGCATTTATAAAGGATCATATTGTTGTGTATTCGTTCGAATTTCAGATAACGATATTTATCCTTTATGCTTAGATATTATGATGATATAACTAATAACAATTTCTTGCCTTGAAATGAATTAGTTAATCAACACAAGCATCTTAAGCATACCACTTTTTTGGCATTGTTAATATATACGCACATAATAAACGGCTCAATTTCTACTAAATTTGTGGCGGGCTGATCAATTAAAAAAAAGCAATGGACTGTTGACAAACAGCCCATCTCATACCTAATTCGCAGTTTTACTTGCATTAATTATATAATAATAACTAATAAAATCTAAAATTTAAATAAAAACAATATATATTTTTTGTGACATTTCTGTTAACCACATTTGTCATGTATTTTATAAAAGATAATTAATAATAGCCTTTATTTTCAAACCTTAATTGTGACATATGAATCTGCCAAAGCTTCCTCCATCTGTTTCCACTCGTGTCTCTCGTGGTAAACAAGATAGCGAGAAGAGAAGCTTTAAACATACACTTTAGATATAGCATTATATGTGGTAACCTTTAATATACAATGAGAATAAGAAAATAATTCTAAATATAAATATAAATATTAATAACATATTTCTTTTACAACTTTTTATGATAATTATATATGAAAACTTAGTCAGGATGTATTTTAGCATAAAAGATCGTGACGTGCCTATTGTCTATTGTTTTACTTTTTTCAATATTAGAAATTGACTTTTGCACACGAGTATTATCCACTATTTACTTTGTACGCAAGGTCAGTGATTGTAATCACTTTAACTCGGAGTATTTTGTCAGCGTGTTCGTCACGAAGATAGTTTTTGAACGTCATGTATTACATTACAATAGATTAGGAATAGACTCAGCTAAGCTCAACAAATAAAAATGTCAACTATCAAATGTTAAATGTCAATATCTTTATGTGTCAGGTTTCAATTTCCGGGAAATATGATTTAACCATAGCGGGATACCATCACTATTTCAATTTAATCTTGTGAAGAACTATTTACTATTGAATGTGTATATCAATTTCGGAATAATATAGCGAGAGAATTAATTTAACAACGAAAATTAATTTTATTATCGCCTCCTAGCATCTGCGAAGCAAATGTATGTAGCTAAATTTCTTATTGTTAAGTAAGCACATCCCCGTTAATACAATCTCTGAGTTACGTATTACAAAGAGCAGTGTATGCTTAGAGGCTTCAGCGAGTGCCTCTCACTGCTGAGGCACCGGCGAACCCCGGCTGTGCACCCATTGACTTGCGCATGCTCGTACGGTGAAGTAAAACATCGTGAGGAAATGAGAGGGCATGAAAACCGACCCAAAAAATCGGTAGTGTTTGTCAGACACAAAAGGCTGATAAACTTTTTGACTATTAGAATAATGCTGTGATTATGGAACAGATAAACAAACCTTAAATTGTTCTTACAATTCTCAAACAGCCTCAGTTTTTTACATACTATGAAATTAATTGTATATTTATAATTAATTATAAACAAAAATTGTATTACTGATTACTAAATATATTGCTAAAATAAAAACTTGAATAATTTATTTTATGTATCTTGAATAAATAAAAACAGTGCAATTGTAGAGCATTGATTATCTAACAATTGTCAATAGAGGGACTGCGAGTACCATTAACACAAGCCAACAGAGTACAGTGTTGAATCGCTAGGGGCTCGCTACCGCACTGTCGAAACGATAATCTCATCCACGTTATTTACCAAATGTGTGTGTCACTGCGATCAATAACCTCTGAGTGTCGACACAAATGTTGGTGTCACCTTCCTCAGGATAACTGGCCGTGTAATTGTTATTTAATACGATGTGGTAGTTCGTCATTCTCAACTAGCGTTATCCTAATTGGATATCGACAAAGTAACCTTTTTAATGTTGCTTATGCTGGACACTTTCAATAGCAAACTCGCGCATGCGTTGCCGACCTTTTAAGAATTGGTACGCTTTTTGAAGGACCCTAAGTCGAATTGGTTTGGAAATACTTCAGTGGGAAGGTGGTTCCATGTATTTGTGTTGCGCAGCAAATATTTACTTTATTCAATTCATAAGATATTATTTTTCATAGTCAATGTAAATTATACTTATACTAATTTTATTATGGCACAAACTTTCTCAGTAGCCGACATCGATCGAGACATTAATATGCAATGCGCGTACGCAACGCGTCCGCTTCAATGTACAATGAACTTGTTATAGGACTCTTTTCAAATTCTAGCCAAATAAATCGGTGTAATTTATTTTATAACTCTTTACAAAATAAATAACACAGTGGCGAAACAATGCTCGCACGCTGAGGCCACTAAGCCAACATCTGATAAATAAACTCCTAATAACGCTACTTATAACTCTTTAGCTTTATCGGAATAGTTTCAAGCCATATTCGAGAATTTCAACTTGCCTAACTGAGGTGGATTCTCTAGTAATACTAAATTCAAATTATTATGATATCCGGTTCGAGAATTAAATTTCAGCCACGTTCCACCAAGCACCACTAATAGCTTACTGACAGTACCTGTCCAATAACAGAATCAACAACTCTATCGCATGCTCGGAAGTGAGGCTGGCCGAACTAAAATCCAGTCCTATGAAAATATTGCATGATTTTTATTATGAAGACAGTAGTAATGAACTTATGAAGGCTTCTACTGTGTACCACATATGCGTTTTTAATATTCATATTATAGTTAACCGTTAATCAAACATTTATAAAGTAAATTCAAAACGTAATGTTTTAAGATTTCAAACGCAGTTTAAATATAGATGGCAGTTAACTTGATCAATAGTAAGATTTGACACTTCATTTATTAATTTGATTGTATATAACTGTATGTAACGTAGATTATATATATTTACTTTTTTTGTTTATTCAAGTATAATACATTATAAATAATATTATATCTACGGTATTTTTTACAAAAAATAAAATAAAAATACAATTAAAATATAAAATAAAACAAAAATAAAGCAAAAAAAATATTAACAGCATAACAGCAGCTAACTTGCTGCTGCTACAATATATGCTATTATTTATAGCCTTAAGCCAGAAGAAATATATACATTATAGCTATTGTATTTGTTGGTATGATACGATACGATAACTGATTCTGTGTGCCCACGTGCAAACTGCAAAGGCCTTCCCCACTTTTTTATATGCTATTAACAATTAAAATTTATCAGCCCACTACCGAATACCCAGCAAAGCCTACCTACTGTTTAATCCGTTATATTATCGAAGAATTCGAAAGAGAGCCTAAACTCCCACTTCGGTTTGTGCAGACGGAATTTGGATTTTTTTTGCAGACATTAGAACTTGGGAATTATGTTAATTATGTAAAACATACGACGCCTTATCATTATTTTTTTAAGTTGACGACGAAGTGAAGTGACGTATGTATGATACTCGCAATTTTTAACATATTTTACAGGCACAAAGTGAATACATAACCCAATACATATTCGTGACTCCGTAATAATATATAAACTACTAGCTATTAGCAGATAACTTACGTATCGGCATTTTCATGTAAATGTTGCTTACCTGAAAACAAAGAATCATGCCATCAGTTGCAAAGTAGTACAAGGTTTTTACGACACAATTCAAGGACACTCAGCTAAATTAGCATAGATCTTTTATTTCTCACTGTAAACAATTGATAGTCAAGCTGTTTTGTTATTTTGTAAGAATATATTTATTCCTAGAACGTCACTTACACTTAAATGAGTTTTAAATGCCCAACCATAATTTCCATTTGAATCCTCTATTTTCTTCAAATTTTTACTTGCCAAAATTAAAATTGAATATATTTTATAAATCGATATTTTTTAATTCTTTCGCTACTTAAAATACTTTTAATACGCTTATGTCATTTGGCTCAGGTGTCATGAGTACCGAGGTAACAAACAATAGTTTGTTAATAATAAAAAATTCTTATCGTATAACATCCGTCGTCATCTAAACAGACAGTAAACGTGTATAATCTTCATCCGTGCTTGTTTAAATTGTGTAAGTCAAAGATAATCTATCATTTATGCCAAGATAGTGGCGCTATCAGTACGACGGACAAAAAGTTCATGTACATAGAGATTTAACACGTTTTTAAGTTCGCTCTGCACTGGCAAAAACGTTAATATAAAATAAAAATAATTTAAATGCGTATTAATCAAATTGTAGTGAAGGTACAATTCAGATAATTCATTAAAAATCAAATCAATCTAAAAGTTAACATTTAAATATAGTATATTGAACGCGAGTTTAAGAATATGTTTTAATAAAAATATCTTAACAAAGTGTTAATAGTAACAGAATATGATACGATCTCGTCTGAACATAAATAACGTTCTAATAATAAATCACAATGTTTCACACAGACAAAAGAGAATAGCATATTGGTGACATTTTTTCTGACAATTTTTAAATACACGTATAAACAATGTTCTTTTTAAATCTCACGTTAAAATTTGTATTAATATAAAGTACCTGGATGCCCGAGCTTTACTCGGTATTTATTTATTTTTATAAATTGTGTTTTTTGGAAATTATATTTCAATACGAATTACATGGTAATAAAATGATGAAATATGAATATAATTATCGAATAAAGATAATTATATTCATATTTAAGTTTTTATTTGACTGACATCTTAAAACGAGCAATTCTATGTCTAAGTTAATAAAACACGAATAAAATAACATTTTCTAGAAATGATTCCTAGCTAGATCAATTTATGGCCCCCGAAACCCCTTTATACTAAATTTCATGAAAATCGTTGGAGCCGATTCCGAGATTCCAATATATATATAATATATATATATATATATATTTACAAGAATTGCTCGTTTAAAGATATAAGATAAAACCTCAACTAAATTGGTTAGGTATTATGTATAAGTTACAAAGATAATTATAATTGCGAGACGAGTCTACAAGAGCCTTATATTTTCATTACATAACACATCGAACCACATTGTATACAATAATTTTCATGATCCTCCTAACAGCTTAGCAAGGGCTTACTATTAGCCAAAGCATAGAGCGATCTACAGGAGCGGTAAATGCATTAAAGCCTCTATTCTCTATGTCTTAAGAAATCGATACACCTATGCACAGTGAGTCGCTTTCAATCTATTTATATTTAGTTGCAAATCAATACAATACCTCGGCAAATGGTTTGAATAACGAAAGGCTGCCAACGCGTAACGAACGTTAAAGATTTATTACGAAAATACATGTTAGAATGCAATTAATAAATCAAGAGATTTAGTTTTAAAATGTTACATTATTATTGCTGTCATTAGTATGAAATATTTTTTATTCCACAATTTACAGTAATTTTTCACTATTACAACTAATAAACTTTGTCTCTCGACAGATTCCCCTTTCAAATGTCGCCATTTTGACGCAGTTCCTCGATATACCATTTTACCCCCGCAATCCTCACATGCCTCACATGTCTTCCCTTGCTTCTCTTCTCTTCTCTTTCCATCCATAGGATACGACTTTGTTACATTCTTTGCTATTCTTTTCCGTTCTTCTTCTAATAATGGTAGGTATTTAATTAAATTTTCAATTTACATTATAATTTTTTTTAGAATTGATAAAGGAAACGAAATGTTAAAAAGGTGCACTCGTCTGTTTAATTTTGTTCCCTTTTTAGGTCCTTACTGACACTTAATTTTGGTTACGTTTTAATGTAAGTACAGAAAACCCCAGCCAGCATTTTGTGGTGTTTATATAATTCAATTATAATTAATTTGCATTTTATCACAGTTATATTAGTAATCCTTTTATGCGAGGCCTTCATTGGCGACGATTGACACGTAGTTGTTCCACATCGGACGCACATCGGTATTCGGGAACCAAATCGCCGACCGTTAAGTGACATCTCTATTTATACAACCCACCAGTATACCTTGACCCCTTCACCTGGACCTATTTTACAGTTAATATCATTTAATTAAAGAATAGCCTCGGGCGTAAGGTATTGTAATAAATAATTAAATTATTATATCCTACTTCTAGTATTAGTTACATAACTTATACAACAAAATCAATGTTATTACTTCAAATATGACATATGAATAAAAATATATTTAATAACAAAATAATACAAATATGTCAAAAACAAAACTTAAACCTAACCAACATATTTCAGGGTTTTTGACTCAATTTGCCTTTGTTTGAATAATTTTTTTAATACCATTTTAATTAATATAAAACCCATTTAGTTTAGAATAAAACAATAATTAGCAGCGGTGAAATGTTTAATAAAAGCGAAAAGCGTAGCTCAAGATAAATTGGTCACATTTATTTCTAGTGCACTAATGACCGACCGATGTGTCATGAGCTTGATTTTTTAAAACAATGGACGATAAACATTTGGTTAGCTAATGGCCGCTTGTTTTAACTAAATAATATAAATAAAAAATTGAAAAAATATTTCCAAGTCTCGATAATCTACTTAAGATAAGAAAACTGTTATTACTGTTTTATCGAATCTTATAGTTTAACTCGGTTGGTGTGTTATGCGTTTAAAACGTTTTATATCGAAATACCATTTTATTAGAGTCTATTATCATTCCTTCTCACTCTTAGCCATAAATAATATTTCACACGCATTCTCGTGCTGAATAAATATAGTTTATACAAATAGTTTTCTTTATGAAATTAATAAAAAGCTACGTCTATATCACAACGGTATCAATGTCAAATCAATCAAACAGTGGCACCGCCCGCCCACATTGGCGGAGCATCCGAAGACGGCCACTCGACCGGATCGAATCTTGACCTACCTCAAACGACGTCACTGAGATGTAGGCAAAAACCGTGAAACGGATTTGTCCAAATTGGCCACTGTCGAATCATGTTTCAGTTAAAATTTAACCTTGTATTGCGACCAAGCGTAAACGTTACTTACTAGCCACAATTAATGAACATTGTAAAGATTCGTGATTTGAGAAATTTTGCAACTATGTTTAGATTTTAACCACATTTCAGTACTTTTAACTTTGAAACTAAATCATGTTTGATTTGTTATTTTAGACTATCAACTTTTGTAAATTAACTGACCTCGTTACATGTTTAGTATATGACACTGTAAGATAATTCAGTAATATCTTTTTCTATACTACCATGTATGTAAAGAAAAAACGTAGCGATTAAAAAGAGTGGCGGAGAGTTTATTGCCAGTTTTTCTCTTCCGATCTGCTCCCTTTATTTGATAACTGACAGTTAATGTAAAATTAGAAGCATTTAATATTTTTTTTACGTTCATAAGTGTACATTATGTTACCTACATGAATAAATGATATTAAATTGAATTGAATAGTCATATTTCAAAATTTCGTCGCTGTTGTAAATCTCATCTTATTACGCCTAAAAGTTATCAAATAGATCGGGTATAACACGCTAAACGGTTTATATAATCCGACAGCTTGGCGTCTCGTCTTTAATCCATCACGATAATTATCTGTCCACGGCTAATGCTCCACAACTATGTTAATATCAGACGATCATTTCGCACGTCCCATAAATCTTGTCAAATATAATAATTATTATGAGAGATTTGTGCTGTCACTAATTCCTGGATTAAAAAATACATGACACACTAAATACATGAAATACATTTTTTAATGTAAATTATTATAATGAAATACATTTCTCGCTACATTAGGAGTCTGAGATACATGTTTCGTATATAGGATATATACGAAACATGTATGCCGGCCGGCAACGCACTTGCGAAGTCTCTGGCAATGGTTAATGGGGGCTATATAAATGCCACCACTTTGTTTTAGATTTTTATTTTTAAACGTTCATTTCTATTTTATAGTAAGTAGAAAGGGGTATAAATACTACTGAAAATACCCATTATTCCAACGAACGAGACAATATAAAATAAATTATTTTTTACACAAAAACGTATCAATTACAAAATGCTTACGTTAAACGCTTCAATGTTCCGTTCTGTTGCGTCGAAAAATATGCAAAATCGCAAAACGATAACGTCCCTCGGCTCCGATGATATATAAACGATCGCAATTCGCAACTCGAAATTACCATGAATCATGGCTCTGTAATTCAGCGCAGGGCAGGTTTCATTTCGACGGAGAATTGATGCCATTCATGTGTTAGTCAAGGACGGCTTTTGAACGGTAAGAACAGGGTGATTTAGCAACAATAGAAAATCCCTGATTATTATTATTATTAAGCTCTACAAGAGAAGAGCTGTGCAACAAAAGAATTTTTTAATATAATACTAGAGAATATTTTTGTAAATTTTCTCTTGTATTAGTTGAAATAAAGGCTTTGTAATTAGTAATAAATTAAAAATAATTTTAATTAAATTAGTTTTTATTTTAAGTTAAGAGATCAATAATATTTGATCTCTTCTCTGAAGTCTTAAAATAAGTATTTTTCTAGAAGATATACAGAAATAAGAAACAATAGGACGTAGTTTTCTTTCGTTTTTGAAAATAACATATTTTCTTCTAATTGAAGCACGCATTAAAATAATTCACATACGTACTTTTTGTAATAGATAAGCGTTTCAACAGATATGTAGTATAAAGTAATAATAATAAAGAAGGCGTACTTGGGTTTAACTCAATCCAGGAAAATTATGCGAAAACTCCAAAAACTTCCTATTGCCAATATTAAGCTTAGAGGGGCGGAGGATATAGTGAATTATAACTCCCTCAACCTCCCCCCCATCTCCCCCACATTACCCAAAGTGGGGTGTCAATGTAAATGTGGCTTTAGGGAAAACTTCGCCAAAGTGCGAATAGTAATGATATTAATCTGCTTTATGGATGACATTTATTGTTTTCGGGCCTTGACTTTCACTTTTCCGTTTCGTTTTTGCTACTTTATTGCGAGAAATTTATACGATTATTAATTTCGGCGGCGAATTTGCACAGAGAATTACAAACCGGCCGCAGCCATTGCGAAATACCATTAAATGTCTTACGAAAACTATAAGTAAGTACTTCGCAATATTATTTATTCATAATTTAACCTTCTTCAAATTATTAATTAGTCTTGGCACAACTTAATTATTAAAAATTAAGTAATTACCTTCAGGTCTCTCTTAATGTCTTGTTCTTCATTTTTACAAAAAATATAGCTCATAAAATCATTTTGTTTTTCTTAATGTTTTATTTTTAGAAGTTAATATAAGTCAACATATTATATAAAAAAAATGTTCCACCAGGATATAATTTAATATATATTATTAAAAGACACAAACACATCAAGCAAAACACATTACAATGTACAATTATATTCAAATTTGATAATTGTGTAGCACTAAGTGAACTTTAAATTCAATGTGATCCCTAATGGATCCTCACATTCGGATCATAGTTCTGAAACCTTAATAATAATAATAATAAAAAGACCGGCTTAGCAAATTTCCAAAGAGTAATTAAAAAAATTACCTCATAATTGATTATTTATCCTCAACCTTATTGTTAAGGTTGTGGAAATCGGTTATCGTCTACAAGGCCGTATTACGGAAATCACAATTCGCAACGTCAATAGGGTCGCTTCACTGTACATTGCTTTATTTACAGCGTGTAAAGAAACGAGATGTAACAAATACAGCAATGAAAACAGTGCAATGTGTTGGACACGAGTCCTCGGTGAAGATGCTCTAATGGCCTCTGAGCTGTTTATTAGCATGCTAAGTTTATGTACACATTGATTGAGTTTTGAATGCGGTAATAACATGCTAAGTAATATTGGCCGTAAAACTGAGTTTAAGAATAATACACTTCACTTTTCTATTTTATTATGTAGTGTTGAACACACACGTAGTTGTGTGTGCCCATAACGTAGCCGGGCGGGTTGTTACAATCATACTCCTTCGTTAGTAAGGATATCTTGAATGATCTTGATACTGGCGCTCCCGACTCTGCTTGTGTAAGCTTGCGTTGTACAGAACCAAACCTATATTCCTACATAAAATAAGCCACAATTGATTACTTTCGTTCTTTTTGTTCTAATGGTAACTAACATCTATCCCAGAACCATCTTATCATAACATTCTATTTGCAATGATGTTAATTAAATATATATGTGCATTACCGCCAATAGTTTGAAACAATTAAAATTTCACGCCCAAATGTACCATTGATAATAGAGTTACAAGTTTTAGAATCGTGTAACAAAATAGACGAAGCAGACCTTCTCTAACGATTAGCGATGCCTTGTCAATTTGTAGTGTACGCCTGCCCGTGCCACTTATTACGTACAATTGCCTAGTTTATGGAATACTCAGTATCAGCAGTTAATACTTTTGTCTCGGAAATACTGATTGAATGAAAAAGGTATTTAGAATATTGTTTTTTTTTTTGGAAATATATAGCTTAGAATTTATTTCAGAAAGAGCATGAATGTCACTAAAGATGCGTGAAGCCGCATATATTATTGTGCAAGTCTAAATAATAATAATAATTAGTATATTTAGATCAATTAATTTCATAAATCCGGACAAATAGCCATATAAAAGAATATATGAATTTTCATAGTGTAATTATAACAGTAACATAATGTCGTAATAATAAGTTGAGTTATTTATAATTGTTATCAAACTTATAGTCTAAATACTCGCCAATGCTATAAAGGACCTTGCCCTTAAAAGGCAAGAAGACGAAGCGAAAATCAAGTTAGTTACCGCAAATGCGTTATAAAAAAATAACCCATACTATTTATAAAAATAATCTTGGCATATTTTTATCTAGAATAAAACTGACACATCATAAACAGCCCATGTAAAAGTGCCGATGCATCAATGACACAAATTAAACGACGCAAACTCGAATCGCCATTAGCTCAACGTAGCGAAAACCAACGGGAACGACAAAGCGGACAGGTGAAATATCGAATGTTACTTATAAGACGGAAAAATTAATGCTTCTCGAATCGCATTTAACCGTACTATTATGACAGGTTAGTAACTAGAAAAGTAACATCAATTTTTATGTTAAGCATTTTCCGCGTCTGTTTCACCAGGCAATACAAGTCGTGGTCAATATCGTTTCATTCGAAAGCAAAATGTTTGAGCGCTCATAAATTTGGAAAAGGAACTGAAACTATGTTACACAAGTTACTTCAAGTTCCACTAAAGCAATTACAAATTAAAACTGGACAACAATTGAGAGGCGGAGTGGTCTTTTATAAATTGACTGTTTAGCTTATCGATTTATATTTAAACATATACATTTTGTTCCGAGAAATGAACCCAGTTTCACCATAATACCACCTGCACTCCATAATACCATACATATAGAACGTTTCAACAATATTATCAAAATAACATCATTGCCTAAAACAATTACGGTAATAATAATAAGCCTGGCTTATTAGCCCCTTTATTGGATATTGTTATTGGCTTCGTAATTACAAAACTATTAACGTCCAATTTGACTGGAATATTCTAACAGGGTACCAATATATTATATATTAGGCACGAATAACTAATATCGTTTCAGTTGTAGTCTTAGGATTTGGTGACTTTTTCATTGATTATTCATCATCACTTTATTAACACGTACGACGTATATCGTATAACTAAAGTAAACAAAATATATATTAATGGCTCGATTAAGTAAATAGGTAATATGTTTAAATTTTGCTTGGTAACAGTATTCATTTATAAGTGAAAGAAAAATTTAAGACCTACAGCTAATTAAATTCAACAATTTCCTTTCATAAATAAATTTCGATAATTCTCTTGATTTAAAAGCTATAACGTAGTATTAAAAACTTTGATTCGAACAAATGAATATTTCCCTTCAACAGTGTCATTTCTCTTTATTTATATTCAGATTTTTAATGACATTTCTGCAGGCTTCTTTTGTTACCCGTCAAATATATTTCGACATTTTTATTACAGGAACTTCAAGCGCTCGTGTATTTTATTACCACTTATTTTTTTATTCCGCTTAATTTATTATACAAATACTTATACGTTTTTATGACAGACGAATATGTTTAAATGGCATTGTCATGTAACATATTTATTGTTTATTCTTTAATCAAGAAATATTAACTTATTTTACAAAAAATAGACGTGGGCCACTTTAACATTGAATAGTTTTTGATTTGGCTTTTGATGGGTGGATTAATTGTTCAAGATACTAAAAACCTCAAAGATAAGAGAACAAGTCGTGATTCGGAAAACAAATTCAAATCGAGCCCCAACTCGAAAAGCAATTACGATCTATCGAAGTCTTGAAACAATTTTCTATTTGCGTAAAGAATAAAACGATCGTTACGATAAAATCGATTTATCGTATAATCGCGTGCAGTATGCAACTGCAAGTGATCGATTCTCCCACAAACTGGGTCGTACCTACTGTAAAGCAAATTGAAAGAAATCACGGCAGCCGAGCGTTTCTTTGACATATTCGATTATGTTAGAAGTACTTAGACATTTATTAAACGTACTATGGAAAACTATATGTACAATAAATATTAACCATCTTTGTATATACATATATTTAGTATCAAAAATACAAACATATATTAAAATAAATCATTGTTTTTTTAATAAACAAAATCATACTACCTACTTGTATGATGTTGATGAAGATTTTCGCTGATACTAGTACAATTTGATTACATTGCGTACAACAATTCGTATTTTATTGTGCAATTGTTTTATTATTAAAGCAAATATTGTGACGTCATCAAATAGTCAACGGTAGGTTTCATAGTTTGGCCAAAAATAAATTTCACTGGTCAAAAATTCATTCAATTACTGCAATAAAACAGAACGAAATGCGTAAATACACAATCATGCGAACAAACAAATACCCCGTACCGATGAAACGTCACTATTTTATTAAAAGCAATTTCCTTTAGTAGCGTATTGTGAAAATATTTTGATAGGAATTCCGGTGATGCGTTACTATTTCGTGCCATATTACGATTCGAAAAACCAAAAGCCTCGCTGGATTGCTGCTGGATACTCGTGACGGGGACTGCCTTAATTATTGATACATCCAAAGATGATTAATAGGTCTAACAATTTTTTCTAAAATGGATTCGTAGTAGCACGACAGCGTAACAAATTCATCTTGCTCATGTTACATTTAATTGGCTTAATTCTAGACCCTAAATAACGAAAAAACCACATCCGAAACGCCGCTATCATTATTAAATCCACGTATCAAATTTCGCAAATCGGGTACGCGTTCCGAATTTCTAGGTCACGTGATAGCAAATAATAGTCGCAAGTCCCGAGGATTTGCCACCGGCAGACGTCGAATGTCGACGCATCACTTCAATATGTTCGCTACATCGATCCCTATTCGATTTGATGCATCGAAACATGATTCAATAGCCTCTGCATTGCGATTCACTGATGAATCTCACACTTGCATTATAATATGATGTGAATTCATCGGGCCACGCTATTTGGAACATTACTAAACATCTTGCGTATTTAGTTTCGCTGTAATGATGGCAATGTTGCCAATGTGAGTGGTTTCATTTAATATGGAGGCTGTTCATAAAGCTTTTTACAGCGTTATGTTGTTACCGAAGTCATTACGAAAAGTAGTAAGAAATACATAAATGTTATACATTATAAATATAGTGCTTTGCTGTAATCACATTAATAAAAATCAATTTTAGAGTTTCTGTAACTTAGACTACCACCTGATTGATACGCCACTGTATATAACTACTAGGTATATTATTATATTATATAATTACTGAGAATACAATAAATTTAGCAGTCACCAGTAACATATCAAAATTCTGAAATGAATAAATCTAAACACAGTGACAAGAGCCATTGCCACAAAAAGACCTGTTCATTCTGCTCTTTATGAATTTCGCTACTGTAAAAAGCTTTTGAAAGGATATCCGCCAACTCTTTTCCCGTATCTTGTAAAGAGATAGTCTCAAAGAGGTTTCAGTAAATGTTTTACAAATGTGTCAAAAGAACTCAAATATTATTTCAGGTTGAAACCCTTGCCGTTCGCACTTCGCGGCTGAAAGTAGACAATAGTCATTCACTGTATGCGAGATGAAAATAGAATATTTTTAAGAATTCTTTGAACGGCTAAGTCTAAGAGACAATACTGGCGCGAAACAATTTATACACATTTTACGTTATAAAATTCTTAATAGTTTGTTATAAATAAATAAAAATTAAAAAATTAATTTCGAAAAATTACTTAAGTACTTACTACAATTTTATCTTGTGTCACGATAAACAAAAATTCAATTCAAAATTTATATTATTAAATATCAACGGCTAAATTAAAGTGTTTGTTACGGTTAAGATAAAATGCATATAGATTTAAATTTAAAATTATGTCTAAATAATTATAAGTTTAAATACAATAATACATAACTATAATCCGTAAAAAAGTGTTTTTCTTTAAATGTATATAGATGTTCACATGGAGTTTGAAGTTTGTAGTCACTTCCATTCCTTCATTCTCCACATCTTTTCTCCAATAATTGCTTATGGTTTTAATACCATAGGGAGCAATGATTGGAGACTTAGGTCCTCGCCACGTTGCGATGCGATATTCCAGGTCATCATCGTTCAGTTTAAGAGCATGATCAAGGGCGTCTACGATGGCTGGCCAAGCGTCATCATAGACGCCCTGTTCACGAGGTACAGGTGCTACTTTGGTGACTTGTCGTACTTTTATTTGAATTCGTTTATGCGGTGATATTTGTTGTTTCTACTATGTATTTGCGTGTTGGTCCCAAGAGTATGTAAGTGCGTGCTCCTATTTCACCATGCCTCCTGCTGATAGAGGACAAATCTTTGTTTTTAATTTATTTTATTATTCTTTATTACTTTAGATGTCACCACGCTAGTGATATCATTGTTTCTATACAGTAATTATTTAGAACAAAAGTAAGTTAAAATCCAGTTTAGCTTAGTAGATTTTACAGCCTTGGCAATGTCATTGCTGACCGTAAGAAAAGTTAAATATCTTATAACAATCAAGTATTTCTCATTTGGATCTATGCCGCGTAAATATAAACTTCACTTTTGAACGTAAAACATAATTCTCCCAAAGACAATTCATCTCTAGCGCTCGCATCGACTAAATTGAAAATTCACCAGTTGCCCCACTTCTGAAGTCGCAACTCACAACGGATCCTAACTGCGCTGTCATTATTACTAATGCACGCGCGTCTTTAGGGATGTCCCTATTCAGCAATAGTGACTGCGACCGCCTTTTGTTTTGCAACTCAATTAAAAGTTGAATCGCTCCGAGACAATACCGCGCGACGGACTCGGGCCTCGGGATGTC
Organism: Pieris mannii; assembly: GCA_028984075.1. NCBI lineage: Eukaryota > Metazoa > Arthropoda > Insecta > Lepidoptera > Pieridae > Pieris > Pieris mannii. The sequence goes on from CM054785.1 coordinate 12,198,273, forward strand.
GTTAGCGAATTGGAATAGGACTGTTGTTTTGCAGATTGGATAATTGGAATGTACACCCGAAACTTGCAATTAGAATTATTGAACTTGTGTTAGCAAGTAAATATTTACATTTGTATCGTGCAGTTCTGGTATATAGGTAAGCACTAACAAAACTTAAAACAAGATGGCGCGGTCTTCATTAAAAAATATCTCATAGTTTTTATGGTAAAATACTCTTTGTGCTGTTGTATTGGCGTAGAGTACGTGTTCGGGCACGATAAGAGCGTTGTTTTAAGGCCTACCTTCAACTACTTGTTAACTTAATAGCCACTCAGAAATTACGTTTTAGGTCAAACAAAGTTGCGCGTATACTTTCAGCAAGTCTCAACTTAAACATTAATATCAAACGGATGATACATATCGAGCCATTTCCTATTACCCTAAATTCAAGAGCGTACAGAAAATCGGTTCAATAAGTTTAATCCTCCATAATTCAAGCGATCGCATTTGCCCCGGGCTTATCCGCAGGTGAAATGCCACCGCGCCGACGATGTAAAGTTATTCCCGTATCCCGGTGCATCGCGGGATTGTCCCGGGACGCATAATTCACGTCCCTAACTGGGAGCGAATCGCGGGAGTTCTGTAGCCGGAATTTTATGCTTGATTATTTTAAGGTAGGAGAATTTTTTAAAGTTATTACTTAAAGTTCCCTCGACGAGACTCAGTTTTAAATTTATTTCATTTATCTCAAACAAATAGCGTTCACGTTCCGCCACAGTATGTATTCTATAATGTAACACTAGACAGCCGACATAGTATCCATCTACCTTACCTATATTGATGCTAACAAGATAAGGAGCTTGTTACGGAAGCTGAGATAATATTAATAACTTTATTTTATAGCTATTTTCTTTGTTAACTGCGACTGAAACATAATGACGTGTATTCAATATATTTTTTACTTGTCAATTATGTTTTGATTACTTCAGTCTTCGACCTCGATTAGTATTATTTAATATGAAATGCAATTAAAAAATCATAACCGTCACTTAACCGCAATAGCAGGTAATGTGTTTTAAATCATTTCATATTGAATTTAGGCTAACTGAGAAGACCTTAGTTGTTTGTCAGTAAAATATCAGCTGATGCCTGCGTGTTTTATTCTAGAGAAGAGAAAAATAGAAAAGACTTTGTATTGAAATGTCTTGACTTTAAGCATCTATCCTAGAGAGATCTAACCTAGAAAGTATAGAGGCGGGCAAGCAAAGTAGGACGTAAAAGAATCGGATTAACTCATGGCCGTGATGATTTTCCTGTAATTACTGCTCATTATGTCAAGGAATGACCAGCGATTTTTGATATCTTCCTCTCATCGGTCTTACATAAACGTGGAGACATATATTTAGCGAATTATTAAAAAAAAACATGCAAAACGTGGGCGTGTTTTTTTTCTATTAAGTGATACAAATTATATAGCTTGTTTGAGCTTCACGTCCACGCCACACACGAGATCCGTTACAAAATACGAAACACGAGCACTCTAACGACAACTCACTACCATAGTACAATAACGCAACGCGTAGCGGCGACAATTTACTTCAGCTAAACTGTAACATTTTCACGGCTCGCTGAGTTTGCGCGTAACAAGCGAGATGCAATTGAGAGCGAGCGTTGTACCGCTAAGTGAAATTAATGTTGGCCGGTTAACTTGAACTATGGAGAGCACATTACAGAGGATACCACTAGGATGGTTGCGAGAGGAAATTTTAGCTCGTTTGTTATTCATGCAACTTGCTAGACAGAGTTTAAAATCTATTGCTCATACGATTCGAAATCAGCCAAACTGGTTGAAAATATAGTATTTTAAAGTTGGGTTTTAGTTAGTAGCTCTAATAATATTTAGAAGGCATAGGTGATAGATTATGAACGAACACGAAGTTACACACTATGCTATAGAGTGATATAAAAATGGTGCATAAACAACAGCAGGTAATCATTTTTTCTTGAGTAATGCAAATTTTGTAACAATAGTGGCCCTTTTAATAGACAAAAATTCAAAGTCGTAGATAATATTGGGATTATTTTTGTATAATTATTTTAACTATCAGTAAGACAAGCAAACGTCTTCATTCATATTTTTTTATTATTTAGGTTATTTATCAATTTTAAGCAGATATTACGAATATTTGATGGCCTTAAGCTAAGAGTTTGCGTTTAAGAGCAAATAGAGGCAAAATCACCAAATTTCTCTTAAAACACAACGGTACATCAAGGCCGGTACGCCCGCAGCTTACGTAAGCTGGTGGCACTTGTAAAACTGCGCGCGAGCATTTGATAACGATCAAATTTACGGTGATATATATGCTGTACGTGCTGTATACCCTTGATGAAAAAACACACTAAACCTTTACATATGCTTTTACTTCGAGGATATGATAAGAATCAGTTATCTTAACTTGCGTATTTATGAGCTACACACTTCTTTCCATTAATGCCATAAAATACCATGTTTGCGGATAGAGTAACTTTAGTAATGTTCCACAGTAATTGTGTATAATTTATAGACAAATCAAAATAATATAAAGAAAGACTTGTTAAAATATGTTTTATTTAATTAAAAAAAACACCTTTTGCAACTATATAAAGAGCAAATTCGGTCCCATATTGTCGGAGTATTGTTGTCACCTCTGGGCTGGGGCTCCCCAGTACCATATAGGTTAATTAAAAGTCCCTCGAAATTTAACAATGAGTCATACATAGTAAAAGTTGAAAGTGTTTAACCGTCACTTATAGAGGTTTAGCCAATTATCAATCTCACTTATAGAATTTACGCGTGAAATATGACTGCCAATTATACAGGTTTCATGTTTTTCACTTATAGAGGGTTAGGAGGGCAAAATGCCGGGACCCGGTAAATAGATTAATAGAGTTTTCTCGCATACCCAGTTGTCACTTACTCAGTAACACTACTGTCGTTTGACTGTTTATCTATTTTCTGAGGTCATAATTACCTTATCCCATGTGACCGTCACATCAATAAATTTCAAATAGCAAATGTAAGATAAAAAAATTGAAGTTGATATTCGAAACACAAAGCACTGTTTGTTTACAAGATTCATAAACAAATACTCTTTGATTCATAATATTATTGACAAGGCGAGTTGTTGTCGCTAACGGACATCCCTTATATTGAGAATGTTTCGCGTACATTTTTAACGTATTTACGAGTTCATTACATTGAGCTTTTAGCTTTTTACTTTTCGTATTATTTATTTCAATTTAATACCACTATTTAGTATTAAGACGATATTTAACTCTCAAGTGGAGTAAATTTTAATAAACAATTGGCTGATGATCAACTACCGGTAATAGAGTATAGGATAAACGTCAGAAGATACGGTGAATACGGCCCAAGATATTTACTTTCCCTGTACTTTATATACATATAGAAACACAAGTCCTACGACCTCAGAGTCAAGAACTGACCTCGACTGATATATAGCATTCGAAACGTTTAAATATTATATGTTATGTAAAATCTTTAATATATACGTTAAAAAGGTTACATTAAAATTTCCCTAAACATACAAAACACGAGCTATCAACACGGCGTCCTCTCATTGGTATCATTTTATCTCATAAACTGGAGTGCATAAGGCCTCACCCCAGCGACGATAAGACAACAGCCTTTGAGGCTTTTGATGACACAGGTGCACTTCAGTATCTACTCTATTATACAACAGATTAAATTACGTTCCTTCTTCGTATAATAAACCGCCTGCGTAACTCAGTTGTGTATTCAATACGAAAAGCACGGTCCTCACTTTGTCACTCGGATAATCAAAATTATATGCTTCGGTTCTGGTGTGAGGTTGTAGTTATGGAAAAGTAAGTAAAACTAAAGCGAACCCAACATTTTTGTTAAGCGGTTTAACTCTTTAAAGTATTTCTTGCTTGCCATTACGCAAGCAACCAACGCCGAAATTATTAATTAAAAGGGAAATAGAACACACGTTGGCCCAATGGTTTCAGTGTGCTTCTGTCATCTTTGAGGTCGTAGATTCTATCCCGGGCTGTACCAATGGACTTTGCCTATGTGCGCATTTAACATTCGCTCGAAGAGTGAAGGAAAACTTTGTAAGGAAACCGGCTTGCGTTAGTCACTCGTGACTGATCACCTGCTTTTCTATTAAGAAAAACTCACTATCATAAAACTGTTATATAAATACTGTGGCCCAAAATTGAAGTTTGTAACACTTCGCCTACAGTCCATATCCATTCGTTAGTCGACATTTAACAAGAGGATAATGCAAAACGAGGAAACAAAATAGAATGTATTTTAGTCATTGGTCGTAGTCATCCACAGAAGAACTAATTTATAGACCCGGATAAAATACATTTGACATTATGTATCCTAATCTACGGGCCAATATTGTGTCTGTTAATTGATATTACTATTAATAATTTATTCATTAAAGTATAATGAAATGGTTTTATTACATGCTCTAGTAATACTTTTATACTTTTACTTTCTCATAAATAACACAACAGAGAAAAAATATATTTATATACAATCAGTTAAAACATATTCAACAGAAATATTACAACGTTTGTTTTTAAATCCTATTAAATTTCGTAAATGTCATAATTAGAAATGCTTTTCTACTAGAATAACAAAACCCAAGTTGGTAAAGTTTCGTATCTTCTAATAGATTAACCCAATACTTCAAGGAACAATTAAACTAGACAAAATCAACTGGTTGCTCATCTAGTTACATGGATTTATATTTGCTTGTATTCTTCTTTTATTATAAAGAAATCCACTTTGACGTAGCTGACACACTATTTGAACTTTGAGTAGGTTATATTTTGTTTGTAAAAAATATTGTAAAATCTTGCAATATTTGTATATATCTGAGCACCACATATCCATAATATAATACAGTTATCTGCTGCATCGTTTTTTATTACACCATGCACCTGTTTCAGTATAGTAGGCTTTTTTGTTTTAGGTACATACATGGTCCTCACAAACAATTTATTTAATTTTTTGCAATATAACAAAACATTGTAGAAACTATCGTAAAAGAGTAAGTGACGAAATTACGTTTTAGATAGTATATGTATAGGACTAATTGAAATAAATGATTTGACTTTTTGATATTTGAAGTCACGAGGATTGGTCAGATATGAGTTATTTTAAAGTATTAAGATAAGTGTTTTAAAAAAATATAATTAATTAATCGGAACATCTATGTCTTGCGAGATCTATGGTTATAGGTAATCAACAATTAAATACATACCTATTGTAACCATAAATACGAGTAATACAATCTATTATAGTCCAGTTAATTTACTTGTTGATAAGAAACAGAACAAATAAACATTTGAGATGGCACCTCCTACTCTCAACTATCAATCCAAATATTGATAAAAGGAACCATGAAGTTTACATAATTTTCTAAGTGAACATGTGCCTAATATTTTTTTAGTATTTAATACACATTACTACTGCTATATATCACTGATATAAGAAATGATTTTTTAAAATGAAATAACGATGATTTTTCATCAGGTTTTTCAAATTTTCTAGATATCTTTGACACAGTTTTGATTAATTTGTACAATGAAATATTTGTTATGTTAATTTAACTCGGTGCGAATAACTCTAACCTGCAAAATTGACCTATCAAACGCCTCTATCGCCCACTTAGCATACCTAGCTTTACTCGTGTTCTTGCCCCGCGATAAGGCACATATGCCATTCATAATTCACACAAAATACTCCTTAATGTGCCGCAATAAAGTTTCAATTTAATATGCCATAAATACTGTATAATATCTGCAAATGCACCGTTAAAATTTCACATCGACCTGTGAAATAATCTTTAGCCAAGTTTGTTACGACATCGCTTAAGTCTATTGTTTTTCAGTATTAATGTCGGTCAATGTCGCTCAAGAAGTTATAAAAAAAGTGTAGCGCCATTCGTGGCGGTTACAATAAGGATAATTCAGCTGAAAAACCTTGCGCAATACAACGTTTGCCAAGTTCGTGAGGTCTCATTAGCACATTGACAATGTACATATCTTACATTTACATAAATATATTTAGGTTAACGCATCGCCGTGTATCATTGAAACCAAAAACCGATGCGTCAGCCTCTATGTAATGATCAATTGGAAACAATAGCAAACAAACAAGCGTAATACGAAACGACACTGATTTACAATAATATTGATGTTTCTAATTCATCCTCTTGGCACTTCAAAAATAATCCTGAAAGATATGAAAATTCAATGAAAATGAAGGCTATTATTGTCAACTTGTACACAATTTTGGTGATAAGTGACTGGGTTTCGTATTTAGTAACGTGATAAGCGAACATCGAACCTGGTACATGGTAGGGGGTGGGGTTAGACGGCGGCAACCAATAGGCAGCGCTGATAGCCGGATAGTTGGAGCCCGACTTGGCTCCCTTGCCGCGGGCCCCGGCCGCTTCTCCACGCATCCTTCACTTCACAACACAACCTCACAAGCACTCACAGCCACATCGCACGTCTGCATTGAACCGCGGACGCGACACTACTAAAGACGTATATAAAAGACTATAGGTGCGCGTGCGTTGACGGACGATCAGTCATTATTCGTGGGCCCGTGTCACTCTGCTTCTCCCCCCACACCTCCCACTAATGAACTGCGTCCTGTGCACGTCACGTTAGCGCTTTCCACATACAGAAGACAATGTGCCTTTAATATTGTTTATACGACAGACGAATCGCTGATGTGGCACTAAGGCAACAGTAGATTAAGACATGGTCGAAACACCATTTTTAGACCCGAGATTTTATGCGATTTATTTCTTGCTATTATACGTAATAAGTACTAGTGCAATCACCAGTTGTATAAAAGACACAACAAAAGTCATATTTTAATGTCAGGCTAATCAAGGCAAAATGTGTGGGGAACAATGGTTCAGCCGTAACCACTAAATCAAATAAATAAACCTGCACAGAGAATAAAGCCAACCCACAAACAATAGAAATAAAAATCAAGAATAATTTCGTAACGCTCCACATAAGGCCAAAATATTTAAATTTCCAAATGAACCAATTATGATAGTCATAAAAATTGCACCTCGAGAACGTAAAGAGACCTCGCTGGAGTCACACACTCGTTATCATAATTAATTACTTCAAACGTTAAATAATTGCATAAAAACGTGCCGCGCTGAGAAGAGCCGACGTTTGTTTGTTTAAGGCCGGAAGAACGTGTGGAGATCACACAACATACACTATAGTAGAGGTAATATCCCACAAAATCGCCATTTATTTAACCTTAAGTAGGAATTGTAATTACTTTTATGAAATTGAATAATTTCATATTATTTTACATATTATAGACATTACGTAATGTAAAACTCATTTACATCAATGTGATTTCCAACCAACCATTAACTAATTCATAATAATATCTATCTATCTATAGATATATAGTATATACACATTATAACAGGAAGCTGTTATGTCGTATATTTTGGTAGGTAAGAGAAAACGTGTATTTGACTAGCATTACTATCAACTTTTATCTACACTTACCAACCTTGTTAAAATATATTTACAGAAGTATAATTAATATACATTTGAATTAATTATACGCTAAGTCGTATGATTAATGATTATTAACGAACGTAAGATTATCACTGTGTTGGGCATACAATTAGCTGATTTTGTAAAAAGACACAAAATTAAAATTCTTATACGTTAGATATGCATTATGTATGGTGGCCTTTATAAAAGGAATGCAAAGATTGTCTAGTTGTATTCACACACGTGCGCCGCACTCGCTGTGAGCCTATATGACGCGGACTCGGCGGACAATCGATTGCTCATGCCGTTTAGGCATAGACTACTGTAGGACAGAGCTGACTTAAATGTAAAAGACTTGTTTGATGCTGTATGGTATTACGAGTACACGTTTATACTGTTTGACCTCGATAAACTCTGTCACCTGAGATTACTTATTGTTTTACCTTGTTTTCTATAGATCGGTTTGTTTAGTTAATAAGGCTCATGCATATTTTGCGTCTATTGTTTTACGTCATATTCAAATAGAATGAGTGAGCCAACAGTGTGTTAAGAAAATGATCATTCTTAAAAAGCGTATGCCATAACGAAATATTTATTTCCCTAATAATCAAATGCGCTAACGCCGTCTCTTTTCTTTGGTTAGGTTATTCTTTTTTTTGTTATAATTCAAATGAAATGATCATGTTCAAACTGCACAATCAGGTACTACTGACTATATTGCTCATAATGAGCGTTCGAGTGCCCAATTAGTCAAATTAGTTATTAACGACCTCTGATAATGACAACTAGCCTATTGTAAGTGATTTAAAATTGCATCAAATTAATTTAACTCAATATTATTTGAATTACGAAATTAAACAAAAGCGTTGTAAGTTAAAACAAAATTTTCAAAGCGTTTCTTGTTAGTTTTTCCCTTCTGTTCCGCATTTTTGATTTAAAACTGGCAAAGATGTTTCTAAATGTACACTTACTGCCAGTCACTATCAAGTGGAATACATTTTATTTCATTTCGCTTTCAGCTACTTAAAATATCTGTATATGAGTTTTATCTAAGGGGTCTTTATGCCATGTGAATCTTTAAGACTAAACAGAAATAATGAAAGACTTCACTCACCGTTTCTATTTTCACTGTCAGCCGGCTTCATTTGAATCGGATGGTGCATCTGAAAGAGTAATAAAAATTATATATTTGTGCAATAGGAAAAAATAACAATAATGGTTAGTTCTATTTTACAATTAATTTATACATATATTTAAATGTGGGAAATAGTTCTCAATAAAAAATACACTACAAATACCTAATGTTAATGTAGAAGAAACATGCGAACTATGACTCTAACTTGATTTGTTTTTGGTTTTATAAAAAAAGGAAGACTATAACCAATTAGTGCCCAATTAATTCCACTTGCGTACAATTGATTCAATAATTTTGTTATACTACGCATTTATTTCTTTATGGTTTAATCGAATTTTTTACCAAAAAATAAAATGCTAAAAAAATTACTCTTATACTAATTACATTCAATAACGTCAAATTTTAAAATCCATATTTTCTGTCAAATTATAACAGCCTATAGCTAACACAAACAAAACATATCGATCGTAGCGTCGCGTCAGTTTAATTAATGCTCCCAATAATAATTATTTACACAATGCGTTCGGTGCACGGACAAACAGTTGAAACTATTTTAATTATTTGTAAACACTGTATATCTATTGCATATGTTTAGATTTGGTACATGAAGCTTTTTAGTTCCTTAAATTTCTATTTATTAATTTCCTAATTTGGTCTGTTCCTAATTTATGTTTCGTTTGTCATCGATACTTATACACACAAGGGTATTGTTAAGTATGTGCTTGAGTACTTGTTGTACGATATATTATGAGGCCATTTTCAATTATTATTATAGCTCTAATAATATATTTTATAACAATTTATTATCCGAAATTTCTGTATCCAACCAATAAATATGTATAAAAGCTGTCGAAACAATTTTATAACAATCAATAAAAGATAAATCACAACAAATAATAAATTGTAATTTTTAACAGAGCTGGTTTTCGTTATGCCATTTTTCGATGTAGACTGGATTTATAGTTCCGCAGAACAAAAACAACGCTTTTATCTCTAAAATCATTGCAATATCTGCCAGACCCGATATCTATTCCAGGAACGTAATATGGCTTGTAAAATAAATGGAAGATTGAATGAAAACTAAAAAAAATTATATTTCAGGAATTGTTCAAGTTTTTGAATTTTAAGAAATAAAGAAAGGTAGTTGTACGATGTTTTTATTGAACATGTTTCTTCTTATTTTGAAAGGCATAATACAAACATAAGCAAGCACTTCTAGAATTACGAAATATATGCTTTTTTCGTCGGCGGTTCAACGTTTCCGTTAAAATACTAGCGGCGTGCAACTATTGTTCCTACGTATATTTTCAGCTTGAGTCAGTCAACGCTTATAGATGCAGTGACCCAACTCCAAGGCGTGTCAATCGTGACGTGGTTATTTTCATAGGCGCGTTGAGTGATCCCTTGTCATATGCCGGGCACCACAAGACCGTACACTGTACAGTTAAGAAAACTGTGTATTACATTTACATTAAATTAAATATATATATGTCTACGTAGAATTATGATAAATTAATCTTAATTCTACGTTGACACGTATATGAAAAAAGCTATTAGTCTTAAATGTAATGTAATGAATACTACATTGTCAACTTTGGCTTATCCATGGGAGTTATAACGCAAAAATTACTATAATATAATAATATTTTTTTACTAAGACTCCAAGCTTTAAAGGACAAGCTATTGATTAATATAGTTAAAACTTGTATACCAGAGTTGTTTACTGTTATTTTTTTTTATAATATTGTTAAATACACTTTATTTAGATAGAAAACTCGAGTTCGCCACGTTATTCCACAAACTCACGCGTAATCATGTTTCATCATATTATACTCTTCACTAATTAAAATCCACAGAGCAGGCTAGATAATACACAAAGTTATCGGGTAACGTGATAGTCTGCTTAACAACAAAATCTAATAATCACAACTATCGCGGCTCTCAACGCCCAACACTCGAGCCCTTATAAACAGACCCCTTTAAATTTGATGCCAACAACTTTCAACTTAGTTTCACTTCATTACACCAGAGGTTGAGGCAAATATGAATTTGTACTGCTATTTACGCATATAGCCACGTTCTTTTCGGATTTAAATAGTTTGTTTAAAGTCTATAACAGATCATGACTGCATATCACAAAGAGAATTCGCCGCTTGGGTGTTTACGTACAGCTGTTAAGCTTGGTTCTAACTGATAAACAGGCAAAGTGTTCTCTATAAAACAGGGGTAAAGAGACCGGAGGCTCATCAGATGTTAAGTGATACCACCTCCCATGGACACTTATTACCCTTGCAAGCCCTCGCAATGCGTAGCCGCATACCAAGTCGAATCAGTTCAAAAATACTTCAGTAGGCAACTGGTTCCACATAGTGGTGGTGTACGAAAAAAAAGTATCTTAAAAAACGACGGATGTCGATGTGATACGGGTGGAACTTCGTATACTGCCTCGACATTTGATGATTAAATTCAGCTGCAGGTATTAATCCGAACAACTTTTGGAACACTCTCCATGTTAAACGCTGTAGAAGATGCAAAGAGATCCTACTTCTCTACGCATCACCATTACATAGAGCTCAAGCCGCTCAGAAATAGCTTTTTTAAGTCGAAAAGCTATTTAACAGACTGTCTAGAAAACAGTTCACGGTGATTAACATCAAACTCGGCAAATAGCAAACTAGTCTTGTTTGTAAACGACATCCTGACCCGAAATACTTTTCAGATCATTACCGGATTAGTTGATTCATGAATCTCGCGCGAATCGCCCGAATCTCATAAAGCGTATTCCTTATCTAATTAGGGCCCAGATGATCATCAATCACTGGGCCGGCGTGGACAAACACTGTACAAAGTGTACAATTTGTCACGTCACGCTCTAATCAGAGTCGCCTTGGATGCGCCATTACTGAAGGCGAGATTGAGAGCGCTGCGTGCGATAAATGAACCTGGGACTCTACACACTCATTTACACGATTAGTGTCAGGCCGGTCTTACGAAGGTTAAATATTTTGCACTTTCAGTATAAAGGATCTTGTATCTCCTCTTCTTTTGTATTACATCGCTATTAGCTATTTTTGAATCCTTAAGATTAGCTTTTTAGTTTTAGTTAGTTTTTAATATTGTTTTTTTTTCTCTAGATTAAGGTTCTTTAGATTAATATAAATATATTTTTAGTTTAATATAACTTCTGGTTATGCACTTCTTGCACTCATCATTTTTATTTATTGTTTTCTTTTATTACTAGGATTGCCTGGAAGAGATCGCTTGTTAGCGATAAGGCCGCTCGGTGCATCCCTTGTAATTTTTATGTATTGTGTTATTTGTGTTTCTTTGCAACGAAGTGTGAATAAATAAATGAATAAGCGAAATAAGTAAATATAAATTAAGTAAAAATAAATTTACAGAGTCCCAAAGATGAAACAGTTGGCACTTGCAACAGTAACAATCGATATTAAGCTCAATAGACGACTCTCGAGTCGAACAAAGGCGACGCGTGATTAGTAAAACTGTCACGAGCGAAGGGAACTATGAACGTCGGACATGTACGGGAATGTTAATTCCGCGTACAAATACGGATCAATGTCTAGTGACCCTTTGGTTATAGCTAATTATGGACGCATTATAATTAATTAAACGACTTGTATCATACTAGGTACTGTAATGTAAACGGACGTATTTTCTGCTTATTATTTATTTAATTTATAATTCGTTACATCGCTTTAAAACATCTTCATCACATCTTCCACAAAACATTTGTTCCCTATCCACTTTTTTAACAACTTAGCGGAATTATGTCGACAGTAAAAAAATATTAAACTGTATAAATAACTGAGAGTTCAAATAAAGACCCGAAAAATCAAATTTCCCAGCAACTCCTTTGTATTAACGGTTTTTCACAAAAAAATTAATACCACTTTTACATCTACTCAACCGTGAAATAAGCCTAAAAGGTCTTTTAAATGAACCCTTCAAAGATTGGTTGTTAAATCGATGTCCACCTTTATTCTCCATCGTCAGCGGTTTTTAAGTCCAACATTTTTGCCTTTATTCAGCCGTTTGATCTGACCCCTAATCTGCTTGGGAAATAATAGGATTTTCAGTTATAACGATTTATATATAAGTACAATGTTACCCCGATGTACGAGTGATTTGCAGCCGAGCGAGCAATATTTAGCTATGAGATGACAGCAAGATTTGACATACGTGAAAACGCTACACACTACACTAACAGTTTCTCCCACCTCAGCCTCGATACATTTTTTATAAGTTTTTTGCTTTTTGTACGTTTACATTTTTTCATTACCACATTCATTTTTATAAGCACGGATCTCATCATCATCCAAGAATATTTAATTTTTAATTTAAGCGTGAATCATTTTGTTACTCAAACACTTAACAAAAGCAATTGAGGTGGTGTTTTGGAAGCTGGATCGGATTAATGGAAATTTCAACAAATTTAAATAAATGGGGATGATTGTTTTCAGATTCGAGCAATATTATGTTAGGGAAAGAATGAAACTCGCATGTCCGTGTCCCACATACCAGATATTTATCTAGTATTGCTCATCTATTTGAATAAAAAACCACGAGATATGTCACACGGGTGACATGACTCTTGACCCGGCTTCAGCGGCCAAATGATTGTTTCAACGAGATTCACCACCTCTCCTATTATTCAGTTACTGTATAGTCTATTGAATTTTCAGTGAAATGCCATAAATCGGGCGTTAAATTCCACCTTCCCTATTTTATTGTTTTAAATAATTTAAAGGTTGCCTGTTGGGTACAGCTGGTGAGTCTCATCGCTGGGGTCGTAAGTTTGATCCCCGATGGTATACCAATGGACTTTCTTTCTATGTACGCACTTGTCGTGTCAGTCGTGAAATCCAACTAAACCCAAAAATCTCGTCAGCCTATGTCAGACACAGGATCACCTACTTGCCTGTTAGATTGACAAATTATCATGAAACAGATGCAGAAATCTGCCCAAGACTATAAAGGTTGAAGTACCAATGATTTATTATTAAACAGGAAATTTTTGCCAGATTTTTCGTGTGTAAAAAAAGTATCTCAATCAATATCTAAAATTTCCCTGATTGATTTTACTCATTTGAGCAGGTACAACAACTCGTTACTAAATGATATTTAACAATTTCGCCACTGAAACACTAGACTGTAGCCAGAGTGAGAATACTTGATCACGGCCTCATTCCTTGCCGGGGCAAATAAAACGGGAAACAGCGACTCCAATGATTTCCCTCGACATTTTACACTTTTTACTGTTCCTGCTTTTTGGGCTAATGGGATTTTCTTTGCGACTTTGTGAATGTTTTCCGTGTATTTAAATCAAAGAATTCTTATGACGCAAATGTATAAAATTATATTTGGAATTCTCTTTCTTTTAAGTTCCAAATAGTACGAATTGCCATTTAATATAATAAAAATGCACTGCTACCATTATTACCGCTTACCGACCTAGCGACATAATATTAAGTTGATTGAAGCTTAATTTTATTTCAAGAACCTTTTGTCTTACTTTACGTAAGTAGCGGTAATACGTTGGGTACTTTCGAAGAATATCTCGAAAACCCACTGAAAACAGTAAGTACGAGTAACATAACATTTTATCGCGTCGTAAGCAAACCGCAAGCACTCAAATCTTGATGCTATTCGCCAAAAAGTAACGGCGTATATCTACAGTTTATTTTTGTACGTATTCCGCACGCAAAAATTTTTTGGCACGCTCTCGCCCAAATGTGGCTAACATACTAGCATGGTGTAAGCGACCTAATACTCCGCATGTTTCGTACGAGCTGCTAAAATATATTTTGGGTTTGTAAAGCACCATAGTATTACTCTTTGGCTTGTTTTTGCATCAAAAAAACAACAAAAATCATCTGACTTTGTATAATTCCTTTAAAAACGAAATAACAGAAATTTTGGCAATGCAATCAAATTCGGACAGAAAATACATATGCTTTCATTAGCAAATACACTGTAAACTAGATCATTCGTTCACATAGCACTCTCAGAGTAATTGCGAGAATCCCCGTAATCCCTGTTTATTTTCGAGGGACTGCCGACGACCTCCGAACTGAGGAGAAGCGGGAGAAACTCAGCGAACTAATAGAGCATGTCCCGAATCAACTTCAAAAGTTTGACGTGAACTCTTTTACTCGACTGACTGCACACAAGGGAGTGTATTTTCGTGTCCAGTTCTTCCGTGCTTTATGATGTAGCCTAGTTTTAAAATATAGTAATGTGATATTTTTTATGAATTTAATAAATAAAATTATATATCATAGAAAATTTTTAACATGCTTTCCGCCACCGTTTTAAAAATTACTATTTCCTTTATCAAACCAATTCACAGGCAATGAGTAATGTTCAAACAATAAAAAGGATTAATTTCAGTTAGTTTCTTGAACAGTTTCCACTACATAGCATCGCAATATCCTAACCCACGTATAAAGTCGAATTGAGATTTAAAACTTTGCGCTACCTCAAAGTTTTTATTCTGTAAAATCTTCCGTAATCCAAATACACCCGTCGCGAGGAGTGGACGTGAGCCGCGTACCGAAACTTACCGTAAAAATGATTTCTACAATATCCCCAACTTAAATGTCCACCGTCGCTTGTGCCAGCCCTATTTAAATAAACTATGAGTTTCCTAAATGGGACAAAGAGAGCACGGAGTTAGCCAGGCCATAATCATTTAATATGTCTACCCACAGATATATGGATTTATTAAACATCTAACTTTTAAGTTTATTTATGAAAACTTCTATGCAATACAAATAAAATCGAGTAAGATAAGGGATGCAACGGGTGGCTTTATCGCTAACAAGCGATATCTTTCAGGCAACCCCAGCGAGGAGAAAAAAAATACTAAGGGTAAAGTGAAAAATTAGATATTTCAAAATTTACCTTGCCTAAAACAGGTGACAGACGAAATTTCCAAAAACTCAAAATCAAAGGAGAGTTAAATATACTTAGTAAAATTAATAAATATTCATTTACATGTGGTTTCATGTAAATGAATGGCCCTTTTTTTAATAAATATTTTATAGATAATTCCCCGACTATGTAGTCGTCGGAGGTATTAAATAATATAAATGGTATTGGTAACTCGGATGATAAAACAAAGTATGGGCTATAGATAATCAGCATGCAAATCTAAAATGTAATTAAGCAACCAAATATAAAACAAACTTATGGCGATATAGAAAAATAAATATTACAAACTTGCACAAACTTTTAATGAACCAGGGTAGTAAAAGTTAAAAGATCGAAGCGCACAGTCGCAGGGACACGACTTTGTTTTATATGTGCCGATGTAAATATAAAACTTACGAATGTATTCAATGGAGGGAAATCTATTATTTATTTATTTGGAAACAAAACAGATACATCTTTACAATCAAAATAAAAGTTCTGTGTGAGCGTAGAGACCTGGCAGGAACATTAAATGTTATGAGTTCAAGAAGATCTGAACAACTTATTTCATATACGCATATTTTTCTCACAGTGACACAATCTATCAAATTACGCCTAGTACTCAGAGAAGGTAATTTATATTTTTTTAAAGTTCCTTGTATTCAGCCCTACCACTATTCATACGATAATTTAAAAGGCGTAAAAATTTCTTTTGTACAGCCTCCAGTTGTGCGACATATATAGCGTAATGCGGATTCCAGATTGGACAGACGTACTCCAACTGGGACTGCACGAGCGTCTTATAAAGGTGGATGTATGTGGTTTTGTCTTTCAAGGTTCTGGTGACTCGTGTTATAAAGCCTATGTGCTTATCTAGGGTTAATTTGGAGTCAAAAAGGACACCAAGATCAATTACAGACAGCACACGTTAGAGGGCATGGTTTCCAAGGGTGAAGTTGCCGGTGATTGTGTTGTGTTTTTCTTGTAAACACGATATGCTGACACTTACTATATTTCGTTCGAAATCGTTTAAAAAAGAGCGGGAGTAATAAACATTCATATTTTTATTACAACACACAGTTTAAATAATAAAGGATATTATCCACTTAAGTCATAAAACGCAGATAAAGAATCACTTGCCAACATTACTAGAGCGTTTAGAACACATTTCGGGCAAACGACATCGGCATTACCGTAAAAGCTGTAACGGGAATACATCGCACGCGAATCCGGGGTTTACTTTTATTAACTCTTTGACGACGGCCGCCGAGGCACTGCTTCCTTGAATGTAAATAGATTTTATTGCACCCCAACTATTGTATGAAAAAATTTGGATAAAATATAAGGGTCGACGAGGATTTGAAGTAATGAGAGCGGAAGTACTTTCCGAAACCAATTCGAAATTCGAATCATTGCCCTGTATCGAATTATATGAATATATGTATTCTATATTATCGTGAGGAAAATCTTTTAATAGGCGTAGAATAAAGATAGAAGTAAACTTAAACCTATGTTCAGTTCTTAATGAAAAAAGGCAGAAATTATTCGTGACATTCATAGTTATGATTTCATTCCAATAGCAACAATGAATGTGCCTTACCATTTATTGCTGACATTATTAATACCTATAAGTCGTTAAATACCTATTCAGATTTGTAATCGATACCACAATTTTGTTATCTAAATTGAAATATGAAAACAGTCGGCTATTTCAATTCGTCCATGGATTATTATCTATTAACGATTAATTTCACATTCAATGACACATAAATCATCTGGCGAATATTTCAATCAATCTAAAGTGCCATGGGAATATACAGTTTATCGTACACCGATTCTGTGTGCAATTTGAAAACAAGAAGAACACATAAAAATATATCTAGGTTATCAGACAACACAATTGAGTCTCCAAGTAAAATGGCTAATGCATTTATGCTTAAAGAAGTCGACACGATGGCAAATATTTACATATACCTACTATAGCAGCAGAATTAAAAGTAACAAAGTAACTTCTACAAAATTATCTCTATTCTTGATCAGCAGTTTAGACCGTGCATATAAGTTGGAAGAAATGTAAAGAAAAAAATATTTGTTAAGTTGTTCAGTGGACGAAAAGATGTTCGCCTTCATTATTGGATGAAAAGGGTGTGAGAGAAAAGATAAGAGGTACAGGTATTAACAAGACTATTGGCATTTCTCCACCTTCTCTGAGGTGATACTTCTTGCAAAACTGTCTATCGTTACCTGATTAATTCCAAATCTCTGATTAAATAAATATATTGTATATTTAGGAAAAGTTGCCTTAAATGCTCGCTAAGAAAGAACGAACATTAAGATATCCTACAAAAAAGGTATAATTATTCTAATTCTTGTATACTACATAAGAATAATGATGATTCATCAGGCTTAAGTAGAGCTCTGGGAATACAGAAGTAATGCTGTATTCCCATGGCCGCAAAACGGTATTGGGCGTATAGGATCGGTGCGTCCTTATTACATTAGTTTTCCAAGCGTGAAAGCCAGTGGAGCCTGCCCTCGTTTCGGGTAAGGGGTAATATTTCGGTTATTCCACTTTTTGCATTTGCCGTTTAATGTATTTTATCGTTTTTTAAGTAATAATGCTATTCAGTTATTTCTTATTATATTTCATCTACGAACAACAAACATAAGGAGTTTAGTTGAAACTCTTCCAAAATACAATGAGAAACTACTTTTCCTTCCATTACGAAATATACATAAAAAATCAGAAAAAAGTAAGTTGCTTTTGTTTATATTAAATATGAATCGAAAATATGACCAACTATAGACGCAACCAACAAAGCTCCGAGTAGTGGGTATTATCTGACAATGTCCAGACAAAACAAAAAGTATAGTCAAACAGAATGTTGCGTTCGCCGTCCATTGTATTCTAAGTTATTGCTCAATATATTCCCTACTTGAGACACTGTTCTTATATCGGGTCCTCAGAAATAATACCGCTCTTGTATATTCTATTATTGTATAAGAGCACACTACGATACCGAGGATGAAAGATATCACAGTAAGCTTCCGCTGTGTCTGTAAATCCATTCAAACTTGAAGTTATACTTAATATGTTTATATATATATGGGAATATGTTTCCGTGGGTGCGATGGTAGTAACCGCGAGTAAAGCGAATTATTCTACTGTCATGAAACTAGATACAGTCTTTTTTAGCGTTCTGCAAGTATTTTTAAAACGTATTCGGATATTTTACTTTCTAACTATAAATCAATTATTGCAATTGGTTTTGATTACACTAAAATCTATAACAAATATAAATGTTTAAATTATTACAGACACCTTTCGTAAAATAAACTATAGCGACTATAGATAATAGCAACTTTACAATCGCTAAAATTCTAACAACAACCTCTGGAGGTTAATCTCGACTAAGAGCCCAGAATCTCTCTATCTTAACTCATATTACAACCGAGTCGTTCAATCCAATCGATAATTTAATATATTTATAAAATCTAATTACATTAAATCTGTAACATGTGTATCATACGCGTGTTATTTATCATTTTTCAAAGATTGAACTGTCGCTTACAAAACTATGCTGCATCTTGTCGTAATATCGTACTAATACAAAATATAATAAGTTATCGCTGATTATTTATTAACTAAAGTCTATTTTATTGAAGTAAATGTTTATATAATCATGCATTTAAAAAATGAACTTAAATTGTGTTAAAAAATTGATAAGGTCTGTTTGAAATAAATACACAATTTTAGACACGAAGAATTAAACATGGACATAAAGATATATTTAAAACGAGTAAATAAAAAGTATATAATAGTAATAATCAATTAGAAATATAAACCTTACCACTGAGCAATTTTAAATACGACACGGAACGATCTTATTCGCAAACTTCTATTGTTTTAAAATTGAATTATAGCATAAGGCAATCTATTGCATCGACAAATACTGGATTCCTGTGCCGGTAATATGATACATAGCATGGTATACGAAATATCTAGCGTATCGTAATATATTCTCAGATGGAACTAGTCATGAGCTGATAGAACACGATTTCAATATGTATAATATGTGAATCGCGTGCAATTGGAAGCGATATCTCTCTCATACGTGTTCCGGCAAACCATCTAGCATAACGTGACCTAATGCTAGCACGAAGGCTGCAGATAATTCCGGTTCTAGACAAAATTGCCGCGGCGTAACTAGTAAGAGTAGTTAGGATAATGGCGGGCTGTCGATGAACGCTAAGTTGTCTCCGTAAAATGTATTCAGGGCGTATGATTTGTCTAACAATTCATATTAAAAGCTTTTAGCGTATGGTGCTGACATTTGTAGTAGGGGTGGTTTTTACCAATATTATATTAAAAATGTTAAACTGGGTTTATTGAATTAAGCGCGTGATGTATAACGTCTGACAAATAATAAATATACAATAGCACAACCAAGTTTACCGCATAAAATAGTGATAGTGCTTGGATATGAATTGGTTCAGTAACTGGTAACGCGTCCGAATCTCTTGGCTGCATTTTCAGACTATGGAGCAATCGTCAATATCTACGACAGTGATTCATGTGGTATCAAATTATTTTAGTATAATTAGTATTATTACTATTTTCTTGTGTAGCCAAGACCACATTTCAAGGATCGACATGCTCATTTAAATGTCATTGCTTGTGGCGGCGTCCATGCGTCGGGTTGTCTGTCTCCCTAAAATATGGCGAGGTGCCCGATGACTGGCCATGCGTCATACTCGTGAACGGGTTCTACTTGTGGTTATATTTCTTTTTTTGTTCATAAAAATTTCGTTCATATGTCTACATTAAGTTACCTACATGAATAAATGTTTTTTAATTGAATTGAATTATACATGTTCGTCACAAATTTACAAATATTGAAACCGTAGTATATAATACAATAAAGAGTATTGAAAAACAAACAATAAAGCAGTGTTTGAGATAAAAATTAAACAGTTTCAGTTTGTAGTATAATAAAACAAAAAATATGTCAAATTAGATTAGCATCAAACTGATTCAACGCTCATGATTGTCTTATGGAGCAGGCCCCCATGTAATACAAGATATTTATACATACAAGATTGAGTGTTATTTAATAATACATATTTTTTTTAGTTTCATTATAAGTAATAAAGTTGGTTAACATTACGAGTCAATAATTGTATTGAGCGTTTATTAAGCTCGCATATTACGCTCGGATTATTCAACTGTAGGATAGTTACTGGAGGCTTAGCGAATTAATACATTTGAATTAAGTACCTCATGTTAGCCCAGCTACGTATTAAATATTATTAACTAGTAGCTTATCATTATTATACTTAACAAATTCATTGTATAGATTATTTTTACAGTGAGTGTAATCTGAAGAAAATGAGCTTGCTTCTTAATTATTTCAAGCGAAAACACAAGTTATAATAAGCAACACTCAATATTATTTTTAAATATCCCGATCCAATAATTAAAAAAAATCGCGCTGTTCAGACAAGACATACAACGACAAATATGTAAGCCTTTTTTTGTTTAAGCTTACCATAGCAGCAGAATATCGCAAAATCACCTGCATACTGCACATACACACTTTCACGTACTTACCCCACTATTAGTTATCACTTAGTTAAATGTATTAAATATATTTATTTTATTTCCCTTTGTGAATTTTTGTAGGTTAATATTATGTATTCCTTCTCTAGCTATATTTTAAGTGTAATTGTTTGTAATTATATATAATTTTTGTTGGCTATAGGATTATGCAATAAATAAATAAATTAAATATAACAATCTTGGTTGCAAGAATCACATGCTTTGAAATTACATTGCATATCAGCAACATAAAGCATATATATATATTCAAGCTAACCAGAAATTAAAAATGTGAAAATCCTTCCATCAGAAAGGTTTGGTAAAATCACTCCAACATTTATGTTGTGATATTAATTAGATGCCCAGTGGCATTTAGAGTGTCCATGGGCGGCGGTATCACTTAACATCAGGTGAGCCTCCTGCCCGTTTGCCCCTTGTTCCACAAAAAAAATGTAGGAATAAGAAAGACAATACTAACTACAAAAATAATACTATGATTTTTTTTTTCAAACGCTATAAATTAGTCAGCAAGCAAGATAGTCTGATAGATAGTACTGGTTCGTGCATATTTTATAATACATTTAATACAAATATTATTAATTAATACTTGTTTAGTAGTCTAAGGATTACAATTCTATTGTAGATCGTACAGTCACGCGAAATCCTTGTAAGCTGTTTGCAAAGCAAGCATTGACGTTGCGACTACGATGTAGCGTGTTCCGGCTACGCCGTAGCAATTCGTAGCGGATTTACACCCTAATAATTTTAGCCGCATAATCTAGGTAGCTACGGAACGAGAATAAATGAATTTTACAGCCCTTAGTTTGGAAATTGCGATTTTCATTAAACGTATTTTGTCTGAATCGCTATTAACATATGTAATTTAAAGGATCCTAACCAATTTAGGCATAGAACTGTCAACTTTATACTCTGTGATATGTAACACTACACTTACACAAAATTATTATTTATATATATTTTTATTATATAGTTATCAACATGAAACCCGATGACAACAAATGTTTCGTTCATTCTATATAATTAATACCATTCCCATTCCTTTCTATTCGTTCAGTATAACCGTAGTTGTATTAGTGCTTCAGGAATGGCTAATAATTTCCATGATGCAAACAGCTTCAGTCAAAGACTCGAGATTACTATCAAAGAGCATAATATTACTGACAAAAAGGACCGCATTAACAGTTCCATTCTGTGTCACTTTGTGAGAGGTGGAGCTTTGAGATTTACTCTTTAGCTGAAAGCACACCGGGCTCAGCTGATTATATTATAATAGACTCACGAATGCGCACGATTGTTGTGTTTTGATTTACAAATAACCACCCATTTTCAGTTATACATACAATTCATACTGACTTATCTATACCGTTTTATACTTCAATTTAAATAAAAGATAATTAACTCTTAATTTTAATATAGGGAATTAACATAATCTATTATTATTGAGTGACTTGTGTGCGTTATACTACTTTTTAATTTAGTTATACTACTTGTTATTTTTTCAAAGAAGAGCTCCAAGAAATCCTTAAAGCGGCTTTTATCCTTTCTTTCATAAAACTTTTCCCATATACACTAAATACTCGTTTAAACCAACTTATACAATGGGAATATAATAACATTCCCATGCCAAACGGTCCTATAAAATATACCCGGGCCATCGGTTATCCCCGTACGGGTGAAGCGGTCAAAATGATATATGGCCGGATAAGACAATGTAGCGGAAAGGTGCAGCCGGGCAACCTTTCGATTTCCTTTATTGTCCTTAAGATCGATATTTGTCACTATGGCTTTAGGTCCTAGTCTTTTTAAATTGTAAGTATTATCAGCCTTCAAACACTGCATTAGTTGAATGAAGTGGAATAAGCAGTACTACCCAATAGTAGTTTAAGATAAATATTTTAGGTACGTAATATTATCTTAACAACAACAGCAGTATAAAAATTTACTTTTGAAATTTATATTATTTTTAAAGTAATAAAATAGACGGACGATGCAATGGCTGCTTTGCCAACAACAAACTTTAGTCTGTGGTTATATGAAGCTTCATCCCGATGGGAGCGAGATAGCTATATTGGGACATGTGATAGGCGTTAGCGCACCGTGGCAATAGCGAATCACAAATTGTTATTACTCAAACATTTATTTCTAATCATCAAAGCTCTAAATGAAAACCCAAAGCTGCATCATTAAAGAATGTTATCAAATAATATAGAATAAAAAAATAATTACGAAAAGGCTTAACCTAACCAGCAATTATACCTTCGGATAAGTCCATGTTATTACAAATAACAATTTTACCGGGCAGGTGTAACAAAGGTGGAATCGGTAAAAGTCTTACCGGATTAACCGGTCCGTACTAATTTAATACTCCGATTATATCTTCCGGGCAAAACGGATATCCAGTTTTGTTCTCAAGAGGGTACAAACGAGACAATGCTAAGCAACTACACTATTACACGGCAGACAATGTAAACTTTTGTTATAAGATAGACGAGATGTTCTGAAATTGTGATATTATGAAACTTGTAACTGAAGGAAGTTAGTTTCTTTGATACTACTTATCGGCGATAATGCGTATCAACGTTAAATTATCTATAAATTTTGATTATATATACTTAACTCTATTTTTTACATAGATAGTGGAAAGAAATTATCTCTATTACTCGATTAATGCTAACTATTACTCCATTATAAGTTGGACAGTTAAAAAATGGAATATATCGTCAGTAACAAATTAATAAAAAATCTATTAAAAATTTTCTAACTTCAAATGTTTGACATTTCGTATAACAAAATACATGTAAAATAAATTATCTATGATTGAAACAATAGAGGGCATTAGCGTGTGATCATTATCAACTTCATATTTCTAAAAAAGGAACAAGTAGTGTTCCATAAAAACAAATCGCGTAGAAAACTACGCGGTAACTAACAATGCCAGATATTAACCCTTCAGAGTTCATTACATTGGATGGAGTTACGCAGGAATTAAGCCGATGACTGACTAGCTGTCTCGACATAAATCTAAAATCAATAGGCGATTACTTCGGAGGGATCCGGGGGATATCTTAATTGCGCCGAGTTCCACCGCCCACGCAATCTCAATAATATACACGATATTATCAAGTTTCATACACAACAGACATAATTAAATAATCATCTTGCCAGTAATTTACCAAAGTCATATATATAAATATTGTGACCTCATCAGTTACTAATATTACAAATGGGAATGTTTATTACTAAATATGTCCCAATGTCCCAGGTAACATGACTTAAAGGAAAGTAGCTTCATTTGGTAGTTTACTATAAGTATATTGTTTATTTTGGCTTTTCACGAATTGTTCTTAATGGTAAAATATTATCGAATACATACGTCCGTATTGTTATACGGATCTTCAAATGGAAAATAATATTTTGTTTTTCTCAGAAATATAAACAGTTAAAAAGTATGGATCCCAGAACAAAACACTTTAGGAATGTAGATATTATAAGAGAATATTATTTTATTAAATTTTTCTATTACTGATAGCATGATGGATAAAAGATTAAACTATATTTTTTAAACTTTCTAGTAACGAACATTAACTAGATATTTTACGAAGTAGGCTCGATCAGTTCTAAGGTTACACGGCACATAGTCCCTAAAGCCGTAATTATTCGAGTGATTAGAGACGCGTCAGGTCCTCTCAATTAGTCAATTAGTAGGCGCCACGAGGAGGTTTCGAAAGGGATCACCATACACCATAAGTTAAATAGACAAACACTATTTACAGTACTCGGTATGATGAGTGAGTGAGACAGACTGACAACTGAGTAGCCTTGTTTGTGTCATATTTGTTGGTGTAGTATTGTCACTCTTTCAGAATACCTCTTACAAGTAATATACAACTGTATGACAGTTACAAATAAATCTAAATATATAAAACAAAGTCAAACTCAAGATTGGCTGGACCGATGCTAGTTATCTCTTTTTTGGTGTATTCTCCTACGCTCCGAATAGCAGAATAAGTAATCAAATATCGGATAAGTTATCGAATAACAATAAATAAATAAATTATACGAATGCAAACAGCAAGTGGTGCATTGATAAAATACGCATCATTTAAATCGATTTCGTGTCCAAAATATTTCAATCTTGAGGTATGAGGAATGAGGAGAAGCATAACCAGGCTTTAACCTTGATCGAGATGTGATACCTCATTAAAAAATTGTTATAAATCAGAAAGTGATTTACATGCAGTATCGCAATCTTGGCGCTAGAGAGAAGAGGCCTATGTCTAAAACTGCCATTCGTCTTTCGCTCTTCTTTCGCAATGGCAAGCAATAAAACATTTCTATGTATGAAAAAATTGTATTAACGATATTACCTTCATGTAATCCTAAATTAAGTTTCACTAAAGTAAGCACGATATCATTAGACTGTTAGGCAAAACGATGTTTGCCGGGTCGGCTTGCTGAATAATATAAAACGTAGACTCATAATACCTTATTTAAAAGCAAACCTTAATTTTATTCAGAAAACGGTCAAATCCTAAAAGGAAGCCCTAAGGAGAGATTAATCAAAATATTTTTTACAGCAAGAATTACAACAGAGTGCAGTGACCCTCGTAATTTAATGGACTTGAAATATGTTAAGGGCCCGTGCGTCCCTATCGCCGTTACATGTTAAATTCCATACATTTAATAAACACAACGGGAATTTCAATCAAACACTATTGAGGGAGGGTGTCTTTTGACGCTTGGCTAATGGCTATACTAAAAAATTGTCGACTGAACATATTATGTTTTATTAGTTATGATTTATTTCTAACCGAAACATTAACCCTGAACCGAAATCATGTTTTATTCGCCAGTATTCTTATACTATAATAATAATAAAACATACTATAACTATGCATTTATGTATTCTGAAATAAAACATAATCAAATTCCCTTGATATATAATATATATCTTAAGCTACTATTCCACCTTTACGCAAAGTGAATATATTTTAAGCCTGCGTAATTTGAGCATGAGTATTTACTTAACTATAATAAAAAAATTCTACTCTGTGCCACTCTTATTAAAATTCCATCCTAAATTTTATCCACATTCTCCGGAAATTTCAACACATATTTCATACAAGTTTAATCTATTAAGAATTTATATTTAAAATTGAAGACATTCCATAATTTAATAGCAGATTTTAAATATTCTATAATAAACGTCTAGGTAAATCCAAATGATGTTTTAAAAATTGAAATTGAGATTTAAGTTACATATAGCCATCAAATTTACTTTAGTGTGCCCAATCAGTTTTCGATGTTTAAATATACCTTTTCAAACTCAAACTACTTTATTCATATAGGTAACCAAGCATAGTGTAAATATACGTATGAACGTCAAAAAATATATACAACATTGATTCGAAATTAACATTTAATACCAGTTCGCAAGTCAAGGGCGTAAAGCGGACAAGAAGAACTGGCAAGAAACTCTTCGCCACTCTTTTTATCGCCAAGTTTTGCATTATACAATTGTTTTAACTGCAGCGAATCAACCGAAGGATTAGGAGGATTTAAATAATTATCAAGTTTATAAAAGTATTTATTTATTAAGTTACGTTCAACGTGAGTTTTGAAGAGAAATTAAAAATATATTTTAAATGTGCCGATATTATATCGTATTACATATTTGGCTTACACCATAACAAAAAAGCATTGGCAATTTTTTAAACTTCTGAAGCCTTTATACTTATTGGTATTTATAAATATTAACTCCTTCTAAATCAAAATCACTTCTCAAGAGAATATTATTCAAGCATTAATAATTACTAAACTTTACAGAAGTGTAATAAAGACGAAATATTGAACATGTGGGGTTTTATTATCAGCCGTTCAAAGTCTACGTAAACTCAACTTCACAATAGGGTAATAACAAGCAGAGTAGTGGAAGGAAGTTAGCTAAATAACACCACTTACTTTTCCATTTCAATTGTATTTTCAAAGAATATTATATTACATTAATTATTATTAAACATTTTCAAAGACCTGTTCAAATTGAAGAATAATTTGGAAACATCTCAACCTTTTAAGGTAAGATGAAAAGTAGGGTTTAGACCCTAAAGAAATAAACAACTGAGGTTTTAGTAATTTTAATGTATCTAAAAAAAACTTCTTTTTCATCTATATTAAAATTCTTTGACGCCGTTGAAACGTCACAATGAGACAGTTTTAGACTTGTAATTAAAATCAGGTATTAGGTCAAACAGCTAAGTCCGTAGCTAAGCTACAAGGTGTCCTTTACTCGGCGCAAACTTACATTATAAAATCACCGTTGGGAGCCATAAGTGCTCCACCTTCGTATCGAAAGCCTTTGTATATTGGAAGCTATTAAACTTATTGACATGGGATTCTAACTTTCCCCTCGCAAGCTCCAGCTAACGACTAGAAATGTAATTAGCTGGGTGCATGTGAGCGGGTGGTCTGTATGCTAATTTTGTATGAACCTATTGATTGGAAACTATGATTATATAAATCAGATTAAAACTTGTCTGTGTAGTAGCCAGAACTATCTAAATGAAAATTCTAAGTTGGATGCGGAAGTGTATCCAACAAAAAATATAACAGTAAAATGATTGAATCAAGTTAGTATCAGTAATTTAAAAAAACCCAGTGGACAAGTCACTAAACGGATATCATTCCTATATTTTGGTAACCAATACGCACTAGGAAAAGTTGCATGCGAAAAGCCAATAGCGATAAATTAATTTTCGACGTTTTTCTTTTGAAATAATATTTTTTACAACCGGGTAGCGTTTTTCGTGGCAGTAAATTTTTCGTTTCATTCAATGTTATATTTCACAAATCACGTCAATTAGCTTTTAGTATTTTTAGCTAAAATCTAAGAGAGTTCTGTATAAATTCCAGTTAAATATTTTAAAAACCCAGTATTAAGGACCTACCTAAACTTTATTATAAGATGCATGAAATAAAAAAATCTGAAAACTAAATATATATATTTTATACAGATAATTTTGAATTTAAAATTATCTCAAAGTACAAAGGTAAAAATGTTGTCCTTCAATTCTTCTTCGGTGATTGCGATTGAACAGCTGAATCAATTAAGATTAATTTCATGGGTTTAGATAAAACATGTTTTTCATCGCACTCACTTATCAATCCTGGCCATGCAGCCTTATATCCTCATACTCACAAAAATCAGAAATTGATTGACTAATGTCTAGTCAAACTCGCATTAGGGCAGTGATTGAATCCACGGGATAAAGTTATAAGAGGCAACGTCATAAATCTAACTTCAGTCGACGTCATTTCAGGGCTGCCACTCTTCAGAAATAAATTCTCAATTAATGCAGATTTTGAGCATTTTTCGTTAAAATTATACGTACTGTCGAAAGTCTAACATACTTATAGCAGTAAAGAGGACAGCGAGAGTATGTGGGAACGTAAAAAAGGACTCGTTGGTTTATATACAGACGAACAAACGGACGCCACCAATGGACAATGTCAATACCAGATGGCTCACGAGTGCGTTGCCCGCCTTTTAAGAAATGGTACGCTCTTTTCTTTAAGAACTCTAAGTCGAATTTGTTATCTCCAAACATTGGGCTGGCACACATTCAGTGGGATGCTGGTTCCACAAAGTGCCTTAAAAATGCTCAGTTGTGGAACGACGGACGTCGGCGTGATACGGGTGGAATTTCATATTCTGCCTCGTCGTCCCCAACTTTCCAAGAGACCCGTCGGATCCTAGCCATAAAAATGAAATTAAAATCGAACTGTTCTGGATTAAGGCACTCGTTGGCACAAATGTGGGGGGGGGGTGAAACTTAAGTGTATGAAGTAAATAATAGATACTTCAAAGCAGTTAAGCTACTGGGCCATGGGATCTGCCCAATGGCATGGTCGGGAAATATATGGGGTCTAAATACAAAAAGATACAAGGTATTATTAATGATAATATATTTACATAAATATATTAAGGAAACGAATGAAATATTTTTATCAACAAAATAATTGCTACGACGTTAAGTTTAGGCAGTTTGAATACTTTTATTAGACACACGCTTTAATGTTCCAAGTGATTCGAGTAAAGGTCAAAAGTTACAGCGCATTAAGTGAAAAGCCCCATAAACTATTACAAACAAAAGCCAAACGTTAAAGCGATCAATACAAATCTATAAAGTAGTTGGGAAGGCTTCCCACACTAATGGAGCGAGTCAATTACTTAAGACCGGGGGAAACTCGATCATAAAATCCGGGTATATCGATCAGAGTCCGCCCGTGACCGCCGGTGCCCGGGTATACGGGTGATATATAGTTTTTTCCATTTTCAGAACGCTCACCGTTGCCCGATAGATTGATTTATTATAACTCGAGGAGCGGTCGACAAACGGCTAAAGATTTCACGTCGCCTCTTACACTGACAACTTCATGAAACGATATTGGAAAATTTGTAAAGCTCACTGATTTTATAGACTCGCTTAGAAAATTTTGCAGACTCCGAAATATAATATAAATTTTATATTTTCAACTACAAATTATAATTGATTGTTTAAACTTCCTACAACAAACAACTTATATTAAACTATGTTACCTAAGATATAATCGAAAATAATAGAGACACAATAGTCTAATTTATCAATAAAAACTGTTTTTTTATTTATTTAATTGTTTATTATTACCAATATGATAATTTACACAATTCTCAGAGATTAAATCTCTAACTTCAGTCGAAATATTAGTAGAAATTCTTTGTAGGCAAATATAACCACAGAATAACCGCTTTTGAATTAATTGACTATATTTTTCTAATTTATATTACTGCTTAAAATATCAATAATGCTCACAATAAAAGTTTATATCAATCTCGAAGTTAAGACAAAATTATGAAGTGGAAGATATTTTCTGCCCGTAAAGTAGAAACGGAACCTCACAAAACACTTCAAGTAACGTCTTAATACTTTACAAATATTCCGAGCTATTAGTAGACTTCAACAAGTGAGCGCTTTTATTTAATTCAAAGTTAATAATCTCTTAACTTAATATATTATAAGATAACAACGGTTGCAGGTTTGCAGCAAAATTATTCTAGCTAAACGTTAACTTAAGTTTCAACATATCCTAGTCATTATCAGATTATTACCAAAGTATATATTTTATATTTTGGGGTATCTGTAGGACTGTTAAAGCGATATATCAGGATAGTCACGAGCTAAAGGTATATTATGCATATAGTAAAGCTAAAGGTATTTTATGTATAGTGCATAAAAAGGTAGATTATTATAGGGGTTTGGTACCTTGACGTTCATAAGTGTTTACCTATATGAATAAAGATATTTTGATTTGATTTACCTTGTTTCAAGTTGTGTTTTCTCTTTGTCTCACCGAGGGACAGACGCCACGTACAGTTATGCCGGTAGCACCACAGATTATATCTGCTGGCAGGCCTTTAAATTATATAACACTTTTCCGTCAATAATTTATATATAGAAACAACGTAGATAAATAATCGTGGCGAGGTACTAAGGTAGAGAAGAAAATTAAATTGTTGTCTTAGGATCGAGGGTTGGAAAACAATAATTACGCATCGTAAACAGAGCTACGAAAACACTCGATGAACAAAGATCGTCAAACAAAAGCCCATACAATTAGACGTCCACGTAATCGCTTCGAGAGGGCATAAATAAGACGCCAACAATTCCCGCAATCAGCAAATATTTTCCTCCAATTCGGTGGAAATCGTTCGAGGTACCTGCTCGCCGCTCCCGATCAAAGAGATGGAATCAATCGAGAGAGAAAAAACCACCCCGATAATATAATAGAATTGAATTATCGCCGAACGAAGACTTCGAGTGGGAAGACCGAGGAATAAAAGAATCGGTAATTCGATTGCGCTCGCTAACAATCGATTGGACGATGTTTGTGCCACGATCGTGTAATGTAATAATGAAAATTGTTATGTTTCGATATTGCAACAGGTCCCGATGAGACATGAAACGAGAAAGGATATACTGTCACGGTTGTTCGCGTCTGAAATGTGGCATCAACGCTATTTTCACGTCGCTCACTGCTTTAAAACCCTTACTGTGCCACCCGTACGTTTTAACATTCGATTTCATTGACTTAACTAAATTATCTCACACACATTGCGAAGTTACGAATATTCTTTGCATTCTTCGAGAAAATATCCTTACATTTCCTATGATATAAAAACGTTTAATTATATAAAATTACTCAAATTAATTGTTGGTAATTGACTTTTTAACGTAATCGTAAAATTCATACTATGGACTTCTCGTAGTAGTAGTGATGTCATAACATTTATGAAAGAGCGCGCGAATTACATCGATTTAAGACTGGAAATTATATATCAATTTATGCTTTTGGAACAAAAATGAAGTTCAAATTTTCATTTACCGACTGTTTATTTCTGTACCTATTGTTTAAAATTTAGGTTTACCATATTATAATGTAATATGATGATTAATAGTAATGGAGACAATATAATTAAAAAATTAAATGACAAAAATGTTTGGTAACCGAATTAAGGGGGACGGCGCTTACGATTTCTAATCAGAATTAGTACTACAGAATAAGGAATGAATTAGCATTACAAAAAGGGGCCACCAATATTTTCCACACGTAAATATCAACTTCAATCTGGAGTCCACACGTTTACCACTCGGAGCTCTTACATATGGGTGACCCCAAAACAATGAACATAAAACGCACTTACCCCTGACAAAGTTTTGATATTGTGCAAAGCGTCTTGCGCTTTCAGGGCTGCTTTTCGCGTGAAAAACGTCACAAAACAGCATCCTGGAACAGAAGCGAACGCTTACATGACATAACAGCACACCGAGCGAACGTACATACAAATATATTACGGGTGGACTGTCCACACTTAATATTTCCATGACATCAATGCATAATTAAAATGACTGATTACACTTATTAAATATCAGTTACGTATAGTTACGTATACGTATAAAAACACTGAACATAAACCCTTAAGACTTTCTTCTTTACATTCAATTTTGTAAACGGGATCGATTCCCGAAAATATAGATTATAAATTGTAACATATATAGCTGCAACGTTTACTACTTAATCTCAAAACATATAATATCGCTAACAAATAATTAAAAAGTGTTACATAATTATTCAACGCGAAATAGAAGGCGAAAGTTAAAAGTCGGAACATAAGTACATTCAATGTTAAATACCTAGGAAGCTTCAGTGATAATTATATGCTTCACAGTTGAAATTATACCTTGAATGCCTACCTTAAAAAGCCTGATAATTGCTTGGCCCATTTATAAGTAATAAAAGGGGGCACTTAAATTTTAAGTTTTACTATATCTAATATACAAGATTTTGTCAAAAATAAAATTAGTACTTTACTTAATTTCCTGAAGATGGCGCTAATATCAATAGGGAAGATTATTAATGTTGTAAAGAATAGACTCTTAAATAACTTTAATGGCCCCAACTTATAATAATAGAAAAGCGATTAAAGCAAAACAATGAACTTGACTTACACGACAGTAAGCTAATACGTAATACACGTACATTTTATGAGTTTAACAACAGGAGTATGTGTGGGAAATAATTACTTCGGTTTTTCTTTATTATTTGTAGGTATTTCAAAAGACCTCAGATTACAATTTCACTTTTAAATGCCTCTAAAAGATGAGTTACCTACCTGAATTTTATAGAACCAAGTTTAAGGCTTTAAAGAATTAAACAAAAGATATGCTATTTGTATACGACTTACAAAAGGAAACCCATACAAAAGAGTTTTCACAAAGCAGCAAAAACGTCAACATGTAACATGCGCGGCATTGTCGGAAGAAACAATATCAGGCGAGTCTTAGAGGGTCTAAATTGAGCCGTAATTTAAAGAAACAAGTCCGAGAAACCGTTTCACTCATGAAAGTATTAAGACTTTAGTAGAAACTCATGTACGTACTTACACGTATATTGAGAGTTGTACCAATAACATCTCATCGTAACATTTGTGAGGTTTGAGACGAGTATCAGCTAACTTGTTTGACAACTGCCTTCACAGTGGCATAGTTGGTGGCGATTACTGTATTAAACATTTTTTCTATTTTTCAGCGAAACATATAGGAATCTCATTTTTTCATGATATGAGAAATTATTAGTTCAATAATATAATGATTAATTAATTAATCCATTAGTATCTGAATATCTTCTTTCTTGTAAAGAATGCCTAAAATATTAGGTCCTTACATATGAAATTGGCGTTTTGTATGGGAGGAACAAAAAGTCGAATATTTTTAAATATAATATATTTAATTACTCAAAGTATGAAGCATTGTTTTCTATGCACTTTTGCCATCTCATAGGTAGTTCATTGATCACTTTACTAAACAAACCAGTCGGACAGGAATCTTTCAATTCCTTACCAAAGAGGAGAACATCGTGATTAAAGTGGCCAGTACGAAATACTCCAATTTCATATGTAAGGACCTAATATAACCCAAAATATGGCGATATCAGCAATGAAAAAAGTTGTGCAAATTATAAAACGTTCATTAAAAAAGATGAATAGACAAATTACAATTACGCTGCCCTGATACACTCGACTGAAAACGAAAGCATTCGAACTAAATTTGAATTAATCGAGCCGCCGAACTTCGGGAAATTTTCTGAAGTTTCTTCAACAAAAAAAAACTCAATTGACACTCTGTTATATAATTTCTATTCTTGTCCATTGCTCGTTTAATTAAACGGGAATTTTGTTAACTCAGTCAGTTTTAGTAAAATTACTAAACTGGGAGCGTATTATTTAAGATATTTGATATTTTAATAATTTGTTTATATTGTGTACCGTGAAATAATTTCGTGCAAACATGATCTCCATTTACCATTTTGTAATATATACATTGAAGGTAGTAGTAAATACTCAAACTACAGCTTCAATTATATCAATATCATAGATTAGATAACACCTCGATACGTGTGTTGAGATAAGCAAGCAAGTATCTGGACTTTTATTAGTATATTTAACTAGATATTTTTCAGAACAAAATACAGCACCAAACAAATTATTATTGTAGTAATGAAGCAAGTGCGGTATCAACTTCGGAATTTTTCGACATTAAATACTATGTGAAAAGAAATTAAATATCGATCTCAATTTTAAAAAGCTTTCCTATAACGTATATGTCACAAAGTTTAATAACTCGTAACATATTTGCGGAACGTATCCTACACGAAAAACCGAGGCTTGAACTGACTTCAAAGAAAAGGGTACGTTTTTAATCACGTAGGCTTTTGAAGTGAGTAATAATTGTACACTCGTCTGCGTCTCAGTCTTCGTTTGTAGGTGCTTACTACACGTTAATTAACCGACTTTGGTTAATAAGACTGAATTCGCGAGCGAGGAATGATTAAACGTTAGGTTATGTTATAAGCCTCTTTGTTTGAAAACTACGTTCAAAATCAACTCTACGTTGCTTGTATAACAAACTATTACAGGTTCTTAACGAAGCCATAAAATAATTTTTGATTGACAACATATTGTCGCTGTACATATTTCTATTGTTGATAACTAGATAAAATTCCAAAGATTCATTTAGAATTGTTTTGTTTAAACTACGTATTTGCGTGTTGTTCTCACGAGTATGTAAGTGCGTGCTCCTATTTCACCATGCCTCCTGCTGATAGAGGACAAATCTTTGTTTTTAATTTATTTTATTATTCTTTATTACTCAAGATGTCATATGGAACATGGTGTAATAGTTGCAGCTCCTTACAAACATTGTGTAAAAAAAAAACTTGGCGATTAAAAAGAGTGGCGGAGAGTTTATTGCCAGTTCTTCTCTTCCGTTCTATGCCCTTGATTTGAGAACTGGCAGTAAATGTAAAATTAGAATCATTTTATGTATATTTCTTTTCTTTTTTTTGACGTTCAAAAGTGTACATTGTTACCTATATGAATAAATTATTTTTTTATTTTACTAGCGGACCCGACAGACGTTGTCCTGTCTACACGTCTTTAATTTGAAAATTTTTTTTAATAAGCTGACCATTTTGATGAAAATTATTATTCAAATGTTATGACAATATCTAACGATCCAGCACATGGTCTACAATAACACAATGATAACAAAACTTTTTTTTTAATTTGATCGCAGCGCTAACTGTCGGGACAGACTAAAATTAAAATTCGAATATTATTTAAAATTTGACACTGCGATGGTAGCGCCGTCTGTCGGATCCAATGTAAAACATTCCAAAATCAACAACTACTAATAAATTAAAAATTAATTAAAAAAACATTGTCCAGCGGACAAAATTGTGAATCTAAACCATTCCCAGATCCCCTTGAACACACAGAAAAAATTTCGTCAAAATCGGTCCAGTCGTTTGAGAGAAGTTCAGTGACATACACACTCACAGAAGAATTATATATATAAAGATTTTTATTTTAAATAGAATACAATTTTACTTCTTATTCCTAAATTGAACAAATCTACACTCTAGATTCATTGACAAAGTAAAGTGATGAACCATTTCAAAAATATTTTATGCTTGACATATTTCCAAAGAAAAATGTCAAATGCGAGAATGTCCCGCCTACAGTTTCGCAGAAAGAAATGCCACTACATTATTTACGTATACGAGTGCTTCAGGTCGATAAAATTGCTTCCACACACTGAATGGGATGAATTTATTTTAAAATACCCTAAAAACTGTGCGCATTAAACCTAGTTTAGGAAATATTATAATAATACGAACGAATGCTCATAAGAACTTTAATATAACAAACTTATTATTCAGCTATCTTTCAGCAGTACTGAAGAATTTAGGAAAAGAAACTCTTATAAATTGAACAAACACATTTAGCAAATGTAAACACATCATATATACAGCTTTAAGAAGATTCCTTTTACTCAAATATTATGATTTTGGAAGTAGATTATGAAATTATTCAATAATAATAAGAAAGTTAAGGTAACACAATCGAAAGTTCGCATATTCTACAACACAGCGTGCAAATTTGTCTCAAAAGTAAAATTTATTTAAATCAATTTTTCAGTTCTTATAATATTATTGATAGTGATAAAATATCACATTTTTAAAGTATAGTATATTTTACGTTATCACATTAATATTAATAATAATATTTCACGCAAATAGTAATCTACAGAACTCCATATGAAAAGAAATGTTTTCCAAAACTCGTATATTAAGTCGATTTTTAAGAAGTCCAGTAGGAAGACCTATTTTGGCAAATTATTAAAAACCCTGATTGCGATACAAAAGGTATTTTTCTTTTACACGCCAAAATTTCCACGCCCACGAATTTTTAAATTTCGCACATATTGTATAAAGGTTGGAGCCATCCATTAAAAAAAAAATAAGTACAAACCTTTACTAGCACCAGTGATCTTATCCCTCAGCACGTTTATCTGATGCACCCGACCAAACTCCTCAAACATCAGCCGTAAGTCATTTTCGTCCATACTTCGAGGTACTTGCCCAACGAACATCTGAAATATAAAACCGCTTTTTGGATAACTAAATAATAAACATTTTACCTATAACTATATATATACACCGTCTGGACAGTGATCATACAATATGATCCACCTACGATAGCCTAAACTGTACCTTTACGACCACACGGTGAAGTCAACATGTAAGATCCAATAATTGATTTTGTAGATAATTAAATGTATTTAGAGAATAATTTTATTAGTAGGCCCTAAACGAATCTATGAATATATATTATTTGAACACAATTCTAGTACTAAATCATACAATTTGCATGAAAAACATCATCGTATTGATAATTTTATGCAGCATTTTTATTTTAAGGCCCAATCACAAACGCTTTCATAAGACATGTGTATATTGGTGTGTTTGTGCAAGCATATTTGGTTATACCGAGCGATGTGAGAATCGCATTTCCTTGATAAGTTATCGCACAATGTAGGTCACCTGAAGTATCGCATCGCTGATCCCTCGAGTTTCGTGATAACAACCTTTACACAGATTATACGTACAGGTATATTCGCTATCACAAAAATATAACTATCTATTTACAGAGGGTTAAACTCTGTTTAGGGCACAAAGGTTTATTTCTGCCATTTGCAGTTTTACACTATACAAATGACTGTTATGCGTTTCTACTGTAATTCGTATATCTTAAGTATTAGTTATAATAATAAACGCCTTCTTACTTATATAAGAATAATAGTTTTATTACAAAGTTGGTCGCAAACCTTTATTTGAGTTTGAGTTTATTATCGGCCGTATTTTACTTAATATTTTGAGGCCGCTATTACTAATTTAAATACTTAAAAAGCTTTCAAAACTTTCAAAAATTCACCTACAAAATGCCACAAGATAAAATAACATTTTCAAGTTTAAAATGAGACAATATCATAACTGTCTGGAGGGATTTAACTTTTCATTTTAGTTTCAGAGAAAGTAAAACGTTTAATTATTAACATCAACTGCTTAACAATTCTTCACTTAAGTAAGAATGTTTAAACTTCTGTTTGTTATGATTCCACCTTCTTTTCAAATTATAAATAAAACTATTTTAAAGTGTAGTGTAATGTAGTGTTAAAAATTGGTTTTACTACATCATTCAACTTTTAATTTGAACATTACGTGTTGTTACCATGACTACGATGGAGATAAAGAAAAAAAAATTAACGAGCAAGCATTATTTCCTAATTCTAAAATTAAATTACCTTATATACGATTACAATAAAATGGCATAGTAAATAAGTGTAAAAATAGTAATAATAGGGAGTAATGGTTTTTTTTTATTGTAAAAGTGCTAAACTCCTACTGTAAAAAAACCATTTTTAAGTCAAATATATTACGCACACTAAAGTAGATGATTATAGCACCATTAGCATTTGTATTTGCGATACAAACACACGGAGAGTCGACTAATGCGGCAGGATTTATAAGCGCGGCGTAAGGAACACTCGCCCGGATCAAGGAATCGGGATGTGTTTACACTTGAGGCTTTTCAGAGATTTGTAGTATATAACGAGATTTTCAACCTCTTTAATGCTAAGTTGGATAGCAAATGTTCGATATGATAATATGCTTATCATTGGTTTTGGTCAAATATTTGAACTATTGTAAGTAATTTAATGGCTGGTTAGTGATTCAACAGTATAGGACAGCGTTTATATCTCCTAATTGAGTTCACCATTCATTAAAATCATGACTTAATAAAATTGAAAGAAAACAAATTTTCAATCTAGTATCAGTAATCAATTACAAAAAACACCAAAATACATAATATCACCTTATTAGTTCCTTAATCCCCATATACAATATAGTGCAACCTGTGTCAAGACACTTAGTGGTAAGATAGTTCCGTACATAACCTCTGAGAGGCTGCTAGCCACTAAGGAGACGCTTACTAAATCACCAAGGGGTATCATTAAAATAGGTTCATAAACAATTAAATTCAAAGGAGTTCAACTTGTGCATAATATAATTCAATTTATCAATATAATAAATTATGTAAATTATCGAACATCTTTGTCTCATAGTTTACAATAGTATATTTTAATAAATATACTGGTATTATAATTAAAATAGATTAAAATTACCTTAATGTAGTCAGGGTCTGGCATCTCCGATGTCTCGTCATTGTTGTTGTTATTGATACTCGTACAGTTGTTGTTATTATTTATATTCATATTATTTATCCCACTGAAACAAACAGAAACAGCCATTTAGAATTGTATTGAATCTACCTGATAGTAACCAACCAAAAGGAACCAACTGTAGTTCCATATATTTACGAATAAAAAAGGAAAAACGTAAAGAGTTATTGGTCTTCAAGAGAACAGCATACCACTAGGCTTAAACCAAGCTTTCTGGTGTATATGGGCAGCGGTAAGTATTAAATTGTCAGTGAACTGCTTGCTCGTTTGCCGTCTGCCCCATAAAAATTAAATAGGAACTATTTGAAGTACGTTGGTACCGATTACTTCAGAAAGTGCCCGCAGATCGCTACTCAAACGATATCTATACAAAATGTATCATGTTATTATGTTACGCCTGGCTATTTTTAGTTAATTTCAAATATTGCACTAAAGGTCTTTTGTTGTTTGATAAACTTATTTTAAGTTTGCTTTATTATGTAGTTTCAATCTTTAGTTAGTGATACCTATAAAATAATATATTTATATATATATATTATTTTATATTATTATATTATGTATATATATATATATATATATTGTTACCAAATTGCGGAAACCAGCAAAAAAAACTAATTTGGTTCGTTTTGCTACAACTAATGTAGCACCTAATCTTATTAGTCCCAGTATTTATTTCAACTAAACTAATTAAAAATATTAACAACTAAAATGTGAAATTTCAATGAAAAGATGAATTCCTACACGCCATAAACATTAAACCTAACCTCAAAAAGGTATACACATTATAACCTGAAATGTTTAGTATATCTTGCCGAGCCTGGCTTGTACCCATAGTACATATTTGTGTTCACGTTATCACTGATAAGAGGGAATATATCTCCTGATAACATTATCACTTTATAACACGATCAACGCGTCTCGTTCCAAACCACACTTGACTAATATTATTGCATTTTTACTACCATTATTAAGGTAGAATTAAAATGTATGCCGAACTCAAGCGATTTTGAATTTAAACTACTTGATTTGAATGTATACATTTCAATAGTTTATTTTCAAACGTTGACCAACCTAAATCATTCTATAAATATAACCGACTATAAAACAACGGACTCCAAATTTTAATATTGTTTAAAATAT
Organism: Pieris mannii; assembly: GCA_028984075.1. NCBI lineage: Eukaryota > Metazoa > Arthropoda > Insecta > Lepidoptera > Pieridae > Pieris > Pieris mannii. Next base: position 12,238,345 of record CM054785.1, read on the forward strand.
TGAATTTAATCAAGTTTGTAATGTTGAAAAATTTGGAAATATACCAAAAATATATTTTAGTAACAATCTTTTCTTTATAAAATACCACATGAAGTTTGATAAAATGTTGCTTTCATATTATGATAATGACCATAATTATTATCTACAATCTGCAATGTATGTTTGAATATTAATCTACACTAAATAGTTCGCAACAAAATTATCACACCCCAGGGATTTGGGGGTGATGTTTGTGTTTTGATTACCTATTAGTTAATTTTATCATTATTACTGGCTAAATTTAAAGTATTCATAGATATTGCATTGATTTTTTTGGTAGTGTTCAATTAATTAGGAAAGTGAACAGCACAAAATTTTATGTTACGTATTACTTGGTATCATATATACTAGTATATATTTTATGCTATTGGGTGTTTCACGACACGTGCAATCTATGTGTCTCACATAGAGAACTAATCTTACAATTGAAGAAAAACTTCGAGAGAAACTTATTTGATTATTGTTCTGTCAGATTAATTTAAAATAATAGACGAGTTTAAAAATATTTGAATTGAATGAAAAGCCGCAAAAAATTGATACAAAATAACGGGTTATGTATTTGTGTTAGGTAATTATTTATAATCAGTATATAAGGGTTAATTTATCATTTTAATATGTATGATAAAATGTTGGAGCACCCTATCGGAGCAGCTGTCTAGGGTCGCGTTAAGTCCAGGTGAACCAACTATCATTATTTCTAGTGACTTGAATATGTAATAAAAATGGTTTTTCCTTTTTTAATTATCTTAAACCTACCATAGATGTGTATCCAGGCACAAAGTTAATGAATTTACAACAACTTTATATTTACAATACATGTATTCTGGTCAAAAGAATTATAAAAAGTTCTCTCCACACTAGCTTAACTTTCTCCAAACCGCAATGTGTGAGTCATAGAAGTATGCGTCGAACGAGCTACCTTTTATTAATTAAAAAAAATCCTGTTCTTTAAATTAGAGTTTTGGTTCCAAAACGTATCGTGACATCACCTCAACGGCTCAACCCGAGACAAGATTATGTTATTTTCACAGCCTATCTTATCGCCGTTTAGGAAAGTACTCGCATATACCATTCATTTCATATGACTGTGCATTAATTTAGAAAAACTATTTCATTACTCTAACTAATTCTAAGGAAATTATTGTAAGAACCAGCACATTTTACCTACTAATATTGTAAGGTTCACAACCATTTTGACATTTAACGAACCAAGGTCTGTAAGAACATATACCATTTAGATATTAATTCATAATTCACAATGTTTACATTCTAAAAACATTATGTCTATTTTCCTTTTATATATTTTCAAGCATTTAACACAGTAACTAAATTTTTTCTGCTGAAAATGCTATTATAGTTAACATCCTCACCTTCGTGCTTCAGTTATCTTATTATATACATCTGAAGCTATATTTGACATATTATGTAGTTATTAATTGAAGTATATATTAAGCATCTTGCTCTTATCGATCGTTTAAGGTGACGTAAGTCAGTTTGCTTCATAGTCTAATTAATATGTCAGATCTAAGACTTACTTAGTTTTGGAGTAGGGTGATGACGGCGCATGCGCCTTGTGGTTCCTGTTCGGATGCGTGTGTTTGTTTGCGTTGTTGTCGAGGCCGCCGCCCGGCGATATCTTGCCGGCGAGTGCGTTGAGCGAATGAAGCATGACGGGCGGCGGCCGCTGTCTAGCAAGCAGCCTGGTCACGGTGAAGACTTGCCCACGTTTGCCACTAGGCCGATCTTATCAGCCACCGCCTTATCTCCTGATAAGCGCGGGGGCACACCCGCTACCCGCGTCATTGCCACCTGACAGACGCGTACCCGGTAACCAAACTTCGCACGGGTCAGTGTCCTGTCCGATTACACGGACACATTTTTTTTTCACACACAATCACTTATACACTCTTGCTTAAAAAACACTTTACATGCACATTGTCTTTCTGTCTGTTAACGAATTATTTCAAAATGGCTGTTGCGATATTGCCGTATAACGCCTGACAAAAAATCATAGCAATTTTTAAATTAAGTATAGACGTACTAAGTTTATTTAGTATTAAAGGTATGTATGCGCCTATGACCTATTTGATAAAAAATGTTCTCGAGGATCTGAGACGTTATTATAATTTGGCATCAGACCTTTTAATTTGGCGCATTAAGATGTTGTTTATCAGAAAAACGACGGAGTTTCGTGCTTTAATTCCATTAAACAGAAATTCAACAGATAATGGGCAAGCAGCGGTGCCAACAGCTGAGTGGTGTTGCGTGGTTGCCAACGGCATCAGTTTCTGTGTCACTATACATTTATTGCGTAGACGTTACGAGTACAAGTTTCTATAAGACTGTATTACATGTTGATGCATTTGCTTGTTCATCGCTTTTTAATTAGTATTTTTATATAGATAAAAGTTTCTTGGGCGACAGCGCGCTGTCCTGTTCAATACTTTAACGTTATTTGTAAAAAAAATACAAAATTTGAAAAAATATTATCCAAATTAGATCCAACTGTATCAAATGGTATTTTCCAAAAGCCACGCAATCAAAATCACATTAGCAAATAAAAAAGAACGTCAAAAATCCGACCCTACGTTCGTTTCTAATTTAAATTGAACATTCAAACGAAATACCGAAGGGGTCACAGAGCCTCGCTTCGCGAATTATCCGCACCGCCTTTTTCATGAACATAAATTGACAATTTTTTTAAAAGAACACGCGAATTCTACACTCCAATGTCACGGAAGAAGGGGCGTTGACCTCGCTTTGTTTATTTATAAAACTATGTATTTCTTAGTAAAAAAGCTGTTATCTGCAATTTCGTCTATCTAAATTAAAAACCTATATCTCCTATTACAACTACTTATGGTCTCTATCTTTATTATTATAGTAAGAAGATTGTCAGTTATTGTGATTGTCAGGTGAAATGAAAGAGGAATTGATTCTTAAATTTCGTTAAATGTTTATCATATTAATACGACGGTAAGGCGTGTTGTGTACGTGTGACAATAAAATGGGCCGTGGGGCAGAACAAGCAATAGTCAGCCCTTTCTTAGTGTTCAATCTAAGTTCTTAGCGAGTTTAATTAAACTGTTTAGAAGGATTAAGCTGCGTGTCTGTTCTGTTATACAAATACTGGTGGGCGTTGTTTTCTATCTATCGCTGCGGTTTGATTGTATAATAAAATTATACGTGGTAAAACATATTTCAAGCATCTAAGTGGGTTATTTAGTTTTTCTGTTAAAAAACCTATGCACGGCGTATAGGTTTACAATACAGCGAGCTCTTGCGAGTAGGGTTGACTGAAAAATCTTGACAACGTAAAGTAGTTGAACTATGTTTAGTTCAAAGGGTACTTTGGATTGTGTAATTACAGGCCAATTGAGACATCAAGCTTCGTCTAGGGTTGAAGAGCATCCAGGATATTTCCGTTACGAGAACCTTATCAATGGAAAAATTTCGAATTACTAACGTAGTAATCGTTTTAATATAGTCTCATAGCATGTTTTAATTGAAGTTACCAAATTTCCACTTAAAAATGCTTCGTGCTTATAAATCGTTGTAGTTTATTGTCGTTATTTAGGTCAAGGCATAGTGTTTCACACAGCGAGTGCGATTCATTAGTGTTGCACTAATTATGAGCTGGCATTTACGAGAGCTTTTAAGGTGAATTTCAAAAACGATTTCCGCTATCGAGAGTGAAAGAAGCCAGCTTAATGAGTGCAGTAAGCGACTGTATTGAAATATGGCTCAAATTGACGGTATTTACTAGTTTACTTTATACAGACACACACATACAAAAGGTGCCATAATTATTCACCATCGTGTTATTGATTGAATCTCTAACGAGCAACTTTAAGATCGCTGCCGAAACCCCGATCAGTCAGCAGATCAAGAGGCGCAAGTGGAATTCGATAGGCCATACACTTCGAAGGGATCCCAATCATATTCCCAAGCAGGCGCTTGATTGGAACCCACAAGGAAAGCGAAAGCGTGACCGTCCCAAGCAAACCTGGCACCGTACAGTAGCAGACGAGGCAAAGAGAGCTGGTAAGACTTGGAGCGAGAATTGGGCGTAAGGCCCAAGACCCGACGCGATGGAGCCCTCTGCCCCACCTAGGGGTTATAGGACATGAGAGAGAGAGAGAGAGTGTGTTATTGATTGTAATTCAGAAACCCCAAGCTGTGAATTTCTGAAAGAATCGTTAATGAAGCAAATAAAGTAGTTAAATCATCGTGTCTGAAACCCTTTACGAATCATTTAATCTTAAGTAAAACCAGGACACCACTTAAGGTATCAAAGTTAGCCGCTTGAAAAACTTTAAAACAAGTTAATTGCAGCTGTGGACCTGACTTGTGGTATCGAATTACGCCACCGGTGTCCGGATCACAATAATTCAATTAAAATTTTCAAGAGCACACTAATTTCGTTAAATAACTTTGTCTTCACAATTTCAAAGCAAGTTTAAGTTTCTTACTTTTTGAAATCGTTTCAAGTTTGTAGAGTGCGATTTATGCCATTCATAATAGTCATTGCGATCGCTGTATGACTCAGTAAAATATTTATTTATTTATTCACACTTCGTTGCAAAGAAACACAAATAACACAATACATAAAAAATTACAAGGGATGCAACGGGCGTAAACCTTACTCGAAAAATAATATTTTTCTAGCTAATGATTGTCAAAATATTTCTTGTTGTCATAAGAGATAAACTTCGCACCAGACCATCATATAAATGTGAAGACTATAAATACTGATAGCTGCTGTAGAACTACCAGAAAAGTTGAAGTAAATTTAACAGCAATAACAGTAATGTCAAATACTATATTATTTCTGATATCGAACAAAAAAATCAACGAATTAAAGATCGGCAATATTCACGCTGCGTAATTACAATTACAAATTGAATAAATCCCAATTACAATACCAATTAAAACCGTCTCTTTAAATATGGAACAAAGTCGTTTTTCTTCCGGCAAAGTATTTAAAATTTAGCAAAGTTTCCAAGACGGTTTGAGAGCAAGTTTTAAAATTAAAATAGCACTGCAATGTTAGACTCCCGAGGCAGTCAACTGTAATTATTTGTATAAGCTTCAACAGTAGGTCAGTTGGGTGAGAAGTTTAAAGGATTCTTAAAGGCCTTGAATTTAATATCTATTTAAGGCCGTGTGGTGAAAAGGTCAAGATTAAATGTTACATTTGGGTTTTCAATGTGCATTATAACATAATATTTTGCTATTCATGCGTCGGGTTGTCTCTCCCTAAAATATGGCGAGGGGGCAGATGGCTGGCCATGCGTCATACTCGTGAACGGGTGCTACTTGTGGTGACTAGTCGTACTTGAATTCGTGTATGCGGTGATATTAGTTGATTCTAGTTCGTATTTGCGTGTTGTTCCCACGAGGAGTATGTAAGTTCGTGCTTCTATTTCACCATGCCCCTGCTGATAGAGGACAAATCTTTGTTTTTAATTTATTTTATTACTCAAGATGTCTTATGGTGTAATGGTTGCAACTTTGTGTAAAAGAAAAAAACTTGGCGAATAAAAATAGTGGCGGAGAGGTTATTGCCAGTTCTTCTCTTTCGTTCGCCCTTGATTTGAGAACTGGCGGTAAATATTAGAAGCATTTAATGTATATTTATTTCTTTTGACGTTCTTAAGTGTACATAAAGTTACCTAAATGAATAACATAGCTTTGAATTTGAATTATCTTAAAAAATAAATTACATCGAATAACTTTTGAATAATTCCTTTGGCTCCCCAGTACCAACTCCTTCCACTTGACCGTGTTCAACGAAGAGCGGTTCGAATCGTCGACGACCAATCTCTCTCCGAGCGGCTTGATCCTTTGGCGTTGCGTAGAGATGTGGGGTCACTCTGCATCTTCTACCGCATTTACCATGGAGAGTGTTCAGAGGAGTTGTTCGGATTAATACCTGCAGCTGAGTTTCATTATCGGACGTCGAGGCAGAATACGAAATTCCACCCGTATCACCTCGACGTCCGCCGTTCCACAACTGCGCGATTTTCAAGGCAGTTTTTGCCGCGCACCACCACTTTGTGGAACCAGTTGCCCACTGAAGTATTTCCGAACCAATTCGACTTAGGGTCCTTCAAGAAAAGAGCGTACAAATTCTTAAAAGGCCGGCAACGCACTCGCGAGCCCTCTAGCATCGAGAGTGTCCATGGGCGGCGGTATCACTTAACATCAGGTGAGCCTCCTGCCCGTTTGCCCCCTATTATATAAAAAAAAAAATTTAATAAATCAATTAAAAATTGTAGTGTATTTAATGGTATTAATGTATGATAAAATTCAATGCGAGCATCACTTAAAAGCAATAAAAATAGTCGAATAATGAATAGTTTATAGAAATATTTGACGCAAGCAGTGAACACTGCTACAACTCCAATAGACTCAAATTGTAGTCAGTATACAAAAATCAAAAACCACGCATTCCGACATCCAAGTGTTAGAAGCAATTTGGCGGATTCGCTCCCTATTGCCTTTTCGTATTAATTTGCACTGTTTTCCTTCACAACAGAAAACCAGCCGCCTGTTCGTTCGCTGAGCTCTTTGTGAAAACGCCGCAAATGCTGAACGATGCGGAATTTCATTAATTTTCATTCGACCAACTTTCTGCTGCGGTCCGATGAGATACGTTGTGAAATTCACATCTAAGTTCTCTTGTACGGTTAGTCTAATTCATTTTTCCTTTTCCTTTTCTTTTTCTCATCATGAAAATGGATTGCAATAAATATAGATGCCGATAAGCCAAGCTGCGACTTTTTAATATTTACATATTTTACAGAATAGTACAATAAATAATTATAAAATATTTGAATAGGAATGTGGTTCGCAACAAATAAATATGAAAATATTTCTTTAACTTTCTTTTTTAAATTGGTTAACGTTAAACTGTTTATTGAGTGACCTTTTTGTTTAGGGGTAGTCCAGTTATAAGTCGCATTAGTAAATACATTGTTTACTTGCGATTAACGGATCCGTGAGAGCGTTTCCGTTCCAGGTTCGAGTGAGTGCATCAAGCTCAATTAGATTTTTTTAATATCATCTCGAAAGAAGTGGTCGACTAAAATATTTAAGTCTTTTTCTCATCATCAAGTTTGAGAGTTGAGATTTGTGAGGTAACTAAACTTTATCTGCATTACAGAGAATGAAGTGTTTGTGAACATTGAAAATATAAGGATGTCTTCAATAGCTCAAATTAAAACATAAACAAAAGTCATGGACTGTCGTCTTTTCATTTCCATCAAATAAATATCGGTTGCAGAACTAGACCAGTCAAGTGAGAAGCACATTTAAAACTAATCAACAAGGTATGGAGATAGAATGCACGAGTTTTGTCGCATCAGGATAAAGAAAAGACGAAAGCCATAGACGCCCATAATCGTGCCGTCAAGCAAAATTGAAAAACCATTCATAAAATTCATAAAAAAACGGCCTAAAACGTTTCTTGTGTTTTCAAGTGTTCCAATATCCGATTTTTTGTGGTTAGTGACTCGTTAAATATATACTATACTATTACTTTGTTTATGTTATTTCTGAAGCCTTATTTTGGGTTCGCGCTTCTTGCACTGTTGAAATTGTTTTTTAACGTTTATTTTAGAGGCCATCAACCTTGTCACCACCATATACTAAAATATTAACATCCATGCATGTTACCATTTTAGTAAATGTATGATAACTAACGTCTTCGTATTGAAATACTTATTTAAATACAGAAACCAATAGTCTCAATACTGTAATATGTGAGGAATATATTAATCCTATGTTTTATCTCGTTAAAGAAGAGTATTACCATGCTCCGGATCTGACGAATTAGCCTTGATATTCAATACATCAAGCTCAAAGCAGAATATTAGCTACCTCGCGAGGACTTTAATCCATGTAAAAGACTTTGAGAAATTAATTGGTGAGCAAAGTATGTACCTTGGACACTATGCCTTCTATTGACAAAAAGGATTGTTGGTTTATCGCCAAGCCGAGCTTGCTTTACTTTTACCTCCATTTTCAGCTATTTTAGAGCCAACAGGCATCGCAAGAGACGATGGCATGTGGCCAGGTGGGATGTATTTTATCTCTTGGAACACTGGACGAGTTTTGTTATGGGATGCTTCTGGTGTGGGCGAACGGACCTCGTCGGACATCGTCCTTTCGGACGAACTAAATATCTGGAGCGGCCACAGGCCTCTATAAGAGTTTTTCCTCCAACTTCACAGAGCACTGCACAGGCGTTAAATGAAGTGTGAAATTGGCGCCTGGTAGATGTAGTACTGATGACCCCAGAGCTGGTTTTTTCCTCGTTCAACGAATAAGTATCGCTAATTCGTTTAAACGATCAAGATGATCGCTAGTTCAATTTTTAAATAAATTCAAAGCGAGTGATGGTTTGTTTAAGATTCCACAACAGTTTGAATTTCGGAATTAATTATATTAGAATTATTGAAACAACATTATTAAAGCTTAATTATTTTCTCTCAATATTTATAGTCTTTAGAGTACGCCACGCTTATTACGCCACGTGTGAATTATAGTCAAAACCAAAGGCTTGATAGGGCGTTGCCAACCGTTTGATTGCCAATACGCTGCGGGCGAGTTGGGGTGAACTAATATAAACTTTGTACATATGAACCTATTATTATATTTACTATAAAGTTAATTAAAAGCCTTTTATAGGTACATAATTTCTTTCTGTATTTATTGGTTATAAAATAAAAAGTTAAGAAGCGCAACTTCTACGGGAGCTACGGTTGGCGTAGCTTGCTACATGCTAGCACACTGATTTTGCACTATAAATAACAGATGAATTGTGTTTAAGATGCGGAATTTATAAACTTTAATGATATAGTATATCGTCTTATTATCTGGCTTCTACCGAAAACATTTCATTTTATTGTAATAAAGTTAAATTATATTATTAGGATACGCCTCCCTTATAACGAGTTCGTACGTACCACTGTAAAGTTAGGTTACAATATTATACACGAAGTAATACTTGAAGCAAAACGTCGGCAGTGGTTTTTAAACTCCATCCCAAGTCAAATACACCTCAGGGTGGGTTCGGAGCTTTCGCTGGTTTACACTTAATTAACTAATATTTACTTTGGACGAAACGATTCCAACTCAGAAGTACAGCCACACCTGCCATCGAGCATTATCGTTGATAATGTCGCCGCGAATCCAATTTGGACGAAAACAATATTTTAAGTTGTATTTAGCGTTTGTACTTTTCGCTTTAGTTGTATAATGGGTTCGAAATTTTTCAAAAATATAAAATACAAGGTGCTACGTTCGCTCATGACTGTATTATACTATAATCACAGATATGTTCATATGCGATGAATAATAATAGCTTGTTAAAATTAAAAAAATATTACTTTGAAGTCACAAATCATATTAAAATTCGCTTCAACAAGGTTCAATTGAGTATTTACAATCCTCATGCATACTAGTCTTAACACGGTAAAAAATGATAAAAAGATAAAAAAAATTCTTACTCGAGATCCAAAAATTTTAAGTGTCGCCGCCAGATTTTTTCTAAAACGGTACAGTTAAGCCTAAAGTTTAGCAGCGAGATTTAGAAAAGCAATACTTGGCAATACAGTGTCTTAAATTGTCGTTTAGAGTTAGCTTGTGTCTATTGTTAGTTTCGAATGCTCATTCGGGTCGTTATTTTGCAATTTAAAAAACGTGCTGCAATCTAAGAGTGCATTTTCTCCATGAGGCAGGTAATCTGTAAGTTTTTTAATATCGTGTGTTAGCACAACAGATGTCTTATTTATTATACAACCTTATTAAAAATATCATTAAATTTTAAACTTTAACGTAAGAAGTTTCCTCTTATTAAGTAACAGACTGTGAAGTTTTTAATAATAAAAACCGAGTCATTTCTAGTGAAAAATTGCAAATTTTTTTGTTGGTGTACACGAATTTAAATAATTTAGCTTAGACAAACCATTTCGTACACTACCTCGTATTGTGAAGGAATGACAAGACATGTGTCCACCTCAAGCCCTCTTAGCGGATTCCGGGAGTTCGTGTATGTAGTTTGGAATTAAAAATTATTATTTAGATTTTCTAAATAATGTATTTGCACGACGCAATATTTGTTATAAGCAGTATTATTTGATATTAATTTTAAACTGTCCACACTAATGAACGTGGTTAACCCTCCACAATATATTACATACAAACCTTTTACCGAAAACAACCACAAACTTTTTTTGTATTTTTTTTATTGCACCTGGCATAAAGAACTTCACCGATCTGTTTTTGGTCAATCTTGTGTATGTTTTTGGTAAAATAAGAATGTTTATGTAATATCCAATGTTGACGGCTTTATTATACTTTACTTCACTGTACAAAAAATATTATCATTATGAACGTTACTTTTATATGTTAAAATCGTTATTTTCAGCAATTGTAAAGCTTCATGTTGAAATCATCATACACATTGTATAAAAACATGTTCACTCATTTTTCCTTTTGTTAGTCTCGTTGGAGTAAAGTGTTCCGTCGGTGTTTACGTGACACATTTCCATGCTTTAATTCAAGCGCTCTCCACTTTCCACCGCACACTTCTCATGCTGGAAAACAAATCATTATTTTCCTACATCAATTTATCGATTTTTGGAGAAGTAACGAGGAGGTAAGCATTGACAAGAAATTTGTTATGCAATATAAAATGAGCATTATCAAATAAAGAAGTTAAAACAAACATATAGATTAATTTTTAGTATTTTTATTAATACAATTATACAAAAAATGTCAAACGTTAACAAAAGGAAGGTCTGAGAGGACAAGTAAGTCTGTAACTCGGTTACTTGACACTTGAACTCAATCAAACGACGCAAAAACCGAGTTCAGAGAATCGGCCCCCTTGAAATCATGTCGTCGATGGACATTGTTCGCAGGTTGTCGAGTAGGTAAGTAGGGCTGCCTTTCGACTGTAATAATAACTTTCAATATTAAATAATATTTCACACACACCTTGGGCAAAAGGAACATATTCCGAAATGAATTCGGAAACGAGGTAAAGTTGACATCTTTAATTCTTAGAAAACTTATCGAAAAAGATATTTCTTTGATCATTAAAGATATTCATTTTTATTAGAAAATGAAAACTAGGAAAAAATGTGCAAGGGTGCTAGCCCTATGACGCGATCTATTTTTTCTGCAAACTCTCAGGATTAAGTATCTCCACGATTCGCTGACGCAGGCTGTGTCACAAAAACTACAATACTCGTCTGATGATCTCCTCCAACATAATAGTTTAATCCTTTGTGGGTTTTGTAGAGAATTCGCGGAACATATTTCATTTTATAACAAGTTCAAAGTAGGTAAGCATGACTGGCAAAACTTGCCAAAGTAATTTAAATTAGTGCCCGTTTCACTCATTACAGATGTATTATGGCCAATGTTTAATGATTTGAATTATATAATATATTTGTTATTAATATAGTTTATATTTTATTCCAATATATAAGTATATTAATGTGGACGAATAAAGGAATCGTACAAGATCTGTACAGTAAATAGTTATGATATTATTTTCTTTATTATTATAAGTAAAATGTAGTTTTACACACATGAATACCAAGCTTTACGCACTCACATTTAGAGATTCAACTACTGCATTTGTGTCATATGACTTTAATTGTACTAAGGTTTGTATATTAACATTAGCTTTCAATGTAAAAAAAATAATTATGATTTCTCTGTAAACTTAGTAAAAAGAACTTGACCTTCAACCACGTGCGGCGTAAATAATCTCACAGATAAATTGTCAACCACAAATTTTGCTTCAGCCCCGTTGATTCTATAAAAGTTTAATCCAAATGCAGAGTAAAATAGCTATTACCGAAAGCAATTACCTCGCGGAAGCCAATTGTAAACTTATTACGAACTTTCGCAATCTCAATTTTCCATACAACAAAAGAGTTTTTATTTCATTAAACAAAACAGACTCTACAACGGTCAACGGAGGCCGCAAAAGTGGGCAGCGGAATTCGCCAGCGCCAGCAATCTTATTAAAAGTTATCCCACGAGACATGTTTGTTTAACTTTATCCCTTGACCAGTATACACTCGTGACTCGGGATTGTGCCGGGAAAACTGTCCAAATCTCGGACAAGATTTCAAAACGTGGCACAACTGGCCTCAGTCTGAATTAACTTGTACGGTACAGCTACAAAAATGCTGGCTGTTTTGATAATGATGTAATAAAAGTTTTTTCAACATCGATCCGCGTATCATAAATGAATCGAACCTTTTAGATATGAGTTATTAATACTTATATTTAAAACTTAATGGACATTTATTCATTCATTATGTTTTAATCTAAATAAATAACAGGACTGGTACTTCAAAACTCAGATAATCCACGTCTAAGGAAATCGCCGGAGGTCACGAATACTGTAAATTGATAGAGTTTCGATTCTATTCGCAAACTTCTCCTTCCAAACTGAGAAATCAATTTCAAGTTTATTTACAAAAGTATTCAGTTTTGAAAGTCAAATTTTCAGTTGAAATTTGAATTAGTGGAAGTTTACTTTCGCTATTATATATTAGTATAAAATCTATAATTTTTTCAATTAATCCTTTCATGGGTTTATTAATTTATTAGATTAGAATAACATGATCTTTTATGTATTATTCAACTAAATTGGATATGTCGTGTGTATAGCGTAGCGAAGCGCTTTCACGGGTTTTATAGAATACGTTTCACAGATGGGGAAGGACTCGAGACCCAAGTATGGCAATTCTCTGGTAAAAAGGTTCTAAGCAGTTGAATCGATTATTTTATTTACTTAAATAGCCATTAGATAAAAAAATATATGTAATAGTCTAGGTAACATATAATTATTTTCTATTTTCGCTCTTCTTCTCTTTAATGCCCCCAATATTCTAAGAATTTAAATGTAAATTTGAAGATGTAGCGGAAAACGGTTCACTCGTCGAGTTTTTTCCAGGCAAATGAATGGAATTTTAATTAGAGAGTTGTTAATTAAGGTAGCTAAAGGATGCGCAGCTCAAGCCGTATTCAATGGTCATTTTTTTATCCGCTGTTTAATTTGAATACGGGGTTGGAAGTTAATTTTGTAATTAAAATCGGCGCCTCCTGAAACATTTAATAAACATTAAATATTACAGCTGAATCGAGATGCCCTTTGACTGTGAAAAATTAAGTAAGCTTCTTAATAGATGATCAAATTAATATTTAAATTTAAAATCCTGTATCCTGTGTACGTAACTTAACGTTATTATTTTAAGATAAAAACACTCAATGAATTGGTTGAAATAACTAGAGTAAAAGTAATTACAGATAAAAAATGTATCAGCATTTCTTGATATTGGTACGAACGATAAATATATAAGGAATTTTTTTTTCTCCTTGTAAACAAAAATGTAGATGCACTTGCATTTTCTCGGCGCAATTAAAACGTAGAGCTCGGAGCGTTTATTTAAAACGTTGGTCATCTATTCCGCCGTTACATAATCCTTAACTAAGAGCAGTCATTAGAATAATGCTGGAATTAAATGCAACTTCGCTGTTTGCTATCTTCAGACAGATAGGTATCTAGCGGTTTTTGGTACAGAAGGTGAAAAACAGTAGCTGGGAATGAGGCGATGTTTTTGATCTTCTCACACTTAAGCTTGTTTAACATCATAAGCAAATTAAAATTACCACCGTATATTAGTTTTATAATTTTAAGTGAATTTTAATAAATCTACAACACAATTTGTATTTTATCGATATTGTCAGGTTTAACAGCACTAGAAAATTGAGCGTAAATCTTTGCATTAGCTAAAAATACTGCAAGTTAAAGCGCCAAAGTTTGCGAAAAATACTTAACAAAAAGCGAACACTCAACGCCTTTTCCCGAACTCTTGTTTACACAATAAACACGATTCGGCCCGAACTGGCGAAAGGACAACTGTTTTTTCTGTCCGTTCACATTATGTAGATGCGTTCTGTCGAATTACTTTTTGGCAATAAATGGACCCGAAAGTCGAATAAAAAGCTTCATAGAAAATGCTTAGCGTAAGTTTGCGAAGACAGCTTGATACGATCGTGGTGCAAATGAAAAAACAAAGACAAATACTATGTTTTGTTATGTAATTCAGGACTTATTTCACATTTAAATTGATTTAATTTGTCGAATTATTGCATTTGACAGATTGATTCTCATCAATCAGATACATAGACATTAGATACACAAATAATCTTTTTTCCCGCACAACAGATATTTCTAGCGTGGTTTGATAATATAAAAAAGTGCTCTTAGACAAAATTTACATTATTTATGATTTTTCCACGTTTAATCTGTTGAAAAACAGTTAAAAAGCTAATAATACAGCATTGCGACGCCGTCAAACAGTCGTTGTAAACAAATTGTCGTCTCTGGCGAGCCCGCGTTGGAATGGGGCAGTTAAAAAGAAAACTTTCGTCATAACCATTATCGCCGTTACCATTCGGCCGCAGCTGGTGCGAATCAACTGTTTTTAAGATATACGGGAAAATTACATTGACATATTTTCCATATTTCTCAAATGTCATACTCCCAGTACAACCTTTTTGTGGGTGACATTTATAATAATTTGACTATGATTTATGGACTATAATATCTGGTCCACTATGCTCTCCTTCCACACGATTTAAATGTGTAGTTGACTTAAACATTGCACACTATGACTTTATAGATTTTTTTACAAAAATATACGTTTTTTCCTTATATATTCATGTTTAGTTCTTAATTTATTAAATATTATTCGTGGTATGTAATACGTAACATAAAAAATTGTATGATGTGAACATTACATCAGATCGCATCCCGTGCTCGTAGCCCGTAGCCCATAGGTCGTAGCCCGTTACGTGGCGCGTAGGCGGTCAGGCGTTAAACGGACCCTCATAAATAAGCCTTGCTCGCGATAAATGAATAATTAACGGCACCTAACCGTTTTATGGACGTACAAATACTGATATAGCACTCATGGTTTTACATTAATCGCGCCTGTTGAATTAAATATTACATTTAATAGTTCCAACGCTGTCCGTTTTATGAATACTAGAGTATATATTAGGTACCCTAATATGTTATGGGTATTCTGTATATTTTTTATTTAATTTCGTAGCCGGTTTAAGACGGGAGAATGGTTCTATTTTTCAGTTCGGAGGTTCATAAAAGGAAATGGCCAGTGAAGACTATGGAAGACTTATGGATGTGGACGTGGTGCACATGAAACCTAGGAGTATATCGGTTCGTCATGTAATGTAACAACATTACATGACGAACCGATATACCTTGCCGCCTTGTTAGGCAGCAGAGATCAGCCCAAACAGAACATTCTCCATAGGGCACTTTGTACAAAATGTAAAGTGACAGAATCACCCTGCGTAGTCGGAAATCGAAAAAACAAAGCCAATCAGTTATAGATTGAAGATTACTTCACCTGACACCGGTCCAGATACGTAAGTAGTTGTTTATAAAAAGCTATTTGAAGTAAATTAATTTTATGTAAGATCCTATATAAAATTGATATGACAATGAAACACGACACAAGAGATGCGATGTAACAGTGATTTCACTGCTATCATTCTACATAACGACGCCTCCGTTCAGCCAATTTATAGGGTCCACTTCGAATAGACGGGGGCTATTCAAACGTGAGCCGAATGGAATTAGATCCCTCACGTACAGGACAAATTGACTACATGCGTCGATACGGAATAATTGTTAGCCGTGATACTGTGAAAAACGTCAATCGCTAGATTCAAGTGATGCCTGAACACTGAATGTCGCAAATATCAATTGAGTTTTCGACATGACATTTCCAACGACCGCGACGATGCAGAATACATTTATTAAAATAATTAATCAATAGCTTAGCATAATATCTTATCTATGCGTTGTCAGCGCATAATACTCCACCGCAAACATAAATAAATAAGTATGTATTCATTTTTTTAAACTCCAAACTATAAAATGGTTTCGCAAGTAATATAAGAGTACGCACAGCGATGCGACATTCAAAGCTTTCATGCAAATTAATTTATAACAATAAAGATACTGTTTAAACAACTAACTTTAGCCGCGAGGCCAGAAATAAATTAAACGAGAGGCGACAGAAGGTGTGGCGACTGGCGAGTCAAGTTTTCAACTTTCCTTTTGAGGTCTGAAAATTGTGCAACAATGTTAACTTCGAGACTGTTCACGCGAACAGAAAGAAAATTCAAACTCATTTTAAGCAAGTATATTTTATATTGGAAAGTTATATTGTACATAATATTATTTTAAAATGGACTGTACTTTTATGAAATCAAGTTTTTCATTTAATTCTTGTCAATCACAATATGTGATCATAAGTCAGTGTTTTGATTATTACATCTGAGCTAAACACGTATACTACTATGCACATAGTACACAAAAGTAATTTATAAGCCTTAAAGGATTGTTGGCTTAATTGATGAATGATGTATGATTAAGTAGAACAGCTAAATAAAAGTTATGTATACGAGTAAGGATTGAACAACGCTACCGTGTTGGTGCTCACGTGACTGAAAATCAAATTACTCACATTGAAACCATTTATTAACACGCCCCACCTACTGAAGCTTAAAGTTACATTAGTGCCACGGATATGAAAATTATATTTCTAAAAACTGTAAGTAATTTTATCTGCATGAATAATTATCTCTTAATTGCTTATAAAAACAATATTTTATTGAAAAATGTAAAAACGTTGTTGGTCCCCATATCCACGTTAAACAACTTCACTCATTTTGGCTCAAGCTGTATATATGTGTATGTTAAATATATGTTATATATATTATTTCATTGCAGCATTGCAGCAGGATGACTTCTAATAGGCAACAAGAAGCGGAACGTCGTGAAGCGCATCACATCTGGCCCTTCTACCACATATCGATCACGACCGCTCTGTCAAGAGTGCACTGAATAAGAAGAAGAAGAATATTTTTTTAAATGGCTTTAATTTGTGCCAACTGGGCACAAGGTACTTCGCCAGTGTCATGTAGATGGAGAAGTTATGGTAATATTAGAGATTTTTTGGCGATTAAAAAGAGTGGCGGAGAGTTTATTGCCAGTTCTTCTCTTCCGTTCTATGCCCTTGATTTGAGAACTAGCAGTAAATGTAAAATTAGAATCATTTAATGTATATTTCTTTTTTTTGGCGTTCATAAGTGTACATTATGTTACCTATATGAATAAATGATATTTTGATTTGAAGGCACGAAGGAGATTGATCGGTGAAAATAATAATTATGCATCTAAAAAAAATAGTTGAAATTCGATTGTTAGTTTAAAGACAGCACAGATAACTCAAATATGAGTAATAAAGAAAAATATTAATATTATTTAATATGATTGTGTGTATTATTGTATTGTATTGAATGTAGCAGAAATTTACAAAGTTATTCATTAACGTTTGCGTGTCAGCCATCAAACTGTTTGGTTTATTACAGTCAAACAAAATTCGCACGTGAACAAAATGGCTATGCTTTTTCCCTTATACTGGGATTTTTAAGAATTAACACTAGCCATAAAGACACCGCTAAGGGTTCATATATCATGCATAAAAAGTTTAGATCACGATAAGAATTCCTTGTATAATTTATCAAATAAAAATAATCTATGACATTACAGTAGAGAGGAATATAGAAACGAGCAGTAGAACTAAATCTGAATTTTAATTAATCCAACGAGCCTAACTAGCATCCAAGTCATATACATAAATATAACACATTAGTTCCGTTCCAAAGATAATAACTATTTTTACGGAAGGTCACGTTGAAAGAAAACGAGAAATATATAATTTTCATGATTCTCAGAAAAAGTTCTACACTATTAATCATGTCTTCGTTTAATTATTTAGTTTCTGAGATGCCAAACGTTAACTTTTATCAAAATAATAACGAAACAGGTTCTTTATATGTTATATTTTTACTATTTTCAACAAAAAATGTATAATATTTTTTAACATCAAAATCTTAGTAAAATAATACAATTTGTTTAAATGCTAAGGCTTAATTAATTGAATTTAATCACAGTGTGTTAATTGTATTAAATACTTTGTTTGTTTGTTCCCTTTTATAAATCTTTTTGTTATATAATGTATCATGTATTCCATCTGTGGCTATATCCTCAGTGTATTTGTTTGCTATTATATATAATTTAAGTTAGCTGTCGGAGTACAAAATAAATAAATAAATAAATGCTGTGCGATTAAAACAATATTTAACTACTATAATTGTTATTAAACTATGTTATATATTTCTTAATTGAATTGGAAGCAACTCAATTGAATATTGCTTGGTACGTATTTAAGTCAATGTGTTTGTTCTATTTTTATTATTAAGCGTTTAATTTAACAAGACCAGGATTGATTCTATTCCCTAATTCGAGAATATGACTTGTAACATTGTGATGCAGTAAACAATTAAAAACTAATATTTAAAACGTTAGAATTATCCTTAAACGAATGGATTTCTGCGGTCCCTTTATATAAAATGGTGAAAATTTTATGTCAGCGGGGAGTGATTTAAAATATTTCCGACGTATAATATAAAGGACACATATTTAACTTAGAATCTTAAATCATGTATAAACTAAGGCAATTAATCTGAGACTCTATATACATTATACAGGTAATAAATACGTAGACTACCCGATCAAAGGGTTTTCTATGCAACCAAAATGTCGTAATATCTCTCAAACAAACGAGCCACAGTTAGCCCAACGACTGCATTAATCACCATTGTACTCTCGCCGCCAGCGTTTGTACGATTTATAGTTACAACTAAATGTTTTGTCGAACTATTGTAATGAGCGGAAGTTGGGATCGTTGGTAGCTATGCTCGCTATTAAGCAGTAGTTTACATGAAATAAGAATATTTATTTAAATTAAGAACTGTAAACAATCATAGGCCACATTGGAGTTCAGCAACCTTTATATTTATTATTATGAATTATTAAAGAAAAAATTGTTTTTCTGAAATAATAGAAAATCAAGCACAAGAACTGTCGGAACAAAGAGCGTCTAGCCCTCTCCTATTAGACTGAGATAGCTTCGATCTCTCGTTAAAACACAGTCCGCCCCGGCGAGGAAATTAAGGAAAAATACAGAGTATGCAAACAATGCTCGGGAGAAATATCGAGTGTTCCTTCCTTTTGTCATAAGCAAGGCGATAGTTGTTCAAAGAGGTACGAAGCAGTTATTCAAACTATGATTTATTAGTCGAAGCGTTAAAGTATTGTAGCTAAGATATAATATTCCTATTTAATAGCTTTGCACCAGATTTTATCACTAATATAGTTAATAAAGTTACATTTGTCTCTTAAAATCTTGTAGCACATTTTTACAAACAAATTAGACTCAATTTATCTGAACTTAGTTTAAAAATAAAATAAAGTTAGAATAAGATAAATAAAGAATGCAGTTTAGTTTCACTAATTCTTACTATATAGCTTAGCCACGTATATGAAACACAAACCTACCAAATATACCAAAGAGCCATTACGAAACCTCCAAAGGCGGGCTCATCTGAATCGAGCGAGGTCTATAAACAAGAATAATTAAAAAGGACAATACAAAGACGTTAGTAATAAATTTAACAGAGCCGTCTCACACGGTCCTAATTTACGATAAACAAAACAGTGGCTCGTAAGATACGAAGCAAGAGTAACCTAGCGTCGGCGGCGGTTGGTATAAATCAAGTGTACAATGCCAGCGCTTCTGTACTGTGTGAAAGTAGATTGATATAGTGCTACTGTGTTTTAAAGTTTTCTTAATTGTTTTTACAATAATTAAAATATGAAAACGAAAACGATTTATGATTATATATATATATTATGACATTATTAAAACATATATAAAATTTACAAATTGTAAGCTTCGTGTCCAATAAAATAGATACTTAATCACGTTACTATGTAGTAATTCTTTACGGCAATTCTAAGTATTTGCATAAAATGAGAGAATTTATCTTACATTAAATAATATAACTGTGAATGATATAATGTGGTATACCAGTTTAACTATGGAGTCATTAATGAGATGTGGAAGCGCTGGCTTTAGCGTTACTTCCGACAAAGTCAGTCGACCGTTCACTCGATAATGACTGAGTTAGTATATCTCAAACTGCGCTTTGCCAAATTTCAGTAGAACAAAGATTATATTTTATTTCGAACAACAAATATATCATACTTAAATATTATTATTATTAAATAGGACATCGATGCCTACCATACACGTTAATCAGTTTATTACCAATGAACTGAAAATAATATTAAATACGTATAGAAAAACCAAATAAACAAGTCAACAACAATTTCTCGATATGAGATATTATTAAATTAAAAAAAATATCATTATATTTTAATTTTTACAACAATTTTATTTTAAATGGCGGTTATTAATTGCCTTTTTGACATAAAATCGTCATTTGTTATTTTTAGGTAGACATTCTCAGTTAAAGTAGTTTACACACAAAATAACGGTTTATTGAAAACAGAATAATTGATAGCTATAATAATAGAATAAATGGTTACACATTTGTAGGTATTAAAGTATTGAAATAAATTAACTGCTTTTATCCAAATTAACGATTACAAAATTATCCTAATTTGTTGTTAGTGACACAGTGTTATTTTTCCAAAATAATTATAGAATAAATATTTACCAAGTCTTTAGATTGCAGGTGAATCGTGAATAACTGCCGTGTCTTTGACCCAAAACAACATGACTTCCTGTACCTTCTAACCTGCACTTTACCAGCGTCGTGGATTCTTGCTCAAGACACAATAACGATATTATTTCGAATCCAAAATAAGTAGTTAAGTGAATAAAATACACAATGGGAACCGTAACTTGATCCATTCACTCGTCTACAGTTAACGAAAAATGGTGAAAAACGAACATTTTATAGCAAACCCGCGGCTTGAAACGTTGGGTGCGATATTAGTGGAGTTACTTTCAGTGATTTGTCAGATTCCGACAAAAAACAGTCAGTGACCGATGGTCGTTAGGCCGTGCCAGTGATGACTTCGGTTGGATTTTTTCATCAATTTACAAAAACATGGGACTGCAACACGACTATACATTGTGATTTTCACAGAAACCTGATGATGCCTGATGGGCACTTTTGTTATGTTTTTAATTTGAACAGAGTCTGAGTGGAAAGAAACCCGTTGTCGTGGAATTTGAGCGCATAGCAGTGCTAAATTACGTTCTCTTGTCATTCTGATTGCAGGGTTACGCCATTATATTTTTCAAATTACAAATGAAATAAGTTCGCATAATCGCCACGCCGATTCTCTTTCCACACAGTATTTAACGTTATATAAAATATTTCTTATACAAAAGACAGCTACACCAAAGAGCATATAATCTAGTCGCTGAAGTATGATAACATTCCCTATTTTCTAGGGATCAGGGCCACAACAATTATACCAAGAACTGACGCATATCAAAAATCGTTGACAGCTAAAAATACGCCAATCACACGATGCATTAGTGCTTTCAGCATTTACCATTGGAAGCGGAAATAAAAGCGAATAAGCAGCAGTCGGGTCCACTAATTGACATGTCGAGTGAAAAGGCACTCGCGCAAGCTGGAGGTATCGCCTTACTAAGCTTCAATCCTTTTAATAAGGACTGAATTAATTGAGCATTTTAAACAGACGCGATTTTCAAATAATTTCTTCAATAAATTGTAACTAACGGATTTTGATCAGCGAAGGTCATTTATGTTATTTAAAAAATAAATGTGTTAATTCAAAGTTTTAATAATGTTCCAAAATAAATATTTCTTTCGTTTCGGATTATAAATTTCGTTACGAAAATATGGTGAAGAGTCATACATTACAGTCTATTGATAATGACAGTAATTAAGAGTGTATAAAATTAAATCTATGGCATATTCTTTTTCCTAGAGTAAAAAGTTTTCGCTATTGACTACACTACGTTTTCAAGAATACCACGAATTCAAGACTAAAAAAATGTTTAACGTTTGTTTTATTCACTATTATAATCCTAAATTTTATTTTACCAGTGATATAAAATCTCCTTTTGAAAACTATTGTACTATTATTTGGGACATTGACCCGTCTAATTTGCACTTATATTTTTTTCTATTGTCACTTGTAACATAATTTACCTGAACACAATACGACCCCACAGTTTGAAACGAGCTGTATTTCACGTAGATATATCTGCAAGGGGGACTTTACATTCAATTCCGGCAACAATACGCTGTTTTTCGCGTAAAATACCCACTTAAATATAATGCGGGCGATACCGTGCCGCTGATACGAGCTTTTTATTTTATTTTACCATTTCAACGACAGGTGGTAGCGATTATTTTTTTTATGCTAGACGAAGCTTCATTTTAAAAGGAATCAAATACACGGGAGTATTAATAAAAAATACGTGTTAATATTTGAATTATCAACCAGTGATAATAAAAACCAACCGACATGTAAAACAAAACTTATTTAAAATTAACGAAAAACAATTGAAATTCCAATTGATTTCACTTATATTTTTACGTTACTTATATTCAAGTTTTACCATGTTCTCTATTCCCTGATTATGTTGTTAAAATGTAGACCGGCAAATGAAAAATGTAGTATGTTAATTTGACGTGAAACTGAATTTTATCCAGTTTTAAATTAGTTATTTATTATAAATTCCACATAATAAAATATCGTTATTCAGTTCTAAAGTGTAGTTAGTTCTATAAATCTCTGTTTTCCTACTGAAAATAATTCCTGGTAAACGCTGTCAGTTTATAAAATAAACGAAACCTACAAGTCCCCTAAAACAAATGTTTTAAGTATAAAATAGAAAGATAGTTTGCAATATACAACAACAATATTTCATGCAAAACATACAACAATGCAACTTTATGTTATTAGATCGTTTTGAATGTTTTTTGACATACTGGTGTGCATGAACCTACGTATAAATGAGATATAAAACTGAAGGCTCCAGATACTAATTCAGCCACGTAAATCTGACTCGAGATATTTTTTAATTGAAACATAAGTGTAAGACATGTCTATTTTTATGTTTAATGTAGTATGTTTTTGTTATAGGTCTAATTTTCTTACTATGTTTTCCATCATCGTGCGTGCATGAGTGTGCACAATGCACACATAGTAGGCTAGTTCTCAGCCGCGATTTGAACCTACGACCTCAGGAATGAGAGTCACTCGCTCAAGGCACTACGGCACTACCTCTAATGTATATGAACCAGCAGTAAATAAGATATTTTCCAAAAAAATTAACCGGAAGTATCGTATCGTTGTATCGTAGTACAATCGGTATAAACCGGATGTAAAAAATCTATATAATATTTATCCGGTTATAGTATCGCACAAAATCCGATACTCTACAAAATAGTATATGTTCCTCTCTGACAGAGCAAAAATAATTTTTCATCATAACTTGGGTGGTTCCAGTCATTTACCGTTGTCGTTTTACAACAATTTATTCAGGCGTCTCGAGATGCCTTGTGACTTCGTTGTGTATGCTCCGGTTTAATGATGTAAGAAATATGAGACCCTGTTGTCGACGTTGCGCGCTAATATTACATAGAGTTGGCCCGCTACGTGTTCCAATGGACGAACTGTTCCTTAGAGTGGCTTGCTGTTTCAAATCTCTTCACGATTTGTAGATAAATAAGCAACAGTTTATCAACATTTGTAGATAAATAAGAAAAAAAAAACTGAATTTTTAAGACATTGATTATAAAAAACTTGCTGCTTTTTTAACTTATATTTTCCATCGATATAAGCTCTACACTAGCCAACAACACCCGTACACCGCATCGCAAGTTAATGATACAAGCGACTTGCAGATGAAATTTCGCGGTACTCATAGCGCCCTCTCCCGGGGTCACATTACGTTAATCAGTTCTAGGGGCTTCGGGGGCACTTCGGAATATTGTATACAATATGGCTTTAGCTCTGGGAAAACGAGAATGCTTATCTAATAATATCACAAGCTACATGTATGGCGTTCATTAAGGAACGTGGTTCTTTCGTTTTAATTTCATATAAAATCTGAATCCAGCAGATATTATAATAATAAAAAATCTGTTGTTAGGTTGTCTGTAAAGTTGGTTTACTGACGATAGTTAACGTGATAACTTCATAAAAAGATACTGATACTGTTTGGATTTTTCAAAAGAAAATTTTAGTTTTATTTTTTATATCCATACAAAACATCTATCAAATTTTAAAAATAAATATATATTGTAGGGATATAAAGAAGAAGGTAAATGGAAATCGCAATTGAATTGATCAAGTTACATTTATTTGTACGCATAAAGGTAATACGAGGTAACGACGCACCGCAAGGTAACGCTGCATGAGTCATGTTTTTTGTGCTTGCAGCCGGCTCCATCGAATTTTAAGACGTTGTCACGTCAAAAAAATAAATAATATTAAAACTTTATTCATGGAATAATATGTTGTAACTTGTAAATTCATTTAACTCCCTTTGTTATGGGTATTTAGATAACAAATATTCCGTTTTACATGGTAAATACATAACAAATATATAACAATAGCAATATAGTTATACTAGTGACCCGCCCCAGCTTCGCACGGGTGCAATGCTGATGAAAAGCAGGTTTTTATTATGTATTGTTATTTCCGTCGCTGGAAAGCTCTGAAAATATACGCGTTCGATCGCTACTAAATAAGCTGTAATGGGCTGTATAGATCTATATTAAATGAACAATGTATTCAAGGTATTTCATTGGTTAAGGATTAATGCTGTATTGGTTAAAATCGCTTCGAAAATTAGCCATTATTTGTCGTAAAAAGTAAATGACAAAATAAAGTTATTGTGGGTTATCCATAAGAGATAGACATATACCATCACGGACTTTTCTGTAGGTCTTTTCAATGTGTACAATACTTAGTATATTATTTTGATAAAACTCGTAGGGTTCACCCTGCGTTTGCAATGTAAGCGGAAAAAATTTAATTATTTACGACATCACATTAGAAACCTCAAAAATAACAGTACTTTTCCACTATTTAATGGATGTTATTATACATATGAACTCTTGAATCACTCTATCTAATAAAAAATACCGCATCAAAATCCGTTGCGTAGTTTCAAAGATTTAAGCATACAAAGAGACATAGGGACAGAGAAAGTGACTTTGTTTCATACTATGTAGTGATAAAACCAACTTAAAACAGTATTAATATACGACAATGTATATATATATATATATATACACATACATATATATATATATATATATGAGTTGGAGTATGAACAGCTTTTGGAATGTTTTAATACTTATTTTTGGATAAAAATATCCGATCACACTTCAATTATAGCGAAAATATATCAAACTCCCGCGGTGTTACTTTTCACAGGGGTCCGAACGCACAAATTATTCTCCGGGGAGGGGTTCGGACAGGCAAGAGGGTTGTAGCTAATCGTAGTGATTCGTTTGAGCATTTAGACGTGTACCGAGACCAAGTGTGCGGGCAGATTAGGGGTTCACTGTGAATAATTAATTTTATTCCACTCTTGAATATTTTATGAGACTTTAAATCAATTATTTCGTGACGCCGTGGCCCTAATTAGATTATTCACTAATAACAGTGACACAATAAGGGCCCATTTTATTTATATTACAAAAAATATATAAATGAATAATAGGCTGATAAGTAATTTTCAACAATTTGCAACATTAGCTCACATTACAATCGCAATTTTTTTACCGTAGCCTGTACCAGTTAGTACCATTGCGGTGGTGGAATCAATAATAGGAAAAGAATAAGTTTACTTAAAATTTAAATATGATGTTAATGCAGTCCTCTCACCCTATCCCTCCGGCATTGTATCTTGACGAGGGAGACGGACATATTATTACTCGGAACATAAGCAAGACGGACACATTATGACCGCCGCTTGCTCCCGAGATCCGTACTCGTTTGATAAATACGACTTTTGTTCGTCTACGAGCGCACCTATTAATTCGTTACTTATTTACTTCAAAATAAGCTTTGCATGCCGAGTACAATGACCTCTCAGTTTTATCTGGAAAATTTCTATTATATTTACTACTAAGCCAAAACAGTTATTAATTAACTAAACTGTTATTTAGGTTTCACTCAAAATACCAATAGTTATTATATACTGAAAATTCATATTTCATAAAATTAGCCAGGACCAGGAGTTCTGTTACTTTTTATCTTTTCCTTAAGGACGTTATACAAAACGCAACAAACATAAAAACTAGAAATTTATCAGTGAAAGCATCAGTTTAGCCATTTATTTATTAAAAATTGTATAACTCAACTCAACTGACGACTAAACGTACGTTGGTTATGTATGGTATGGTTAAGTTTAACTGAAAATTTGACAATTAAAAGTTTTGACGTTGATCGTTTGATGTCTTTATTTTTTTTTATTTCTCTTGCCGATATTATCATTAATCAGCCCTAATAAATTATCTACGCGCAGTTTGGGGGCAAAGTGAAGGGACAGTTTCTAACTACGTTGATTTAGTCACTAACTGACATATCAAAAGATGTGATTCAAACTGAACAGTGAACAGAACAGAAATTCAAAGATTTTATTGTTATTATCATAATTCATTTAAAAGTATATTTTAATAAATCAACAATATTTTTTCCAAATTAAATGACTTTTCGACCTCCACATTACATATGAACGGACATTACACTGGCAAAAAGTGTAGTTATTTTTGTAATGGTGTATGCAACTTTTATTTTCTTCTTTTTTCTTTTTTTTTATCGACTAATTTATGTGAAGCAACATCACTACTTTAGCTTGCCACCAAACTTAGCGTTATATATCGGGGTCTAATCATGACCAATGCCACGACGAAGGCGAACGAATATTTCCCGAGAACGCCGTGATAGCAATATTTTTTTGTATTTTTTAAGTCTGAAATTTTGTATATAAGATGTATGTACATTGCCACGTCTGTCGGGTCTGATAGTTAATACAATATAAACAAAAAGCTCT
Source organism: Pieris mannii (assembly GCA_028984075.1). Taxonomy (NCBI): domain Eukaryota; kingdom Metazoa; phylum Arthropoda; class Insecta; order Lepidoptera; family Pieridae; genus Pieris; species Pieris mannii. The sequence continues at coordinate 12,265,446 of CM054785.1, forward strand.
AAAAAATAAAGTAGATAAGGTAAAGGAGATCCCTTGCAGCCTTGTTACTCGAAACAAGTCCCAAATCGATCTTACAACTTGTCAAAACGTCGTCTCAATGAAAGCATTTTAAAAGCAGTCGAAAGCTTTTAAAAAATTTGAAGGCGTTGAAGGAACAAAAGAAAATACACTCCGTATGAAGAGAAATTCGTGTAAAAATTATGTCGAGAAGATTTCAAAACGCGCGCCAGAAACTGGTATTCGGTTTAAGTATAGTATACTGTATGCATATTTACTTATAGTAGAAGTTTAGAACATATCGTAGATTATTATAACATCCACCTGAAACAAAGAAAACATTATTTTAGCATAAAAATAAAACCATTAAATTTGAACCTGTAGGTATCGCTAATAATCGGCAAGGAAGATAGAGTGCTTAATAGAGGAGAGGCCGAGAGAAAAAGTCGGCGTAAAAAACTCTCGGTACTATTTTAAAAAAGCAAATCATCAAAGAACACTTATTTTAAAACAAATATAGCAAATTAATTAGAAGTACCTTGCCCAGCACTAGTCCCAGGCCTTTTTATCAACTAGATAATCGCTATCTTTATAGTAAGCCTTTTTACAGAGCTTTTCTTTGATACATTTCTTAAAATTATTAAAAGGCAGAGATAAAACAGCCTCTGGGATTTAATAAAGAAGAGTATCCCTTTTCCCAAAATACAATTACTAATTTAAGGTAGCCTAGTACGGGGAAATTGCAGCCTGCGAGTTCTTATTCCTCTACTTCCGAGTTTTAACATTGTGCGTATGTATATTCTAGGAAATTTGTCACTATTTTTATTTATTTTTGTATACATACATAATATTTTCATAAATATATTGCGAGGGAAAGGATATTAATTTCCGTGAATTTATCTCTCAGAGATTCCCTACATTTTAAATTATAGAATAGCCCTCATCTGCAGAATTAAAATAGTTTCGACATCAGCAGCATGACCCCATAATAATAAGTCATAAGTCATTAAGCTGTGAAAGTAACTAAAATAAACAAGTCTAGCTGTATCGACATCAGTCAGTGAGCGAATTTTTTTATCCGCGTTAGCTGCAGAACTAAGTCTCTTCGCCAATCCGTTGATATGAGGAGACCACTGAAGTTTTTAATCCATGGTGATTCAGAAGAAATCATCATTTCATGATTCAATTCCTCATTATTTATAATTGGCCTAGTATCCATAACCCTTGCATTTTATGCACAAAATTTAATGCATTTTGTTTTTTTTCATTAAGCAGTAGGTGGTTACTCATACTTAACCAATGAACAATCAAAGAGAGTTGTTCACATCGTCAAAATTTGTTATTTGTCGTTTTATTTTAAAAATCAAGGTCGTATCATCCGCAAACAAAACTATCTGATGTTTAATCTCTACCATGAAGATCATTTACAAATTCATTTATACAAGATCATTTAAACAAGAAAGAGGAAAGGGCGGAGAGTTGAGCCCTGTGGCAAAACTATACTATTGCATGTATACTATATATATATCTACTATTGCAAACAAGAAATTAAATCACAATACTGGCGCAGCGTTTGAACTTGGAACGACATCGGGCAAATGAAAATTTAACCGCATCTGAGAACACTGCGAGTTGTCATTAATTATTCATTAATCCTCCAACGATTTAATGATTACAAAATAGAGGACGTCTGGAGTGGCTTGTAGTCGACCGGCTCGGGAATCGCGATTTGAATTCCCGGAATCACGGGTGTAGTGTACAAAAGTTATCAGTTACTAACAAGAGATGGGCTCTCGGCACGTACCATTTAAGACTATCAAATTACATTTGTATGTACTAACATTTTTGTTTTAATGATGAATAAATAGAGAATCGAAAAAGCAAGTCAAGTTTATAAAACTCAATATTACGTATACAGAGTTTTATAAACTTGACACTTCTTAAAAATTTGTGAAAATTACTTATCCAACCCATAACTATTTACAACTGCTTGTGCATATTCTGTGGCATCGTAGTACAGCCTTGTGATTTGTATTAACAATAAACATAAATAATTTTGTTGATTCAGGAGGGAACGGAAGCAATAAACGTTTACTTTGAATGGGCCACTCGGAATGTATTTACATAGTGTTGTTTTATATTAAATCATTATTTACGTCTGTTTTAAAATAAGTACAAGGCAAAGCTATACTGTAGGGTTAATAAAGATAAGAAATTAATTAAACATTAAAGATTTTAGGTAGGCAATAACCGAAAAAAATAAGCCTGGACACCCCTTGTTCAGTAAAAAGTCATAAGAATATATTCTCAGTGGAAATAAAAAAATATATGGAGAGGCAAGCAGAGACTTTACATATAATATTATAAAAATCAATGAAAGTTTTAGTTTCGTTTTTTTTTTTAATTATTTGTATGCGTTATGACGGAACGACTTCTATAAATTGTAATTCGCGCGGTGATAAAATATGTCTGCTTCAATTTTCACTACAGAGCTGATTTATCAGGTTCATGCTCCTCCATATTCTATGATTGGGCTTAGGTGAGCTAAGATCAAACAGGGAACTTCTATTAACGATTTTGCTATGAGAAAATAGCTAAAATATTGTTTTAGCGGATCATCGTGTTTCTGTTTGTTTTAAGCAGAAAAAATAAAGATGTTTGTAGAAAGTGTCCATAATATACACAACCAATTGGGTTTGAACAAAGGACTGCGCGACAGAAGGCCTTCTGGGCATCTAAACAAACAAATCCGAACTGACCTTGGAATAACTAGCTCCTCGTAACCTATTTCACCGGTTATAGGATGCAGTAGATGAAAAGACTTTTTTAAAAGGAAATTTTAGCTTTATTAACAATTCATATACAAAGCGTAATCATAACTGCGTCGAAAAATAAAAATTGAAACCGTTTAAAAAAGATAAACGAGACATACTTATCATCACTTCTAATTGAATAGCGCTAGTTGAAGACAATTTACATACCAAAGAGAAATAATTAAGTATCATCAAGCTTGTGTGTTCAATGGTGAATATGCCAAAGACACAGGTATACTAACTTAGCCGCTGAAGCACTCGACAAATATAACGTAATAATACAATAGTGACTGTAGATCGACACAAGCGAAATTTATACATTTATATTCACTTTTAAATAGAATTTTTGAATGGTAAGATGCGGAGGTCACAAGTCGTAAATTATCGCGGTCTGAATAATGGTGGCCACTTTTCTCCGAGACGCGTTTCCCCGTGGGAATGCGATGAGGCAAGACTTCCGACACAGAATATATTTAAGAAAGTACTTTTGGACTTGTTTTCGACGTATGCGTATATAATGTAGGGTGATTTGGTAAACATTTTAAAATACTTTTTTATAGATCCATTTAATTTTCTCCAGTAATTTTTAAAAGTATTATTAATTACTTGATAAGTAAACTTCACCAGAATCTTTAAAGTAAAATGTTTAATATGATTAACGCCTTAAGTGATGAAATAATTTAAATATCAAGTAGTCCCACACACCAATGTATTTCCTCTACCGAGTCTCATCTCGCAAAATGCTCTTAGACAACGCATAAATCAGAAATGCCCGCTACGGAACGTAATAAATGACTCGCTCTAATGGCCAAAGTATTATTTATATAGGAAAACTCCAAGCTAATTTAGTGGAAAGTATTTTGCGTATCAACTTTCACACTCAACACTCAAGTATTTATCGCCGTTATATATATTGAACGACGCCGTGTATACCACCATCCCCTTCAATAGTTTTAAGTAAGGCTACCAAGTTGAGTTCAAGAATCCGCCGAAAAATACAAGAAAAGCTTTCAAATACACATTTTAATTTGTTACGTAAAACACAAAACACACAACTAAATTCGTTTTGACCGTGTAAGATAAGGTGTGTATTTCTGTAAGCCATTCATAACATTATTTAAGTATTAGGCACTTCAATCAAAAATATTTTAAAAACTTTTATGGAATATTTAATCTTGATGAAATGATGGTTTCAATTTATTCTAGGGAGTAGGTATATTTCCAATTGCCTTTAGTTGTGAAACATGTACGAGTATTTTTTATCTTATATTATCGCTATAATACTTTCTCCCCCGGTTCTTAAAAGCGAAAACTTTGAAATCCTGTATATAGGGTACCGACTTCTTCCCCTTGTAAAAACTTATTTTACTGCTCTGCTAAGAGTTTAATGCGCGAGACGAGACTGAGCTAATAAAATATAGATTTGGCGAAATTGGGTGAACAAATACTTGATACTTCAACTTTGACTGCGCGAGCTATATTCAATAATTAAATTAACATCTTATTTTCTGAAGACTTCCAAATCTCATCATATTTAAGACGCTTTTAACAGCTTACGACATATTTACATCGTTATCGTGCCTATCAATGTTTTTACCACAAAAATGAATTCCAAATTATCATTACTTTGGTGACAATTTACTTTCATCGGTAATGGATGACACAACTTTCGCGACGGACTAATAACGCTGTGATCACGTACTGACACATAATAAGGAAAACTTTTATACATAAAAGTCCACAAAAAGATTTGGTACTTTCGCGTTGATTAGGAAAGTTTGATCGTACACGCTCTCAAAGTCCTGCTAATTCTACGTCAGGCGATTGAATTTATTAATTCCCTAAGTTACGTAGTAATACAGGCATTTAACAAGTTTGATACAATTTAGATTCTTCTATAATATATCTCTATCATTAGCCTTGTCTTCGATATTATTTTTGATAGACGGTATGTGCTTCATATGGTTACTCAAAAACATGTAATGTGGTTATTATAAATTCTAAAAGACTGCTCGAAAAATCGCTCACTTACTGCAGAAAATGTATTTTGGGGATTTGGGATCATTAAAACACGTAATTTACATTCAGTTATTTAGGACCTTGACAAATGAATTTCCACTTGAATCGCAAGCAAGAACCCCCAATATTGTCACAGCAGTACAAACTAATTATCATAAATTAGGAAATAATACAGTAGGAACCCAAACTCATAATTCAGTCAACATCTTCGGAGTGTTTGCAAACGCTGTACAAATTACAAATATTGATAGTCCCATAAATTATCTTCAAAGCCCCGTAAGCGCCGCAAGTCTTATAAGACCCGAGAGCTGGAACTTCGTGGATGTCAATAGGCGAGCGATATTAATTGAATCCTTGATTTATTCGTCTACTCGTACCTTGATCATAATCGACTTATGATAATAATATTTACTTTGATACTTTATTATTAAATTTGGTTAAGGTTTTTTAATAACCGTTAGTTACCGCTCCAACCATCATTAGGAATCTTGAACCAGGAGTTCTAGGTTGTATAGCTTAATTTATAGTTTGTTGGTACTGGGCAGAATACCAAATCGTATGTTAAGAAGGAAGGAAGAAAGTTGCGACGTACCTAAAATCAAACAAAAAAGTTGACACGAGAATGTCTCTGCCCTATAATCAATTAATTCTAACGATATTGGTACCTGTATACATTTTCTCTTTACTTTGCCCAAGGGCATTTAATCATCCAACGTTGCATGTTCGTTAGTACTTACATACACTTTACCATGGAGCTGTATTTAATTTATTGAGATTGAGATTTTTTCCAAGCATCATGAAAATACGATATTAATTGGTACTAAAAAACAATTCGATAACTTTCAATTGTTTTGACCACCATTTGTCGACGAATAATCGAAATCCAAAAAGAAAATAAAAATCTATTGAATACTAATCGATGGTAAATTAATATTACTTTTGTTCTTTACTAATTTAGTAAATTATTTATATTAGTATGAATCCTTTAGCAAAAGTTGGTCTGAATCCCATTAAAAAGTTGACATAATTTATTAATTTAAAATCAATGCAGCTTGTTCAACTGCCAGTCGTTACGGACAGATTGACGTGTAGTAAAATTTTATTTAAATTCAATATTCATATAAAACAGCTTAATGCGTCGGTGGCGAGTCATCAATGAAACGTGTTCAATATTCATTTTATTGTTTCGCCGCTTTTAGAAGAAAAACCTATGTTTTATAGTATATATATCGTATAATAATACGATTCATATACTAGTAATTTCATGTCTCTACACTGTATATATTCTATGTGTATAGTGATTTATGTTTGCACTTAAGGAAATAAGCTAGAATAAATCTAGGAAATGGTCATAAAGAGAACGAAGGGACTGTTTAAGGGCAGCTGTAAACCTAATGCGATAATTTAAGACCACCTCGCGTCTCAGCCGCTCTAACATAAATCTACCGGTACGTGCTACTCATCTACTAAATAATATATTATTAAATTTCATCTTTATATTTTTTAAGCATTAAAAAAGATCAATGTTATAAAGTTACGCTTGGTAAAAATGTACCGCAAATTATTTATAACACAAGAGTGAACGCAAAAGTCCGCCTGAAACAACAGCTTAACGCACAAATCCCCATTTCTAACTTAACTTTTTAACAAAAAACGTAGAGTACGCAATGTTTTCCGACACCTGCCTAGCCGCGTCGAGGGAGAACAGAAAAAATATTATGAAATATATGAAAAAGTAATAAAAAAGCGACGTTGCCCAAACAAAAGGAGGCCCGCGGGGTTGTAACTTACAGCGGCGACCCTTTTGTTAGTGTGACGTTGCTAAATCCACGCCGGCGCATATTATTTACGAGAGGGTCGACGGACGCCTCAGGTGAGATTTTGAATAAAACAAATAAAAATGATAATCATATTTGCACGAAAATGAAAATAAATTAGTCTCAAATTGGTAAACTTTTTGCGTTTCCTTATAGCAGTTCATTTCTTTTAACGGAAACACACCCCACCCACAATACACCCACAACTGAATTGAAGTATCTCTATTGTGACCCATTTAATGGAGATATTCTATTAATAGCTATGAATTTATTCTTAAAAATTGCAGTAATTGTGGCCAGAACGTGCCTCAAAGTGACCTATTGGCTTATTGAATACTTAACAGTGAAAATATTAAATAGTGAAAAGAAATCGTAGCGTGGATGTAAAATGAAGGTCATTCATCCCAACTCAGTCCTTCCTGACGGGATTGTTGGTCTTTAGTTCAGGAATCCTTTAAGCACTCGACTCGAGGTGCACGCCTCACGAGTACACTGACAATCTGGGTTAAGTTTTTATCGTAAAAGTGCTGATTCAGTTAAGTGTCAGGATTAGGTTTTTTTAAGCTTAAAGGGTTTTTTACGAGATGAACCAAATAAATGTAATGTGATTGATGAAAAAAATTAATACGTTGCCCGAGACTTTTTCCTACGGTATACTTAGTTTGGGTATTAATTTTATATATGTAGCATAGCGACTTATCGTGACGATGAAGAACTTCCGTATAAATTTTCATGTCATACAAAACCCTTGTTTTGCGCTAAAAGTTAACCGATCTCCCTTCCTAGGGCAACTCAATCCTGTTTGGAGAAGTGACCGTGGTGGTCTCGGCTACATCATAATCTTTGTCGTGTAATGGTTAAACGTTTCTGCCTAGTGTTAACCAAAAAAATTACGACAGTGATGAGGTGGTGGTGAGGATGAGCTTTTATAAATGTGACGAATACTTAAATGATCCTAATCCTTGGGATTGATTTGCTCCAGTTCAAACAATTTGTATTAAAAACTTGGCGATTGAAAAGCGTGGCGGAAAGTTTCTTGCCAGTTCTTCTTACCCGCTCTACGCCCTTGACTTGCGAACTGGTTGTAAATGTAAATTTACAGTTAATTTAATTTGTTTTTCTTGACGTTCATAAGTGTACATGTTTACCTATATGAATATAGCTACATTTTGATTTGATTTGATTTGAGGTATGGAAAGCAATGGTCTGTATGAAAGTTGTCTACAGAAGCAGAGAGTAAAACAAGAGAGTACTCGAGAGCTGGAAGACGAATCCTAGATTTAGAAAATGTGAAGTAAATAGCAGAATATTTGTCCATTTCCTACCTCCTATGAGGTAACAATTGTCGTTGAGGCTCTGGTAGAATTAAATGTTTTTGTTTTAATTGTTTAATTGTTTAATGCGAAAGCAACCCGTGTCTCCGTAACGCAGCTTTGTAGGAACTACTCGAGGTGGTTTTAGTCGGTATTGCTCACCCAGTCACTCAATAGCAAATTCTATTGGCCCGAGTCCCAACACCCCAACTTTCGGGGGCAGGGAATGTGCAAATGCGAAATGCACTTCGAATATAAAAAAAAAGAAAAGGTAGACCATTATTTTTCTTATTCTTCCGATCTATACACCAAATTTCAATCGATTCTCCCGACTCAAGGTAAATATACAGAGTTACTTTAGCATTTTTAATATTAGTAGGGATTATAACATTACATGATATTTTTGTTCCAAAAGATAAGATATAGTCCCGCCATCCCACCCCCAGCTCACATTAATTCCGCCGCTTGACGTTACGTCGGATATAAATATTCCTACGACATTACCACTTGAAGCAAACAAACCGAGATCGCAAATATCGTCCTTGATAAATGCGTTCGTTCGTTACGCATCGATTGAGAGAAAGCGTCTCGCAGGCCAAGAGCTACTCGATAATACTGTTAGCATGTTTTATATAATCTCGTATCGAAACATTTGAACGACGTAACATTAACCTTTGAAATCAATTTTTTGTTAATTTTTGACAAAACTACTTGCTTAGGTTTTCCGACTATTCACGATTTTATATACGAACTATCTAAGAAATTTTATTTACATAACAACCGACATAGTAAAAATAAATACATTAATAACCTTTGTAAAACGCGGAAGAAAAATTTACCTTACATCGATAAATACAACCGATACAAATTACCCCATCACTTGTTTCTTGAGTGCGATGAATAACAGGCCTGCGCAGGTGCGCGAGTATTGGTCATCGCGTCGCGCGCGACCTCCGGTCTTATTATCAAGTGATATAGAGCCGGAATGCGCGTGCGTCGCGTTATCGATGCTCGCGCTAGCCTTAGCGGGTGACTGTTCCTATTATGATTGCTTGCCGTCCACTCTTTTGTTCTCGGTGCTACCCTATTTTTATTGTTAGTTATAATTAATTATTTAGTTAAATCTAGATATGTCAAAATTGCAAATCTCATCTAAAGATTGCATAGTCCCAGTTTACCTCATTATTAATGCTAAACTTCGAAATATTATAACTATAGTTTTTATCTGTTTTGTCTTATAAGTTTTTAAAAAAAGCAATACGGCTTTTAAAAAAAACGTGTTTAGTTATAAGTTTGTTACATTCCAGGAATTAATGTACACTGGACATGTAGCACTTTTAATTGTTATTGAACATTAAATAAAGAATTTTTGAAATTGAAATTGACTTGCTTAGGTATAAAAATACTCGTATAATTCTTTTCTAATAAATAAGGTTTAATATGAAATTCAAAGTTAATTATTATTATTATTATTATAGTAATGACTATATATTATTATTGTTTTAAAATTATTATCAACATTTTGCATTCACTATTCAAGTGTATCGTGTACGCGTGTTCCACTCTTAGACTAAATGGAAAAATCGCTGCGAGAACGCAAGTCACATACGGATTTCCGTTCGCCACATCTGAATACATCGGTATATTAGTGAATGGCGGGATTTATTGCCAGAGACGTATCGTAATTTATAACTCCGAAAAATCGTTTGAGATTTACTAAGAATATACAAATTTATACTATCGTAAACACTCCGAAAAGCTAAAAAGGCTAGAGTTGAAAGTTTCTTCTTACGATCCCTATTTACTTTTGATTTATGAATTTACAGATCCATAAATCAAAGCTGATTCCGATTCACAAGTGCGCTACACTCGAGCCGATCTTAAACCAAAACTTTTATTCGCTCCATAAAAACTTTTCTCCCTTGCGTGCCTACTTAAAAGAAAATTCAAGGCAATTGGAATTTTCTTAAAATTTTCACATGTGTTATTACTCCTGCAGTCTTAATACAATAGTAAAAAGGCAATGTGAATTTCTTCAAGCCAATCCGACAAATTTGATATGGCAATTAAGACCTGTTGGGACTGGCAACAGATAATATAGTAACATATTAAATTTAAATTATTTCACATAAAATGTATACCCTATTAAATAGCAATATAACGACTTGTTTAAAGAACTCAGGCGTTTTAAGCTCATAAAACAAAAGAGCATTCAACGAACGATACGTTCAAAAATAGCATTGTAGGAAATGTTTACCGTTGTGGTAAAATATTTATTTTGTTTTTAATAATCTCTACAGTTATTTGTACGCTAGTTTTGTTGTTAAAAAAGATTGTAATAATGAAACACTATTAACACATGCTATCGACGTTAATCAATTATAATTCATACATAATACATCCCAAATCTTACTTATTGACCACCCTTGGATTGCGATAGATTGTATGCGTCTTCTTGAATTCCAAGAAGACGCAAGTTTGTCGCTACACCTCAACTCAACACGGCGAGGTACAATAAATGGCGAACAAACACATCTACATTAGTCCCCGTAATGGCCGACATTAGGGTCATTCGCTCAAACCAGATAATGTAGTGTGTAGTTCTAGAGATAACGACATTCTCTTCTAAAAATATATGATAAATTACCATGACAGCGTGTTGTCCTATATATCAATATCGTCAATATACATATTTTTTTTATGTAACAGGAGGCAGATGGGCAGGGGGCTTACCTGGTGTAAAGTTATTTTTACTAACTTGTTATTTTGCACGTTTTCCTTCGTGTTTAATAAAACAGTCATATAAAAGATTTTTACTGCATTGTACGGTTATTCTTAAAGCGATAGATCACTATCTCTTGCAACTGTCACTCGGTCGTGTGCGGTTTTTGTTTGAACACCTTGTTTCCTTGGATCGTAAACGCTCAAATGAAAAAATTATTTATAAACACTTTACTCGTACACTCAAACAGCTCTTTGCATTTATAAAATTGCAGTCTATCGTTTAGACGGTGAAAACTTGAAAACGGTATTAATAGTCTTAAAAATCTATGATATCTTAAAGCTCAAAACATATTTATTGCAGTTCTGTCAATAAAGATGAGTCTAGTCATTTTAAAAGGACACCGAAGGACTGTTTTGTATTCGGATGTGCTGTCCTATACGGCTAATAGAATAACAGACATCGGCGGTTGGAGTTACAAATTCAAATTGAAATTGTTCGAGCACACATGCAAGTGCATCCGACTAAACACAAAATTTATTAGCAGAAAATGCTAATGCCATTTGGAAAACTTTAATATCACGTTAGAACTAGAATTTTTAGAACAATGAACCGTTAAGATATACATTAAATCGAATTGGTTGTTATAAAATGCGATATTTATGACAAAAGGTTAGTTTGGGCACCCCAATAAGATCTCAGCTATAAGAAGATTACCTACTATTATATACATATATTTCAACATACAATGTTATTGTATGGTATTTATTTACGTTGTTGCAGGGTCTTAAAGTGAAAGACGAAATACTAGCAGAGAAAATACAAAAGATCCATCTCAGGATGCTCTTTTAAGCCACGTATCTAAGTATCAAAAGTATGTAAACATTTCAATTGCCAATGAAATTTAAATTAAATTCAGGTTTTGTTCCTAAAAAGTTACATGTAACCTCCATAACCCGAAGTTCATTAAAGCAAATACCCGAACAGTATAATATTAGAACTCGTAAAATAAATACGATGTTTGTTCGGCGGTCTCCGTACCTGTAACAAAGAAAACAAAGTCGTTAAAATGGGAAAACAATAAAACTTATAAATCCACAAGCGGTTCGGTTACTGCGATTGAACTTTGGCAATTTGTAATTGTTTGTGGTGGAAACCGAAAAATCTGTCCATTTGGGCACCAATCGGTGGCCTCAACTCGCTATGTCAACGATGCATCGTGTATATTAAAATTGAACAATAAAACTACTATCGCTTTGTTAAACAAACAACCATAATAAATGTTGAATCGAAATGTTCAAATTCTTTAAGAAAAAGGAACAGTGCGGATTAAATTCAAGATAAATCTTATGATTGACAATCATCTAAAGTGTAAAATGACTTGACATAAACTTGTACCTAGTATAACCAGGGTATGTCAAAGTTAGACAACGCGATAAGTGGGCATAACTTATGAAACTGTGGTTGAAGATTGTCGAGCTATTCCGATTTGGTCGTAAATCGAAATAGGTCGACACGACGGGTGCGAACACAATTTAAACTTCATACAATTCACTGATATAAATGTGAATGTTACACCTTTTCATTTTACATATACGTTTCCCTTGATATTTTTCACAAGAATATAACTGTTAACTTAAAACCCCAAATACTAAACATACGTTAGGACGAGTTGTGCATAAAAGAATTTGATAAAAATCCACAGAAGAATTTAAAACTCATTGTGAATACAGAACTCTGATAAGGAAATCCTCGGCGATATTTTCAGTTGACCGTAATTTTTTTTTGAGAATTTCCGTGTACCCATACCACTGTTGATCCATTCTAGCTTTACTTACTAAATAATTTTCTTGCAATTTTCAAACATATAATTAAACGTACGTGTAATGACAAATTTCATAGAACTTAAAAACAAGATGGACTTTTCCAGAAGTTATTATACCAATAAAACCGAGTCTCAGAATTGCCACAACGAAGTAAAACAGATTTAGCTAAATACATTGGCACCTTGAAACACGACCAATTAAACAAATCCGCAAACGTTACACTCAGGCCGCAGCCAGAGGCTGCTACGTATAATTAAACCACCGAATTCGCGAGGCGTCGACGCGCTAATATAATAAAGCCAGTATAAACCGCTCTAAACCGGTTTAATATCAAGAGGGCTGACGATAGGTAGCTAAACTTTTCGCTTGCGGTTTCTCGTCTTAAGCAGACGTAATACTGTTGAGATCTACGAATTAAACAATGATATCTATAAATTTTAAATCCGATAGTCTTTGATGAGGTCACTAATTAGGACATCATTAATACATTACATATCCAAGAAGCTGTAAATATATAGTATATATAATATTCAACGAAGAACTATCAGTTGATGTGTTCGTGCTTTAATTTCTTTGTTTGTTTGCAACTTTGATGCTAAAGCCTTCGTAAGAACAACTGATACTTTTTAATTAAATTAACTTATCTTTCGAAATTGGACGAAAGGTGAAATAATTAACATTTGGTGGATCTATATATATATATATTTAAAACTTCTAAGAAAAGCGCTGTTTTATTAAGTTGAGTGATCACTCATTATTTTACACTTTGAATTCAAATGTTATTTGTATTTCGATAGCTAGAATAATATAACTTTAATTGTTCTATTGCAATAATGTAAAAGTTACAGAATAATTTAAAATAACTTTAAAAAGATGGAAATACCAAAGTGTCCTCGACGTCGTTATGTCTCAATAAAGTGAACCCGGGCAAATTGGATTCGCAACCTGTGACTTCATCCCGGTCACCGCTATCGCCCCTGGACACACTTATATCCTTATCCCGGAATTCAGATAACGGAATTATAGGTTACTGTAAACAAGGATTTGTCGGAAACAATTCTTTATTTTACTTTGAATAAAAAAAAAAAATACTTGAAAGCGTGACTTGTGGTAACAGAATTTACCACCTATATCTGATACCAATTCCATTCTAGAAATCTTAGAAAACCTATTTTATAATGTCTCCAAATTTGATAAATTAATCGTATGTAGTGTTAACCGATACTAAAAAAATATAAAACCAAGATATATATATTATATATATATATATAAAAGAAATATTATTTCACTGCACACGTTCACAGAGTTGGAAAATGGAGTTTCATCTTATTACGAGATATCCATTTGGACAATGCACCCAAGATTTGAAAACTCAACCATCGTAATATGATACAATTTCCTACTCGGAAATGTATTTGGTACATAAATTACTACTTGTGAAAAGATTGTTATATATACAATTTATTTATGTACTTTAAATTATGCAACCGTTGAAATAGTTCACGAGATCTCAAGAACGCCACAAACGCTGGCTTATTGCAATTGTTCCCCAAAACTTGGGACATTCGTAGAAATTTAAAAGCAACCGCAACATTGGCTCTGTCTGTATACTTTAGGAAATCTCTGATCTCACTGAATTAAGAAAGTTAAATAAGTTTTACAAGCAACGAGCTGAAGCTCGCGTTTACTTTTCGCGATGAATGAATCATATTATTTGTTCAAAGCTGCCACTTATGTAAGCGTGTAAAATATTAACATAATATTATAAAAATAAACTGATTTTGTTAAATTTATCTCAGATTAGGGTGTTCAAAACTGTCTAATTCATAAGCCACAATTAGTAATTTTTTGACGCATAATTAACAGACTTTAAAAACAAACGTTTACTTTTAAAGTGATTATGATTTGTTTAAATTTTTAGGATGCAGACGTAACAGGATTTTTATCAAATACTTCATTGTTAATCTAACTCTACAGAGTGATAAAAAAGTTCTTTATCGACCGTCTACTTTTATTTCGTTTTATTTTTTGAACAGGGGGGGGGATTGGCCAGGAGAATCACTTGACGTAAGTGATACAGCCGCATATGGAAACTTTCAATTCAAGACGGCTCGCGAGTGTGTAATCGGCCTTTTAAGAATATACCGATTCTCGACTTAAGGTCCTATTGGTTCGAAAACATCTCACGTATGTTAGTAGCTGGTTCCACATACACAAAAACGGCCTAACAAACGCTGAGTTGTGGAAAGACGGACTGCGAGGTGCTAGGTGTGGCATTTAGTAGTGTGCCTCGACAACCTAAAAACAACATCTGTTATAATCATACCTTAAATAAATTAAGAATACCGGTCATAATACATATACTTCTGGTAGTTACGTGATGTGATATATATTGTTTGGCATTTTTTATGCCACGGACAATCCAATAGAAAATACATTTGCAATTAATTAGTTCCCTGAGTTTAGTGGGTTTCCGTTTATAAGGCTTAGTTATATATATTTTTTAATAAGGAGCCTTTGGTACTATTCTATCGTCTATTGAATATAGGGTACATAATGGGGTTGGCAAGAAAACGAAACGCCTGCTGTGACATTTGGCCGTTATTAAGAAGAGCTCAGGGAACGGACGTACGTGACGAATTCTTATAGGGAAAATCGTAATTTTATATCCGGAATGTTATTAATATAATGCACTCCTATGAGAAGAGAAACCCAAAAGGTTTTAGGTACTTAGGTAACAAGTACCTTTTGAAAACTAAGTTTAGAATATATAATAATAAAGTTAAATTAAAATTAAAATGAAGAATAGTTTTAAATTATGCAATTTTATAAAAACTTCCAAGAGATTCATTATTATCTTAATATATGAACTAAACCTACAGTAAGTATGCTACATATTCAGTGAATAAGTGTTCGGTACCTTTGAGAAAATTAATCTTCAGGAACAATGGGCTTTAAGTGGCGATCCTCCGGCGGCCATTGTTAAATACTCACTTCACTCGCGAGTGAGTAGATGAGTGAGTGACTGACTGACCCGTTCTTTAACACCTACTCAACTCGGGCACTTTTGTATACACTTTGTCGGTAATGATCTATTTTGAGCTTCAATGACACAAGAGACGCGGGAAGGTTAAAACTTTGTTTTTATTAATGTTTAGAGAGAATTATTTAAAATTAAGAATTTTTATCAAACAGAAAGCATATATTATACGTAACTATTTATAATGACTAACATTTTTTTACTGCTTTTTGCAAAATGTTTAATCCTATTAAATATGTATCTTATATGCCATTTACTTTAAATACTAAATTGAAAATATTTTCCTCTTTTGCGCTATCGTGTAAACATCATCAAAGTCACCTGTTTATATTTATGAAACGGGCTTTTTTGATGGTTTTTACACATGTACGACTGCAGGAGCGGCGGTGAAAGGGTAGTATTGACATTCAGGAGAGTTGAAAAGCATTGGAATGCCCAATGCAGGGGTCAGCGAGGGTATTTTCATTTGAGCCACAGTTGTGTGTCGTGCATTACTAATGCTTCTAGTGTAGGAGACGTTTACTTTTTGTTATTACATTGCTCACAGTTTTGCATATTTATAAACCTGGGCCAGCCGTAAGTTATGCTACACATGAAAATGCATTTTTTTAAACGAAGTAATGTAAGATAATTAAAATGTATACCAGCATAATTATTAAAGCCTCAGTAAAAAATAAAACAATATTCTATGCCCAACTTTGGCTTTTATACCTAAAGGCCTTTTATCTGTGCTTACATGATTAATATAAATGTATCTTTATATGTTTTAATAAAGATTAGTATTGTAACAACACTCATATTAAATAGTCGTGTCTTGAAGAGCCTCGTCTCATTACAATACTCAGTATCTTATAAAGACATACGAATACCAAGTGAGTACAAATCTGTTGTCGCCAATTCTTGCTCCAAAGAATCTTTAAGAGAGTCAATGTCGCTGTATCGTTTAGAGCGGGCCATATTCCTCTAACACTGATAATAGTTTCAAATCTAAAGGGTTGAGGTCTGGGCTAGAGTAGGGCCTGTCTCCATCTATTATAAATTCTGAAAAATTGGTTTCAAGCCAGACTTGGGTAGTTCGTATCGTTTGATGCCAATTTCTGCTGGTTTTTATCGGTAGTCATATTCTCTATGGATATGATTTTTGTGATTTTCACCTGCGTATCGCACCGACAGAAGTTGTTTTGATTGATCCACTCTCTTTAATTGTAAATATTGATTTAGAGCATGTATATCGACGATAAGTACCGAGCTTCAGGTGTTTTTTTATAATACGCGAAAATCTCCTAGCTAAGCGATTTTGTGCTTCCTAAGGTGGTTTCGACCAATTCTGGCTTTAATAGCATTAGCAGTCTTTGTTAGTTCTAACAGCACGCCGCCGCCCCAATCTTTTCTGGTTTTCGGCAAACGAAGTGTTGTTGTATCTGTTAGATAGTACGATATACGAACATACGGCTTACAACAAGCTTTTGAAGTGTCTGGAATATGACCGATGGCGCCATACCCACTTTGTGCAAGGCGATGACTGCAATCCTATTTTTTTAACACGCCATTCCATATTATGTTTTTAATTATAAACGCGAAGTAATGGAAAATACACGTGTTCCAAATTCAAAATCATTAAAGAGTTGAGAAATAGAAGTTTTTATGGCTAGCTATAATTGTATTATAAACGTACCCCATATACAATTGACGATAGATTAGGAGGAAATAATGTGAAAGGAACTTTATAAAACTGAACTCCAGCTAATGTATATATATAATCTCTAATAATGGAGAAATTACTTTTGTATTGGATTATAACTACAGACAGACATTGCCCCTCAATAAATATCATCACGCTACCACCATTGTTAGCATAATAATAACAAAATATAGGTTCTAAACCCTAAGGAACAGCAACAGCAACAACATTACACTGACCATTTATAGACCAATTATTTAATTCAAATTAAAGTTGTTCGTACGCATTGCACATGTACACTGCTAGACTCATTTTATCTTTATTGCAATTTATGTCTCATCTCCGCGGCTGTTCCTCGATCATTTTTCTCCACATGTACACCACCACGAAGCCACGCAGTGACACCTAATTATTGTAACAAAAGCTTAAATTTTATAGCGATCCAAAGGTAAGATGAAAGTCCACAGATTGCTGCCATAATATGTGACTCAAAATCAATACTAAATAGACTCATCTGGTCAAATAGTAATTACCACTTATTACACCGTAATAATCACTGCCACAGGCCCAGCCCCTCGAGGCCGGATATGGGCCTATATTAAAAGTTAGATTAACAGCCACTACTGAAAAGCGAAACTCGTTACGAACATGTTTTTCCCTAAAACAAGGATTATATTTCAGAACTGAATCAGTTTTATTCATTTCTGTGTATTATATCGTGTTCGTGTATTGCTAATTTACAAAATTTTAGACTTTTATTTATTTAAAATTGTGATTTAAAATTTACAAAAAAGTTTTAATGGCATGCATCTCTTGTATAATAAAATAACATAAGCGGCCAACCATAAAGCTTACAACATCAACAAGAGTATCGGCCAGCAGAAATGTTACGATGTTCTTAAAAGATAGTCTGAGCGGAAAGAGAACCGGCGTGTGGTAATGAGAACTAAGTAAATTCTCATTGCTAAGCGTCATAACATTTGTTTATAAATATTATTTACTTTTGATTATTTCATAAAAATAAGGTTATTCGGTTGTTTTGTTGGCCTATCATATCATATCATATCAACATTAATAATGAAAATCATCTGTCGAACTATTAATGATACAACAGTGTTGTCAAGATATAAAAAATCGTAACTTAGCACTGCTCAAACCCTGCGACAGTTTTCTTTCCGCAGACTTTATGCCATACTCAGACATCTAAGTTCCCTTAATTAAGCATTTTAAGTAGAGTATTCAAACATAAAATTAAGTTTAGAAGTTGCCAGCGTGAAATTTTAATAAGCGATGCGAAAACATTGAGGCAGATGTAAGTCTTAGAAGCAGGGTTGACTAAAATCTTATTTAGAATATTATCACGGCAATATTGTCAGTAAAATTTTGATTGATTATAAAAAGCGTTTCCAGATTATTTTTTTTATCTTAGTTGGTATAATGTGTGTCTATGGTAACCTCAAAATATATATCGAAAAGATTGCAAGCTTACCTTATTTTTGTGTGTGTTCCGTAAAAGGAAGAGTTTTATTTACAATTTGTAAATAAAACTCTTTTTTTAAATGAAGTTGAAGTGACTTTGAATATCATGATGTTTTTAAAGAATTACGTGCTTTAAGTCATACCCAACTTTCACTCATCAGTATTAACCGCATAAAATATCCAAATACAGTGATGCCAACTTATTGTAAAAGTTACCAATATGTATTATGTATTAGGATTGGCAACCCTAGAGAGTCCCTTTGTACTACCCCCTAAAGAGGAGCTATAAAGAATATAATTAGGAAAAGCTGCACGTTACGAGAGAATTTATTTTACTAGAGATTAAAATAACCCCGCTCGTTGATCTTAATTTCGAGATCAAATTAAAAATTATACAAACTTTCACTAATTACCTATTGATTATTCGATTTTAATTAAGGAATTAATATACTTTATTTTTTTAAAACATCAAGATATGAAAAAGTAACGCTTAATTCACTCACATTACATTTAACATTGTCGCTTGAGTCAGCTAAAGTCTTTTACCATATTTGACATTTACTTAGTCTCTTTCTACTTTATCCAATCGACAGCCTTTTTATTTTAGAAGATTACAGGCATATTTCAACCACCCGTGTCCTGGTACCACCTCAATTTATCTCCTAACATTTTGCTGGTATCTGGCGCTCCTCCAAATGTCGAAAGGCAATGACGATGCTCTCCATTCTTTATGTTATTCGATTGAGGACACTTTAAAATGTTCCATGTTATATATTTCTAAAGCACAACTTACTTTTGTGGATCTATTATAGATATAATATTTGAGATTTACAACACTTAAACATATAAAACTAAAACAATTTCTAAGTACTGTGTAAAAGTTATTGATTATATTTAACATGTCTTAATTAATAAATAAATCCAACCCTCAGCGGTCGCAAAGAAATCTTCAAGTATACCAATTAAACTCGGTTAGTACAGGAAAAGTTAAGTTATCATGAGAACAAGTATACATATTTAAAAGTTATCAGCATTCCTGGGCTCCAAGATTGCTACTACAATGAATCAATATTCATGAGCTTTTCAGGGTGGAAGCAGACCACTCGATATTGCATTTTATTCGATTAATACCCGATATTGATGTTGAATAGAACCTGTTTTATCGGAACCACTCAGTGTTCGCTTTTAAAAGGTTTCTTTGGCTATGAATATTCTAAGTAGTCAAGTTAACAAGCCTGAGTTTCAAAATGTTCTTTGTTACTTTTCATAATATTTATTTACGGCATCAGGCAATTTAATTTCAATTATAGAATGTATTTGCTACGCCGTAGACTATCGCGTAGCGGGAAAACTCCTTGAGCGAACTGAGCGATTATAGATAGAAGCGTTTAATGCCAAACAAGTTTTCAAAGAAAGTAACTTCGTATATAAACCCTCTCTAGAGCCACCGCATATTATTTTTAATGAGAAAACGTAGTTTCATTGGTCCATATTTCGCAGGTAAGTTGCTAATAAATTGCAAGGGACCAAGGGCGGACACCGGTCTTAGTTGGGAATGAATTTATTGTACGATAGGTTATCTCGAGAGGGTTCGGTTGTTTTGGTAGTGTCGTTTAGGAGGTCAAGATTCTAACTTTCTTAGTTTATGATATATTGGCCGGGGCGGGTTGGTGGCGGGCTGGCAGATGATATTGTTATTTACGTCATAAAGTTATACGACTGTATGCTTAGTGAAGGGGTTCTCACGTAACATATTGTTTCCAGACGTGATTATATTATCAAACTCAGTTTTTGTAAATTTGTTGTAAGGTCTTTCTAAAAATCCTAACAAACTTTTCAATATTGATCAGTATTATATCTCCAATGGAAGCAATGTACTCTGCAGATCGATAGGATATGCACATATGTAGTACAATTGATTGATTAATAGATAGCACTTAAAGATAATTAAATTCCGATAAAAATATTTAGGATTACTGGGACAAAGCCGTAAAAATAAGTGGCGCTACAACCTTCTAAGCTTTGGGCCTCAGATTTATGTACCTGTTTCGTGATCACAGGAGGCAGAAGACTATCTGCCTCCTGTGTCTGACACATCTCTTTTGACGTCAACTTTTTTGGCCTAAGCCATGCCGATTTCCTCACGATGATTTCCTTCCCCATACGAGTGTTAATTGCGCACATATCAAACATCTCCGCTGAGTAACAACGGAATTTATATTACACAGCCAAGATTCGAACCTGCGACCCCAGTGATAGGAGTCACATGTTGAAACTACTGGGCCAACACTGCTCAAACAAAGACGAAATATATACGATGTGATAAGCGTCCTGCATAGCATACTGTATGTTTGTTTATGTAATAAAGTCTAAAGCTTGAATAACAATTTTATTATACATGAGTAATTGGATTATATGCAAGAGGTCTCTCTCTTACGAAGGTGAAATTTAAAGTATATCATTCTCAAACGGGACGCACATCAGCATTAAATTATATCGCACTAAAATATCAATTGCAACACAATAAGGTAGAGACGGTGCCGCGTCGCTCGCCAAACTTTTAATTGGAACAAAATCCCCGCAACGAAGGCGTTTTAATTAGGAAAATTTCCTATGAACAAGCGGAGAACGCAATATAATTTCTATGCAAATTGAGCGTTTTAACTTCCGTTGACGCGCTCCCGGCGGTTACTTTAAGAGACAGATCGCTATATTCCAGTGTAATGCACCAGTTCATGATTGCAGAGCCAGTCTAATTAGAGGAATATCATTTCGTCTATGAACAAAGATATTAGTAAGTTTACATTTAACCTATCTTCCTCCTGCTCTATAGATTTTATTCCCTATCTTTTTCAATGATAGGTCTTATTAAAAACATTACAAAGAACACGCCCCCAGGACAGGGTATGTAGCGATATAAAACGAATAACTTGCTTATCGTATTACATGCAATAAATATATCTAACTAAATAAATGTTAACAGCTTCCAGCCAAATTACAGATTATGCTTTGCAAACGTATTTAATGTCTAATTCCCTTTGCTGATCCTGTCACCTGTCTCACCTCTCCTGAATATTCGATAATATTGACACAATGTAACGAGCACTCAACTGCCATAGGAGTGCATAGAACTGGGGAAAACCCACTTTGCGTAATATTATAAATAGCACGCGATGCAATAAGGTACCTCAATATCTCAGTTCGTGTATAGGTAAACAACACATACGCTTGTAAATCAATTAGTTCCTAGCGTACGTCAATATACCAGCTAATGCTGTTTATGTTTTGGTTAACAAATTAGCTTTGTCAGCTGGTAAAGGTAAGCAAGTTGTCAACTGTACACAGCTCTCACAAATGATATTTATATGTCCAATTACTTTTTTTATTTAAAAACGCAACTAACGAAACACACACATACACTTGCAGAGAGCATACGACATACAAAAATACAAGAGTAGAATATTCCTACTTTTCATCTCCTTGACACCACGGGCCTAGTGAGAAGACCGAAAACGACAAATTCATTTGAACTACGGAATTAGTGTTAATGCTCATTAGTATTAAGTGCTAATCAGTAAGTGAAGAAAAAGGGTGTGTATCTTATGTATACGCCTTCTAAGGCGCCAACTTCTAAGTTACTTCTTTGGCGTATGGAAAAAAAACTAAAATGCTGTTGTGATTAAAGATAAATATTAAAATTAATCAAAAAGATTTTATTTCAGTAATACAATTTGTTTGGTATACTAGGAATATAAAAAATAATTAGAATATTAATAAATAAATTTTTAACAAATGGTTAAGCTCAAAGATAGTATAAAAAACTAAATATCATATGTATACAAAAAAATTGTTATTATACTAGAAATAAAACAAAACGAAAAAACTAATAATTATTTTAAGAAAACAACTTTTTAATTAACGATGTTAATAAATTATACTACCTAAATGCACTCAAAACAGTTTAGTTTTTTTTTTCAGTTTTATCACTAATATTCCATATATTATATAGATATACTAATCAATTATTAGTCAATACTATCACCATAGAATATGAAATTGATTTAATAAAACACCTAAATGTTATTTCTTTATTCACACTGTTTAATTGTACTGTTACGAAACAAGTGTTCTAAATATAAAAATACTAGAATATACAACTTGAACATAGTTATCGATTTTCATGTAACCTAGAACTACCTTTACGATGTAGAATTCAGGTGTCGGTGTGCGCGCGCATCGTAAAAATTCACTCTCATCATTTTTCTCCATCGCGTCAAAAGAAGTATAACTTCAAAAATAGAAGTCATGTTAAATATCCTTATTAGTTAATTTTAGTAAGTGAGGTTAAATTACTTATAAGTCTGAATTTGGGCTAGATGTTCCAGAGTGTAGTAAAGAATCATGCATTAAAAATAAATAAATAAACTTTGCAGTTATTGGGGACGTATCGATAGTTCCTCAGCCCATGTTTTTCGTGTGTTTCTCTTTAAGAGGAAATTCATTTGACTTAAGACATTTGGTTAATCTACCACATTATTTAAAGTTTTGGAAACAAAGTCAATGTCAATCAGTCTATATTTATATATCTTAAACTGCCGTAACTGTAATCAAAAGCTAAACATTGATAGAAGATGAATTACAAAATGACGCTACCAAAGTTTATTACCTATATGCCCGTCTTTTTTATAATTTAATATAATCTTTAACTATATAAGACAAAATTAAATTTGCATCAATAATGCCGAGTTGCGAATAGTATACAGGGCTATAGTTACGTATTGTTTGATTCCACTATCCAATGTCACTTACAGTTCGTCGAGCATGGGACAGACGTTGATTATTAATCAAATAATGGCTTTTGACATGTGAGACCGAGTTTGCGTCTTAGTTGAATGTTCCCCAAGGCCCAGACAATGTATCATTCATCTATCTATAACCATATCTGTAAGTGGCGATTATAACGAGATGATATTATCTAATTTATAAAGTTGTTTCTACAAGCATTTCTATATATAAGATATAAGTTTGTTTTACATTCAGTTTTTGTAAACAAAACAATCACACACTCAATTCGCACTCAGATTTAAAAACAATAAGTGCTCTCGTAGCATATTTTTAATAACGAGGATTTTATTAATATTCATTAAATTTGCGGTACGACTGCGTGGCATTTACGAGATATTAATCGGACGATGTATTTGTACAATATTGAACTTGGGTGCAAGCTTAGCTAAGGGTTAAGCTGAAATTTATTCACTTAAATGTGATATTAATGAAGTACAGAGCAACATCACGGTTGAATCTGATCCTAGCTACAAAAACTTAAAACCCTTAAGTATCTTATATTATATATATATATATATATATAAGATTACAATATTTAAGATTACAGTTTTTTTTATAGTATATTTAAGATTACGCACATTCTACTTAACTTTATGACTTTAATAAATTTAAGGGACAAGCCATATTGCCAGCCTGTGGACATTCCCAAGAACCGTCGGCAATCGAGTTAGTCGTATAATAGTGCAATGGCGTCGTTGCGGTGGCATACAAGCGCCATTCGACTTTTTGAAAACACCTAACGAGGTACTTTAAACCGCTTTCAGGGAACCGAGATGAGAATTAGGAGCCTGCGGTGGACGAATGATCGCAATTGTATGGGTTCGACTGCTTTCACTTTTATTCCTAATCATTTTTCAAGTCAATCACTATTTATATACAATTATAGTATATATAATGACAAATTAATAGTGGATGCCTAACGATGTGAATATTTTAAGTGTGTGCATTATTTTAGTAAAAATGTTACCATAATTTCAGATACCATTTGGCATAAGAGAATTACTATATATGGAGTATATTGTAGCATTCATGCTCACTGTTTCACGAGGCCTCGCAATTAAACGTAAACTGGCCACCACATGGCTCGTCACGCCTCTTATTTCGTATGTATGAGACGGATCTGTATCTAAGGATGCTTAGATACGACGAATTAAAAATCAAATTAAATTGTAAAAAATAAGTAATGACTGGGAACAAAAAAAATAATATAAATATGTTGCAAAATGGTCCATGCGTCGGGATGGCTCTTCTAACGATAAAGGGGACGAAGCTGGCCATCGTGTTTGAACTCTTTAATTTTGTTACTTAACAGATTTTAACCTTGACCTTACTGTCAAGTAAGTTTGTGTTTTTTCTTACGTTAAAGCGTTCTTTAGTTTATCATTACGACATTTTCTTCCAATATGTCAAGTTAATCATGGCAAAATACTCGCAGTTCCTTCCAATTTCCTCGTACACCAATACTTGGAGATTTAGAAGAATGACAGAACGCTTATTGCCAGTTCTACTCGTCCACTCTACACCCTTGATTTGGGAGTAACCGTAGAGTAACTCCATTTAGATTTTTAATACTGACGTTCATTATATGTAGTCTAGTAGTATAGTATAATATGTTTAAATAAATTTTGATTTTGTGACACAACTTATTTAGTTATACGGTTAAGATCCTTCCAACACATTAGAAATGATTACAATCGAGCATAAAGAGGCAGTCACAAATTTATATGTTACACTCTTAAGGACTTCTGACAACTTGTAACCAAGACTTGATGGCATATCATAAGTATCTCATATATATCTCTTTAAAATAATGCCAAAGTAACAGTTATATGTTGGGCCTTATCTGAGACGCTAAAACCAGCGGCGGACGTATTTAAAAGTGAGAGACATCTGTAGCGACGTCAGTGAATACCAAATAAGCCGAGCCATTTTGGTTATAACTTTAAAACTTAAGTAAACAGTCACGTACTTGCTATCATGATATAATATTTTAATCAGTTTTTTTAAATATACCACAATATAAAAGGAATATCCTTCCATTTTCAAAAACAAAGTAGAATTTGCTGATAAGGATCCTGTTCTTGTTTACACATAAATAAAAATATCAGGAAAGCGTAGTAACATCAGAAGCTGAGTGCGATTCGCCGTGGGCTATATAAAAACTTTACTGCTCTCACAAGAAACCAAGGCGAAGAGCGCCTTTGAGCAAAAAACTAAAGCAAAGCTATTATATGAGACACAAAAGTGGATGTACAATACTGAGTACGAGCTCTGGTATGTAGAACAAAGTTTCACAGGTGTACGTAAATAGTTGCTTAAGAATGATTTCCCGTTAGAACTCTCCATATTTATTGTTCTGGAATCTCAAAAGTAGAGAAAAGCTCAGGAGATGGAAAAAAGTATATACATCCTGGGATAGAAATGACAGTCATGAGTTTAAGTCTAATTAATAAGTCTAATACTTTTAATTAACATTATCTGAATTAATAAGTTAACATTAATTAGTCCAAACTTTTGAAATAGCGTATGTCAGCTATTAATAAACTTAAGTTGTAGAAATGTAACATGATGAAATAAGAAATTTGTAAAAATATTTTATGTCTCATTACAAATCATAATTAATATTCACAATCAATAAAATAATTTAAATAATAAAATAAGTAAAATAATTTAAAAAAATGTAAATTTAATGCTATTTTTTAATCCAGTCAGACTTTTCAACGACCTTCAGAGACCTAAATTAGTCTAACAAATAGACCGACATTTCATGTGCAAAGGCATCAAATTACATCGGAGTAAATAATATTAGGCATTTGTCTTGATTAAAATAGAAAAAGTGCAAGTGCAATGCTGGGTGCATGAATTGCCAAATATCACAATCGAGATCTTACACGAGTAAAATGAAATTCCCTTGAATTGTTTTATTAAAGCCGGGATTGATTCCTTGAGAGATCGCTGGCGACCACTAAGCAACCGCAGAAAAGTTCCTCTCGAGTACCAACCATTTCACGTTTTGTGTAACATCAGTTTTGTTTAACAACCAAGCTCGGAAAGACGAGTTTATTCTATTTCTCTTTCCTTTAACGTTATTTAAAAAGGACTGAACCAATTGCGAGTGGGATTCTTCGCCAACTGTACGAGTATTCATACAACCTTTTGCTTTGTGTATATTTGTTTGAGACATAACGTTGTTATTATAACAGTTTGCGATTCTATTACGACTACATACTATGTTTCTTTGCTTGATATTTACAATGCAAGTCTGTTAATGAAACCTTTAATTGATGGATATTGATTCAAGCTGTACTAACTGAATTATAAACACATATTCACACACCCACAACCACTGATGCTGTTAAAACCACTAGCTTCTTACAAAAATGATCAATACTGCATCATGTAACAAACTACATGATACTAATCTCATCATGAACTACATGATATTAATGAAAAAATATAACAAGCGTTTACCATGATGCTGTCCATCTATTATTTTATTATGGAATACGGATTAAATTTCTGTTTACCAGAATATACAATATAACGTATATTTTGTTTTTATAAATATAAAAATAGTATGAAAACAATTGCCGCGTTTTTCTATTTTTCGTTCCCTCATTTCCTTTGAATGAAAATACAAATTTTCTATGACTTCTTGACGTTTTCACTCTGCTATTTCGTTATGGTTTCGCGTTGATTTGAAATGGTGTCTACACATCATGCTATCATGGATATTCAATTTTCCTTGTTATAAAATATATACAATACATTTGTTGTAATAATCGTATGCTTCTGAAATAATTTCCTCATAATAACCATACAAACTCTTGATATTGTGTCACACGGAATAAATAGTATTTATGTAGATTCTAAGACAGAATAAATTCAAATAAATTTAGATTTCCATAGAACAAGCAAAAAATAAATAGAAAATCACAATTTTTTGTAAACACAACGCTACAAAGTACCACATAACCCGCATTCAAAAATTACTTTTTTTAAAAGAAACATATCCGCAAGACAGAAATCGTATGGTCACCGCGTGGTTTCAGTCTAAGGACTCGACATTCAGCGAAGGGCCCTCGCATCGTCTCCATTCATTGTGACGATTGCGCTTCCATTATACCAACAAGGACCTTTCATACTGGCGGTGAGAAAAGCAAAAAAACATACGCCATCAGACGGAGTGCTATCGTGTAGTTATTCAACTGTTTCTGGTAAGTACCAGTATTTCTGTATTTATGTATATATAAGTATATATACATAAAAGCCGCATATTTTTAAATAGACGAATAAATTATCAGATTACGTTATAAATACGCCAAAAAATTATAATTTACACCCGCTGGCTTGTTAGGTCAAAAACAAATTCGTTTTTTACTTATAAGAAACTTATTACTTTCATGAGCAAACTGAATGTGTCTTCTACAAAAATAAAAAAAATTCTAGCGACGATTGTATATTGATTTTGTATATAAGCATTAGTGACCATAGATAGCCAAGTAAAAAAATCAGCATTTATTACATTCATCTTATCTCTACAAACATCGAGAGAAACTAAAGATTTAAAACACAACCTTTAATTACTCAATATTCCGCATTCAAAGCGGAAGCAAAGAAAAGGAATTCACTCGTATTTTGATGGCGAATAAAAAGGGACAAAGAAGTAAAAAAGGAGTCCTCCACATTTCCATCGGAGCTGGAGTCTGATTAATGACGCGCCCATTCTGTTCCGATCCAATTACAGTGTGTGTTTCATTTGTCCCGATTATTGATTCGGGCCTAACCCGATTTGTGAAAATCTAATGATGTATGCTTTGTCATATATCATATGAATTAATTTCGTAATAATTCACAGACATCCCGAACAGCAATTTGGCCTTTGGCCTATCATTTCAACGAGTTAAAATGCGTTTAAAATGTTTATTTATCATTTGGGTGCGTATTCGAGGTCTACCACGTATCTATATTCTATAACTATAACATTAAATGTTTACATATTAACAATTGATAACCTCCTGCAAGTAGTCCTGAAGCATATCTTTAGACGCAAATAGCGCTCATCACGAAGGCACACAATTGATTTTGTGAAATCGACTACTCTCATTTTCGCCAGCGACTTCAAAGGGCAAATACTTGAATATCTCACGCGCAAGTGCACACCGAATACGTGAAAGGACATTTTACTTGCTTCTCCCTTCGTGACAAACTAGAAAAATCTTCAACAAAATGAACGCCATTGCTGGTATTTATGTTTGAACCTTTATAAACATGCAAACGACAAAGAATGTTTGTAAATCAAACATGTTAGAATTCTTCCTCCTTGCGAAATGTTACATACAACGATTTGTAATTACACTTTATACATTTTTAACGATTAAAATTAAATAAAAAATCTCTGTAAATCTCAAGAAATTACCAGTTAAATATTAGGTCCTAGTATGAAATTGGTGATCTGTATGGGGGAACAAATAGGAATATGTTGGAGCAAGGTCCAAAAAGTACAGCGGACAGTACAGTCTTATACATTCCACTTGAAGCTCGTCTAATTTGGTAGCAATCTGTTGAACAGTGTGTGGTCTAGCATTTTCGTGATGCAGCAGTGGCTTAGAGCTATTGACCAGCCTTGGTTGTTTATCAGCTAGCTTTTCCATCATGGTTTGCTGTTGACTGGCCACTAACGCTAGTGGCACGATTTGGCTGGTTCGGTTGCGTTCAGTCATTGCGATGAGCGGTTCCAATTATCGTACAGTATCGTATCGTACGTGCATTTCAAGCTTTTGCACCTTCCCAATTTCCTTTCAGTGGATTAATACAGTTCTATCACTGACTTAAGCTTACTCATACGTAGTTTCCGATCGATACACATTAGCCTTCAATTCTTCGCATATTAGATTTATTTATTAACCATCAATCAACGTTTTTTTTAAGTTTATAAAATGTATAAACTTAAAAAATATCATATGTATAACAATAAAAATGATCCGGACACCTTTGATATAAAAACACGCGGTAAATTACAAGCATCAGTATCGGCTCAAACAAGGCAGGTCTATTCGCAGCCACAAAAACGGTCCGATGAGATGTAATTATCTGGGCTGCTTTAGAGCACATTAATTATTCATAATGCCAGTGGCCAGAAGCGTATAACGAGTAACAAATTGATGGTTTTCGCGGCAGTGGAGCTTCGCAGGAAATGTTTTTTTATAGAAACGGGTAAATAGCGGTCATTTTAACGAACCACCGCGGTTTTATTGAAATAAATGTGGGATAAGTCAACGTTAAACAACTGTAAAGCGGTCCCAACATTTAGTTTTTTTTAAATATGTATTTCACTTAAACTTCGCGATATTTTTTTTTATTTAAAACAGTATTATAGACCTGATTCAACTTTATAGATTTTTCACTTTTACCACGACTTCTTTTGACCTCGTGTCTGATCCCTTTTGTTTTACAATTATTGAGAGAAAATACACTGCACACAAATTCAAAATATACGAGTAGTCAGATCATTTAACAACAATAGTCAAATGACAAACGCAAAAAGCGTGAAACTGCTAAAAACTAAAAGGCCTACGTGATTGCACAAAAACGGTCACACTAAACAAATTAATTATCGGCAGCCGAGCGTAAACTAAGGCCGGCCGTGTCAATCCGAGCCGAAAACAATTACATCAACAGTGCCGGACTAAATTTGCATAAGGGGTGTGCGTTCACAACATAAAGAGTTAAATAGGTGAGGTAAAAACAATGTTTTGTTCAATAATATAGCTAAGTTCAATAGAAGCTTCTATTGAGCTTGAGAACCGCTGGAATTAGAGCCATATCGTCTTAGTCGAGTAAGAGCACTAAGTGATGGTTCAGTGTGTAACACCGCATAATTATTCGTGTCATCACTTCCAAGGGACGTGATTAAAACCCCCGAAATACGTCAGCGTGTTGACATTTTGATGAGGCAAAATTGCGACCGGGGTAGATGCCCCGGGGAATCCCCTCCCGGCCAAAGACACCCCGAGTGACGCGTGCCGGCTGGAAATGAAGCTAATCATCAAACTGAGTCCCTATTCTAAAGAGAAAAAAAAAACATCTTCAATTAACTTATGAATTTACTGCGAAGTAAATAATCATAATTATCAATGTTTGCCTATATGTAATTAATTAATAATGTAATTATTTTATATTAAATTTATCATATATGTATCATTTACTTATAAAAAATAATAGCTGTAGAAGAAATCCCATATCTCAGATTAGGACGCCACTTCGCCTTCACTCTTAATGGCCTAAATAGCAGTCATTTTTTCGAAACAATGAATAATAAGACAGAAACAATAAGTCGGAATAAAAGATTTCGTGCTAAAGTGGCGTTTGCGAATTCATATTTTTCTTCTGTAATAAAACTCTGACACGATTTTATAATTGGACGTAGAACGTGGCTTAATATAAAGAATTGTTATAACATGCTTTTCATTTCCGTTATGTTTAAAAACTGATATAATTGTCTTAAATCACTTTTAACGTAAGCTATTAAAGCGATCTTTTTACCTAGCACCTGTCAAATACAGATTCAAACAGAACACAATTTAAACTCAGCTCCACGGAAACAATGGGTTGTATAAGCAAGTTCGACAGCGTACTCTCACACAAGCCCCGCGTCAAAAGGCAGGCGACATCAAATTGTCGACGTAATGGAGCCGTCACACGCCGACACCTCGTCAGCGGCACAAGGGCGATCGTTTAAAACTTTCCAAACGCCAACTAACACGAGTGCGTTAGAGTAAGGGATAAATTTAATTCGCACGATTTCAGCATACTTTCTTTGGTTCAAGTGTGTCACCGTTTTCAGCATCATAAAAAGTCTACTTCTTACTGCGACTTCTGAATAATAAAATCGTAAATCGCTATAAAAAAACATGCCAAGTCTTTCAACAAACTCGAGATGGCACAAGACGCGGCGTGTGTCGTAAAGGGAACGTTATTTCACAATATTTGGGGTATCTGCGGTATTTCGCGTCATAACGTAAAACCTTTGCGGCTTACAGCGCTGCATGAAAACTTCAGAGCCGTGCTTCGCTTGTGCTTCGCGCTTTATATATGTGCGTTGAGAGCCAGCTAGTGTTTTATGTTTTATCTCTAACACAATTCTCACGAATGAGTACTTGTTAATTCAGTTACCTATGAACGTTTTAAGGACATATTTGACAATGACTTGTTGGATTTGTAATTATTTCATTAATATTGCATCCCAACAAGCATGGATAGAGATATTTTCTCTTAAAGTATTAAACAGCTCTTACACTGCACAACAACGTGTGACGTCAAGATGGAGCAATTTAAGTTTAAACAATGCGCGCGCGGCCCTCTCGCCGCGTTTGTCATAACCGGAACAAACGAGCCCGCGTACAAAACACACGTTGCGCTATTTACGAATTACTTGACATAAACTAATGCCACCCTGTGGCTCTCTCTACGGCTTTGTTTAGTTTGTATTGTGGTGACAATATTGCCTTGAAGATTCACTTTATGCTTAAACTACGCTCATCGATGTTTACACTAAGGTATAAAAATATTGTTGAACAGGAAAGGCGACCCGTGTTTAGACTCTAGTATTTTTTGTTTATATTCACAAGAACTAATATTTTATTCTAGATATTAGAACAGTGGCAAAGCGTAATATAAGCCTAATCAGATGTGGTATGCTCAAAGACGTACGTTTAAAGGCCAGCTGTGAACCAATTCTTTTCTTTATATTATGTATTACACGTATGCCGTACAGTGAAAGGTAATAAACTTTAATAACCAATGAAACAATAATTGTTGAAATCGGAGTGATACTGAACAGTTATTTTTTTAGTTTAATAAGTGCTGAAAATATGAATTGAATTCATTATGTAATTTATGTTTCAGGGTATATTATTTAAGCGGCGCAAACTGTTTTACCGGAATCGTAGCAAAATATTTATCGCATATAATAAAATTAAATGTTCGGTGGTTAACTCAATGTTTCGGAACAGTGTTGGCCGTGTGCAAATCAAAGGAAATGTCAAAAATGTATTTTGCATCGTGCCATTGCATAACAAAGGTATACTTGTTACAAAAAGCACAGCTCAAAATAAGAGACTCTGTTTCTACGATTATTAAAATTATGTTTTCTAATTATACTAAAATAAAATAGGTGCCAGGTTACTTTTTTTTGCAGAAATGAGAGAGTATGCGTAACGTTAAGCTACAAGTTCACCCCTTAGTACAAGGGACAATGTACCCTCACCCTACGGAAACAATTAATTGTAGTTGTCAATATAATGCATAGTACGATGTTTTGTTTACATTCCCAGTATTTCACAAAATTATGTAATGCCTTTACTTTCTCTACAAAAATGGTCCCCTTACCCAAATCAATCACTGAAATAAAAATACAAAAAAGAGAAATCCGAATACAATATGAAAGTGCACGTTTCAATATTTCTAACGCAACGAGGCTTCTATTTACCTTCACATATTTCAAACGGAACGAACAGACAAAAGGCCTCCATAAATCTTATGTAAATCGAGTGCAGGTGTCGTGATTCGTACATCTCTTGGCAAATGTGTTACCCTATTACACCAAGAGGTTTCACATCCACTGTAATGTGACCTACCGCGACCCGCGCGTAGCAAAACAGAAGTATTGGAGGCGCTGACAGCATTCGCAGCATGGGGGATCTTTACAATTTTGCCACTGCTAAAAATATAAACGTAGGCTTTCCTCAAATAGCTTATACGCGTTTGCATTAAATTTTATTACTTCCTCTCGTAATTATATTTCCAATGTAATACGTACATATTAATAAATATATTATAATAATGATACTATATATTTATTATATTAATTAATTATTCCGTACAGTATTTAATTTAAAAATAACTGAACTTATTTGCTATCGTTCGAAATTAGTACGACGAAAATCAACACTAATATTCTTCGCTTCACTCCATCCTTATTTAATAAAAAAAAAAAACTTATTCCATAATTTGTTCAATATCATTAGTAAAAGCAAAACTTACTCATAAAGCTATTGGAATAAACCACACATCTATTAAAACTTAGTTTAACGACAAATTAGTGTCATCATTCATGCGAATACGTGATGTGGAGATTTAATAGTAATATGATGTTTAAGCAAACATCGTCATATGTTCAGCAAAAGTTAAATAAAAGGGTAAACATGTATGACTTTTTAAACTGGTCTTGTATCTTTGAGAGTACTACTTAGAGGGGATATACTCACAAGTGAATCAGAATGTTGACGATGAATTAATTGGCATTAATGCATTGCTGTGGTTGCAGTAGTATTCATAACTTATTAAAACCTTCGTAATGTATGCTTTTGTGAATAAACTAATTAGGGATATACGAACGTCCTTATTCAAACTAAGGAAGAATAAATAAGTAAAATTTCGATTAGATTTTTTTTTGTAATTGCTATTTGGTAAAGATGTATCTTTTGTATAATTACCTGTAATATTGTCCTCCACCTCTTTTACCTCAATTATTTAATTTCCTTATTAACTGTATACATTTTTCGATATAAACAAGATAACAATTCAACAGCTTTCAAGAGTGAAACGTAAATCGTTTCTAGTCATTGTCAATGGTTCATTGATGCGAATGTATTACACAAAGCGACTGCAACGACGTACCGGAAACCGGCCGTGCAATGGACAACCTCTCGGCGATATTTCCGGTTAACGTTAGAACATCGCCATGGGACCAGTATAAGGTGCATTTTTAGGCATGTTTAATGTATTTAATGGCGCCTTTAAAAGTTAGGCCAGTTATGTATTTACTTCGCTGGCATGGACAAAATATTCGATGTTTCCAATTATTTCAAATAATATACTAAGTCCTTACAGTCAATATCTAAAACGAATATCTAGGACACACCGGACACGAGTGTCGCGACGCCATCCTGACATTTCCTGACTCAAAATGTCTTTGCTTACTTATGTGCTAGCAAAAAAATAGTATAATAATTTATATGTTATCTAAACGTCTAATATATTCATCAAACATCCCTTAGCAATAAAAAGCTAAACGTTTGCAAGGATTTATGTGGTTAAAATACATTTGTGCCAGGTATCAC
Organism: Pieris mannii; assembly: GCA_028984075.1. NCBI lineage: Eukaryota > Metazoa > Arthropoda > Insecta > Lepidoptera > Pieridae > Pieris > Pieris mannii. Next base: position 12,300,121 of record CM054785.1, read on the forward strand.
TATTTTTAGATTTACTTCAAATTGCAATCGATAGAGTTCGACTCTATTTCCATTCCGAAAGTGACGTATGTTCCTTTTGGCTTGGCTTGGGGCGTCATATTCGCGCCAGCGTATTCCTGAATATTTAATTTTCACTTCATAGACAAGCCTCTATATTTTTAGTACAAATTCGTTTATTTTTAAAACGAAGCGAGGAAATTCAGTCACAATTTCTATTCAAATTTAGGAAAATACAAAGAAAAAAAAGGAATAAATATCAACGGTGTACAGCGTTTGGCTTTAAAGTATTTTTTAAAATTACTTAATCTGAGTTTCAACTTAGTACTAACATTATGCAATAGTATGAAGTAGAGGATCCTCATTTTACAGTGTTTACAAATTAAAAAATGAATAATCCACACAACTAGATATATCAGAGGCATGTCAACCATTCTAAGCACACACAACACAGTGCACAGATTAGGCTCTCATATCGAATCTAGAGGCAACAGGTGCAACTTCCCGACCGAAATAAGCTCGAGATATAAAACCGTTCTCCTCTGTTTACACTTACGCTGTGTACAGAATTAACTAGGCTGTGTATACAATTTGTTAGACGGTGATGTTAGCGGCATACTAAGTTAACGTAGGCTGGAAGTACGGTATTTACTCACTTGTCTATATTAAATAAAATTAGTATGTATTTGATCTAGTGTTGGACAAATAGTTTATTTAAATAATGTTTGAATCCCGCCCTACATGCCTATTAATAGATCACAAAAACATAATTAAATTACTCTCCTACATTGAACAGCAGGGTTTCCTTTGATTGGACGGCAAACCCTCTCAAAGTCTAAAAAAGTATTCACGACCCTCTTTCAATACGAATCCTAATTAGCGTCCAAGCGCTCGTAATAGCTACACAATAACTTCCCCTTCGCATGGAATTCTATGGAAACCATATAACGTGTTGAAAAAAGTTTAATAAACCTCTATGGTAACTTATATAAGTAGACTCCCGATTTGTAAAGATTGCTTTTAAAGTCAATAAAAAGAATTGCTATATTTAACACCAGAAACCCACCTCCTAGTCAGAACACCAAAAGACTGCTGAACAGAGCTGCAAATATTCAAAATACTTATCAGTTTTTTTCCGAAGAATTACATCCAGACTAGAGAGAACATCGCAGGAAGCAGATTCAAACCAAAATGATAATGATAGATCGAGTTAGAAAGCTGCTATATACAATATTCCCAACATCAATATCGTTGAAGGTATATCGCCAATCCCAAATCTCCAGCTACGGCAGCACGGTCCCACAGGTAAAAAGGGCTAAAGATGCCATGACTCGTATAAAAAACCTCTGAAAAAAAAAGGAATTGGTATCAAAACCAAAAACAGATTGATACAGGCTCTAGTATTTCATCTTCCTATATGGAGTAGAAACGAGGACCTTTTTGGGTCGAGAAGGGCAACTATTGACGCCTTTAAAATGTCGTGCTGGAGTCGAATATTGGGAATACCGTGGACTGCAAAGCGCACTTCTACGTCGAACTTGATCTCTCCTCCGCATACATATCGCCCGTCGCACCATATGACGACAACGAATTTTTTCATATTTCTCCATATAATGCACAGAGGCGAGGAGACCTTAAAGAAATTGATCATGGTTACATAGAAGGCAAAGGTCACGTGGCTCTCCACCTACCAGATAGGCCAATCAAGTGAATGACTGCTCAAAACTGTACACTGTAAAAGTAGAAGCGCTGAATAGAAACGGATGGACACAGATTGTCCGCTGCAGTAACATGACCAGTAGGTCAGTAGACTGAATAAAAATTAAAAAGGTGAATTATGTAGGTAGTTCAAAAAGCACGAACACAGTCCAAGTTGTAGAGATTGTTTGGCAGCGGAACATGATTTTTTTTTATAGAATGTTGTTTCTGATGTTTCTGGGATATTTGCAATGTCTCTAAGGTTATTAATATATATAGAATTAAAATAATGATTAAGTTGGGTTACAAATCGAGTAACGTTATATTCGTGGATTATAATTTAATTTTACATTTTAGGAATTTAATACTCAGAAACTTTAACGAGAAAAGGGCTTGGAGTATTATTGAAAGGGCATTTATTGTATTTTACTTTTGATATTATAAAACAAAAGCCGAGAAATAGGATTTACTATCTAATATTTTCAATTTTAAATCTATGAAACGAATTTACACATTTCTCAAGTGATCTAAAAAAACCAGTCTACATTATAGGCGTTTTTATAAAATATTAATGATACGTCTCAAAAATATTTTTTAAACAAAATAATTATGTGATGTAGTTATTAAGAGACATTCACTACATATTTATATGACCCGATATCGATTTATTTACTCCTCACAATAACAACAACAACTTCAACTGGCTTTAAAATAGACGAATATCTTACTAGTAATAGATATATCAGTTTTCATTTACATAACATGTCGGTTCTGAGTTTAAAAAAATTAAAATGAATCGCAAATAGGTTTTAAGAATGAAATTCGAAGACGGCTGAAACCAATTTAAAATGTTGTTTTTATTTAGATAAAATAGGAAGTATAAAAAAAAATAGCTGGGTATAATATTTGGGTGTATCTCTAAGGCGAAAGGAAGTTAAATACGCGGGAAGCTATTATGTATTAAAACACTACTCGTGATTGTATCTTGTCTATTTTTAATGAATATTACGAATTATTTAATAGCAATTAATTTGCTTAACTCAAGTATTGGTTACATTAATTAAACATTCGTGAAAAATAAGTGTTAATTCAACTTTCACAAACATAAACATCTATAAGCCCAATTATAGTGGAAACTTTTTCAATGTGGAAATTTAATCAAGTAGAGAATCATAAAACTTTTATTCATAAAAGGCAAACGCTGTAGAATCGGTCGTAAAGAGTTCAGTAATTTTTAATGACTACTTAACTTTTATCGTTCCTTTAAGTAATTTTTAATGCATCAACCTTGATTGAGTTTTACTTTAGGCTTTATTGTAACATTAAAAAATAAGACATTTTTATTATTGCATGCAGTGAAATAACTAGGCAATATTGAAAAAACCTATTTCAAAGTGAAATAACAAAATGTAACATTAATTACGTTATTTGCTGCTACACAGTTTAGGTTTATTTGAGAAATAATTACAATTATTTCAATAATAATAACTGCTTCATTCATTTTATGTAAAAAACGGTTAGTATTTCATAAATCTAAACTGAATAGTATTCAAACACTTTACTACGAGACTTTTGTTGAAATTAACTGCGTACGATTTTCGTACCATATACAAAAATAAAATACATTTTTTCTTTATTTCTTAACTTTTATGAGTTTACGCAGAATAATAAAACCTTAATCACTGAGACAATATTACATTGCTGTTTTTTTTAATACACTGTTATATCAATAATCAATATATAAGAATAGTGTTACCATAGCAACACATCTAAACAAGCACAGCTCATCTGTCAATCGTCGACAGGTGCCGCGATGTGGCGCAGGTCCCTCGCCCGAGGTGAATCACATTTCGTCCCCTGCTCCGAGGCTTGCCATTTATAATTGATTTCCCCTTTTTACGGTTCGAAAAACGCGTGTGCTACGCGTGATTCATACAAAAACGAAAGCTGAAGGATCCTTTACAATATTGTATTCGAATTCAGTTTGATAGGGACTTACAAAAGACTGTTTTATTTAATTGGCAACGTTTCAGTAGACTTTATAATAACATGGTAATATTAAATTTTATTCTACGAGTATGTATATCTTATGACGTTGGCACAAGGGGCCTCTTCTAACTGTGGATTTAAGCCATTAGCATCAATTGGCTCTCGGGCCCTTCCAAGGTTTTCTGCAAAATGATTTTGGACAGGTTGTCTAGAGCCGTTGAGCCTCTCCATCGCATAGAGCAAGCTGGCCTGGCCTGGACTTCAAATCAACAGTTGGATATTGGAGTTCAGAAACGCAGTTGATTGGAAAATTGCGGATGCGGTGTAGAGGATATAGAAAACGTTCATAAATTTTATACTTAGGAGTCGTGTCTGAAACTGGAGGTCCAGATGAAGACATTTCTTCACGTGATGTTGTTCTCCAAATCTGTGCTGCTCTAGGGGTGTGAAACGTGGAAGGTCACTAAAGACATCTCGCACAACTTTCTTTTAAGAATTATTTCGCTGTCTTCGCTATATTTTGCGTAACCGTATACCGTACTCTTGTATTGGTTACACAAGAGTACACTCCGAAGTGATTCCAATCATATCCCATAGCAGGTGCTTGATTGGAACCCGCAAGGAAAGCGAAAGCGTGGCCCCGTCCCAAGCAAACCTGGCGTCCTACAGTTGCACATGGGGTATAGAGAGCTGGAAAGAGTTGGAGCGAGGTGAAATACTAAGCTTAAGACCGAAGCCGATGAAGACTGTGGACGCCCTTTGCCCCATCCATGGTAATAGGACATAGGGTCAATTCAAGTACCTAAACCAAATCTGAAGACAATAAATTGTAAGTGAAATCATATGATTCTAGTTAATTTGTTCTTTTACCAATGATTAGATAAAAAGGTAATTGTATGTCTGAGCATTAACCGACGATACTTCAGCTGGGTGCGTTTTATCACCGACAGAGGGCGCTAATGACGTCGAATAATTGCCGCTTTAAATGTAAATGATGATACACGCACAGCCCTTGGCTTTATTAAATTCTCCTGCTTTATGGATGTCTGCGATTGTTTTCAAAAGCAACCAGGCTAATGTTTGTTTTGTGTTATAGCTATTAGAGCAAAGTTTGAAGATATTGTTTCTTTATTGTTTGAATTTTTTATGGTTTATAATAATTAAGTAATACAAGAATATTCAGAATAAAGGGCCATTATTTAATACATATTTTAAGCAGTTATTAGACATTAGATATTTTTAAATAAAAATGACTTAATAATATTATATCAATACAAATTTCGTGACAATTTTATTTATTTAAACTTCATTGAGTATTGCAACATTATTTTAATTAAGGCGTAAAAAGCAAATAAAACAGTGGCAGCCATAGAAGTGCGGAACAAAACCCTTCAACTTCAGCGCTCGCCCGAGCAAAGTCAGTGGCGCCGAATTAATTATTACAACAAACTAAGATTTAAGCGCAGTTCAAATTAAATGCAAATTTCTCGTACTTGCCGTGAATAGAGAGATAGAGAGCGGCAATTGGGTTCCATTAAAACAATACGAATTTAAATCACATTCAAATTATGCACTTCGATTAAAGAGCTCCAAGAGGTACGCGTGCCTAAGTGCAAAGCAAACAGTGGTAGCAGTTAACTCGAACCTATGCCGGACGGACCAATTTAATCGGACCCCCGCCGTTACTTATCGGCCCCCGGGTGCTTCAATAAATCGCCCGCGCCGAAGGAGGGTGAGAATGTCAGGGTAGATTGGCCCGGTCCATGTGATCCCAATTACTATGTGTTGAGAGGCAAGCCGATTATGCAAATGACGATTTCCCGCGGACGCGTCTAATGGACCGTGTTGGGGTGGGGGGGGGATACTGCACTTTAAAGTCTCATTGCCGAAAAATTGAGGACTATCACAATAGGCCAATTTTGAAAATTTACATACTTTGTCTGCATTACTGACATTTCCTACACATTTCATTCAAACATTCAGTTCAAAACGATAGTGAACGATTCAAGGTGAGTCATATACAACCTACTAATTCCAAGCGCAATCGTATTTAGTCGAGAGAAAAACACTTTGAGAGCGTTAACACTATTGGTTCAGAATCTAAATCACTATTTGGTCCGTGTTCTACGCGGGACTACTAATTGATCAATTTATAACTCGATCGCAGACTTTTATTGGCGCTTATTTTGTTTAATTGCCGTGAAACGAATTAAATCCTACCCATATTGTCTATTCGCCAACTGTGTGTGTTAGTTACGTGACATATGGTTTTTATTAGTAAGGATTTCAAGTAATCTTAAAAAATTAAACTATAAGTAAGAATTTGATGCTAATAACGCTTTAGAATTGTATTTCTATTAAAATCAAAAGTTGAATTACATATTTGGAACCTCACCACCCAAAAATGTACAACAATCTTATGGGCACATATGAAACTAGAGCACGTGCGAGAATCGATTATAAATCCAAGTTAAGCCGAAGGAACAAGATAAAACCTGCAAAGGACACAGCAATTTCCCCAAGTGAAGATACAATTCGAATACAAACTAGCTACAAACTGAGCGTGGGCCAAAATCGCATCGCTATCGATTGCACCGGCCGAGCCAATCCACTCGGCATAGTTTATACAAAATATTCCATTATTTGCGAACGTTTCAACTTTTTTAATTTCGCATTCCCCTCACTCCATTTTATGCTGGGGTGAAACACTGTAATCGGTGAAACCACATGGGCCACGCGCGGATTATATTTCTGATATTACTTTATAAATAAGGAATGTGAAAATGAGAAAAACAAAAATATGGAAATAATATTATGTAATCATCACTTGAACCAGATATTCTCTCATTCCAGTTAGATGCAAAAAAGTCTGAGTAAAATGAGATATTCTATGTACAAGGATGTGTAATTTAAGAGAGTGATATTGAACATAATAATTTCTATTAATAGTTAATTACAAACTCTTTGATCGTTATATGATATAAAGTGAAAGATTATTATGTTTTTATGACATACAGGCTTAGTAGATTCTTGATAGCTCTCATTAATGGTGGATACGATAAGCATTATTTATATCTACAAAACAATGTGCTATATACACCTACATGCATGTACGTGCATTATATTATGTAACTAGTCTGGCCATAAATCCTGTTACATTTATGGATGTAACATTTCTTTTTCTCAAAGTTTTAATTATTGAGAATTTCACGATTGAAGAACACAAAAATTAGCAAAATGATTACAGTTCTAAAGAAGCTGCTCAAGTGATTGGAAAGGTACAACGTGGTCATCATCATGCGTCAAAGATGGCTTCGTGGAATGTCTTATCTAGGAATTACATAATTACATTTTTGTGAAAAAGTGGTGAAAACTTCAGCCAAAGGGTATCAAAATACAGTCTTGGTCACAGAACCTCTCAGCAACACACTTTTTAAAAAAATACCTTGGATTCTTCAGCAGGATTCTGCACCTAGTCACAAGGCACGGCTTACCTAAAAATGTCTTGAAACAAATTCTGGACTTTTTAAGACTTGAAGACTGGCCCTCATCTAGTCCACACCTCGAGCCTTTAGAAAAGACTTAAGACTTCAAATTATGGTGAGTTTTTGAGGACATGGCCTGCTCTAAACGACACGGCAACATTGAGCCTCATCAAAAATCTTTGGAGCAAGCAGTGCCGAAGCTTTCCTTGCGTAAGTTCATAGATGGTTCATGGGTGGCCATTTCGAATACGATATTGTTTTATTTTTTATTGAGACTAAGAAATATGTAGGTATAAATTGTAATATAATTTTAAATATATAACAGAACTTGGCTAGACTAGGTATTGAAACAGTAAAAAGATCATTTAAAAAATTAAATAATACTAAAATTTTTCAGGACGATACATAAAGTAACTGTAACAAAAAGTAAACTATTTAATTTCCTATACATACAATATTTGCAATTTCTCTAGTACACATTAAATTTTTAACTAATTACAAACAACTCGAAGGAGAGATTTAGTATCCAGGTATAGTTTTTATCTTAAGATATATAGTTAATCAATTATTAAAATAGGCGAAACACCCTTTTAGCTTTTTCTAGCTTTTATTTCTTAATTCGAATGCAGACAGAGCAACTTAGAACAAACAAGAATGTGAGGAGGTGGTGTTTCGTTTTGTGTTGAGCTCGTCAAAAATTTAATTACTCGCTATTTAATTAAATAGTACAAAGGCGCAGCGAGGACACGACAGGCCATTGTTTTTCCAGAACCCTTCACAGAGTGTGGTCAACTATATTTTACAGCATAAAAACATTGCATGACATTTTTTGTAGCAACTCTATGCAAACTGTGATTATAAATAAATTGAGGCATTGTCTTTTCTGCTTCTTTCCTATTTTGAAAACGGGTCAATCTGTCTAAGCTGGGGTTTTTTTTTATAGAACAGGGGGCAAACGGACAGGAGGCTCACCTGATGTTAAGTGATACCGCCGCCCATGGACACTCTCGATGCTAGAGGGCTCGCGAGTGCGTTGCCGGCCTTTTAAAAATTTGTACGATCTTTTCTTGAAGGACCCTAAGTCGAATTGGTTCGGAAATATTTCCATACAATATTCCTATTTATTAGAAAAATATAGCTTAGATATTAAGATTTGGAAAGTATATTGAAATCTTGACTGTAATCCCATCGCGCAAATAATAAATATTATCAGTCAAAATAATAGTAACCTAAAAGTACATTATACATAATTAAAAAAAATAGTATTAGAATTATATATCGCCCTATTTCTGGTCTAATTTACATAAAGGATAATCCACTTAAATGGGCTTGGTTTCGGCACTAGATCAGTTTTATGGTCATAAATTAAGTGCAAAAGTCATCATGTAAATTCATTGGTTCCAAGCACCGTGTTTGCGCATAAATTTCTTAAAAGAATTTGAATCTACCGGAAAAAAATAATATTAAATACCATTTTAATTCATGAAGCAAATATATACGCAAACCAAATAAAAATAATATTAATAAACTAAAGTATTTAGAACGATAAGTTGAATGAAAGTTGCACCATTTGTTATTTTTAAACAAAAATAATGGAAAAAATTACTCGCCCATATGCCTCGTTCAATAATTGAGTATCAGATAACAGGGGGCTTAGCAAAAATGATTTCGACAAAATAAGCACAAACCGAAGGGAATAGGATGTTAATCCATCGTTAACAACAAGGGACCAAAAGAGAAATTGAATTCATAGGTGCTGAATTATTATGTAAAGGCCACGATATATTATACATATTATTTTAAGATACCTCCACACATGTTGTGGAAGTAACATGGAAAACAGCTGAAATATTATTTTGTCGTGGCAAATAATGACAAGGTTAGATTAAAAAAATAGAATTATTATTAATTAATACAAGTCAAAGGCCCGAAAGGCACCAGCCCCATTCGTCTTGGTGATAATCCGGCCCAAAGGTCTCCGTCCTTAATTGAAATAGAACGCTTTTATTTACCAACTCGTGTTCTTGGAATTTCGTTTAATCATTAGATGTAATAACAAACGGGTGCTGAACTTCAATAGGATTTCCTATCACACTTTGTTGGTCGATGCTAAGAAAATTTTAATTCACAAATTAAAATTTGTTTGTAGAATTATCTTTTGAAATAGGCTTATTGGATCGAAGGAATTTCTTGTGCCCTCGGGTCGTTTGAGTTTGAGATAATTGAGACTTGTAAATGTGTTTACGTTTTCTGTGTCACGGGATTCATTTTGAATTTTAAAAAGGTAAAAAGTAAACAATACTTTTTCTAACTTCATAACAATAACAAGTAATAATTTCAACATTCTTAAATATAAATATACAATCATATCTTAAATACAATTAATTTCAGGTAAATCTAGTTAAATATTAATAAAAACATATTATTTTTAAACATAACGGCTTTACCTGTAACTTGCTAATGGCCTCACATTGAAAATGATTGGCACTCGGAAAATGTGTAGCGGAATATGGAATTTTTGCTAAATTACATGTGTGCCAATTTATAAATACAATTTTGTTGTCATCGTTAGTGGAAATTCAAATATAAAAAATATATATAAATGTTTATAATAGACCTTATTACGCCTTCGCACGGCTGGGAATAATATATATTTTTACAATATCAATGTTGTGATGTTTTTTTATTAACTAAGTCTGTACTTTGTAATTTAATTAAATACAAATTAATGTATAAAGAAATATTATCTTCATTTTTAAGATTATTTTTTTATTCGTTACAAACATTCCAAAATACAAATATTTAAGTATATCTATAGTTGTCCAGAAAAAAGGCCATCTGCCATTTTGAAACTTTTCTTATTTTTCTTTTGATTCTTATAGATTTAAGATGATTCATTAAAATCATAATGAATCAATATGTAAATAAATGTTTGAAAATAGTCTGCGCTTAGCCTTATTTTGGTCTGCCCAGCATCCATTACAGGTGAATTACACAACAGTGTGTAATATAAAGTACCGCAACCGCATCGGGGGCCAGCCGCGGCCTCTCATTAAAGAACAATTAATGAGGGGATAGAAACAAAAAACCGCATCGGCCGCCGCCGCTTCCTAATGAATGTAGTCATGCGTTTTATTATGGGATGCGGGATGATTTTTTAATAACAACGTCATTTAGGGGTTGGAGGGGATTAAATTGGATTGTAATTGCACACTTTTTATCGTATGTATTACAGCTCGACAATACAGTAAAATTAGTGGCTAAATACTCATTAAAAGACTTCACCTCGTAGAACATTTTAAATGTGAATAAAGATTCCATAAGAAAAAAGAGAGACAAGATGAAAAAATAAACGGTGAGTATTATACAGTAAGTTCATAAGTCACTTTGCAGCGCTCAACTTGGAACACTTTTATTTTTATTCCTAAGCTTTCCTTCAGCTTCAATATTAATATGAATTTAATTAAAAACTTGCATTCGTAATAAACACGGTTAGGATTTTTATTTTCACATGGACTGTGCTTATTAATGTATAGAAGAAGATTTAGGTAAACAGCGATATCAGTAAAAGAGTTGTGCTGTAGTGTAGTTGGTAGTAGGTGTAGAGTTCATTCCACCCGTATCACCTCGCTTCTATCGCTACAAAAGCGTTTTTAAGGCCATATTTGCTGTGCACCACCACTATATGAAACCAGCTTCCTACTGAAGTAGTTCCAACGAATTTAGCTTGGGGTCCTTCAAGGAAATAAATCAATAATAATAATATATCAATTCTTATAATGCCCGCAACGCACTTGCTAACTCAATAGCATTGTCCACGAGCGGCGGTATCACTTATCATCAGATGAGCCCGTTTGCCCCCAGTTCTATAAAAAAAACAACTTGCTGCTGTGCATCTGGCAAAGTACAACAATAATTACAGAAGGTAGTAAACGATAAATATAGAAAACTGAGAATTATCTAACAACACTCTGTTAGTGTTCCTGACACTGTAATCAAAGTGATTTATTCGTATCGTCGGTAAGAATCATTTCAGAAACCAGTCCATCCGTTCCCTTTCGACAACAACTACACTACAGTTAACACTGTTTACAAATTCAAGAAATTAACATCCCAATAAATTGAAATATGTACACACACCCTACAAAAGGGGAAAAGTATCACAGAATTATGAACATATATCTAGGTGTGGTATACAATGGCATGCAAAAATATTATAAGATATTGTTTATAGAGAGTATTGTTGTTCGAACAATGCCAACGCAGTATTTTACTTGAAACGAGGATAGGTTTCATAGGACGATAGAAATAGATGGAATGGGTTATGAAAATAGTTGCAATGTAATGAGGTCTCACTGTAAAGTCTCCGTAGTCGATTGTGGCTACGAATATTGGCTGTATTATTTTACAGGACAAGGAAGCGGAAAATTTCCATGATATAACAATTACATTTCAAAGAAACTTAATAATAATAATATCAAACAGACGATATAAACGTACATAGACAAATAGAAGCTTCAAATAGGTACAGACGTACATGTTCATAACTATGAACAACAAAAACATGCTGTTAATATATATTCGTTTATAGAACACGCGATACCCATGGACACTCTCTATGTCAGAGGGCTGGGGACGCTGTTTTTTGACGGACGTTATTTAAAAATATTATATTTGGCGATCTTCAGTTTTCTTCTGTTTAAAACATTCACGACAATAAATAAAATGTATTGACAAAGAGTTGATCTGGCGACGTCGCTGCATCGTGAGGTTTTATTTTACTTAAGTTAAAGTAATGTATTTAGTTACCCATAAGCCTTGATAAATTATATACCCTCATATTCCCCATAAAACAGTAGTAAAGCAAAATCGTGGTAGTGATATTGAGGAATAGACATTGTTATTATTTTTAAATACGTATAATATTCAAATGTTTGCGACACTTGAATGTTTTGGCTCTGCAAATTGACAGCTGTAGAATGTTATTAAGTTAATATGACAGGTGTCAAGAACCGTTTAGTATATGTAATGTCATGAGTTTGAAATAATATACAAATATACTAATGATTACGGGATCTTTGAGCCGGTAACCAAAGTTAACAGTCACAATATTTTATAATAAAAAAATGCGATTAAGATTGGGTACTAATCCAATAGTTTATATTATTTTCCTGTCAGTTTTCTAAAAATATAGTTAGATAGTACTAACCTGATCAAAACTCATATAATCCGACAACAAATGAAATATTACTTAAATGACGTTGTGGTTTATGACATTTTCCTTTAAATTATTGTATGTAGAGGGAGGATAAAACTTGCTGAGTTTCTTGCCCGTTCTTCTCAGAACAAGACCTCCTGGTAGTTTTGCGAACGGATGGCGTAGTTTTGCTGTTTCGCGAATTTTGTAAACGTTTTTGACATTCATAAGCATGCCTTAAGTCGCATCTAAATGCAATAAATAAATTTTGATTTGATTTGATATTAGTACGCGGCCGTCGCATCGTTCGTGGATCGAAGTATTTTCCTTGTCATTTATTAATTTTAACGTTGCCTCCAAAAGGGCGAACTCATTAAATATATCATGCGGCATATTTTACATTACAATTATCATTGTTTACAGTTCACTGAGTAATATGGGCGCTTGACACGTTTTACTGGGATTAAAATAACCTGTTTATGTATTATAACAATATATTAAGTTAATTTTAGAGTTTGTAATTTTTTACAGTGATTTTAATTACAGGTCACCGTGCTTACCAATTGAAAATATTCTGTTTATAAGACCAGTACTAATGGAGAAGGTAAATGATACAAGTTGTTAGTATTTGGAATCCCACTATTATTGGATATACAATATTTAATAGCGTTATAGATGGCACTAGTTTAATCCAAAATGACTTAACATAGAATATAACACGAACATTAGCTAATTGCATAACACTTTGCGGCGTAATAGGGCTGTGATTCAAGCGGTAATTTGAGTAGATAATAGCTTTATGGCTACCAGATGGGAGCTCTATTTACTTTGACATAATAATGTACTGGTGCATAGGCATAACAATAATCAGCTTTCTTTCTTTACCAACTATTAGGCTGTAGGTCGAGTCTAACTGCGATACCGTTTCTAAGTCAAATATAATTTAAGTCAGTAAAATGTAGAACTGAATATACTAGTACATACATACATAATACATTACGTAAGACCGTACGGTATTACTTTATTGTATTGTTTTTAAACCATCAATAAATAAATAATAAAATAGTTTCCTTATTATTCATAAATTAACAATAAATAGTTCATTTTTGTAAGATTTAAACAATCTCATATTATGACAACGCAAGTAATATGTATAAATAATAACAAATATTTTTAAATTAAAAAAAAACAAAACAATGTTTTTTAAATTATTGTAAATATTACATTGGAAATGATTCCCAATCATACCAAAAATATTTCAAATACGATGACGATTAATGCAACAACAAATCAAAATATAAATATAACGTATTCATTGTAACATAATGTAAACATTTGGACATTTACTGCTAGTTCTGAAATCTGTAGTACGGACGGAAACAAGGAAGCCAGTGTATTATGATATTGAAATTTTAGAGCAATTTGTAAAATAGCTATCCAATAAACTAACAATTTGTTTTTTATTGGAGAAAGAATAGCCACGCAAAGTACAAATAACATTAATAAGTAAAATTATTTATAAAATAATAATTTGCAATGGGACAACATTTGTCCTATAGCTGTCTATTTATATAATTATATTGCTAAATTGAATAATTACTGAGTTTAAATAAATGATTCACTTTTGTTCATCAAAGGACTACGAAAGTAAATCCAGCACTCACCGTTTAATGTCAGCGCGTTGGTGGAAAACGGAACATGATATACATAGTAACGTTTTAAATATCGCAATAGCCATCGACACTTATTCTACTTACTACAAGCACAACACAATTTTCGTGTACAATTACGCGGTGTCAGAACGAGAGCAGACAAACCATGAGTCTTATCCCGCCGAGAGTCCCGGCCACACTGCCGGCCTGCCGCCCGCCCAACACGTGCCCCGCAAGCCCTACAGGCTCTTTCTTTGTTTCGCATCCCCTAAACATAGCTAACGATTATATAGAGATATACCACTACTGCATGATAACACACCTTAAGTGTATTATTGAAATTCAAATAGTTACATATTACACACAGCCATGTATCAGATATATTTTAATTCAAATTACGTATTTATAGTTATATCAGACATAATTATAACATTTAAAAAACCAAGAAAGTTTTATTACAACGTTTTTTAATTGACTAAAATACCCTGTTTAATTAAGACATATAAACTTAGCAAGAATAGAGGACAAAAACATTATATTTATTTCAGATTCATAATATACCTAAATAATAAAGATGAAATTAAATTAATTGAATAGTATAAGCCTTGTCGAGCTCTGTTCGACTGTACTCTGTTGTATCGTGTAGGACAAATTTTAATCTTATTCTCAGCGATCTTACGTTCGTCAATTGACTCGACTTTCGCGATCGCGATAATAGACTCGGGCATGTCAACGCGTTCACGCTAAACGATTGAAACGTTTCATCATTCTATGCCCTCGAATGATTTATGACGAAGGAATCAGTTACATTTTTAACACTATCATTTATCTCTATTTGCTACTTTTGAAATGCTGTTGCGTACTACTTAAACTTTAATTGTATCTTTAAAATAAGGTAGATCCGTTTTAATAATAATTAATTTATGCTATATTAGTACTTACAAAATATCAGTTATATGTTGTGACGCGCCAACAGTTTTTAATTAAATTACATAATTAGCGGAACAAATGGCTTACCACATTTGAGGTGACCTACGTAACACGTATTTAGCGACGATCTAACGACGCAACGTAGAATCGTCACAATGCACAGTCCACATATATTATCAGGCTGTGAGTTAGGTGTTCTTTTAATCTATCGCACAATTAAGTGACGTATATATAATAAAGGTGTCGACATTTAATTATAATATATATATATATACATATATATTTTTATGTATTATGTTATTTCTTAAGTTAATTATAGGATTTAGTTTAATATTTTATAATGGAATAAATTGTTTTCATATTAAAGCAACTCATACACATGACACATCCTTAATGAATACCGTTACCTATAATTGGGAAGCGTCGCATAATGAACGTAACGGCTATAATATAGACCACACTAACAACGAAAACACTATTGGTCCTCGTTTCCTGTAATAATTTTTTTATTTAAATAATTTAAAAAATCGGTGGCAACGTGGATGACATAATATAATATTTTTTTTATATTTGAAGTGGGTACGTTAAGATACTGCAATTAACTGTAAAGCACCAACAGAGACCAAAACATTAGGAAAAGTCGCAGTATTAGCAAAGCTTTCAGCCGAACCGCCGATTAAAGTTCGGTGACCTCTGTATTTCTATTTAATGGTGCGCTGTCCGAAACAGTCTTCCAATAATTTATTCATAAGCCAAATACAGCTCGAATGCGCCTACATTTTCGCAGTAGTGCAATTTACACCGATGTAAACGCCTTATCCAAACGCATTCGAGTAAACAATGAGGCATTTCAACGTACGACGCTGCCAGCGCTGCCGACAGCCGCTACAAATCTTAAGCGATCCGGCGCAGACACGTCAATGAATTATGCATGACGATGCTGCAGCGCTTGCTGCTACTGGTGCACGAAACATATTCCTTCCTTCTATTTATTACTGGGTTTAACACATCTTACACGGAACGGGCGCTAGATCGTGAATCAATTCATGCGATATACAAAATCTATTTATGTTACGGTTATAATATTTGCTTGCTTTTGCTCCTGGTTTTAAACAAACGGATATATTTACATGGTTTTTTATATTTTATTGTCTGATCAATCATAAAGTCTAAGCTTTTAAAAAAGTTATTTTTAAGCAGATTTATATATTCTCTAAAGAAGCTACCGATTCAGTAAATTTAATACCGTACCTTTTCCCAATTTTGACTAATAAATCAACTTCCATTAACTTACATTTTAATAAAACATATATTTATAAAAATGCCTTATGCAACTAATCGAAAACGTTCCAAAATCAACTCTATAGATAAGCAGTGAGGTATCGAACTTGTTTACCAATTTATTCGATGGCAAATAACGGTACGCGAGAGCGACATTCAATACTATGCTCTAGTGATTGTGTTAAGGCCTAGGCGCCAACCTGGGCTTAATTAAAGCGGCCGTGTTACTAGCAACGGCGATGGCGGCTCATAGCGGTTGCTATGCAACGGGACGCTTTGAAGTGCGCCCATTGATACACTCGATGCTAGGGGTGGCCTGAAACTAAGATTTTTTATGATGCAAGGGGCAATATAAAGCTAGTGACACACAGTAAAATACACATGCATATGTTTATTTAGTATTGAAAGAACCCTAACAAGGCAATGTAATTTTTAATGCAAATAATGAGTTTAAGAAAATTTCATTTCCATGCATTTTTTTTCCTATATTATCTGTTTGGATTAAGGTTTAAACTTATTGGTATTATGCAACATTTGTCTGTAAGGATCAATACTGAAGCCACAACAAGCACAGTGTTACCTCGACTGTCAAAGTTGGTAACGACGCAATGACAGTGCGGTATGTGGTCATCGATCTCGCCATCAATCACGTGTCCAGCGCCATCTGCTGGCACGTTTTATTGTTCTGCATGGACTATTCATCGCACGTGAGCTCACGGCGGTTTAATTAACGCAGCCCTTACAAAGGATTCTCTGATCAGCGATTTTAATTGCAGTGCCTAATTACGCGGGGATTTTACAACAATTAATATTTACGTAATATGTAGTTCTATTAGTATTTTCAGCTGAAAGAATTGATATTATGTGTATTGAAGATAGTGTTAGAAAACTCTGGTCATTTCTTCATAAGTCACAACTTGTCCTGCACAGACATATGGCTGCAGTCAAACTTTTCTGCACTTGTGTTGTTGGTGGCGTATTTCCAACTCGTAAATATCTCTGTTGACGTGCATCTTTACTCGAAATAACGATTTCTTATAGAAATAATCGTTTTATACAATTCATATCTTTAAATGACAATATTGTGTTATGTTCTCTAAGAATGTTAAACAGGTTTTTAATGGCGATAAAAATGTATTCCAGTCATATTAGGGGTAATAGGCACGCTATCTATAATTTCCTAAGACTTCCGTTTAGGAATGCTTTTAAATAGAGAACATTCTAGAAAAGCGGCTCCACAGTAGACTATAGCCCAGCCTATAGTCTACTGTGGAGCACGGCAACCACAACGGAAACTCAATTAAGAATCCGTGCTTCATTTCCGGATCTTTGTAGAGCGCGGCCGAAAAGCAGCCGAAATTATTCACATTCAAAGAAACGCAAAATCAAGGGGAGGCACGGTATGCCTGCTAATGATTCATTTGCATTTGGGATTCAATTCCGATGTATACTTATTGAACATTATATTAACTTATAATATAAAATATTAGGGCCTAACATAAGAAATTAACGATTTGTCGTACTGGCACTTTGATCTCAAACATCTCCTTTCGTCAGAAATACCACATTCAACTTTTTTCAGTTTTACTAGTGCATATGTTTTCCAAGAACTAAACATTATTAGTTTTATTTTACCATTTTAATTTTTTTTCTTTGCGTTACGCTAAAGGGAAAAATATGAAATCAGATTTTTCGAAATTTCAATAATTTTTGCAAGGTTAAAAATTCAACTCTGATGGGGCAGTCGACACCGCTTTCAAAGATTTTAATGTTCCCGGTATAAAAGGTTTTTTTAGCAAACGGAGCAATGAACTTCCTATAAGATGGCAAAGTGCGTAGATAGCAATGGTACATACTTTGATTAATTAAATATATTCTATTTGACGAGATCTACTATTTTCCTATTATACACAATGCAAATTTCATGTATAAGGACCTTATATAAATATATAAATAAAACATTCAATAGTTTTAGTTCTTTAATGGATTATTCATTAATAAGTAAAAAGCTTGAAAGAGCATGTGTGCCTATAGCTTTCTTAAACAGTTAAGCTTGATTAAATATCAATTAAAATGAATTACTCTAATGAAATAAAACAGTACTTAAAATATAATCCTTTTCAATAGAGTATTCTATATAATGATGGCTCTTATGGAAATTATTTGTTAAGGTTTCAAAAGGTTTAAATTAAAAACGTGTTAGTTACTACTACGTGCTAGTTTGTAAAATAAATGTACTAAAGATAAATAAATGATGGCCCTACCAAGAAGCATAGGTCCATGAATGTTACGTAGTATACATATTTTTTTTATTACGATTTCCCCTTTTTCTCGGAAATTAAAAATGATTGAAATACGACCTCCAACAATTCAAAATTCGAGCGTACTCCTCCCTTAAAGGCCGGCAACGCACCCACTAAAAATAGGCTATGGGCTGCGACGACAGCCTTTTTGCCCCACTATTATTTAAAAATAAAAAAGTATTAACTTTACACAAAATTGTTGGCCTAGTGTTTTAGTGGCCAAGACATAGGTTCGATCCCCGGATTAGCTCGATCGGTGAGGAAACAGAAGTCTGAATCTCACACCTTAAAAGGTTGTAGCACCTCTAATATGTTTAATTTACTTATAATTTTTTAAACTATTGTGAATATAAATTATATATGTGTATAACGTCATAATATATCGACGTTTAAAATATCACATCGAATTCTGAAGGATGGGCAGTCTAATTCAAACTAATATATCACAATATGGGGAAATTGGCGTCAAACGACCGAAAAATTATTTCAAACATCGGACGCTTTCAATCACGACCCTCTGGTTTCTTTTCCCTGAGTAATTAAATGTGGAAATCAAATCCTTTTAAATCACTTTGAGATCAATGTCGTCAGGTGCTTACAACATTCTACGAAGTTTAAACGACAATGTCTCGTTTTCTTTTTTATTTTATTACGGTTTGCGTAGAGTTTAATACATCAAACCGTTTCACAGTACAAGATCTCAATAATTACTTGGCCGTGTATTATAATAGAGATTTTTTATAAACAGGGAAATGTAAAATAAAATTTTTGATTAAAAAACTATGATTGTTTTATGGTTTTTTATTCAAACCAAATGAAAACTTCGGAAATAAACAACATCAAAACCCGTAGACGTAAATAGAATTATTTAGACATTTAGGTCAGAAAATGTGCTCTGCACTACACTCCGACTCTAAACAAATGAAGCTCGCCACAAAGAGTAGATAAAAGGCTTTGATCAGTCCACCGCGGTCCCTACACCCCTCCACCCCTCCACCCCTTTTGCAGTACCTGTTGCGAGACCAATCAATCAGGGGGTATCTTTGCAAAGTTCTCTTTTCCATTCCGTACTTTTCATTGTGTTTGCCTTAATTTATTAAAAGCAAAATCCACGGCTTCGGAGTGGATTTTTGCGATGTCCAAATGAAGAATATCGAAACTTCAATTTTTAAAGAAAACTAAGGTTGACCATTCACGAATAATGAACGAAGCGGAAGCTGCGACATCAACTGCTGCAACCTGCGTAGCACTATCCTACGAATTTTGAGTTGAGAACTGGCAGTAAATGTAAAATTAGAAGCATTTAATATATATTCCTTTCTTGACGTCCATAAGTGTACATTCTGTTTCCTATATGAATCAATGATTTTGATTTCATTTGATTATATAATAAATACGATATAAATGCTTCATAGTTTATTCTAATATTTAAATTACTTTGCACCCACTTGTTGCAATTTAATCAATCAGTTGTAATCGCTGATGTAGCTTCAGTCCCCCTTAAAACATTAGCATGAGATCCAATCGCGTTTGCAATCCATCATGATCAAGAACTTATATTTGTTTCCTTTTTTAGGTAGGTATAACAAGGTGAAATAGACTACACTCATAATAAATGTGACAGTTTGTGAAGTGTTTGGGCAGAAATAACGATATTATGTTAATGACATTCGGCATTTGAGTTTTCTAAAAATAGTCAATAAAGTGACACCTTGAAACATCCCAAATAAGGAAAATTCTTCGTATCCCAGCGCATCTGTTCTCTATGCATATTCGATCGCGCATCGACGACTAAATAAAGTCGTATTATTCAAAATCGACAAAAGAAAACAGAAGAGCTCAAATCTCCTGCGCTCATCCGTTGAAACCGCTCTGCAGGTAAATATTTATTCCCCGGCCGGAAGGTTGGCCAATACAAAATGCCGTGTAAAATAAAACTAAATAAAAACCCTTTACACGAATTTAGGCATAAAAACTTTAGTTACAAGTGTTAGAATCCATTGCACAGCTAAAGACTTGAATCAAATCTCAAACGAATATTCGTTTGGCGATTTAGCTGGCCCTTTCGCGAAATCTTGCACATGATTATAGGATTTAAGTGTGTGTTATTCCTATGTTAGCCTCTATGTACACTATATAAAAAAATCTCTGTATAAATTACTAATGATCATAAAAAAAATATAATGTTCTGAATGCAAAAATAGACTTAACTCGGTATTAATCAATAAAAATAAAAGTATTCATAAGTAGTAAGTAAAACTTTAAATAAAAAAGATCCAATCGAACCATAGTTTACTTACATAGTTGAATATTACTTTTTGCATTACAGTCATTTTTAAGAGTTGCAGAGCTTAAACAGCATTGTGATTCATTTAAACCTACGGATAAAAAAATCGGAGAATAGAATAAAATGTTAAAAATTGTAATTATTCATTTTGCCTTTTTATTGACTTAGAACGGAGAAGGTTTTTACCATTTTTTGACGTTCATCATTAGTGTACCAATAGCAAGACTGTTCTCACGTGATAACAAGTGCACCCGACTACCAGCTTTTCAAACGCAAAGTAATTCTGATAGTATTCAATCGATAAGAACTATGAATTCACCCTATATATACATTACTTTTCAACTTTATGCGTGAATTACCTACTAACTCAATCCAGCATACCAAGAGCTAGGTTGCGGTTGAGTCAATTCGATAACTGTAACTGTGTTCCAAGCGTCACAGCGACCGCTTTCCTTATAAAGGTACCCGCCTCTGTTGTAGCGATTATTACATTGAATAAAATGTAATACCATTATTGAAATGGCAATAATATGGCAATAAATCCAATCCAATCTGATGGAGTTATTCAAAAAACTCTGTGAGTGTTTAAATGTTGTGGTATCTGAGAGTGATGTTAAAGCATGTCGTCGTGTAGCTAAGATGGACTCAAACTCCAAAAGGCCGCGAAACATACTAGTTACCCTCTCAACGCAGCGTCAGCGTGATACACTCTTGTCTGCGTTGACTCGCTTCAATAAGTCCCACCCTGACACCAAACTATCTACTACCGATATTGGTATTGGCGGCTCGTCGTCGAGCAGGATATACTTGTCTGAACATTTGTCTCCTGAAGCTAAAGAGTTACACCGTGCGGCACGTAAATTTTCTACTGACAAGAACTACAGGTTTGTTTGGGTGCGATTTGGCCAAATTTATGTTCGTAAGGATGAATCAAGCCCGGCCATTCTAATTAAAAGTCATGATTCCTTCACTAAATTGTCTTAATTGTTATTACTACTACTAATTTGTTTGTTTATCATTGCTTAGTAAGTTACTTGATCAATTTTTGTTTTTATATACTGAATCACACGTTATTTCCACAATGATTAATATATTTTATCAAAATGTGAACAGAATTCGTAGCAAGTTAACTCAATTTTCTTTAAATCTGTTAAATTCTAACTTCGATATTATATGCTTGACGGAAACGAACTTAAATATGAGTGTTTTCGATGGCGAAGTTGTTGACGCCCGTTACAATCTCTTCAGACGAGATCGTGCGGATTCCTCCTGTGCTAAAACCGAGGGAGGTGGAGTTTTACTCGCCGTCCATAAAAAATACCAGGTCATCCGTCAAGCATCGTGGGATAGTGATATGGAGGATGTCTGGGTTACTCTTATTCCTGAAGCACGTGACACTTCTCGCATAAATTTATGTGTTTGCTATTTGCCTCCTGATATTAGAATTAACAAGCTTGAACTCTTTTATAGCCATTGCCAAAATTTACTTCTTAATCGTTTCCCTTTGGATAATTTCTTATTAATTGGTGATTTTAACACACCTGATTACTCTGATTCGATTAATCCCTCTCTGTCAATTTCCCCTAACCCGAGTAAGAAGCTCCTTCTACTAAATGAATTAATGTCACTGTGTAATCTAAAACAGCATAACTTTATCACAAATGCAAACGCTCGCTTGTTGGATTTGGTGCTTTCTAATATAGATTGTATAAGTGTCAATGAAACACTTGCATTAAGTTTGTTAGATAAAAATCATCCCGCAATTTTGATTACTCTTTCTCCGATTCAGATTTCTAAAGGGCTTCAACGCGCTAACATTAAACGGCTTAATTTTGCTAAATGTAATTTTGAAAACATTAAATCTGAACTCCAGTCTGTGAACTGGTCCGAAATCTTATCGTCCCCTTGTATTGATGAGTGCACCGAAGCTTTTTATGAGCTTTTATTTGAAATAATATCAAGAAATACACCAAGTTGTTGTAGCAAATTCTCATCTTATCCAGTCTGGTACAGCAAATCCTTAATTAAATGTAATAAAGAAAAAAACTTATATCATAAACGGTTTAAGAGGTTTGGGAATCCCCGCGATTACGACGTTTTCTCTTTGCTGAGGGAGAGATGCAAATTTCTTACCAAGATTTGTTACGACAAGTATATCGCATCCATCGAGGACTCGTTGGCCAAGGACATAAAATCATTTTGGAGATTTGTGAATAATCGTAAAGGCCATATTTCAGTGCCTCACACCATGACACTTGAAAATACTTCTGAGACAGACGGTCAGGGGATATGTGACCTTTTTTCGCGATACTTTGGTTCAGTTTTTGACGATAAAACTAATAAAACTATATACACTGACCAATCTGGTGCTGTAAATAACACGTATTTTAATATATTATCTGGCTTTTCTATTACGGTAACAGATATCAAACGTAAAATAGATAGTTTGGATATTAACAAAGGGGCGGGTCCTGACCTTCTGCCTCCTATTTTCATAAAAAGTTGCGGAAAGGAGTTGTCCATTCCATTATGTGTTCTCTTTAATAAATCGTTAACTAGTGGTGTGTTTCCTAAGCGCTGGAAAACTGCCCACATAATACCTATTTATAAAAGTGGTGATAAGTCCAATTGTAAAAACTATAGACCGATAAGTATTTTATCTTGCGCTGCTAAATTATTTGAGTCAGTGATGTATACTCATCTGTTCAGTCATTTTAAGCCTGTTCTTTCAGACAAGCAACATGGTTTTGTTAGAAACAGGTCTACGGTCACTAACCTTCTGGAATACAAAAACTATCTCTGTCAAGTGTTTGCCACAGGTGGCCAAGTTGACTCTGTTTACACTGACTTCTCTAAGGCTTTTGACAAAGTAAATCACCATCTGCTCTGTCATAAGTTAGCGTCACATGGTATCCACGGCAGTTTATATAGATGGATCTGCTCATACCTAGACTCTAGAACTCAGTTGGTTGCGTTAAAGGGCTTCATCTCTGCACCTATCGCAGTTACATCGGGAGTACCTCAGGGATCCCACTTAGGGCCATTATTCTTCGTAGTTTTTATTAATGACCTTATTCAACAACTGTCCTGCAATTGTCTCTTATATGCAGATGACTTAAAAATATTTACTTCTATTACTAATTTAGATGACTGCTTAACATTACAGCGTGATATCAATACCGTATCACTATGGTGCAAGACGAACTACATGTATTTAAATATAGACAAGTGTTTTGTCATATCGTTTACTAATAAACGAAACAAAATCGTATGGAACTACGTCATAGATGGTCAATTAGTTAACAGATCAGATGTTGCAAAAGACCTAGGTATCCTGTTCGATGACAAGCTTTCATTCCGTGCCCACTATAGTCACATCACGTCTAAAGCAAACCATCTACTGGGTTTTATTCTTAGATCCACAAAAGGTTTTAAAAATCCTCGTAGCACCTTGTACTTATACTTCAGCCTCGTAAGAAGTATATTAGAATACGGTAGTCCAATATGGTCGCCGAATTATAAGGTGCACATTGACGATATTGAACGAATTCAGAGGAAATTTCTCAGAATTTTATGTTATCGTATAAAACCTGGCCGGTCTAACTTAAATTATTGCGATAGACTCCTGAAATTTAAAGTTCAACCATTAGAATCCAGACGCATAGTCTTCGACTTAGTTTACCTTTACAAAATCACCCACTCCATTATAGACTCTCCCGAACTACTAGCTCACATTAGCCTTAACATTAGATTTAGTGCCCGTAGAGCTAACGAAGTCAATTTATTTTCCCTTCAAACTTATAAGAATAACATCTCTTTTTACAACCCTTTGACCAGGATGGCTCGTCAATATAACGAGATGGCAAAGAGCAACCACTTACTTGTGGACATATTCTGTCGCAACATCAATAAATTCATTAGTGTCGTTAAAGACATCCTCCATCGTAGGTTAAGTGCTGACCCTTGTGGTCCTGGTTAACGTTACGTTAAATTGGTGTCGAGGAACTTATTATTATTATTATTATTGTTTTTTTTTTTTTACTATGTTACCTTTGTTAGTTATGAGCCTTTTATTGATGTAACATTAATTTTGCAGTGTGCACATGGTTTTACATTAGAATCCTGTTCATAACTATTAGTTTTAAGTTTATTTTTGTAAAGATTATAATGTGTTTTGTGCACCAAATAAATAAATAAATAAATAAATAAATAAAGCAGTCCAAAAATTTAGCTTCACAATGTTTTGCCACTGTATAGGCAAGATTTTTAAACATTGTACTTAGTACAAAATAATTACATGCAAGTCGTATTACATTGTAAATTCCTCTTTAGTGCATCAAAGTCCTGCTCGAAATAAGAAAAATAGTTTTTTTTTAGATAAAATTTATAATATTTTCAATAATTAATTTTATCCGCTGTTACTATAGGAGTAGGTTAAATAAAACCGCGGGCAAAGTTCACCAAGAGGTGTTTGTATTGAAATTGATTTATGGAAATTTCTCGACGAAGACGCTTCATCCAAGAGTCGCGGCCGCTTCTCAGATTGTTAGATTGAATCCGACATTTTTCATTCAATATCGAGTTTAAGAATCGCGAATCTAAAGTAATATCCTTAGAAACTATATATAGGTCTGCCATTTCATAAAATCTAAACGCAGGAAGTTAACTAAACAGTTTAACTAAACAGAGTAAATCAATTGTTTTGTTTATATTCTGAGACATGTTATTTGAAATTTTAAAATCTTTTTAAAATGTCGATTAACCGTTTGAATTATATGGAGCCACATCTGCGGCCTTAACATACTTCACTCAAACTTACTCAAATAATGTCACTGAAGTTCATTGCGTGCTAGGTTATTTATTTTAATTTTAATTGGCGATTTTGAAGTAACTATTAGTTATTAGCTTCTAAAATGAACAAGTTAAATTTTAATCAATTGATTGAAATAGTATTGACGTTTAAAGCTTCCGCAGTGTACATTACACAAGACGATATAAACACAGTGAGCCGCCGAGTCCCATGTGCATTTCTCTTGCACGCGGACCGTACTAGCCATTTATGTTATTGCAAAGTTATTATTACATTGTGACAGCGCACAATTGATAGGAAGCGTTTTAAAATTTTTATTCTATGTTACCCTTGTAAAATGGCTTCGTAAAGTATCGCATTTTGCTACCAAGCTTTGTATTACAAATTGAAGTTTTCTTAACTACATTTAAGCATTTGCGTTTGCAATGATATCTTTGGAGCCACCACTGATCCGGCTTATTTGGTTTTCTTCGTTCATTAAAGTTAAATAAACTATCCACCGAAAGATTAACTTTACACGCGAGTGATAGTTTAGGAAAGATAATACAATAGGTATTTGTCATTATATTTGTTTTGAACATTTATACAAAACTATTTTGTAACCACTAAACAACAACAACAACATTTAATATTCCCTGTATCGATACATTTCCAACCACAACGAAAATATTGGAGGTAAGGAAAATTTTCCTAATTCCATTAAGCTGTGAGAGTATCGGATCCACTCGACAATATACAGGAGTTCGCAATCGGCCGGACCAAGTTTATTATTAATAACCGCGCTCTTTACTTGGAAACACGAAACATCCATTCCCGTAAGATATAGCAAACACTCATCCTTTAAGATAACTTGAATTCAGGCCATTTCATTCGTTACAATGATAAAGAATCAACATGGCTGTTCTTTTAGAAATAATTCCTTTTTCAAAAATCCTTTATTATTATAAAAATAATTTTGAATTGTATCTTGTACATTTACAAAACATTTTATTTAAACGCTCGTAATAACTAAATATTTTTCTCAAACATTTAAATTGAAAAACAGTTAATTAAAAATATATTTTACACTACAGATTTTCACAAAGCATTGTTTCGTAAATTGAAAATATGAAACAGAGCATTCTGAAGCATTCCCGGCACTTGCACGTACAGTAAATTTCCACGTACGCCGTTTGATTCCACGATAGAAGCCTAAGTATTTTCTAATTAAAAAGGAATTTTATATTACACGCATGGGTAGGTTTAAGTTCGAGAGTTTTTTAGCTAAGTACTTCATCCTTTATTATTCCTTTCTTTTCTTAAGAAAATTGTATGAATTAACTAAAGTAGAGGTAATTAAACAAGGTCCTATATATTTCCTATTTTTAAACTGGATTTTTAAATTGTTAATAAGAACAAGAATGAAACTAGGGTGAAGTTCAATTTTGGTTCGTACATTTCAATCAACAAGTCCAAAATCATGTAAAACAAGCATCAAACCTTCGATGTAAATTTTCATCTTATATGGCCATCCAACTGGACAGTTTCCAGAGTTGCCTGATTAAAAACCAAACTGGAATGAAAAAACTTTAGCAACAAACTCGCTTGGTGGATGCTTTTTTCTTATTCGTAGAAATTTTTCGTTAATGGTCAATGTGTTTGAAAAAACTTTGCGTTGAGACAAAATGTATGTGGGCTGATGATAGGGATATCAAAACTAAGGGAAGCAAACTACACAATTTTATATTGAGGAATTTTATAAACAATCTACATAGTCCAGCCATAACTTCTGTTACAAATGAAAAAGTTGACAAAGCAAAATTCTCAGTCTCTGCTTATCCAAATCCCAGGAGCACCCAGCTTGGTTTGGTTATACCCAAATTTGGTTGTCGATAATATTATGCACAGTTTCCATAGAAATCTTAATTTATTTCTATAGAACAAATTGTAGCAAGACCAGTTTTCAGCTGTTTTAATAATTCGTCACTACCGATGTAGTGCCCCGTGAGGGGCGTCAGTAATGAGAGTTCTTCCTCGCTTGAACTAAGCTTACCATCACGCAACCTAGGAATAAATAGAAGCATGAACCCCTTATGTTGCTCTTGATTAACAGAGCTGGTAAATCAAGCCTTAAGAGCAGCAGTTATATATCCGCACGCAGTTTCTATTTTAACAATTTTTAAGAATTTTCGATTTTTTTACTATAATAATGTCTGGTATATGACAGACAGTATTGTTTCTTTCTTTAAAAAAATAATGTATAGGACTTTGCTTTTATTGAACAACATGTTCAAAAAATATCAAGTAATATGCATGATTTGTTATATGCCTATAGTTAATATTGGCAAATATTCTAAGCTTCCCTTCAAAGAGCCATCAGCACACTAGATAAATGTTAACCACATAAAAAGCGTAAAAACGTTGTTGACAAAAAAAAGTGGATATTAGACAAACAATGGCTCTTCATCTCTTAGTTCTTTAGCTACACAAACCACTCCGGGCGCTTTGTAATTAAATAAAAACATAAAAAGCATTAAGCACTTTGACATGTTGAAGTGACCCGCCGTAAGTAAACAGGATTAGAGAGGAGTAACGGTTATGGTGCGTGAGAAACTAAAATAACAATTGTAAAGATGGGCATTTGATTTCTTTACTTGGCTGTTCATGAAGTAAAAAGTTATGTTTCAATTAATCTAACCAATTATATTAAGCAATATTGCTTACTATACCAATCATTACACTCGAGATCTTCGCATCTTACATGGACCATTGGGATGTAGCAAATTCAAAGCCTTAGACTTGAATAAGCTGGTTGACGTTAATTAAACAAATTAATTACGATTCAGTGCAAATCTCGCGACAAATCCCGAGTTTGAAAGAGAAGCGGACGTCGACGTGTGTAATTTACTAATGCATGTTGCGAGCAAGCCACGCCACCAAATGAAACCTGCGGTGTGGAGACATTCATAGAGGAAGCGACTTTGAGAAATAAGATTATTAAATATTATTTTTATTATTATAAAAGTTATAAATCTTTCGAAAAATCATTTTCAAATAAAATGTCCTCAAACTACTATTTCAAGATTAAATAAGTAGGCAGTCAACAATAAATTGAGAAAATAACGCCTATGTACATGTCCGAAGTCTAATTGAGTTGGCACCCCGCGCTGTGTACTGTTGCATCATATTTGCAGCTTTCATTACTGTTATTAAAACTGTTACAAAGATCACATCAATATTAATAACGAAGAACAGAATATACACTACCTGTTCTATGTATTAACTACTATGTTATACTAAAAATCATTTTTTAATCAATTTTATATTGAAGTAATGTATTTTAAAGGCATTGTTGCTGTGAATTGAGTTTGATATTTTAAGACAGTTGACTTCATGTTTCATATCACGATATTGTATTATGTTTTTAGCTTCATTGTTGTATTAGCAATAAGTTTTCTAGTGCATTAATTACGTTACTATCCATTAATTTAATACCTAAATATACACGCTAAGCTATATGTATCACATTTGTGTGGAATTAGAACAATGTAGTTTTATTTAACATAAAGTTGAATAAAAAAGGATTATATCATTAAGTTATTATGTATAGTTAGTGTAACAAATGTCTCAACATTGGTTTTCAACAGTTTAAATTTTCCTATTATTAAATTTTTAAAGTAATATTGGACTGTACGTTTCAATTCAAATAGGGTTGTGACATACTAAAATTCGTCATCGTACAACCTATTTTAACTATAATATTTCACTTTTAATGACATTACATAAAAAGTAGATTAATTGGAGGTCAGCTATTTTTAAAACTCATACTTCATTTTACTAGTTAACTTATGAAATTTAGTCATTTATTAATTTAATTCGTTTATTTAATATAAGATAAATTTGGTAGATGAGTATACGATTACCTCAATTATATTAATTGGAAATTTTATCTTAAATTACCTTTTATCAATTAAATAAACAGTCACATAAACTGTGTGCAGTAAGAGGTGCTAATCAAGAATTTATTTTAATTGTAATAACTATTATATCTAAAAAAAGGCTTTCTACACCGAAGTAGTCAAATGCACAACCTTTACATCCAGCCCGAGGCTTCAGAACTCCCACATTCAGTGTCATACCTAACAGTGTTAATAGCATCCAATGTAATTGAAAATTGACCCGCCCCGAGCGTTTGGAAAACGTGATTTAATATCAGATAAGTGAAAACAGAAGGTCGATATTACGTGCGAAATGCTACCTCGCTCACAACAAAGCTTTTGAAATTGGAAGGGATAATTAAAACTATGCTCTCAAGTTGTATGGAGCCATTACAAACCTTTGCTGATTAGTGTCAAAATGATAGTACCTTTGATGAAATGATATTTCTAGGCTCGCACACTAAAAATTAACAGGAAATGTAAATGACATGAAAATACCTTAGATAATTAAAAAATTATATATATGTGTATAATTTATATATATGTACGCGATAAATAAACAAGGAAACTAAACGAACCCCTTCACCAAATTATTTCAATAGCATCTTGCCTGGGATTAAGCGACAAGTTCGCCTATGAGGAGTAGTGCAAAGTCGGGTACTTTACAAAAATTATACTATATTGTATACATCAGACATGCTTTAAGCTCTCCACAAAACTTCTTTAACAAATTTAAGCAAGAATTTACTAAATAGTTTCAAAACAATTTTTAAGGAGATATACTTAATTAAGTAGTATTTTTTTAATGAAATTCAGTGGAATTTTATAACATACAGTTCGCGATAATAGACGGTATTAATATGGAAACAGATGTAGGCTTATCAATAATCATGATATCATATTATATGGTATACTTACAACTGATAACGGATATAAAAAAGATATAATTAGCCATTTAATAAATTATTTCATCACAGATGTATCCAGCAATACAACTTCAAAACCTCGGTCTCATATTTCTGTAACTGTTTCATGATAACGTTTTCTTTGAAAGTGATTGAGAGCTTACCGTGACTCTTTACAGCCTATATACCTGACACTTGCCCTCGGATTTTTAGTTCTAAGGTTGCCGTTGATGCCGGTTTCCGCAAGATGTTTTCCTTTACAAACAATGTAGGGTCTATTGGTGCACAGTTATGGTTCAACCGCATGACCGTACGGGTTCACAGCATTTTGATAAATAAGTAATTCCTTATATAAAACTTTTTATTATTAATAAATATACAAAACGTGATTAATTAATTGAAAATCAAAATGTATTTTAACCATACGATATTTATGATGAAAATATATTTTATTATTATACTTTATAGAAAACTTCATACTGAGCATTTCCACGAAGCTTTCTACCCTTTATGAAAACTCTATTCTATCAATTTTATAAGTATTTTTTACTATTGTTGGTTCATCAGCTTCTTATTGTTAAATAACGAGGAATAAAAATGCATGTTAAATACGTATGCGCATATGTACTAGAAACGAGAGTACATACCAGAGAACCACTAGTCATGAAATGACTCTCTCCACACGACGGACGCACAGACTGCCCTTTATGTTAGGGGAGGCATCTCTGCGCTCTATGACTAAAAAACATCTGTATGCATAACTGTTTATGAATCGATAACTGATCGGAACGGACCTGTATAGCCTCTGGCTCCACGTTGACTGTGATGACCATCCGCGATTTTATGCGTGCATGTATGCATCCTGTAGACGAGACGACTAAACTGACCGACTTATCAATCATATCCGAATAGCTACAGATTCCCTGTTCGAAAAAGTTCCGACCGATGAAATCGAGAAACATTGTGCAGCGATATTGTTGCTTTGCTCTGAAACGACCAATCATGCGGGAAGATCCTTTCATAATCTTGCTTAAGCATACAACTTGGACTCAAATG
Organism: Pieris mannii; assembly: GCA_028984075.1. NCBI lineage: Eukaryota > Metazoa > Arthropoda > Insecta > Lepidoptera > Pieridae > Pieris > Pieris mannii. The sequence goes on from CM054785.1 coordinate 12,331,628, forward strand.
TGACATAAACCTTCTTTGTTGGCACTTTCCTTGGGATCATCAGATTATTGCATCGTCCGCAGCACGGTGCCGTTTACTGAAACGGGCCTGATATCATCCCCTTGTGCTGCGTACTTGTGCTTTGGAGTTGGCTCCGATCAGTGTTGGAACAAATTTGTGTCTAAAGTCTCTATTAAAGAAAGTGTCTGAGGTTGTCCTAATCGACCCTAAAAAAAACACCCTTTCTCACTACTACTACCCGACACTCAGTTATAAGGTTATTTAGTGGGAAAGGCTAAAAAGGCATGAAGATTCTTCACAACGGCCTTGTAATTCTATAGACAGATGAAGCCACTTCTCACCTCTGAGCGGAAGGTACCCGGCACCAGCTTCTTCCACTTTAACGTATTCAACGAAGAGCGATTCTAATCCTCGACAACCCTACAGAGCGGCTTGATACATTGTGTAGAGATTTGAGGTCTCTATGCGTCTTTTACCGCATTTGCCGACGATCCTTCGAGAAAAGAGAGTATGTATTTTTAAATGGCTGGCAACCCACTTGCTTTGGCAATGTAAGTGTTCACGGGTGGCGGAACCACTTAACATCAGATGAGCAAGCCCGTGCGAGGCTGTTGTAAAAAAAAAATGCTTTAAAAATGCATTGTAATAGTTAAGTTTCATTCCTTTGTAATCGAAACAAAGATAAAACATGAAAGAAAATGAAGTGTTGATTGCAGACTACAAATTTTATTGGCATCCGACGATAGCAGTTAACCGGCTAATCACAAGAGGTAACACTAAGCCGTCCGGCTAAGATTGGTTATCGACCAGAGGAAGATTGCACTTATTTTTAATCGTATTAAAATTACTTGTACATTCCAATAATGATTTACATATTTATATATTTTAGATTTACATGTATATAAAACATTATTTTCGTTTCGGTTGATTAAAAAGTCAGAAACTCATCTTTTTATTCTAACATTTTGTACGTTGTATGATTATACAAGGATTCAAACTAGCTATAAGCAGTGATGATGATGCCGTTAAATCTACCGCTTTGCCCTTTGTGGTCATAACTTGTAGTCTAGGATAATAGATGGAGCGATAATTTTTTACAACATTAAATCTGAATCTGCCGAACTGTTAATTTTTTCTGAACCTGAAACTTAAATCTTTTGATTTTTTTTATACCTGAATACTCAGTGATGTTTGCTCATTACATTACTGCTACGGTAAGCTACCAGTCTACGGCGTAGCCGTTTGTAGCAACACGCAGTATGTAGAACAGTAATCATTATTCTACATGCTACGTATTTTTACACGATATTATTTTTCATATTGAACTTCAAAATCATTTATTCATTTAGGTTACAAAATGTACATTTAAAATAAATACATCTAATTTTATATTTACAGCCAGTTCTGAAACCAAAGGCGTAGAATGGACTGACAATACTCTCCGTCACTCTTTTTTTCGTCAAATTAATGTTCACCAGTTTATAACGAGTTTCAATTATTACACCATGTTCCACATAGCATATTTAAGTAATTTATGATAAAAAAAACAAAGATTTGTGCTCTATCAGCCGTAGCCATGATGAAATAGGAGCACGCACATACATTCTCGTGGCAAAAACACGTAAATATAACTTTGATACGATGGTATTCATGTAAAATTATAAGTAACAACATGAGATTATAATTATTATCGCTGTAGGCTTATAATTTAAGCCACAAAATTAAGGCCACCGATCACATCTAAGAATAGCACAAACAGCCCAGTTCCATCGCCTCAGCGGGTCTTCGGCCAGTCGTGAAACCCGTGTGTGGTGGGTCTCATGCATCATTGGCTGAGACAGTCGGGCGTGCGTAAACGCATGGCTGCTTATAGCGCAGGTTTGGGTGGCGTTGTGTTAGATTAGCTCGAGCCAATGACGTCCGTAATAGTTTTAAAATTAGAATAAGAATTAAAAGTGTAAGTTATATGTACATAAGATTTTTAGTAAACATCAGTTAATTTTAAAATGATCTGAGAGTTTATTGCGACGTTATTAGTCCCTTAAAACAATGATGGGTGCCTGATACGTTATTTCATTGGAAATATCGATGATTTGTCTCACCAAACAAAAAAATCGGTGCGTACTGTTTTTTCTAGGTAACAAATACATAAAAGGTACGTTTTATGTTATTAACATATTTTAACATTTTAAAATAATAAAAAGAAACATCACGTGAGCAAGTTTTATTGAATGAGGATATACTTCGAGTGCAGTACATAATCCATAATACATCTGTTACTCTCAGAGATCATATATCCGACAATATCATCTCGTGAGTCGACGTACCATGAAATACGTCTTGAATGACTCGGCACAAGGTACTTATATCAAAGATTAAGACAATGTTTCACACCAAAAGATAAGCTGTTAAGTGGATAATCATTTTTTATTAGGTAATTTATCTCGACATCATTTATATTGACTTTTTAAGATACATAAATAATTTGTAAATAAAAGAGATTTATTGTTCAAATGACACCCAAGCTTATGGCTTTTAGGAAATAATTGAATAATCGGGACTGGGTAGAGGTTAATTGGAATAACAATGACAATGGGTACGTAATCTGCAATATCTTTAAAAGCACGTCACTTGGTGAACACTGGTAAACAGTCCTAATAACTTGGGCCGGTACAAGCTAAACTCTCCCGAGTAATATTTTACCCCACCAACCAAATCATGAAACTTCTCTTACAGTGATTTGATGATATTGCACTTTGACGTATACGGCTATCGGTACGAGGGGAAAAAGGAAACAAGATGGATGATTCTTTTCTGTCTTTCCTATATAGTTGTATAGGTTTTGTTGAGTTCAAAATACATGTTAGGTTTTCATAAGTAAGTGAGAAATGTATTTGCAATAATCCAAGAAATCAATTAGACTATATTTATTTTTAAATATTAGTAAATATATTGTTTAATAATATGTATAGGGAAAGTAAATTGCCGCGTGTGATATGATCTTCGTTTCAAAACAGAAGCATACGTAATAAAATGAAGTGTAGTCCATAAGTCTCTGTAAACTTTAATCCCATTTCAGTGCATTCCTTTGATGTTCCGCGGCATATTATTTTTCTTTTCCTAACAACTCATAAAACCACTATAAAGCAGCGAGTGTTCATACACTATCTTCAAGACTCGTCAAGTCTCGACATCACATCTTTAATATCACAACGCGAGTGCTTTTAGCATTATTCAAGAGGTTTTTATTACTTTTTTCTTTATCGTTATTTTTGCAAGTACGCTTTTTGTTTTTTGCGAATAATAAGATCTGCTCTTTTATACACAATATTATTTTCGTGCGACAAATCGTATTTGAAATGTTCAATCCGAACAATATTGAAGTATCCAAGGGTAACATAATAATTTAATTAAGTATTTTCACCCAAATATCGCGAGAGACACGCATAAAATATTATTTTGTTTAATCTCCTGCAATAAATAAACAAATAAATTTATATCTTTGTGAATTATTACAGTTTACTAATATTACCTGTCTGTAACGCCACACAACTTGTAATCCTGCATATCCATGTCCCCCATGTAGTGTGAAAAACCTGAAACAAACAATGAATACATCACACTATGCTTAACGAAGATGAAGGCACATCCTTAATGTAACCGATTAAATTATTTACATTTCGAGTGACAAGCCTGACGGCCCGAGACGATTTTAACCCTGAACGTGTCCGAGAATTATTAACTGCATTCGGTTTACCAAGCCATCTAGCACACCCCACGGCAGCATTCAACACTACATTTTGATATTCGAATCACGCCGCTGAACAGCTACGGGCGACGGGGCAGCGATTGGCAAATCACGCACGCCGCCGCCGTGGCCGCGTAAATGAATATTGACATCCAACTAGCAGTGAACGGGTTGAATTGATAATCGACTGTACGGATAAATGGGGCTTAGAATCTAGCGGATCAGACAACAAAGCTATTCATCTTATCTGCAATGCCATATATTATATCACAGAAGTCAGGCGAGATACGATTACTTCACAACTGGCGATTTTTATGTATACGATATAAAGAATGAAGCTGCAAATTTTATTCATAATTTTTAGTAAATAGAAGAGTTCAAAATTGCATGGCATGACTTGTTGTTAAATCTGGAAGCCAGATAACAATACAAATCGTTCATCAAGCTGAAAGGCTTCCATAAAATTGTCAGTTCGATAAATCTTTCGATAAGTCTTATAAATTTCATTACACCTACCGATGGCTTTAAAGGATCCAATTTCACTAAGTACTAAAAGTGAATCGTTACGGTTCTCATAATTTTGCCTTTGTTAAAATGGCAGCAAAAGAGCAGCCCTCTCGCACACAAATTATCTGCTAAAAATGCATCTGACATTAATTTCGTCATATCATCGAACCAAAAGTGGTCTTCTAATCAGGATATAGTGCAGTAACAGATTACATTTGCGTAAGCGCAACAGAATCTTCTCAAGTATTGATGTACTCACAATGCTGAATACTAACATTCTATATGTATCAACTTATAATATTTTTACGTATAAATATGAAATATCTATAATTCGTGTGTACAAGTTCTTAGTTCATTATTTAACATCTCCCAACGGTGACAGTAAAAAATGAAATTTCCGCGAAAACCTGTCCAATTTTGAAGGTGGAACAAAGGAGACGAGATCTCAGTGAATTGAAAAAGATTGTGTCATCTGTCTAACGTAAATTATATATAATTACAAGGTAGAAAAATATTCGGCTATCATTTTGCTTTAATTTACGAATAATTTTAGTACGTATCACAATGTGACGCGAATATAAGAATAACTTCATTAAGGTACGTTACGGTAGTCATAAAAACAAGTAGGTACGTATTATAAGTTTAAATATAGTTAATATATTAATTGTATTAAATAATATCTCATTTTGTACATTACGTAACGATAATGTTTATTTTCACGAGGAGCGGTGGCAAAATTAATGGAACAGATTTTGCATAATTAAAAACGGGTGCTGAAATCATTATTTATTTTGATGAATAATGATAGTATGCAGTGGAACTCATATTTATTTCACTTTGCAAAGATGACACCTGGACCAGAAAAAGGCATCTACTCATTAATATTAGTACGTCAACTTCCTTTACTGTAATTTCCATTTCAATTAAAACAGGGGAAGTCTTTTTATTTTACGCATCTACGCATCTAATGCCATTGAAAACTAACTCTGTTTGACAAACAAGACATGATCGATGACACTTTTAATAAGTCATATCGATTTGCTAGAAATACCTTCGGACAAACGCTGAGGTAGCGATAGTTTTAATGTTAATTATCAAGACGGCTCTAAATACCTCTTCCATTTACAATTAGAGAGGTACAACATTACATTTGGTCTCTACTTTTTACAGTCATCTTTAGTACCCAAACTTAACCTCTGCGTTGTAAAAACGTAGCAAATAAATTGAAATTGCTCGGAAGCCCAAAATCAGTTCTCTCCCTCTCGAGATCTGCCATTTGGCGTTTACGTGACGAGGGCACAGTGGAAGTGTAAATCAATGCATTTACAAATTATTTGGCTCCTTTTTGAGAAACATTTGTGATTTAGGAACTCAACATTTCCTTTGATATGTATATATATATCAAATAATAATCTAAGCCGCTAAAATTTTATATTTAATATCGATAGCATATTCTTCTACCTATTAATGCTTCCCCCTAACGGCTCGTAGCAAATAAAAATAATTGTATCGACTATTAAATCCACAATAATGGGCACTTTGCCCCACAAAATTGAAAGCACGGTACCTCGATTGATAGTGATATCCAAGTAATATCACAGATATTTCTTTTCTCCCTACGCGCCCCATTACGCTTATTTTCTTCGAGACACCCCACAGTTAAACGTTTTAACAGTAGGTAAATCTACAGATTTTGAGATTTTAGACAAGATAATTTAATACAAACTTTACTACTTTCAGAATGCACACAGACATGTTTCTAAAAGATCAAAGAATCCCTAAAAAAAGTAGTGCTAAACAGTACAGGCAGGCAATGCAGTCAGTAGATGTAATAAAATTAACGATCGCTTGTTGTGTAGACTGTGTATCCGCCCTTTGTCCCTTGGAGAATATTTGATGACACTCATCTATTTCGCGACATAATATCTTCGATAAATAATGATGTTTTGAATTTATTCACGACGCTCTTGATCATCTGGAGAGATTGAAAATGCTCGACAATTCCATTTAGAATACAGAACAGATAATTGGATATGTGAGGCAATTCCACTTTAGGTTACGTCGTTTTATTCACAAAAAATGACATAAACATAAGCAAATTTCTTAATTTTCGGATAAAAATTACATGTTTATTATACGACCTCAATGTCATGGTTTTTAATTGAATACATTCTTACAAAAAATAAGCGTAACCATTTTTCTATTGTAACATTCACGTTTTAAGAAATGTTATTTATAACGGTAGTCCGTTGTTATATATTACAGTTCATATGTGAAAATAAGAGCCTTCTTTAACTCTCCACAAAAATCAGAAAAGTCTATATTAGCCTAACTTTACAAAAATAAATCAATAATCAAAGTAAAATAAAATCAGTGAAGCAAAAATTATTCTTACCTTCAACGTGCAGTAAGAACAGAAGTGTCACATTAACGTATAATTTATTTAGAGACAGCTTTTATTCGCAAATTCTTTTAGGGCGTGTGAAATAATGTGAAGGTACACATTTTAAGGAGAAACTTCGGCGGAAATTTAAAAAGTTTTTTTGGGTTCCGTTTGCAAACAAGAAAACTTTAAATAGATCCATCGACCTGTCAACAATAATATTTAGCTACGAGCTACGCAAAATATACTTTTTTTATTAAATTAGTTATTTTCAAATAACAATTTACACAATATTGTTTATAGCTTTTTTTTGTTTATCAATATTAAAATTCAGCTACCTTATACACGAATGAATGGAGAACCTCATAGTGTTTGAGATCAGACATAGTCTTAACCAATTTCTGGTTTAGTCGCCCTTTCTTTATAATTTGGCACGTATGAAGGCACCAGGGGGACTTAGTAGAAAATTGCAGTGACAGTAAAATATCAAACTTTGGCAGGGATTTGTATTTATATCCCCTATGAAATACTTTATTCTTATGAAAAGGTTTGAAACTTTGCCGATTTTTTATCAATACAGCAATTCATAAAGAAAACAATGAAAAGCCTTCGAGCTGAATATTCAAAGGCGGAAGGAATGATACTTGGCATAAAACCCGCCTCTGCCAGCGCCCAAATCAAAATAGTCACAATTTTTTGTGCCTCAACGATTTATTATATGAGATTCAGCGATTCTTTGGCCCGTCGTAAAATCTCAACATTCGCTTTTACGTAAATCCTTTTAACATGCTCCAATGACGATGTTATGCTATTTCTTCTGACAAACAGATACACCAAACAGAATTTGCAATTTTTCGCTATGTTAACCTGCTTTTCTTGCGGCTTTAGAATCCAGGGGCAACTATTTGTTATCGTGATTACTGGTTTTGATTCGTTTTTTTATTGTTTAATTTATATTATACAACTCTATGTATCCTACAGTTAAAGAAAACCTTTTCAAGCAAAAAGTTGAACAACTCTTCTAATAATATGACAAAAAGATCAACATCAGTACATCAATATTTCGTCCACGCAGCGCTGCCAATCACGTTAAAGTAAGAAAGTGTCACAAAAAATCAACGAAAGTGAAATAGCCAAAATTGTATTACCATAAAGTCCTGTAATCATCGTCGCGGCATGACTCGAGGTGAATATAGATTCGGAGCTTGGCCAGACCCCACCCTAAATCTGTCGATGAGCGTTCGATTCGGCGGGTGACGGAATTTCATATTGAAAACCTTGTACTGTTAAATATTGAACTGTTTTTTTTTTGTTAAAAAATAAGTTGTAAGTTGTTATAATCTGAGTATTAATTTACTGCGGACGTTTTAAAGTTATAAGCGATTGAATGTTGTCAATTACATCATCGGACACTGAGGTAGAATGCGAAATTCCATCCACAATAAACACAATATGTATAAAAAATGCTTTTAATGATAATGACACGACGAGTTTTTATTATCTCATACATATAGTATTGCAGTGGCATCTATCAAACATTTGAATAAGTGAAAGTTAGAAAAACTTTTAAACTAAAGACTATTAAATTAGAAAAAAGACCCAGTATAATTAACAAATTTAAGATGTCTGTTTTATTCGTATGTTATTCTTTTCTTTGCCTAATTATATTTCAAAAACGAGAGCAGCGGGGCCCAAATAGAAAATTGGTGAACTATGAAATGGTGCAGCATTCTTGACAAAGCCTCGTGCCGATCACGTGGCTCTAATTGACGTCCTGGAAACAGATGGCGAGGGTTTCTAGCAGTTTAGAACTGTAACATAATTTAGTGCAATCGTTAATAAATAGAATTTAAAAGTTCTGTCTGAGGAATAGAGTGTAACATATATATATAATAATCAATAGAAATAACCTTATATTTTATATTAATACAATGTCTACTACAGCGTTAAGGCCGTCGGTTCATGACATGATAGTTTATTAATGTAAAAAAAGAAGTATCTGAACTATTGTTATTCGTCCACTGACTGTTGTAAATTTCAATTACTACTTTGTCCTTCAGGACACATGTGAAGTTCAAAAGGTTGACCAGGCTTTGTCACGGGTCCAATATCGTATAAATACAATACCTCCCCCGCGTATAGGAGTGTATTCAAACCATTGTCGATGCCAACAATGACTCCGATGTTGCGATCCAATGAATTTTTTTCATTAATCTTTGATATTGGGACCGGAGAGACTATCCCATATTAGAAGAGGGATATTTCATTAAGTTAATACAAAAATATATTAACTTTCTTCCAATGACATCTCTAACAATTCCATAATAATACATGTTCTGCGTTTTAATTATTTTCTGAGCACATACTTTTAATATCTCAATTCAACCTCAAAAATCAGCTACCATAATAGTTTTATATTAATATATCCAATCTGATAATATATGTCGTTAGATGTACCACAGTCTCCCACATTATTAAATCACTCAAAACTATACCTTGGTAACGCGTTAAAATTTTCCAAAGGTATTGATTTTGCGCCCTCGAGCGAGGGTTATCTATGGGCCGTCAATATACTCCTCGATCAGACAACACTATTGTCTGTTGGCACTGCGCACAGCCCCGAAGCAGTTTGGGCTTTTTATCAGTGATCCCTTTGATGTGCATCTACGACCTTTGTTTGATGCTATTAGCTATCGCCGCACTTTTGATAGGGTGCTTCGATAGTATTGTGAAAACGATAAGTTTTGCCACACGTGAATAGCTGTTCCAAACAAACTGATTAAAATACCTCTTTGTTCTGACACCGGTGGCTCATTTTACTACTAAGCACTTAAATTAAAATCGATGTATGCCACTCCTCTTTGGTTAGGTTGCCCAAATTCGAAAACCATCATTCATTTCATTTTCCCGTTTTATTTTTTTTTCTTTGCCTCTCTATATTTTTAAAACTAAAAATATGTAATGTAACATATCGCGTTATTTACGAGTACGAGTTCCACCGTGGCACCAGTGCTGCAGAAACGGCTCGAATTATGTGTATGGCGGCGGTGTCGCAAAAGAAAACACAGTGTGTTTTTAATTCCAATTTTTTAGTTCTGGAAAACTTAAACTTAATAAATAGTAAAGAAATCATTTATCGCACGTTCCAACGACTGCCGTTTGACACTATAGTGGATTCAGGTTCGGTCGCGGAACCAATCCACGAATTGTCACGAAACTTAATTATCACAAATTCGGAATCCTATAAGTACAAGCGGTTGGTACAACCTTTAACCCCAGGACGGCCCAAGCCGAGCTCGAAGTCTCGTAGGAAACGTCCTTGCACTAATCACAAGTAAAAGCCAGCCATTAAAAAAATGCAGCCCTCGTTTAATTCAGCATTCGAACCAAGCAGATCCGCTTAAAAATTAGACTTTAATGTTCAAATTATTAAATTTGGCTGATGCCAACAAAATACTTTTTGTTATTGAAAATAATGACGTCAGCTATGCCGCAGTTTCAGCTTTTGTTACAATTCAAGCCGTGCCTTTGTTAATCAACAGTCGCCAGTGCATTTGCTTTTTTGTCGTTAAACAACAATATCTTCTATTCAGTTGTCATTGTCAGTTACTACCTCCGACTGTCTTCATTCCTTTCTGCACGCGTAGTCCTTGACCTTCCTGCTCCATTATTTAGGTGATGTCGTCGCTCATATATTACCAGGATTTTAGTGGTTTAAGAAAGTAAGACTTGTAGGACAAGCAACAATCTGATTTCAAAACGTGCTGCCAAGCTGTGAATTTAAATGTATTATTATTATCTACGATCGTAGGATAATCACATTTCTTGTCTACGGTTAAAACTCAAATATGTTTGCGGACCAAACATGTAAGAGGTACCTTAACGCTCAACTCAAGCGAAAAATTGATTCATATACTCCCCTCAAATTGAATAGTCGAAAACGAGTTTAGTAGTCATGCTCGAATCGCTATAAGGGTCGGACGCTTTGATTTCTTACAATATAATTTTTACATTAATATAATATACTGTAGGTAGTAAAGGTATCCTTTGGTAATTAGCACTGCTCAAGTTTTCGTCAAATTATAATTTTGTTTAATTAACTATTATATATAAAACGGGGGCACACCCTGATTCCAATCTAACTACAACCAAGAAGTTCACTTACATAGGAAACGCTTAATAAAACAAGAAGGCTATTTTGCTATTTTATTACTCTACGATATTTAAACACATACATTTAATAATTTGGGTTCTCTCAATAGGAATAAATCATTAAATTGGATTAAATCAAACGTTGACGTATGAAAATAATGTAATAATAGTCTCTTAAATATTTAAATGTAATGTGTAGTACACGCGTAAATTAAATTTATTTTGGTCTAATTCCGAATAGGAACATTCAAATTAATTGCACAAAAAATAATAAAAAAAAACATCAAGTGTTTAATCTTTACTTCGGGCAGAACAAAGGATAAGGAGACAAGAACCGGGTGCAAATATATGTTAATCATAGTCAAAACAAGATCAACTCAAGGCGTTTGTCTATATTATTCATGTAGCCAACTCTATCGGGTATCATGTATTATGTTAATCCGATCATGTAACTGGCACCCTTTCACTGAACCCTACGTCTTTGTGGCGTAATTATGCTAACGGCTGGATGGATCTCATCTGATGACATCATTTGTCTATATACCCTATACGTTTAAGACACGTAACACTAAATGTCTACTTCTATATTTTGATCAAATCATAAGCTTCGCTCATATTTTCTTTTAATATCACTCAGCCGAGCCGATCCCGTATCCTAAACAATGTAAGCAGGGCAAATGTTTACAATAAACAGCGCGTGGTCTTGGCCGAAAACCTGTCAAAATGACAACGGCCATGATTGATAGCGGTTTTTTTCCTCCTCAATCATCATTTTATTGAAATTGATGGCTCGGGCTCGCAGTTATTTGATAATCGGACGATTCTCGAGAGTTATTAATGCGATATCGTTATTCCGATAACTTAATACTTTGGTTATTAAAATTTAACGGAAACGTCAATTTGACAGAATCCGAGAGTTATTCGAGAGGAAAATTTATATGGTTAATTCCTAGCCCTTATATTTATATATATACTCTCTTACATAACCTATAGTAAAAAAAACGGTAAAGTTTCAAATATAAAATCATTTTTTTAATTAGGCCACCTAAAATGGCACTTTTGCCCGTTAAATAAAATATAAAGATGATTCTAGTTGCCCCTTCCAAAAGGTGTGGAGAAGAATGGGCAAGTAACTCCACACTTACTCTTTAAAAAAAGAATTTACAATATTTGAATACATTAATTTAATGATTATATGTATACAGGTCTATTATTGTATTGTTAGTATACATCTTCCTCACATATTTACTAAGAGATTCATAAAGCCGTAGATTATAAGTGGCTTTGACAGCTCTCTTTTGCAAAATAAAATTGGATTCAATGTCAGCAGACCGACCCAGCTAGAATAGACCAAACACGCAGTTTTTACATTAGTTAAATGTCTTATCTTTCCAACCGCATAACGGCTGAGCCGCCCCGCAAGAGATATTACACGAGAAGAGCACTTGAAATCAAAACCTCGGTGGTAATTACGACAGAAAAAGTTCTATTAGTAAAAAGGATAGTAAATAATTTCCTTATTAATCAGGAAGTTTCGGAAACATCGGAGATGTAATTGACGGTTTGGTACTCCGTAGGCTTGTAATTGAGTTACGACACGGCCACTTAGCGCGATTGAATTTAGGATTGTTGTTGAAATTACTGGACAAAATATTATTTTAAAGTATTAAATTTAAATATTATTAGCCAAATTTTAAACAGAGCATGGACATAAAAAATAAACATTTCATATGATCCTCTTCTTGTCTAAATAAATCGGTATAAAATCCATGGATTTCTTATGTTTTGAAAATGTTTGCCGTAGCTTTCAAAATATGAAAGCTTTCTTTGTTCAAACTATTGATATGTAACTATCAATTAATACAATAATACCTACAGAGTTTATGGTGATGTATAGTCTGGTTTCAAACATATAGGTATTTTTAAGCAAAAGGAAAACGTAATTCCGGGAATATATAAAGAACAGTTGCAATCACAGATTTATTTCCTCAATGTTGCAGGACGTCACGTCCCCATACAACGAAAGCCACTCACGAGGTTGAGATAAAAATTACTTATTCTTTTAACACTTTAAGAAAATGTAGAAAATATTTTCCAAGAGAAAATTATGCAGCTGATTATTTTTATTATTCTTTAAATATTCTCTTGCCAATTATTCAACTAATTTTTTCGTCAGAATTGTTGAGTAAGGAACTACACTGGAAACTTAACTATACCCTTGATTGTGAAAATATACGTTATGACTACGATTCTCGTGGAATAAGAGGCAATAAATATTTTTTAAGTAATGAATCATGTGAATAAATGTTGAAGGTAAACAGATAAAGGTCATGGTATTTGTATTATAATAATCATGACCTTAATCTGTTTACATAATATAAAAATAATTGAAATGGCTTTGAGCACACGCATTATGCACACTTAAAGTTCTCAGCCACGGCAGCGCACTGGCCGGGTTTCATCCCTTTCTAGGGCTTCGACAGAGCGACTAATGAACCTTCTGGTTCATACGTTGTGATTATATATTCATATTAAAATTATAACATACTGCAAAGTAGCCGCCATGGTTTGTTTGAATGTCGTTGTCTTTAGGCAAGAAGGTCATAAACTGTCTGGATCTTAGTCATGTAGGTTTCTCCTAACCGTTTGAACTTAAATATTTATTAAAACACAAGCTAATGGTCAAATGCACCTCAGTGTCTTTTTTATGATACCTAGTTTCAAATTTACTAGAATATATGAGGATGCAAAAACTATGTAGTTCGATTTGGTACTTGTTCAATAGCCTGACTTAATATTTCGTCATGGTATTTTATATTTTTCAAAACTTTATTTTGTAGTATTGTATATTTTGTATATTATATCACCTATAAGTATGTAGGATAAGATAGGAGGTTTTGTCCTATTTTTAAAAATATAATGATTTTCGATATTAGTTTTATTGCAGACTCGTATTTCACAATTCAGAGATTTCCAAGATCCTTTGCTACTTCAAATTGGTAGTTTCCATAACTACCAATCATCAACAGCTACTACACGCCTACTAGGCCTTGATCTACATGTCGTGCCATTTCGCTTTTACCCAATCGGCCATTCATTCATATTCAGCTCAGAAAGGCACATGTTATTCATATATAAATCGCCTTTTATTTCATTACTTTGTCTATAATTGACTGATTGATTATCTGTGGCACATAATTATGCCACAAACAAAATATAAATTTTATGTACTATTTACAATAAATTCCATTAACTGAAATAAAACATTTATATTCTTCAATATAAATAGTTAACATATTGAAGAGTAAATTATCGTATTTTATGTGATTTTTTATTTCGATACATAAAACAAATATGTTTTGCGATAAAAACACCTGCCGCAATCATCGTAAAAAGTCTCTTTCATATTATGGGTTTCCTTAGAAATAAACTTCACACAAGACAAAGTATAGCCTTTATAGTGTATTTCTAATTTCACAAAAATCCGAAAATTCTTTTCAGTACAAATGTATGTCCTGCTGCTTTATACATAAGATTAGATATTATATAGAGACTGATTTAGGAAGACTTGCAATTCACAGAAAGATAAATGAACTGGCCTTTCTTAAAACAATCTGGCTGAATTTTCATCAGCATCTGAACTGGTTCCTAATGTCAAGAGCATTCTAACATACCATAAGCTGAAACGTATTAGCATCGTAAGACCAATAACAACACGTAACAACGTAACAACGACAATTTTGTTTTAGGTTTGTTTTGAAATTTAACTGTCAAACTAAACTTGCTTCAACAAATGTTTCTACAAAAGTAAAGTAAAATATGAAATTATTTTAAATCATTCATCAATCACAATAAACTAATTTTAAACTTATAAAATTTGAAATGACGGGGTCAATATTGTTAACAAATTTGTTTTCTAAAAATAAACACCAATGTGGAAGTGAAATCATGATATTTTTTTGCAAAAGATATCAACTTAATAATAGATACAAATCAACTTATAAATTGAAAATCATAAGTAATTAAATCATTTAAATTGTACAACGAGAGAAGAGTTGGCCTAGTGGCTTCAGCGTGCGACTCCAATGGACTTTCTTTCTATGTGCGCATTTAACATTCGCTCGAACGGTGAAGGAAAACATCGTGAGGAAACCGACATGTCTTAGGCCTAAAAAGTCAACGACGTGTGTCAATGATCATGAAACAGATTCAGAAATCTGAGGCCAAGACCTAAAGAGGTTGTAGCGCCACTGATTTATTTTTTATTTAAATTGTACAAGGTTCAGGTGTTTAATTAATTATGCTATATTTTAATACACGGAACAATCGATGAAGAAGTTGCAAGAGACTGGTAAACCACACGAAATTAACGCATTCGGGACCCATAATAAAATAAAATATGATATATTGAAAAAAAATGTTTTTGCCTAATTCATTTAGTAGTTTGTGCAATTATTTGTAGGTATACTGAAATCTTCAACGAATCAAAGTTGTAAGTCTTGAGCAAATTACAAAGTCGATATCTACGAAGTCGGTAGATTGGCATGGCCGTCTTGTTTCTCATCTCCGTCGAAATTTTAATAATTTATTTCCTAACTCAATAGAGAACCCCCCAAATTATCCGAAATATAAAAATTTTATTTTTTCAATATTAGATATAGTATGTCATTAATTATCAATATTTAAACTTTTTAAAAAATTTTATCAAAATGTTCAATTTTATTTGTTTTAAACTATTATTTGGACATTTCGAAACAAAAAAATTAAACAAAAAGTCACTTTTTTGGAATCGCTTATTCTGACATAATTTAAAGGCGCAT
Organism: Pieris mannii; assembly: GCA_028984075.1. NCBI lineage: Eukaryota > Metazoa > Arthropoda > Insecta > Lepidoptera > Pieridae > Pieris > Pieris mannii. The sequence continues at coordinate 12,347,238 of CM054785.1, forward strand.
TAACATTAATGGGGTGGGAAGTTGGGGATGATGTTGGTGGGAATCGCTGATGAAGTGAGGTCAGCATTGCCTATAAAAAGCCAAATAAAACCATCTGCTGTGTTATGTAGTGGAACACTAATGTAAGCAGAACCCCGGCCAGTCCGAGTCATCCACGTCCTAGTCGTCCACCCTGGGGCCTGCTGCAGCCACGCTTTCGCGTGCCCTCTACCTAGAGCTGCAGCCGAGCTGAGGATGCAGGGCATTCTGTGCCTTAAAACAGAATCTACTCACGGTAACCCGCATAAAACCGAGCTTGTCTGGAAGCTTTAAAGTGGCAGCCTCACTATCAGACTAGGGCAAAGTGGGCTACTCTCCTTGCCTGAAAAACAACGATTCAAGAAACTTAAACAGCGAGAAACCGGACCGATCTTTTACCGACGACCTTTGGCATAAAATCACGGACACGAATTAGGCTCAAGACCGAACGCGATGGAGACTCGCTGTGGACGCCCTCTGCCCCACCTAGGGGTTATAGGACATGAAGAAGAAGATTAACATTAATATTTTGGGTCATCCGAGCGGTCTTGGTACGAATTTTGATACAAATGGTGCGAACGATTCAATTCGTATTTCAATTTTTTAATGGAACCTGATTACCGCTAAGGTCACTTGGAAACATAAACTGTCTCGTTTTTTTCGATGTCATGGTACAAATAAGTGATCACAGTTGTGGGTTATCAACAGGCTCGCAATAAGAGCTCCTGGTACTCATGGCTCACTCGCCTCTGGGTCTTTCTACTCAAACGTTATTATAAAGTTTTGTGATCATAAAAGGTGTAGAAAAATGAATGTGGCTCAAACCAGATCTGTAATTCACAGAAATGAAAAGAAAAATCGAATTCACTCGAAGTCTATCGCAATTGTACAGCAATCAACATAGAGCAGGTAATTGCTTTTCAACTTGCGTACGTTGCATTCTCTCGGCAAAACAAACGGTAAAGAATCACTGCTGTTCAAGTAACTTTATTGGTCTTAGAGCGTGTGGCACATTTTATATAAAACATGCATAATGCCATACTGTACACAAATAAAAGTGTAACTAAAAAATACTTAAATTATGAAGAACTACCCGTTTCTATTGTATTTTTATTACAATTGATTTACATAAATTATAATTTTAAGATATTTTTATTATTGTTGAAATTCGCATTTAAAGCTCAACCGTCCTATCGTTAACAGGCATAAGTATGTCATTTTGAAGTGGTACTAGAGTCCATTTACAACAATTTTATCACCAGCTCCTAAGCTCGCCCCTCGGGTCAAACAGCGGCCATGTTTGAACCTTATTTACAAGGCGGGAAAAGTAAATTACGGCTGAACGATTGATTGCTGTAGACCTCCAGGGATTGTTCACTGCAGTCTACCTTGTATTCTTAACCGTTTCAATATTTATTAAATTGTACTTAATCAATACCTACGACCATAACCACTATGTTCTCTTAAAGTTCATGTATTAAACAATTTAGGTACACCACAATTCATGAGAACATACTTCTATTTAAACAATAATATAAATACATATGGAAACAAGGTAAATTTATGAGCAGAGATGGTTTTCAATTGTGGCAATTAATGTTAGGAGCTACTGCGCGCCCCAGTCCAATTCAGCATCCTGCAGGATTTCCAATTAGCGTGCATTGTTCCACGCTACTGCTTACGTCATGCGATATGGGCCTAATTGAGATAATATCAAATGAATTCTCTGTTTGAATATTGATTTTGTTAATTTTAAATAGACTTGTAGATACATATTCTGAATCATATATCAATGTAAAGACAAACTTACAAGTCTCATACAGGCTCGTTGGCAGCATTTATTCCGAGAAGTCAGGAACCTCACAAAGCAACAAATCAATTCTGGTATTGTTTCAAAACCAGTGAAACAACAAAAACAGTACACTAAATAAGTCATAAAGTAAAATAGAGAAAGGAAAAAATTGTCTTGAGCTACAATCTTTTTAAGCTGGCAGGCAATGTTTGAATTATTGCTCGGATAGCTCGGTGTTTTTACTTTTCAACCTAGTAAGAGAATTCTTTATCTTATTCAAGTCCATCAGATACAAGACAAGTTTGTGAAGACACAATGTGAGTCGAATTGTCCCACATTATTTGGACAAAGGCCAAAAAACTTGTGACCAAATAATGCAAACTTAGACAGTTGCTTGCGGCTTGACGCGACGCTTAAGTAAAAAGTTAGTAAAACAAGCAAAACTTAACTATTCAAGTTTTTAAGTTACGTACTTATACTCAGTAAGACATAAACTACAAAATGTTTACTAAGATAAATAAATGTGTTGTTTCTTGCCAGAAGAATAAGAATTTTATGAGAACAGCAAAACTTATATATACTCAAGGTGAAACTAAGAGCGCGGCCACACAATGCGTTAACGATGCGATGAGGCGTCCGGAGCGGTGCCGCAACGTCATACTACATACAAATTACTATACCATGTCACACGGCGTCGCACCGGGAGCGCGCCCGACTAGTGACCTGCGAGACAAGGCGGGGATGGGTAAAATATATTGCCACACCGCAACACCCTATAGCTCGAAATAATTGCGGTCCGGCGCTGCACCGTTACCGTACCATGTGGGCGCGCTGTAAAGCCCAAAGATTTCACAGGAATGGTCATCTTGAGATAATTGAAGAGGATTTAAAGAGTTAAAATAGAGTATCTATGACCGGCCGCAGAGTGACACCATGCAGAAGAACCTACGCCAGCTCCAAGTCCCCGACGAGGAAGCAGCAATGTTGTAGTAGTAAAGGCTCCACCTTTCTCTGTAGGTTCGGAGGTTTAGTAGTAGTATCTAAGCTATCAATGACTCTGACATTTAGCTCTGAAATGCCATCGTATTTTAATTACTCATGTTAACTAAACATTACATACCAAAATAAGGAGAAAATTAATTTTCAAAACTAAATCTCTAATCATCTATTCAACAATGTCGTAGCAATTATAATTCGTCTCGGGAAAATTTACTGACACAACCGAGTAAATTGGAGTGATGTACGACACTTTGCAGACAACGCATGTTCATCACTTAACTGAAGATTTATTACTTAAATTGGCGCAGATTGACGCGACTCGTAAACTGTTTTATAATAATAATTGATTAATATTGAAAAAAGTTAGATAGTATCAGTATACCAAGAAATTTATTGGCTCCAAAGTGCTTTCTACGAATCGAAAGTTTAATTAAAATGCAACTATAAACGTTACGGTCAATGATATAATAAGATATATTATCTTATGATTGTTAACTAAAACCTGCTTCTTATCAATTTTTGTTAATATAAATCTAAAATACAAAATGAAGGCAAACATCAGTCGTTATAAGAAGGTTGTATAATAAATAGTGATGAAAAACTAAAATAAAGTAGATCCTACATCAGCCCCAACCGAATCACAGTTGTTTGAACTTTTTAAGCCTTCATCCCTGCGTTCTTGTTTGATTCACGATCACGATCAATCAAAACATAAATACAAAAAAGTATGTTCTTTCATTTCTTATGTCTGCATATTATTCAATTTATTAATTTTGCTCGTACCACGTTTTAAAACTGGCATATAAAAATCATCTTAAATTCACGTTTTCCAGACATTACAAATATAAAATAAATGATTTATCCATAAAAACAGGCTATTATATTTTAGTAAAGATAATTATATCATCAAAAAATATTTTAGAAGCCTTATATATGTTATATTATATCGAACGTCAATTGTAAAAAAGAAATTTTCTGGTGCTATGATAGTTAACACATTTTTAAACGTTTTCCTCATATTGTCGAGCTATCATATATAAATTTGATGTTTTTGAAATATTTCACTTGTACAAATGGTTTAACTTATCAATATGATAGGGTAATAATTGTTCCATGTTCTTGTGTTATTTGTGCAAGCGAGAACATGGCGGCGAATGACGTGTTAGGTGCAAGAAATTGCAACCCTACTGTAAAGACTTCTCAGGCGATGTCAATGTAATGGAAGATGGTTGCTGCAGCAGCCAGTCACGGGGTCTCTTGGTAGAATGCTTACGCGACCCCAAGTTACCCCAACAGTAACGTGATTGGTGGGAGGGGTTTAGTGGGTAGGGCTTTTAGAGCGAGTCCCACACTCTGTGCATGGAAATGCATTCCCCTCAATAAAAAAAAAGGCTAATAATTGTTCAATAATTTGTTTTCCAGAAATAAATACCCGTATTGAAATAAATGCTAGATGTAAAACTCGATTCAATACATTACGAAACAACTTGTAACTTATAAATCATAAATAACTCTAATATAAAACTAAATTTCTTTTAATTGTACAAATTTAGTTTATACGTATATATTAACTTAATCAAATTCTAAAATGTAGATGTCATTTTGTCGAGGAAGATCCCCAATAAAATAAATGAATATATGTTTGTACCCAATTCAACATTTCCTGAAGTCATTTTTTTTCTATTTTGATGGCGTTATTGAAATCAAAATAAAAATAAAACACTCTTATTGAAATATTTGTAAATTACTAAGGTTGTAAGGAATTTATTATTATTATATATAAATATATTATATAATTTTTATATAAATGCTAGCGTCTATTTTTGTAGTTTTCACTCATACTACACATATGAGACGCCTAAGGAAGAATGGTGGTTCCATCGAATGCGACGATGTGTAGAGAAGAACGGAGATTACTTCTAAAAACAATAAAGGTATTGGCGACTTTCTACATTTAGCCGTTTTTCATTTTCTAATAATGTAGAGATTTACCTAGGTATATATTTATTTAAACACGGGATTATTCTTAAAGAGTTCGCAAGAACTTTAACTGAACTTCACGAAATGACCGCGGGCGAAACCTTGAATAATAATAATGTAATGATTGTATCTATATAACAAATTATTATTTGATTATTATTAAACATAGTTCGTGGATTGTGCATGGGTTAACTGAAATTTTTCAACGAAAAATACTCTTTAATATACGAAACATATAACTCCTAAAGTTTTTACTATATCAGACTCATAGTATATCTTATTAATTTTTTTTGGTTTTAATAAAAATTTGAAATTTTATATTTTCTAAAATCATTTTTCTGCAGAAACGATATTAAAAAGCTTAATAAAAAGCGACTTATTATAATCGCTTTTTCTGTCAAACTTTGACGGCTTAACCGGTCTAATTTTGATTCCTTCGCCAGGTCATGGTCCAAATTTTATAACAAATTGAATCTGAATACCGCTAAGGCGACGAAGAAACCTAAACAGACTGACATGAATAGACCACTACAGTTGTAGACCCCCTGTACCGTCAAAAGACACAGGCGCACTTGACTCATTCTTATAATCAAATCGATCACATTTTATAAACATCTCAGTCGTGAAGCAGAAGATGGGAGAACCTACTACTTTCCGACTTCTCGTCTGATTCTGATAGAGTTTTCTCACATTCCAAGAATACTACATTAGAGAGAGTTTGATACTTACTACTCCCACTGAGTACGTTCTTAGCATATTTCAAAACATACAATTATTTTGTTTTTTTACAAAGAAATACAAAGACATACAAAAAGATATTAAAATCTTATTCAATAGATATTGCCAGTCAGTACTTATTCTATGAGCACAAAGCGAGACGTAATCTTGGTTATTTCAAGTACATTTTGGCCTGCTTTAGTCTTGAATAAACGATTTTTGCTCAATGACTGCCGAGCGCTTTGTTTTGGTGAACTCTGCTTTGTGATCAGGTAACCAAGCTATAAGCTTTCATTTTAAGCCTTTTGTCGGTGTTTTTAGATTGTATCGTTTAAAACGAAATGGTTATATTTGTTTATCCTAAGTCTGATCCGAAACCACAAAACTAAAAATACCCTTTGCTGTGCTTATCCTCTACTAAGGTGTTAAATCAGGCGCCAAATGAATAATAAATGGATTATCGAGATTAAAATAGGAAGAGCAATGACCTCCAAATTCTTCAGCGAATACTTCGCTAACTTCATTCACAGACCATTAGAGTCCGGTTCAAATGAATATTGATGGTAACCCCATTTAGTCCCGAGTTCAGTACTCAATATTTAGAGGCGAAACTTCGATAAGGTGGAATCGATAAAGTTCTAGTTCCGATTGTTTCACAATCAGGGCTTTGTTTAATGATTCTACCATTTATTTACCCGCTCTTATTGCTATTTCTTTATGACTCTTTGAATATTTTTAAATGATGACTCATATATACAAAACATGTAAATATTTTTTATATGATATTATGAATTTGTGTATGCGGTGGTTGTTTTTACTACGTATTTGCGTGTTGTTCTCACGAGTATGTAAGTGCGTGCTCCTATTTCACCATGCCTCCTGCTGATAGAGGACAAATCTTTGTTTTTAATTTATTTTATTATTCTTTATTACTCAATATGTCATATGGAACATGGTGTAATGGTTGCAGCTCCTTATAAACATTGTGTAAAAAAAAACTTGGCGATTAAAAAGAGTGGTGGAGAGTTTATTGCCAGTTCTTCCCTTCCGTTCTACGCCCTTGATTTGAGAACTGGCAGAAATGTAAAATTAGAATCATTTAAAGTATATTTTGACGTTCATAAGTGTACATAATGTTACCTATATGAATAAATGATTTTTGATTTGATTTGATTTATGAAGAAAGCAGTATTGAGGAGAATAAAGCATACGACTCTCCGAGTCGCGAGTTCAAATCCTGGCTGACCAATCAGTTTTCTTTTTTACGTGATATTCCTCATTGAAGAAACAAGCATGTCATAGTTGGAAACGTGTGTCAGACATATTATAGAACTTAGGTTTGCAACCCAATCTCGCTTTCGATGCGCATATTTAAGAATTTTCTAGAACTAAGTAAACATTTTATTTTACTTACTTATATGAGCCAGCTTGCCGACTTTTGAAGAACCTGCAACAAATTAACGTTCTGATGAAACTTTTAAATGAAATCTTGAAACTGATGACAGTTGGTATTAAATCAAATAATAAGACGAAGGCATTTTCACCTCATTTAACGAGGGGAGAATTAATTCTAAAAGTCAAGCATATAGAGTTAGCGATATCAGCTAAAGCTATACTCTGAATTTTATTATATTTATTAATTGTTAGGTGTGTGTTAATACTTGTTTAAGCCGTTTTAAGTATTAAGTCATCAATCGTGGTCGAAGCCAATGATTTAGTATATAAAATATGAGAAAATACCAAAATGGATAACTCATTCACTTCTAAGGAAGGAAGGAATGAGAAATTTTTGAACGATTGACACCAAACTTTAAACAAAGAGTTTCTTCATTTGAACATCCCTCTAACAACAGTCACCATACAATCCTCACGGTACAAATTATTTTGTTTTATATTTAAAACATGAAGCAAAAGCAAAGAGTTAATTTTAAACGAAACTAATAGCCAAAATCAATTTTCCCCGAGCTAAAGACTCGAGTTAGTTGATTTATGTATTGACCTACTAGCGAACGTGCCAATATTGTGTGTTTATATATTTCGTAGGATTATTTCATTCATAATAATAACAGTATGTATGTGTTATGTTTTAAACTTCACATTGACATTTGTATTAAAATTGAGACACTTCATAAACCCATAAAAATATTCATATTAGGATATTTAAAAATTAATATAATACTTGAATATTAGTTTTTAAATCGGTTATTCTAAGTTTTTAGTTATAGTATGTATAAATATTATGCAAAAGTATAATTTATTTCAAATAGTTAATGTAAGAAATAATCCAGTTAATTCACGCCGAGTCAGATAAAGTTAATTCTTTGTGATGCTAACGTTAAAACATTTAAAACTTTATTTTCAAATATTATTTCTTATATTCAATATTAAAGTAAAATAATCCAAATACATTATATAGTTACATAGATGTTAGCGGAAAGCATCTCGTATTAAAATAAATATGTGAAACCTATGAAGTGACCTGCTTACTTTCGTTAAGGCAATTTGCTAAAGAGGTAATTAAAACTTGAGTAAGAAGCAAAGTCAACTTCATTATGTTGATGTACAATATGTTCTAAACAAATTGTTTTTAAGTTTATTGTCTAACCTATACCTTAGGACTAAGCGGTTGCCGCGCACTGCTGTCAGCGATTCAGGCGGCTCTCGTTAACGAGCAAACACGAACGAAATTTAAACCTTTATCCTTTGTGATATCTTTTGATTGACTCCGTAATATATCTGGACGTTACATAGCTTTCAGAGCCGAGTCATTTTTTTTATTGGATACCCATTTTTAGTGGGTGCGTTGCTGGCCTTTAAGGGCCAGGCAATTTTGAATTCTCGGAGGTCGTATCTCTCAGGGAAGACCCCCGCCAATAGTCGATTCCACAGTTCACTAGTTCACAAAAGAAAATGCCTTGTGTAATGTTGGTGAAATTTAGTATTCACACGGCTCGATGCTGAAACGAGGCAGGAGGTATCATCCCAAACAATTCTTCAGAACACTCACCGTAGTACACTTTATAGAAAACGCAAAGAGACGCTATGTCTCTGCGTAGAGAGAGAGAATCATGCTGACCAGTAAGACATTGGACATTGACAATTCGACAAGCCCTTCCCTGAATTTGGTCAAGGGAAAGAAGCTGGTATTTGAGTGCACCGGCCCAGAGATGTGAGCAGTATTCCATATGAGGCATTACTTGAGCCTTGTAGAGCTGCATACGTTGTGCCTCAGAGAAATACTGCTTAGCCCTGCCCAAAACACCCAGCTTTTTGGAAGCCAGTTTAGCTTTTTCTTCCAGATGACTCCGGAATTGGACATCTTTCGAAATGCTAACCCCAAGCATAGTGAAGCTGTGTGACGTACAAAGGAGAGAGCCTTCAAATTGAGGAGACACGACAAAAGGATCTTTCTTGGCAGAAAACGAACTAAGTCTTTGCCGGATTAAACTTAACAAAGTTGCTACTACCCCACACATAAACTTTCTCCAGTATCGATTCAATTTCGAAAATAAGTTTCTTACGGTTCTCAACGACTTCAGATCGAGCCATGTTCGGATAGCCGGAATATAATGTGTCGATGGTGCTGTCGTCTGCATACCAATGGATGTTGTCAATATTCAACAGGTCATTGATATGCAGAACGAACCAAGTGAGCGATAGGACACAACCTTGCGAAGGCCTGCATTGATGGGTCTAGAATTAGAGCACGCTCCGTTCACTAGGACTTTTATGCTACGTCTTACAAGAAAATTTTCCAGCCATCGGCATAAGCCATCGGGCAAACCATATGTCTGATACACACCAAAAGTTTGTGGCAGGCCTGCTAGTTCTCTCTTGATGTTTTCATTTCCTTCACCTTATAAGTAAGTGATCAAATTGTGCTCTTAGAAAAAAAACCCCGGGTCACAGCCGGGGTCGAATCATCCAATGCATGATCTACGGGTTTTGAGTCACGCGCCTAACCAACACTGGTAACTCAATTCTTCAAACTGCCGCCTGTCAACGCTCTTCGAAATTTCAGCGTTAAGGTCAACAGACGGAGATTTTAGTCAAGTGTGGTTCTACTAAAGCTTATATTATATTGCTACTAATTGTAGAACCATAAATACATCATTATTTTCTAAACTCTAGACTTGCCTAGATTATTCCTCAATTCAAATTTGGAATATCTGTACTAAACCGCTTCCAAACCATTTTTATAAAATATGTTGAACTACTTAAAAAAATTCACTCAAATACTTCTTCATTTTATAAGTTACTATTGATTCTAATACAACGTGAAACATTTCACTTATCGTTAAATGTAAAAAAAACGACCCAACCAAACTCAATTATTATTGTAAGCTTTCGCTTCTTTCGGTATGAAGAATACAAATATGTTTTGTTTTTTGGACAGCGAACGATATGGCACTTAGCTATACTATCTTGAATAATATAATAATAAACATGCAAACTACGCGACCGTATGTACCAATGCCCCACGGGGCACATAATCCGCTTACTGCCAGCATCCTCGAAAAAGCTCCCACTTAAGTAACTTAAACCTACTTGAATAGATATGGAATTTTCAGCTGGGACTTAGTGGGAAAATACGTTAAGTCTACAATTTTAATACTAAAAATAGTGTTGTTATTTTTTCGTTAACTTTTGTTTTGCTTCGGAGTAAGTTTATATTATATAACACAAACAACGTTTTATTGGCCTTTAACAAAATATTTTTGGACAATAAATATTTGTTCCCTGGGCACACATATAACCCGATTACCTACCTTGATTTACCTCCAAAAAAATTAAATTCTCAAATAATCCTCTACTATTTTGAGGGCCTAATAAATAATACAAATAAAAAATGGTATATATCAAATCAATCAAAAGTGCATCTAACCATGCAATAAAACCACGGAAAAGGGAAACTTAAATCAAACGTTTTTTATGTGTATAAAATTATCTCTTACGAAAAACATGTTAAAGTTGTCTCTAGATATATATATAATTTTCAAATAGTTTGGGAAAAATTTAACTGACAAATACAAATCATAGATAAGGGCTATTAGCAAGACAACGTCAAGACGCGTTAACCCACACCGACTATTGTTTGTAAAAAGTAATAACTCTCAATCAGGGTACAAACATTTTTAGTAAGTACAAAGTGAGGCTTCTAAACTATGAAAATAAACTTAGAAGGTGTACAAATACCTAAATAAGTAACAATCGTTTTTAGAGCGATCACGACACAATTGTAATGTCTAGGTCAAAAAGACATTTATAAATAAGAGGCCAGAAAGTAAGAAGGATTAAGCTGAGTCTAAACTTTGTTAGTTTATTTTTAAAATACAAAACTGTATTTACCATGTTTCATAATAATAATCCAGTCAAAGCCAAGCCAGACATCCAGAGTCTGAAGATTCGAAAAACGCCGCCATCCAAACAATGACATCTAGAGAGATGGAATTTGCGGCATTTGGTAATGTTAGTACATATGTTAAATAACATATAGGAAAAAAAAATTGGAACAATGAACTTCTTTTCTCTGGATATGCCAACGTCCTGGCCAAGCTTTAAGTGATAGAATTGAGATTTGGAGAAAACATTGAGTTATTAATAGAAGAAATTTTAAAAAATCAGCCCACTTTGGAATTTTTCAAGCGATTGTGCTGAAAATTTATTTGTGTCCTTTAATTGACAATTTGTTGTCACCTCTGGTACCAATTTACTATACAACCGCTTGGGTGGTGGTCGAATTTTAATGTTGAAAATTTTAAATAAAAAAAAAACATTCAATTATATAGAGCGCCCTTTTCCACGGAACCACTTGTACAGGAGTGGTATGAAGCGGAATCGACGGAAGAGATCCAAAACAAGATCCACCCATATATATGGGTCTTTAAATTAGGCCAGGGTGTTTTTGCATAGAGAATCCTCCATATGTTGTTTGGTGCAACCCAGCGCACCGTTAGTCATTGACATAAGAAATTTGCCAAGAGCAGAAAGCATTCGACTGAGAATTTCACATCATTTTAATCCTTTTTAGGTTTGCTATTTTTTGTGAGTTATATGATCTGTTTTCCTAAATAAAAGTGAATTCGCCAACACCGCCCCTCGCACCGAGGAACTACGACATTAGTTTAGAGCGGAAAGTTTTGCTTCAGAATTTAAAAAGATTCTAATATCTTATTGGTATATCCATTATATACCTCTGTTCTCCCTCTTCGTGGCCTTTTCTCCTAATGTATAGGAAGTGAACACGTACGAACTAGGTAGACCGTCATCTCGCGGGGGATGCGACACTTGTTTTTTTATAAATTTAAATGAACAATTTACGTAAAAATGCACGCGAACAACTCTCTTTAATGTTACTAATCTTGTTATAAAATGTAAATAAGTAAAACTTACCGGTACAAAAATGTTATTTCTTAAACGGTCACGGTCTTAAATCGCGATGAAAAACACAAAAAATTTCGGTCAAATAAAAATAATCTAAATCAATAAGACTACATATAAAACACACAACACAAAAATTATACTAAAATTTTAGTCACATTTCTCCGCCATTCGTGTCACGACTGTCAGTTTATTTATTATTTTATTAAACATCAAACTTTGTTACTGGTCAGTATAATTCTGTCAAAACTATTTATTAAATACGGAATACTCTGATAATATCATACACTATGTAATATATTTCGACAATTTTGGTTATATTTATTACATATAACTATTAAGAAAATACCTACTGTCCTACTAAAAACCTACATGAGTAATGAAAATAATACATTACAGGTGCGGTGGCCCGGAGTGAAGTACTTATAAAAGCAACTATATAAAGCGCAAATTCGGCCCCATATAGAATATTGTTCTCATCTCTGGGCGGGAGCTCCCCAGTACCAGCTCCTTCCGCTTGACCGTATTCAATGAAGAGTGAATTCGAATCGTCGACGTCCAGTCAGAATCTTATAATCAAATTGTGCCTAAAAACTTAATTAAAATTTTTGTTTAATTAATGACTCAATAAATGAGAAACTTTTACGTGTTACTAGGGTTGGCTTAGAAAAACTTTTGTTTTTTTTTTCCTTTTTGAACAACTACCGTTCAATTGAATTTAATATAATTCTTAAATTATTATTATACGGAATTTCATATAGTTATTGACTTTGTTTATTCTGAGATATGTATTTAATCTCAAAGCAGTTGTTGTACCATTTTTATATTAAAATAAAGTCCCAATTTCTGAATAACTTAATTTTTTTTTCTGAATAATTTAATTTAGACTTCCAATAGAACCAAGTTCAGTCCATAGATATCAGCAAGAAATGAGTGTTGACGAATCACAGTAACCTTATGCGGAAGAGATAGAACCTTATAAAAATTCAAAAATGCTTCTGAAACTTTGTAATCATATTTTATCAAGTCAAATCGTGTTTCGACATTGTAAAAGCTCTGTTTCTGACCTGATTGCATCGCAAATTGTTCATGAATAAATAATATTGTGAGAAAGCACTTAAGGGGAAGATTACGGTGCAAGATTGATAGCGTATTTTCTTAATAAATATCACCATAAAAATATTTTTCACCAAAAACATACAATCAATCTTTCCCGTGAGAGTTTTTAACAAAACAATGAGATCATTCGTGCTTTCGCTAAATTAATTTAACTCTATTTAGCTTCACGATAATATAATACATATGAACATAATTAGAGGCGATCGTTGATTTTTCATATGTGAAAATGATATTACAATTCTGTTAAGATATTTGGGACGTGAGATTTTTTAGAAAATGATAGAATCGCGAAATATCAAAATTGTATCATATCAATGGAATATACTGTGTATAATGTTATATTGAATGTATTTTATATATACTTATACAATATTTAAAAAATCTGATTTATTTCTCAAAGTCAAATAACCTCACCGTCTGTTAGTACTTTACTTTTTGGGAATAATTGAATTATATTCCTCATTAAGACAATGTTTGCAGAGCTCCGATTCGTATAACAAATATCACATCACTTGGTATTATTATTAATAAGTTGCTGCTAATGAGCCTTGTCGCTGAACCTCGACACATATGCGTGGATCACTTCAGAGGACATATGTAATATGTATATAAAAAAATAATAATAATATAGAAAAAATAATGTAAACATATCAATCAGGAAATCCCGTTCAAAATATAAGAAAAAGTAAAAGGCATCTTTTAAAAATCTATAAATATTTTTTTATCGCATATTTACTAACCCCAGAAAAAATACTTAAACGTCGCAATAAAATGCCGTAATAAATAAACGTAAAGGGGCGTTTACAATTGCTTATTTATAAAAGTAAAGTGAGGTTGTAATTCTAAATTCCAAAACTTATTAGTTCACACCTCAACAGAATGTGCAAGGCTGGAGGTAGTGGGGTCTAAGGAAGCCGTGTTCTTTGGCTTTATAATTGTAACTATGATCCTGAATCACTTCGAATAGGCAGTAGCCTCCTGCTGCCCGTTTGCCCCCTGTTCTATAAAAAAAGCCTTCATAGATAGAATCATGTTTCGTTTTTGTAGATATAATATATTAACATACTTAATTAAAATATAAAATTCTTAATCTAATCCCCTATATTTGTCATGGAAATCATTTTTACTCTAATTTTTTAAATAAAACTTTAAAGAAACCCGAGTGTAAAGTCACCTTTGTGTTTACTATTCAAATCGGTCAATACATTAGTGTGTCCACCCGTATCTAAGTAACTGGCTTACCAACAATAATTGTATATTGATCGAACTATACTTCAAAACTACTTTTAACTATTTATTGAAAGCATTTTTAAGAGTATTTACTGCATTTAATCTCATTGGTATTGCTTTTCACTATGTACAACTATGAATGTTGCGAATTGCAATTATAATCTTAGAGTTCATGTATGTCTGCAGTCAATTGAGGTTTGATCGAATCACAACAATGTGTGGAACGTGTCGCTATAGAATTGTATAATCATTGAACATCAGCAAGCTAATTAATATCAACCTATATTGAATAGGAATACTGAATTCCATATCTATTTGTTTCTATGGTGTGACAAACTGAATTTACCTATCCGGTATATAGACAAAATTTAAAGTTTTTTTTAAATTTACGACTATTTCGCTAGATGAACATAGTTTTCATTACTATATCATCCAAATTACGAATTAAAAAGCATATAGGAGGTAAGTTTTATTAAAATATAGCATTAGAGTCAAATTGATAAAAAGGTAAAAGAGCTGTTAAGACAGATGAATAATATCCACTGTTTCGCGGTCTAGTAACGTATGAGAAGTTCATGACAACTTCTTAGCAAGAGGCTTATTACAGAGACATGTGACTTTGCGAAATCAGACGTCTTTGTCAATCACTAATTGTTCTAGGATCGAAGGTGAGCCCCGTACTCCTACAGTAAAAGCAGCAGCAGCTTATGTTATGTTATGCTCTATACAAACTAATAATTTATTTGCCTGCAAACAATATCGCCTCTCGTTATGGTCATGTAGAATATTATTAAGTACGTAAAGAAGGTTTTGAATGCGATAGTAACCGCAATAAGACAGGCCGGTGCTAGGAACACTAATTGTTTTGGAGGCCATCCAAAATACGTACTTTAGCGAATTTCACGGGCAACGTGATGCATATGAAATTGTTAGCGCTAACTTTCTGTATTCTATTAGCGAGAGGATTAGGAATACATTTCATATGGGCTTATTGTTGCGACTTGTATTAATAACCAAGCATAAGCATAAGCCAACCTCTGGGGTAGCTCTTTGCTGTCAGGATGAAATCTGTCTCTCGTTGTCTCTCTTTAGAGAATTAGATTATGCATTTCCATGCAAGAACTACTTTAGAACAAATATTTGAGGTCTAAGATAAAAAGCAGATTTAGACTTTTATTATTATAAATGGTGTCATCATAATCATCAGCCTTTAATTAGTCGCTATGCGGCCTGCCCACCGCCAGGTGGATGTTGCGACAGCCGAAAACTTACTACGTCGCTTACGCTGCTATTTTCCCGATTGATGTATTTATTTTAAAATAGTTAATTATTGTTATATATGTAAAGTAATGAAATTGTATAAACTATCAAAGTAATGCTGTATGAAATATTAGACATAAATCACTAACTCTATCAACCCAAAAGCGACCGATACACAATCTATCTATACATTTTTATAATTTTATTACATGACTTTGGATACAGGTTCTTTCAGCATAATAGAAACAATTAATGCATAATAGAGACAAATTCGATTTGAGTTAAACAATAATATTGTAAGTAAGTTTTGCTGTCATTCTGCCAACTGTCACATTGGCTCTACGTTGTCGATGGAAATTATGTCAGCAATAATTTCCTCTATTTCAGTCAATGCTAGATCATATCAAAAATTCTCTGGAACAATTTCGTGAGCGACACAGTTCCGTATCTTGCAGCCGCGCGTTTCGCATTGCAAGACCAAAATAATTATAATTTGGAGGCCACGCCTACGCATCGCCATTTTATTTTCTTACAACCCAGACTGGCAATAACTTTTTGCGAATGGCACTGTTTTCGCAAAATAAGGATTGTTTAAATTCCAATATATTGTTTATCTGTATATATGTATGTATGGTAACGATATTATACATTTCTTCAAGAATTTAATTAATGTTATTTTTATGTTAACTCCATTTCCCTAGTAATGTTTTTGTTGTCTATAATTAAAACAAGTAGTAAATTCTTTTTGAAATGAGTATGTTTACGAATAGTTTGCATTGTTTGGTTTTCTATGTCACTTCAGTGATTGCACAGTGATTTGTATGTCAGATGATTGCGTTTATTTTTGTTGTGCATTAAGAGTACATTGTTCGAATATGTGAGTGAAGTACAGTTTCAGTTTGTTTTTCAGGAATGTAGGACTCTTTTGTGGAAGTTGTAGGTTTTATTTTAACAACGTGTACTTAGATAGTAGTTCGTGGAATTTTTTTACAATATTGCAAAAAGTCATCTTCAATTCTCTTTGTCATTTTCATTTCATTTGTTTTTATCATTTCGTTAAAAATATTCCTAGTAGTATAATCTTCTCGACTAGTAGTAAGTCGTTTCATAAGAAAACAAAATAAAACATTATTTTTGTTGAGTCACTCAATGATTAAACAATCAGCTGAGACGAGCATGTCAAAAACTTGGTTTCTGTTTCGCAAATGTCTTCTGAATATTTTCAATTAAAACTTTAGAAGCCAAAATCACGATTGAGAAACTTGCGACTTGTTTGACGTTTTGATAATTTACAACCAGAAGTTATATCAATACAACTTTTTGACCATTTTAAGTTAAGCCTTCACTTTTACGTTGTCTCTTAAGATATAGGATGGCATCCTTTAGCAAATTTAATATAGTTCACTCTAATCGAAAAGTACTGATCAGCATCCGCTTTGATCTCTGTAACTGCATATCTTTAATTTAATTAAGTCAAAGACTTCTGCTATACTTCTTATATAGAAATTGTCGTGAGGAATCTTAATGATCGGTAAAATATTTGATGTTTACTCACACTATCTTATAGGAACACGGAAACTGATACGTTAGAAGACGCAAGTAAATATGGCAACAGAAAGGGACGGCACTAGATATATACGATCACAGAAAGAGATAAGAATAGTGCAAAATGCGTTGACCCATAGACACGCTGATAACTCACGGGTCATTTGAAAGGACTACTGTTTTGTTTTGCCTTTTGTTGAGGGTTGTTTTTTTTTTAAAACAGATAATATTAATTTCACAGAACATTTCTTTACAACTGAATGTCTTAGGGGTTTCAGCTCCCTACTCATTATCTACAAAAGACTATTGACATAGACTTCTTAGTATTTAAATGTTTTTAAATTAATTTTAATTTAACACATATTAGAGTAATTTTAATTAATTGTATTTTGACATTTATGAACTACATCGAGGTCTAAAACACATATAAATCGCTCGATAAAATATTCAATACATATTTTATAAAGTAATAAATAAACTTAAAAAGGAACTTACTCCAGGCCAAAACAATCCTTAATACTACATAGACACTCACACACACTAGCACGTAATCCACTACACAAGCACCACTCGATGCCGCAAGTAACTCACAACTGACCGCCACACGTTAGGACTATTTATTTTCATATACATAGACGCATCGGTCGCATCAATCGATGTAATAAGCCTTTTATAGCTACAGGAATTTCCTATTCTTACCTTTCAAATGTTTAAGAATTAAACATGTGACAGCGTTTACTTCAAAAGAAACTAGCCCTTCGAAAAAAAAATTCTATATAAGAAATTTAACTAAAGTTCGATTGTGGAAGAATAAGTTGCGGTTCAACAGATTCAGTAAATATAACATGTACAGGTCCAAGTCTATAATAACCTCATTTAAACAGGTATTTAAGAAATTTTGATTTTATTTATAATTATAAAAATAGTTGAATATAGTATTTATTTATTTAGTTATTTCAAATGAGATGAGTCCGCCAGAATAAACTTTTTTACTTTTAAATAGATAATTATTTTTGGAAGAAAAATAACTATTAGGTAAAATAAAAACGAAGGCCATATTATAGAAAATTGACAAAATGCCAATGCTCTTTTCTTTTCGATATTAAATTCACGAGGCGATGATTGCTATTTCTTGCGAACATTTGAGATTACGAAGAACGCAGATTAAAAGCAGCATTCGTAATTTTTACGACACGAGTTAACTCTATACTAAGTCAATCTAAGAGTGTCTTATATGACATTTCATCCATCCCGAAGAGTGATCTAATCTTTAATCATCTCTTGAAAATGTTTGACTTACATTGAAACTTCACAAATCTCCATCTCAATAAAGTAAGTGACGCAGTTTAATCCGATGATAAAGAACTGTGCAGATAAAAATCACACGAAAAGAGTTTGAATGAAATAAACAGAATTTATTTGTAGCGCTTTCATTCCTTAATAAAACATCCGAGCTAGTGGCGGGTGACTAGGCTAGCGATGTTTTAATATTAGTTTTATATTAAACCTAGGACGTTGAGAGAATTACTAGATTCTAGGAAGTACTACACACTTGTCACCAGATTTTATAAAAAAATAAGCAAAAAATAATAATCCTCTATTTGTGTTTTTGCATATGAACGCATATGAGCACAGCATAGAAGAAATTTATATACCTGTCGGAAGTCGGAATTTATATACCTACTTCTTAATGATAATCTCATCTTACGATTTTAACATTAAAAAATAATATTTTTTATAGCAATATGTCAAAGTTTCAAGCAACTTCAACTTCTGGGCCGTAGAGATTAAATCAAGGAAACTATAATTATTTTTACCCATTACTATATTTCCCTGTAAAACGTAAAATTTCTTGAAATATTTAATCAAAATAATAATTTACCTTATTGTAAGAGAACATTTTCCTACCAAGTAATTTGTAGCGTGGAGTTTTACTAATAATAGACCAGACAGAGTAATAACTTTAAACACGATATTATCGAAGTTTCCCTGCTAGCTAAGGAACAATAGCGGGACATAGGCTGTGGATACATTTAGTTCGCCAATGCACACACTAATTTTATAAAAAAAGATCATGGTAAGTCTCGCAAATTTGCTTTATCTCGTTGCTATGGCGACCACTTGAAAATATTAATAAGAATAACGAATGAAGCGCTTTTTCCCGGTTTCAGATTTATGTATTTATCTACAAGCAGTTTTAAATTAATTTACGGAAAGTTTTTTAGTAAGTTCAATATTCCCATTCGCATTAAAGAGTTACGTTTACACACCGAAGACAAAGAACCGAAAAATTGAAGTAATGTTATTTAACATATCTTATAATAATTCAGTAAAGATATGAAAAATACTAAAGACTGCCCTAAGTGTATGCCAAGCCTATCCGGGGTAAAGGACAGTTCGAAGTAAATGACCAAAATCGATACAAGGGTTTTAATAATTGATACGAATGGCCGATGTCCGAGGCCCAATACCGATTTAATTCCGTCGTAAACATTTGTATATTTTACGGGTTTTATCGATCTTCTATCCTCCTACTTAGGTGTTTAATGAAATTCTAGATTAGTCGATGGCGACATTCAAATAAAATTTGTTTATTCACTAAAATATAATAGATATTGAATTTTGCCGGAAATCCGGAAAAAGCTGTACACACACATTCTTGATGTGTCAAATAAATCGATTTATTAGTTGCGGATTCCACAAAGAAACAATAAACAGAATCTAATATCTCTATCAATTACTGATAATTTCCCTTACCGTACATAGAATGCATTTGAATAGGACGGACAAATCGATATTCTATTCATAGTAACATTCTATAAGGCTTCATTGCAAGTAGCACAAGTCACTTAGACCGTTAAGGTATTTTATAATACTAAATAAGGGAGCGTTCAAGTAATATTCTTGAGATTCTTGACCCCCCCCCCCCCTAAATGTAACGCGACGTAACGTTTTTTTGTACCCAATAGTATAACGTTTCGTTACGTCGTTCGAAATTCGTTACTAATTAATATTAAGGAAAGAATATAATAAAAATCACACGAAGCATAGTTCTACTATGTTCCCGTATAAGTTTATATTTTAGCTTTGAATTTCTTTTCAACAACAAAAGAAACAAATGTAAAGCGTCGAATTGATCGTCGCATTCGGTTCACACTCCATATCACCGCAGTGATCTGTCTCTCGAGGGTGATCTCCATAAAGTGACCGACAGCTAGCTGGCATTGGGCCAAATGTGTGAAACTTGATACTAACCCTAAACTTATATGAAAATATTATGTACCCTAGTCAAATTTACTACAGTTAAGAAACGTAGGCATGGCATAATCGTTTTTTAGTTAGTTTTGACACTTAATGAGCTGCTTTTTTATGTAAGTGAAAGTTAGAGTAAATAGATAAAGAAATGCAATTGTTCAAAATGCGGTGAAGTGGAAAATTACCGAAACACTATACAGTATCCACGCGCGCGTGTTTCAATAAAAACTTTCCGGCAACAATATTGATAATTAAAATCGATATCAAATGACGAGGTATTGAAAAACGATACAAAGTGATGGTGAAGCGACACAGGACTGGCGCAGAGCCAAGAGATATCACTTCACCACCGAAATGCAGAGCTACCGTAAACATAATATATAGCATAGCACTGGATATTTTATGTACTTGTGTAGCTATTCAACAATCTTAGTAATCCTCTTATATATACGACCGAGAATTACAAATCAGGTTAGCCAAGCGACCGAAGAAACATTCAAGATTTTATTTCTCAGAGCCGCTTTCGTTGAAATCGGTGAAGCACAGCGTTGACTTCTGAAGAATGATAATTAATACTTCATTAATCAATATTGTCCTAAACTTATGCTGTACCGATACTGTAATTAATCTTACATTAAGGTAACTTGATTAGTGGTCATCTTAGTATGTATATAATTGTAGGATGCAACGCGCATAAAACATTAACACACATAAACTTTTATTTATCATTTAATGTGTTTATACAAGAGAACAGACAAAATATATACATATACTTACATTATTGTTATATAATACATGCTACAAATTTCTTTTATTCACTTTTTTAAAACTATTACGCCTGCAATTCATATTCGGCAAAGTTATTAGTTATCAGGTTATTATGGCAAATGGCCATCTTGTAATCTTTAGACCTTTTTTTACGAACTTTTTATATTGACTATTTCTGTAAAAAAAGAGCAGTGTTTGCCTAGTGGCTTCAGCGTGCGACTCTCATACCTGAGGTCGTAGGTTCGATCCCCGGCTGTGCACCAATGGAATTTATTTTTATGTGCGCATTTAACATTTGATCGAACGGTGAAGGAAAACATCGTGAAGAAACCGACATGTCTTAGTCCCAAAAAGTCGACGACGTCTGTCAGGCACTGGAGGCTAATCACCTACTTGCCCATTAGATTTAAAAAGGATCATTTAAACAGAGAGAAACAGATACATAAATCTGAGGCCAAGACCTAAAGAGGTTGTAGCGCCACTGATTTCTTATTTTTTTTACTGTAAAAAGCATTCAAATTTATTCAAAACATGTAGAGAAACTTGCAATGTCTACTTTTTATTAAATATCATATTATTTATTATGACATCATGATAAATAATATGACATTTACATGCCTATTCCTATATGGCTAAGTGACGATTTCTTTTTATAATTAATCAATCTGAATCTAGCATTTTCTTTGCAAATCAACAATTTATTTATTTAATAGTAAGTCGCCTTAGCTAATCGTCATAGCAAAGTGTACGTCGGTAGTAAAAGCGCTATTATAAAGTTGGTCATCTTAATTTTTCTAATACAGTCCATATCGGTAATTACATTTAAAGTACATAAATCCATTATTTTCGTAATAATTTGTATTCAATATTTCATTCTTAATTCTTTTGTCTTTAAACTCTTAGGCCTTGTCTTCGCATTTCATTCGGGTTAAATTTTTAAAGCTACTGAAACATATGTGTAGTATTCCTCTGAGTTATGAATGGAACTTGATATTTAAACACTAGCAGTCGAGCCGTTCTATAGATGTCTTGTAACCATTGAGTGAATCTCTTGGCAAAGTGCCAGATCAGCATGGCTCGGTTATTATTCTAATACTCCTGTTATTAAGCTGTATTAATATGTAACCGTGTAGGAATTGATATTTATTACAACTAGTTAATGCCCGCGGATTGGTCGTACAGTATACTCAGCCTCAGTATACTTGGAATTGCCATATCAACAGAAGTCCAATTTCTCAATCATCTAGAAGCAAAAGCATTATTGCTTTCCAAAAACGTGGTAGAGCTAAACAGTATTTCACTGAGGTGCAACGTAAGCTCTACCGGGATCGACCTCATATGGAATACATTGCGTCTGTACCACGTCGTCACCACGGTTGGTAGTCATTCACGGTCCACCTCATTAGGCATTTTTTAATAAGCTGGCGAAGTGGGTGCGTACCCACCAAAATGTGCCTTTTATGGTAATCTCGTAGGATGCCGCGTCCCTAACTTCAGTCACTCTATAATAAAATTAAACCATGTTTATTACGAAGTGGAAAAACTATTATTTTTTTATTTTTAAATGGTATTTTCTAAAAATGTAAGGCTTTATGTTATGTCGCTTTCATTTTGACTAAATAAAAATTCTCATATTTAGATCAGATTTCACCTAAAAACATCCTAAATATTGCATCGATATTAGATCTGTTTGTCTTAATCACAGAAGAAGTGCTAATACCTACAGATTAGACCTGAATTTGACGCATGGAAATTGTATAATATGGTTCAATGCGCACCATTTTAACCAATCCCCAATAATCGCATTTATATTTTATTTCACAATTCATCTGTATAATTAAGCGGTTGAATATTAAATATAACGTTACTAACGCTTTCTATATATGTATGATTAGAGTCCTTGTATAGTTATTCGAACAATTCAATTAAAATCAGTTTGAAGATAAACTAGCTATATTAATCGCTCCAATAGTTCGATATCAAAGTTCAGTTGGCGGTAACAGTTTGTTAGAACTACGGACTCAGCCGTTACCGTCCATTCAAAACATAAATTGGTTACATTATTGTTTTACACTTGAAGCGAAGAGATGAACTATGCTGGAGCTACAAATATGGTGCAGCATGCTAAAAAGTCCAGCTTCAGCAAACAAAATATTTGGGTTATGCCGATCTGACTTCGTTATACTTTTATTAATTTATTATAAATTAGTATAACATTTTTATTTTTATTTGGCGGAGCTAGAGTTATAAATCTAAATTTATTAGACGTTTTTTCCCATTCGGTGTCAAGACCCTTGATCCGTGGGGTCCTAGCGCTTTAAGGCTTTTTAGGGAATTATCAAAAAGGTTAGTCGACATCACAGGAGAACGAAGAGCTGGCAGCAACCTCGCACAAAGAATTAGTCTAGCTATTCAAAGAGGGACCCTGCCAGTATCTTCGGAACCTTGCCTAAAGGGACTATTTTATAATATTTTTTAATTATAAAATTTTAAGGTTAGTTATTAGGTATATTTTTATGTATTATGTTATTTGTTTTGAATAAATCTATAAAAACTTAGACTTAAAATATTTATAATATATGCGCATATCTTGTATACTAACTACCGCAAGGGATCAATACCCGTACAGCACAGGAGCAGTTGGCTACTTGTGGTGCAAAGACCTAATACGTCCATTCAAAACATAAATTCATTGTAACTCGCTTCGCGTCTTTCGAAAATGGTCTTTAACGTCTTCCAAGCTTTGTAAATAATGTTCTTTAAATTTATTGCCATAATAAACGTGGCTTTGGTTTTTCTATGGAAATAAGTTCACTCGTTTAGACGTTGCGCGACATTTTCTCGTTGGGCACGCTTTGCTAAATGAAAATTTATGCGATATGCATACACTAATATAACAGTGTTAGTTTTATTGTAAGATATATTTATTTTAACGGATATTATATTCTGGACGGGCTTGAAGTATTTTATGAAATCTAGAAACATTTATTTGGTATTTCCGAATCTTTAAGAAAGGAGCATATACCTATAAAAGGACGGCAACACACCCGCTTGGCGTTGGAGATATCCATGAGAGGTATAAGGACTTCTTTCTAAGTGATAATTTCTAAGAATTTCTGTTTATCTTTAAACAAAATGATTATATAAGTACCGTCTTTTCTAGAAGTTTGCAGGACAAAGTAAAACCGAATAATAACTTCCTGATATACGGAGACTGTTGCGAGAAAAAGAGAAACTGAAAAATACATAGGAAGCGCAGGTAGGTGCTATTTATGCCAACAAACGAGTTTTAAATTATGTAAAACTACCGCAAAAAATCGCACGGAAAAATTTGGCTCGAGTTGCAAGCTGAAATCCCCCTGTGACCACTCCGGTTTATTTTACCCAGGAAATAGATCCGGAATACCCGGATATACCCGGGCTACACCGGCATGATACTCTTTATCCGGGATTAAATTTTGCAAAGAAGCAACTTTGCGACGTCTGGATATACTCATCTGTTCGGATAAATACGGGTGAGTTCAGATAAGTTACTTTTTTAGTTTTGTAATTAAAAACGAAATGGAAATTCGCTACTCCGCCATTTTGCAATATGAAGCTTTGTAGGTGTACCTTTTTTAGAGAAATTGTGTAAAACTCTTTTTACGATATTTAATATATATACATAGTGTATCTGTGGTTTATTTAGTTGTTGCGTAGCCAATAGGAAAACAGCTGCGTTAATTCTACGAAGAATTGTCAGCATGAACAGTCACATTTTAAAGAAGACATAATATCATAAATATAACAATAAGATACAATAATTAACAATCTAGGATTTAATTCATTATGATCAAGTGAATGCGAATGAACGTCTGAATATTTTCTGCAAACATAAGTTGCCAGTGAAATTTGCGCCGCTAACTGCTCCACTCTAACAAGAATCCAAACAAACACTAAGGAGAAATTATAGGAATTCATTGCGTCCCCTTATTAAGTCGCTTGTAATAAAATGTAAGGTATTTTACCGGCCATTTCAATATTAAGAACCCCAGCTGTTGCCGAACTCATTTTCATAATTATTTTTATCCATAATTTTCTTAAATCTAAGAGTTTTAATAAAATTTACGTGGATTTTTCTTTCGAATTCTCATTAACATGACCTCGGGGTTTTTATGAATTTATTTTCTGCTCATTTCTGTCGTAAAATCAAATTTCGATAAACATTTTTATGGTATCTTTTAGGATAAGCATAGAAATGAAGCTCTTGTAGCTGCATGTGTATATATACATATGTACTTGAAATATTTGTAGAGCTTTTCGTAAAATCAGTCCAAGAGCGCAAAAATCACACTCACACATAGACATACTGATTTATTGGTGTTTACTTGAACTCGAATATAATTGAATTTCCGCCACAATTCTAAAATAATATTGAAGTACGTGAAACAATTACAAAATATTAATTGCTAAGAATTTGAATAATAAAAAACTTATGATAATGAATTTCGTAATAAATCTTCACATTACCGGCGATTAATTGACCTCGCATAACTACGAAAGTAGTTAAAATATTTTATTTTGTAATTTACACCAATGATTGAAGTGTGGCGTAGTAGTTAAGTGTGCGGCTATCAATCCTGAGATCCAGGCAAGGTAGTGTCACAAGTGACTGATCATGAAGATACCAGATCATATACATTATACAAAAATTATTACCAATAAGT
This sequence comes from Pieris mannii, assembly GCA_028984075.1. NCBI lineage: Eukaryota > Metazoa > Arthropoda > Insecta > Lepidoptera > Pieridae > Pieris > Pieris mannii. Next base: position 12,373,008 of record CM054785.1, read on the forward strand.
AATATTATGGTGACTTAACTTTCCACAGTACCCGTAAATAGCTTAATCTAAGATAGTGATCATAGACAGGCACAACGACCGTGTGTACGACATACCGCACTTGCACTTTTATCTATTACACCACGAATTGCACTAACTGAAAAGGATCTCTTCGGGCGTCTTGTTCCCTTCGTATCAACATCAACTACATAAGTAAACATATACTCTAACGCACCAACCACAAGGCCGCATATACGCGTAATTCTTTCCAAGGCAATTGCATACGTTTTTTCAACAAAATCCCTAGTGAAATACAAATATTGTCAATAAATAAATTTAAATCGTACATTAAAATAAAACTGCTTGCTAAGGCCTATTATAATATAAATGAATACTTAAACGATCACAGTGCTTGGATATGAATTGCTTCAGTATAAATAGGTAACGCGACTGACTCTCGGCTGCATTTTCAGACTATGGGGCGATTGTCGACATCTACGACTATTTTTAAATGTAAAGTGGGAACAAACCGTGATTTATGTGGTATCAAATTATTTCAGTATAATTAGTATTATTACTATTTTCTTGTGTAGCCAAGTCCACATTTCAAGGATCGTCATGCTCACTTAAATGTCTTTGCTTGTGGCGGTGTCCATGCTTCGGGTTGTCTCTCTCCCTAAAATATGGCGAGGGGGCCGATGGCTGGCCATGCGTCATACTCGTGAACGGGTGCTACTTGTAGTGACTGGTCGTACTTGAATTCGTGTATGCGGTGATATTAGTTGTTTATACTACGTATTTGCGTGTTGTTCTCACGAGTATGTAAGTGCGTGCTCCTATTTCACCATGCCTCCTGCTGATAGAATCTTTGTTTTTAATTTATTTTATTATTCTTTATTACTCAAGATGTCATATGGAACATGGTTTAATGGTTGCAGCTCCTTACAAACATTATGTAAAAAAACTTGGCGATTAAAAAGAGTGGCGGAGAGTTTATTGCCAGTTCTTCTCTTCCGCCCTTCTACGCCCTTGATTTGAGAACTGGCAGTAAATGTAAAATTAGAATCATTTAAAGTATATTTTGACGTTCGTAAGTGTACATTATGTTACCTTAATGAATAAATAAATTTTGACTTTGACTTTGACTCAAAATTTACTAGATATAGTGTCATTAAATATCCTAAAATAAACATAATTTCATTCGATAGCCACATAAAACAGAAGTCATGACATCTTTGATCTCATAAAATAAGTGGTCCCCTTGGAATTGGTTGTAAAAAATGGTGTGGCTTAACCGAGTGTCGTCGTTCTTAGGAGAGGGTGACTGTTCGCTATAGATAACACTGTGTCACTGCTTTTTGTCTCATAATACGTGAATCTCCTAGTCCAGGAGCTTTTGCTAATCAGACATTTCTTCATTTATTTATTGGAAGGTATTAAAATTTGAATAATATCGAAAAACAAATAAATTAATGCATAACATTTTATGTGGTTTTGGGTGGTTTTGGGTGGTTTCGTCGATAGAAATGCTTGGTGATTTTATTTATCTACATTCTACCATGAAAATCGAATTGTAATATTTAAAAACTGTTCAATGGCATGTACAGCACGTATGCAACAAATTAATATGATCGAGTAGAAAATACTATATTAGAAAAAAAATATAAACTTAAAGCTACTCTAGGACCCTTTCATATATCTTAACTTCCTGCCAAATCAGCTTGTGAACGGCTTAAGTTCTTGAATGAAGTGAGGGGGTGTCGTGTAAGATGATAATAAGTGAGACACTTGATTGAACTCAACTCTGTGTTAGGAATGCCATTGATATTATTTGTTTTTGTTCCTTAACAAAATTGTAAAACATTCTACACAGCGCCAGTAACTATATAATATAAATAAGTACCACCGTATAAACGTGATACAAATACATTGAGATATGTAATCGAGCTAATTATATGAAAGTGAAACCGCAAGTGAATCTCGCGTGGGTCTTAATTATGACGAGGAGTTTATTATATTGAATTTTTATCGGCTTACAAGAGGTTCATTTTCTAAGATATGGAGTTGACTTGAAAGAGGAAATTTGTAGCTTCTTATTTTAATTACTTCGCTCGCTTTGATAGCTTTCTCTTTGACATCTTATTAACAGATGGATGTACAAATTGTTAAAGTATAATACTAACGAGAGGTTAAAGTGGGTAAGTCTTACGAATCAAGAATAAACAGTGAAAACGTACCTTTCCGGAATATTTCATTGAGTCTATAAATATAAAAAAGGGTACCCATATAACTGAAAGTGACTTAATACATTTTCTGCGGTTCCGATGGAAGCCCGATGTCGGACAGACAGCTATTTGATAGAGGTCGCCATTAGCAGATTGGAGATGGGCCATCAATCAATGACTTGCGTTCAATTATATACCACTGTCGATAACTATGTGACAAATCGGGATTTATGTAAAAAAACTATAATAATATGCATAACAATCGCTTACTAGGTTAATGAAGGGTTTGTACATTTAGCTCTAAACGGAAATTAGGATTGATTTTATAGTAATCACTAAACAGAAGTTTCCTTTAATAACATATCAAGTGACTTGCAACCATTATGTTTATTTAATAAGGAGCTGTTTAGTTTTAGTTAAAGTTAATTCTCTCCTATTATATAACTCAATTCTTTCTGATAAACTCGATTACGATGATTTCCTGAAACCTATTCAATCCACGATAGTGCGGTTACGATTCGATAATCGGAATACAATCTCAAGTTGCGCATTGTCCGTGATCTTATTGTACGAAAGTCTGAATTGTTTTAAGGGGAATTAAGTTTTCCGGTATCCCGAGAGCCCCTTTTGTGGTCTGATTTATCGGCAAAGTATAGTAAGATAAATCACACAGAAATTGATCCCGTCTCAGTTCAAAATATGCCGTTGCTAGATTACTGTCGTTAAATATAAAAGTAAAGGAGTACATAGAAAAACTATTTGTTTTGGACGGTCTTGTAACGATATTTGAAACAAAAAAAATTATTATATTGTCTTGAACTATATTACTATCTACTCGAACTTTGGCTAGATTTTGCGAATGTAGGTGAATTTTTATTGGCAGAAATACAGTATACAATAAGGTAGAATTTTTATACGCAACGTTTGTGTATGGTCTTCCTTAAAAAGCTATTCCAACGATAAAAAAAATGTGCGCTCGATGTGTGCAGTAGGAGGTTTAAATATTAAAATTAGTTTTAAAACTCAATGGTAAATAAAAACTCAAACATTTTCTCTCGCTTCCATCGGCAAACCGAACACGTTTCTCCGAAACGGAATTGCAACCAAATGCCAGATAAATGTCTACTTTTTGTTGTTTGTTTAAGGTCTATTTTACGAAAATGTCAGAGGGGCCAGCGGCCCCGGCAGAAAATCTGAAATCTTCAGGAGGCTGTTCAGTTGTTCACTTTGTATGGAAGGCGGCGCGCGGTGTAGGCACGGCGAGCAGACTTACATCAATTTTCGTATTACCAATGGATTAAATCCGTGGGTAGGAAAAGTTTTCGATTGGATGGGAGGACGCTTGTCGTGAATCAATGTTATAAAATTTGTATTCAGGTGGCACCACTTTTTTCTGTGAAAGGTGTTCTATCGATTTAAAGCGGCTTTTTGTTGTTTCACCGCGTTTAGGGATAATAAAAGCGGTAAAAAATCTATTTAGATAAAATCGAGGATCAGGATTGAATGCGATTCCTATTTAGTAGAATGTATCTTACTAAATGACTATAGGTTATTTTCTAAATAAAAAGAAAACTACTAGATTGGAAAGCATTTATTAATTTCTGAGCGCAAATGTTTAAGTAGTTTTTACATGGTCATAAAAACAAAAATGATCTAATTTCTTAGAGGTCACAGATTAAACATGATACTGCTATGTTTGCACAGATGATTAACACCATACGTAGTCAAATAATGTTACATGCTTTACTTTATGAATCATACATTCACACTCATTTTCATTTATATCATTGTAATTTAGTATTTATGACATAAACGACAGGAAATCGGTGGATATTATGGTGGTGGAAATTAAAAGAATTCAAAAGAAATGTGAGTTCTTGTCGAACGCCGGAATCTGCTTTTTGTTGAATCTGTGTAGCAGCTGTGAAATAGGATATGATAACATTACGAAATAATAATAAAAATATTCCCATACGTAAGGATTTCACTTAGCAGTAGCTAAATAGTCATAAGTAAAGTTACTACAAGAATAATAGGTAATTGTCAAGTGAGGTCAAATTCATGGTTACGACAATACCATTATAGAAAATGTTACGGCAACCGGATGTGCACAATTCTATATTTTATAAATTAGAGTCTTGGTAACATGTTTTAATTAAAAAAGATAATAATCTTTACGTTAAAAAACTTAAACGTTCTACTAGCGTGAGATTCCAGCCTCTCTTTTAAATTAAAGCGACAAATTCTAATAAAGTACGTGTTTAGAATGTATTATTTTGAGAAAGGAAACATTTTTAATATCAGATTTATTAGGCGTAAGCATAACTTATACGTTTATTACATTTTTTATAAGACCATATTAGCTATAAGACAATCCTTTCCTTTCCTTTAATTTTATCCCCATTATCTCTTTTGTTATAAATTTTCAAGTGATTGATCATCTACAATAAAATTTAAAAGTATTTTAATTCACCATTGTATTTCCCAAGTTAAAGGTATATTTGTATTTAATTACGTATTATTTTGAGATTTAAATCTTTATATAAGCATCTTGACCTTCACAGATTATGACTAAATTTATGACGTATGATGTTGACAGAGTATAAACTAAGATCGTATTTGCTAAATCTTTGTTTGGAATTAAAGGACGTGCTGTCATATGTGTGTCTGTGATACGCTGTACTGGACAAACAACCTCTTGATAAGGAAAGAGCACCTTGATTTACACTGCAGTAATATGTTGTGGATCTAATTTATAGCCAAAATGCTTCCATTTGTCATATGCAATGAAAGTGAATGAGCATTTAACCATAAATGTTATGGCCTATTAAACCTCTAATAAACATTCCATTCCGCCATTTTGATCATGGGTTTGTAAAAGTGGAGCACACTTGGAATTTTACTCAAAATATACTCAAAGTTTGATATAACCGTGCCGGTCAGTGGACACGGCGATTGTAATTATCCACTGTTTTTATTTTTACTTTACTGCGATGTTCATTTCCATAACTGCGTCAAGTGCGGTCTAGCGTAGTTTAGGGATGTGCACTAGCAGTCAATTCACTTCCGGTTCTTGTCGATATACGACTTCAGAGAATGGAATTATTCAAGTTTATCAATTCTCATTCTCAATAATTGTAAACGGTAATCGTCGGTTTTATTTAAAATGTTCTATCTATAATGATTGGGTTTTGATTGTTTAAACTTGAAAAGGTTTTGTAGTGCTTGTCATGCTTGTCATCTCGTTTCTGAGCTGGAAGGGAATGGGCGACAACCCCGACGGTGACCAGTCGGCTTGGTTAGTGTGTTTTTCTTTCATTGTTGTAATTGAGTGAATTATATTCGGTCGTGACCGTGAGGAATAGAAAGCAGCATGACGGGAGTAACACTGGGACATCAAAAAAGAGCAGAAGAGATTAGATCAACGACCAAAGTAGAGAACATTATAAAGAAAATAAGGCTTAATTGCCTTATTTTCTTTATAATGTTAATATTATAAACGTATTATAAAAAATATATTAATAACGCTGGACCGGGCACATGACGAGAGATACCAGTTTGAAATGGACAAAAATAATAACAGAATGGCAACCACGCGATGGAAAGGCAAAGAGGAAGACAAAGCAAAAGATGCGCAAGCGATATAAAGAGAATAGGAGAGACAATTTGTACAAGAAGAGCTAACATTAGTCAGCTGGAAGAGGCCTATGTGTCACAGGACAAGCTGATTACCCAAAACGGGTCAAGTGCAGTATTAGATTGTTATTTGTTTTAGAATTAAGTTTTTTATGTAACTTAAATAGGTGTTAGTATATTATACTGGGTGTCAGCAGTAAAGGCTAATAAATAAATAAATCTTTAAAGAAACTGTATTAAGATAATAGGAAAGTTTGTGTGTCTCTTCTAATAAAATTACTTTTGACTTCCGATGACTTAATTCTTTTCTTGATTTAGGAATCTATCATTGTAATTTAAAATGACAGACGACGATTAAGACAATGTTCTCGGCTGTCAAATTAGACGATAACAACGGCGCATCACTACGCGCACCTTCCTCGTCCTATTCAGTTTTACGTGTAATGCGCGTGCGCGCGACCGTCTCTTTACTTTCCAAGTTTGATGAAAACTAATTGTTTTTATATGGCATTAACCCGACCAAATTGTGTTGTGACCTCTGGACGTCTCGACGCTAGCTTCTCGAGGAGTCGTCAATATGGCCGGGTAATACTTACGATACTTAATGACCTTGTTTGTTTGTAATATTGGAATACGATTGAGATGTTTTCTTGCTATTTAGTTGCTTGCTAGTACGTAGTTAATACTTAATAGATGGATAATTATTAGGTACATATTTTCCTCGTATTTTCCAGATGTATGTGTGTATTTTTTTATATAATAACTCGACGGTAGTATGAAATAATAATCTATGGCACAAATTCTAGTCTAAGTTACAAATTTCCATAAATATATTTTAATTGATTTTAAATAGCTCTCTGAGTCAGAATGGCCTTTAAAAGGTGTACTTGAGCAATATAAATCTATGCCAACGATTGAAAATTAAAAAAAATAAGGTGGAAACATTAGCACGTCTGAAATGAATGAATACATGATACAAGGTACCTACTCTAAATCCTATTGTTAAGTTCTAAAGGTAATTGAATAAGAACTACAAAATAATCCTTCCACAGTCCAGAAGATTATCAAAATTGAACCCAGGTTTAACAATGTTCTTATAAACTTTTGAATGTTCTCAAATGCAAAGTGAAAAATTTAAAGTGAATTTGGCTCAATTTCATAATTCAAATTCCCAAAATATGTCACTGAAAAGAAGTGAATGGTCCATCGTGAGATCTTTGTAATACAAATCAATTTTTGTATTATAAAGGTGTATCAACAAACGAAGATTTACATGAATATTAAGTCAGTGTTAATTATATCTACTTATTATTGCTATATTTTTTATGCCTTAACGTGGTATACAATTTAAATTTAAAACATAACGTACTTAAAAACTATGTTAAAACGTCCATTATTATGCTGATTAAATTTCTAAACAATATTATTTATAAATATACTGAATGTTAGGGTGCTAGGGCATCATTTCTGTACTGAGCCTTTAAACTTTTAAACTAATCAAATTGTATTTCATAGTGACAATGAAAATAAATGAACACACTCTATTATTTTGGGTTCACAAATCTAGCGAGGTATGTGTATCTAAACAGTGCTTCAGTAAGTATTTATGCAGTATCTGTTTTTTACAATAACCTAGATACACATAATTATTACCTTAAATACTATTACGTATTTGAAAGATAACTGTAATCGTTTTTAAATAGTATTTAGAACGGAAAAGAAATTAAAAGTCAATTAAATATTGGAAGTGAAATGACAGTCGTGTAGTGATATTACACGCTACTCGTAATTAAAAGAAATTTGGTATTTTTATAATACAATACATTGTAATAACCATTAATTTTACGTGTGTTAAAGATGCTGCTGATAAATGCTTGATAATTATGGCGAAGATTGGTACTCTAGTAAGTTGATTATGCACTTTCTCAATTCAGTTTTTTTGCACGTTATAAATTACATCGTAGGAACGTTGTTTAATAAAAATAGTAATCTGATCTTTAAGTTTTATATGTTAGCTTTATCTATTATTTTTATAGAAACGTACATTTTACAACAAATACTCAATACTATAATATTATGTTTCAATAAAAATCTTGATGCACGTTTAATTTATCTTGCGAAAAGGTGTTTACATATAGATAAGTAAAATGTATGTGACATAGATTCCATCAATAATCTTTGTGTGAAAAGATTATTATCTCTTCTGTCATTCTAACTTCCAAGTTCAATAGATATACCTTTTATATTTTAGTTAAACTTATCTCCTAAAATTCCTTAATTCGATGTATGTCTTATGCAAAACCATTTAGCCATCTTCTAAATGCCCTAAAAAGTATAAATGTTTACTGCGAGAGAGTTCAATTTATTTAACAATAATTATTTCATTTATACAAATATAGGGTACGAGGATCAGATTAAGCTTTCTTTTGGGAAACCTACGTGTTAGTGCTCAAATGCACGTTTCTACATGATTCATATATCGATATCGATATCGATATAGACTAAACCAGCGACTTACAAGCTACTAATCATGACCCGGCAGCGCGATTTTAGATTTTTCATTTTAGTTAGTATCGTGAAAACTATCAACTCAACAACGTGCAAGAAGGCTTTTATAACAATAATTTAAAAAATGTGGCAGACAGATGATTAATAATGCTGTGCCAACATAAAATAAATTCAAACAAATAACCACAGGATCGATAATTACAGGGGACTAGAACAGTAGATAGATAAAGTATGCAACTAGCAACACTTTAAACACTAGATTATAAGCAGTCAAGTTATATAAACTTCATAAATATTTTCTTATTCTGAACAAAGTCCACCTTTAATTGGAAAAATAAGACGTAAATACTTAATAAACGTTATGAGAGGTCCTTAAACCGGACACGAACAGCCGAGCGTGACAACGTCGGGTCAATGTTAGCTAAACAATACTTCTGTTACATCCTTTGGTTGAAATGGATTTAAAGATGTTAAGCATTTGCTTAAAACATGAATCACTTCTATTTTCAACTAAGCAGTAGAGTAGTAGTAGTGGTTGAAAAGATCTATTTGGGGCCTCTACTTTTGCTGTATGTCAACGATGTTTGGTCTAACAAAGGGGAATAAGTTCATCTAATCAATTAACAAGCTTATATATTTTATAAACTGGCTATATATGAATGAATCAAGGTATATCTATCAGTGACTTTACTTGTAAAATAATGAGCTCTCTCTAAATAATAAGCCAGTTATATTATAACAAGAGCAATTAACTCATTGACCTACACAGTCAGGTAATTGTCAGCAATTACACTGACTATTGTATAAGAAGGAAAAATGTTTTGCTTCTATGGGATTTATATTCATACTAAAAGGGACCGTATAGTTCTAATATCGATAGTTCTTTAATAACTTGAGTACTAACGTGTTTCCAATAATAACTTTATTATTTTAGTTTGAGCCAGTCTACTAGGTTCGTCATACCTAATTTGTTCACCAAGTCTGAACTATTTTAAGGCTGTGCTAAAATATAAAAATAAAAGTCACAAACGAATGCTCCTTAATACTCTTTGGAAATAAATAAATAGTACAAAACATGAGCACTTAAATTTGGCTTTTAACACCTTTAAGAGTAAGGCTGTTTGACTTCTATATACAAAGCTTAGTAAAACGATAGCAGTTGTGAAATAACTCAGTTTTAAATGATACACCTCGAATGTTTTGTAAACTCAACTACGTGTCACCCAGCAACATACCGACAGAACAAATAGCAACATACATGTTTTATAAACGTTTTGCAACAATATACTTGAACCATTATCTTTATTTAATTAACTATTATATTGTTAATGTTTTTGTCGCAATAATACAAAATAAACAATCATTGTATTAATACATGTGTATAAGGTATACATGTCTAAAGAAACATAAAAGAGTATTTTCTAAAAATAAAAAAAAAATGCTTTATAACTTAGTAAAAGTAGCAATTTTTCACACATTAATCTCTGAAACAGAACTAAATATGCGAAGTAAGAAAAAAAAAGAAGAGTAAATCAAGTATTATTATAAAAATAAGTAATTCATCCTTCTAACGCCAACCTAGCACCAACAAGACAAAATTAAAATAGACGAGGAAAAAATAATAATGATGCCTTTACGTCATCTTCACAAAATCACGCAACCAATTGAAATTAATGTATATTTTCAAGTTTCTTCCGCATGTATACAAGTTACTGTTCTTATTTTATTTCTTGAATTCGTGCATAGTAGAGAATAGGAATATCTTCTTGTGAAGAATTAAATCGTAAGTCTTACGTTAATCCTTTCTAACACCTTCCTGGTACAAATTGCAAAGTTATAGTAATATTAAACAAAACATTAAAGTCACGTTGAGATACGATCGTGATTCAGTGATTTTTTATTCTTGTTGTAAGTTTCAAATGCACAAGACACGTGATAATATTTAAATTTCTCTGTATAATTAAAGTTAGTAGAATAATATTCCGAGTCAGAAGTTGCGTGCACGATCGCATCGTGCACGTGACAATGAAAATTTGTTTGTATGTCATTTAGCGATGTATAGCGATTTCCATCCTTGCGCCATAGCACCATCTTTTTAAGAATAATATTTCCTTCGTTTTCAAATGAAATATATATATATATATATATATAAACCATTTCATTCCCATACCTATTTTTGTATTTAGTATAGATAATGTAAACAAATAAATATCTAATCACTACATAGTATAAAACAAAGTCGCTTTCTCTGTCCCTATGTCCCTTTGTATGCTTAAATCTTTGAAACTACGCAACGGATTTTGATGCGGTTTTTTTATAGATAAAGTGATTCAAGAAAAAGGTTTATATGTATAATAACATCCATTAAATAGTGGAGAAGTACTGTTATTCTTGAGGTTTTTAATGTGATGTCGTAAATAATTACATTTTTTCCGCTTACATTGCAAACGCAGGCTGAACCCTACGAGTTTTATCAAAATAATGTACTAAGTATTGTACACATTGAAAAAGTCTACAGAAAAGTCTATCTCTTATGGATAACCCACAATAACTTTTTTTTGTCATTTACTTTTTACGACTAATAATGGCTATTTTTCGAAGCGATTTTAACCAATACAGCATTAATCCTTAACCAAATAAATACCTTGAATACATTGTTCATTTAATATAGATCTATACAGCCCATTACAGCTTATTTAGCAGCGATCGAACGCGTATATTATCGGAGCTTTCCAGCAACGGAAATAACAATACATAATAAGAACCTTTCATCAGCATTGCACCCGTGCGAAGCTGGGGCGGGTCACTAGTCTAATATAAAGTTTTTACTAGTATTAAGACACCTATCTTGTTTCAGACAGTCAGACGAATGCTGGACACACTCAAGACCCAGTTCTTCACCATAGCATTATCTCTGACTCTATTCAACACGGTTCGACTACCCCGCGAGGCTTTCAGATATGGTGATGTCCAGTACCTAGTGGTGTACTCGGTCTGGCTTGTGGCTGTTGGTCTCCCATGTGTATTACTGCAGCTTGCCATGGGTCAACTGAGTCAGCAAGATGCTGTGGGGGTTTGGCGTGCTGTCCCAATATTTAGAGGTACATTTCTAACAACTCGCAGTTAGATAACAAGTTGTGCCTATATTAAGATTTCTGTCTGTATGTCTGCTTCATATGTAATTATGTGGCTTAGCGTTTAACTGAATCAGTTTTTGTGCACGCCAACCCAATCAGTTATATTGTCACCATAAAGGAACACAGCATCCCCTGAAAGGCTTAAATAACGAAATGCGCTAACCACGGCAGATTAATCCGCTTTCGTGGCGGTGTGGTTAGCGCGGCATAAACCCATTTCAATAACTTCAATTTATTTAATTTTTCAGGAGTTGGTTACATCAAGGTTCTGACATCATACCTCTGCTGTATCTACAGCATGGTGTATGTGTCTCTTTCGGCAGCGTACATGATTTGGATTGGAAAGGGATCATTTCCACTGCGGGCCTGTGCCAGAATTCAAATGACGCCGGTATTTTTATTAGTATATTATACTAGATACGATTAAATTGATTTTAGGAAATAGAATCCCCTTAACTGCATTTAATTGTTTCTTTAAACATCTTTGCACTTTATAACATGCTCAGCCACATAAATATGTAGATCAAGTATAGACGAAACTATTTGGTGATATTATTGTTTTAAAATTTTCTAAAATTTCTGTTAATTAATAAGCAAAAAATTGCTGTTATCGTTAGTAGTGAATAAAAAGAGTTAAATTTAGAGTATTTTAAAATAAAACCCAACATTTAACTGAAACGTAACTCATTTTCCAAAAATAAATTAATTCGGCAAATTAACATTATTTGGTTTAAAATTAACTGAAATAACAGAGTTAATTCTGTTTTGTTATAACCAATAGCTTCTACTTGTATGTAACTCGTAAAATGGCCAAACCAATCTTTTTTTTTTTGTTTAATGATAATCTTATTTCAGGAAGGATATGAAAACAAAATGAATGCGTCTGAGTGTTTTAAGTGAGTAAACTATGTATTTTATAGATATAAGCTTAAATTCTAATAAATACTTTAGTTATTAAGAATGTACAGTAGATTAAAAATTAAACAGACATATCCGTCCTCGTCATATATACTAAACTACTTTAAACAAACAACAAGAAACAAAACAAAACTTCTGTATTAGAATTTTATGTGTTTTTACCAGTTCTACATTTGATACGGCAAAAGTGATAATATTATATCATTACTATTGCAGCTCGACATTTTTGGCGCCGTTCACTGAACAACCACAATATCTCGGAATAATGGCTATATTAATATTCATTTTATGGTTCTTCGTACCGCTTATGTAAGTATTTTACAACATGTCTTAATTGCTAGATCTAAACGGTGCATTTTTATGACGTCTGTTGAACTTTGGTAACCGGATAAAACGTTACTCTACTGTGTACTATTACTGTATACTGTTGTCCCAAAGATGCTCAATGGGATTTAGATCCGGGGTGCGTGCTGGCCAATTGAATCCTGAAATCCTGAATTAAAGTAAAATTTTCGCCTATAAATCCCATGTAAGGCACCATGTGATCTTCTAAGATCTCTATACATCGACGTGCACTCAAAATCCTGCTACTACCGTTTTGACAGACCATGTCTATGAACAGAATCACTGTTCGCCCGTTCATCGATATGCCACCCCAGACTATGCACGAACCGCTTCCAAAAGGAACATGCTCCTCAATGCAACTTTGAGCATTTCGCTCGCCACGTCGACGATAGACTCTTCTGCGACCATCTGCACCATTTAAACATGTCCACCAACACTCGTATGTGAACAATACGGAGGCCCATTTCTCATCTTCCCAATTTACGTGATCACGCGCAAATCTTAAGCGAGCTTGCCTGTGAGCTACAGACAACTTTGGACCTTTTGCTGGTCTAACAGGGGTGATATCCGCTTCTTATAACCTTCTTCTTATTGTGCGTGCACTAACGTTTACTCCACGCGATTCATTAAGCTCTGTTTTGATGTTAACTGACGTGAGGAAACGATTTCGCAGGGAAGTTGTAAAATAATTCGGTCAACACTTCCGGTGGTTTAAATTTAAATTTCTATCAATCGTTTGATGATCCAAGCCTTGCCGCACCAATGCTACAATTTGAGCAGCTTGTTCGCACGAAGTATCCATATTATGGTTCAGAAACTCCCAATGACTTAAAAATCTAACCCAACAAATCTGCTGGTAACAATAATTAAATTGTCAAAAGAATAAAAAATCAATAAAAATCAAAACAAATCTGATGCAACGAGTAAATTATCTTTTCCCGGCTCTATTCATTTGTTTTACTGCAGTTCTATTTTTCAATATTGCTTTTTTTAAGGTACAGGGCCTGTCTCTCCATATTAATATAATTTAATCAAAAAAGTTTGCATACTGTTTAAAAAATCATTTAAAGGTAATCCTGAAGTTTGATGCAGTTTTTGAGTCCGTCAGTATAGCTTATAGGATAAAATCCCACTCAATTACCTTATATTGGGATTTATTGTATGCAATCTCATTTTGTCCGCCATCATATTATTAGCGTTAAATATTTAAACTATAATAAACAGTTACGAGGAGTTTATAAACATGATCCAGTGAGCTGAGAAATATGGGTCAATTGTATGCAACAAGGCAAAAGCTCTTGCGTTGATAAATATAATAATAATAGGAGGTTATTAAAATTAAGCTGTGTTGGCCTTAGCCTTGTGTGGATTAAGAATGCGAATGTTTCTAAGAGTCGGCTTGCATACAAGTACTGGTTTGTACCTTATGGGTATTTCTTTATCGAAAGACGCAGCTAACACTTGCGTCTACGGTGATGGAAAACATGTCTTTAGGTACTCAGAGTCGAGACTTAGCGCTAAGTATTAACCGATAACCTTAGGGCTTAGACTAACAGAATTGGTGAGACGAAAATACATAGAAATCTTTTTAATAAAATGGAATTAACAAAAAATAATGAATATAAGGACCAATTCTGAAACTTTGAAAAATCTCAAATCATAATCATAATCATAAACAAATCTCTTATGATTTAATAAACAAAATTATTTTAAAATTACAATTCATTCAAACGTATAGAAGCTTAATCATTAATTCAGTCACTGTTTTTGAACTTGATTATTTACTTTTTAGGTTAATCAGTCTTCATAAATCTCTCAAAGCATCACTGATGACACTGGCGCCGATAATATTCGCAATAGCCATAGTGATATGCGTGTTTCTTTCAAACGGGACGTCGCTCACAACCTCCTTGGAGACAGAAGACTGGTCTTTGCTATATCGACCTTATATTTGGCACAGTGGCTTGGTTCAGGCACTCTTGTCGACAAGTGTTATGAGTGGGTTTCTTATAAGTGCAGGCGGCACTGTTTATAAACATTCGGATGTCAGATGGTAAGTCATTCCGAAAGGAATTCTTTTGATACGAAATCACAATATGCACTGAAAATTTCGTATGCCTTCTCAATGTGCTAAATATTAATATCTAATATTTTATATTAAATTTTAGCTGAAATCGTATTGAGATCTTTCTTTCTAATGGTTTCAGGACATCGACATTTTTGATCATAACGAATCTGCTCGCTGGTTGGCTTAGTGTGTTCATGTGGGAATCACTTGCCGGTGAAGGCTCAAAGGATAAGAGTTTTATTGCAATTTTAGTGCTGATCTATCAGTCTTCAGTGACCGAGGCCAGGTCTAAGGAGTGGCCTTTGCTTGCTTTTGCGATTGTGTTAATATCAGGAATTATTACTGTGGTATGTTTTCAATGAAATGAATGAGTGGCTCTACTAGCCATGGTCTGCCTTACATTGATGTTACAGTTATTTTGATAATCTTTTTAACACACAAGTGGAGGATCAGGCCTGGTCTTTGCCTGGCACAGACCGTTCAGCAAGTGTTAATTACCTAATCCTACGTAATTGAGCCAAAACATCAATTAATTGTGGTATAATGAAAAAGTAATATTTAAGTATTTGGCTAATTATTGTAGTTTTAGATTTGATAAAATGCACTGTATTCTGTTTAATCCTTCCTTATAATTATTATGTTCGGCAGTCGGGGCGGTGCGGTCTGCTGCCATTGAGGGCTCATACCGTATTCTGGCTTTTACAATTTTACCATTAATACTTTGCTTATACTTTTCTAATGCTTACTTTTAAAATACAGAATAAATATTTCAATAAAGGAAAATTGGATTTACTTTTAGAAGATATTTTTGCAAATTGTAATAAAATAACCAGGATTCGCACAAATTGGGTCAGAATTTTCATATTTTTTTTTGTACTTCAGCTACCAGATACTTTATTTCATAAAAGTAATTTCAATAAAAATCATACATTTTAAAAAACAAACTAAAATTACTCATTAGTCAGCCCGCTATTAAATATTTTTTTTATAATTGCCATGTTATAATTTCAGCTAGTTCTTCTTTATCCAATATACGACAAACTCCATCGCATTTGCGGAGATCAGTGGAGGCTATTCGCGGCGGCGACTTCAGCATTAGGCACTGCGTTGACTGTCACAGTCCTGTCCCGGGGTATTTACTTTGCGGAGCTTCTAGATGATTTAGTAGTACCTATACTGGCAGTTGCAACTGCGACCTTTGAAGTTCTTGGTTTTGTCTATATTTATGGTGAGTGCTAAGGATATGATAGCGGGATCTTAGTCGGTAGCACATATATGAATTAAGTAGCTCGAATCACAAAGTATTATTTAATCATTTTCACAGGTTACTTCTATCTGAAATTTGACCTTAAATTTATTACGAGCGCCAAAATGCCACGCTTTTGGATGGTGACCTGGTGGTGTACACCTATTTTAGTGGTGGGGATAACGGGATGGTGGTTGAGAGCAGTTATCAGAACGGCCTGGAGCCAAGGGCATAGTTTATGGCCACTGGTAGGAGCCTTCATAGGGATTCTGCTGATTTTGATTATTTTCGCTGGAATCGCTGTTGCGAAAGAAGAACAATATAATTTGTTTGCCGTAAGTATTACTGTAGCTAAGCATCACGCAACGAACACTTTTTTTTTCAAAATCAATTACCTGAAACAATTGCAAACGTCTTAATTATTTTTAGAAAATTGCGGCAGCTTTCCATCCTTCCCGACTATGGGGGCCAGAGGATCCAATGACTCGATACATGTGGATGTCTCAAAGGTTTTCTAATGGAACCCTAAGTTCTGAACCGGAAGTCACCGATACGAAAAATTACACCAACCTTCACAACGATTACACTACAAAAAACGATGTCAAATACACAGAAAATTGGGTTAAAGATGACCTTTATGATGTGAATCCACAGAATGAATTTAATTTTGAGTATTTGGGGAAAGATAACATAGCATACTCCGACGCTGGTGATTTATATGCGATACCATCAGGAACAAAAAGTAAAAAGCGAAAAAAGGATGACACCTTCCGATCACCAAATATTTGTATAGCTAATGGACAGGTGGGGGGAGAAACAAACTGTAATTGTAATAGACATTTTCAACTGAACGTCCCAGATTTGAGAAATAATGAAATATCGACTAGTCTGTAGACTGTGAACAATGTACAACGATTGCTTTGTCTAGTCGTGATAGTTAATACATTATTTATTAAGTTTAAACGAAGGCGCCTTTAAGAGTAACGATGTTAATGTACTTCAATGTAGTTTTAAGCAGTACTTTTTGTGATATATTTAGGAATTATAATCCTAAGTTTAATGTTTCTGTGAACTGATTGAGACCACAGATTCAATTTGGGTTCTTTTAATAAGTAATGAAACCTTCGTAGATATTTATTTTAGTATAGTGCGTTTTAAAGAATTCATCAAAAATTATCTATGAAAGATAACAAGATGTTGAGTTGAGATGAAATATACAACAATGTTCATGATATCCCACATATTGCAAACAAATAAATAATAAGAACTTCTTTATTTAAGCAGACACTTAGAATTATATACTAGTAATTGTACCGTACCTTTTTAAGAAAATATCAAGCAGGTAAGTCGATATCACAGTAGGCCATAGAGATGGCGGCTACCTCGGACAAAGAATTAGTCTAGATATTTAAAGGGGCTGCCAGTTTCTACGGTGCCTTGCCTAATTTTGATAATTTTATTTATTATATTTTAAGGTTAATTATTGTTTTCTGGTATTAGTTAATGGCTTTAAACACTACAGTTTTATAGATATTCATATTTACAAAAAAGTCCAGAGTACCACATGTCTCTTTTATTAAATTTATAAATATCTAGTCATATGAAGCCGAGATTTAGTGCTCTACCATTGAAGTCACTCATGGAATAGGGCATATTTGTTTGTCGCTAGTCTATAACAGCCCAAATAGTGGGTATCCATTAAAGCCCAAATATCATAAGTCCATATGGTTAGATCAACTTCGTCTCTCAGAGTAGAGACGAAGCCCTTTTTAACCCTTGATCAGCTGCACCAACCAAAGTGCAGAATACGAAATTCCACTCGTATCACCTCGACCTCGGCCGTTCCACATCTGCGCGTTTTCCTAGGCAGTTTTTGCCGCGCACCACCACTTTGTGGAACCAGCTGCCCACTAAAGTATTTCGGCTAAGGGTCCTTTAATAAAAAAGCGTATATCTCTGCTCATATATATCAGCTCTGCCTCCTGCCCTTCTGCCCCATGTTCTATAAAAAAAATCCATAATACTTAAAAATATTTACTACTTCAGCAGGTATATGCAGTGCTATCATTCTTCTTCCATAGAGCGTCGTAAGACACAAAGTCGTAAAGTGGTAAACCATTCGAAGGTTTTTCACATAATCTTTAAACAAGCATAACAGAGTAAAAGAAGGCAGATCATCCTGTTTACTTACCAGTATACACTCACCACTATTAACGGATTTAACTGGCGTAATAACAATTTATCACGATAACTCTACTAGGAAACTCACTGATATTCAACAGCAGTGCCACACCACCATAACGTCCACCATGTAACATATCTTCTGCTGAGTCAGTAGCAGAGGTACCGGCAAAACTCAATGTGTCATCGATGCTACCCAAGAAATCCAGGAAACTACCAAGTTTCCTGTAGCACTACAATCCTACACTCATCACATATTTGACTATAAATAACTGCTCTTTTGACATATAATTTTAGTATTACGGGTGATGATGATGAAATGATGTCATTTGAATCTATTCAAAATTGTAAATGTTTAAGGACTGACATGCTGTCACCAACTTTTAAAACGAACCTGTACATGCAATTTTTGTTTTGAATGAGCAAGCAACGGAAGTTCTAATTTTAATTTTGATACTATTGATGCTGCGCTCCTATAAGTAGTATTTCTTTTCTCGAAAAACACACAAATAATTTTAAGACCTAGTTCTTGAGGGATAACCTAAAGAAATACTTTCAATTGCTTCTATCGAAACAAACAACCTCATTTGTTTTATTAATTATTAAACATTACGTAATAATTTAAGAAACTTTCGACTTAAAATGCAAAAATAATAATCACTCGGAACGCGATAACGGATAAGAAATATTATGAAAAATGAGGTAAGTTTTAACGTAAATCTTCGAAATTTTCTCAAAAGAATTACTTGTGAATAACACGGACACTTTTATATTTATTAACCTATTTAAAAAAAGAGAGATTTATAGTCCACAACTATGAAACTGAACAAGTCCATGCTTGTTATAATAATAGTTTTGGTTTTCGCGACTAACAGACATCTACGAGAAACTTTAATAACGGATTAGAACGCGTATTTATCACCACTCCTTGACTTCAATGTTCACTAATGCATTCAAAATGTTTATATTTCTGATGAAATGTTACGTTTCCATATTTTTATATTGTTTACATATTAAGGAAATAAGTATAAAAAAGTAATTAATGTCTACAGATTAATCTTAATATATATAAATCTCCTGTCACGATGTTTGTCCGCGATGGACTCCTAAACTACTTAACCGATTTTAAATTAAATTGGCACACCGTGAGCAGGCTGGTCCAACTTAAGAGATAGGATTGCTTAGATCTTTAATTATAGTCGCAATTTTATTTAATTGCAAATATTTGTTTATTATTTGATACAATTCTGACAGATGGCGCTATGTTAAAAGTACCAACATTTCACATAAGCTGTCTACCTTTAACATAAGTTTAAAAACTTTAGCAACAGCAACGCTTGGCCGAGTCTGCTAGTATATAATAAACGTTTTTAGACTTCATTCTCCTAAGTACAGGCATTCAATTCATTACTATCATTGTATAATGATTGTAATACGTAAGTAATGATGCAAATACGGTACATGTACCGTATTTATATCCACAATGGGCTCAAAAGCAGATGCTGTGAGCTAATATTGTTTTTAATTATTTTAGTTAATTCATATATATATTAATTAATCCAACGCATAAATTCACTTTAGTTATACCTACCTAGTCTAGCTATAAGTTATGTTACAAAGTTAATCCCTTTTTTTGAAATAGGTACATTATTTTATTTAAAAAATTATAAAAATGTATACCTACATATTTCTTTGTCTTAGCAAATATGCTCGAAATGGCCATATTTGGCCTTTAATCTGTTTCATACTGGAAAGTCCACGGTATATTTCGACCACTTAAGCAGCTTCTTTACAACTGCGAGCATAGAATGTATAATTTTTTCTTATTGTAGTGTTCATTAATCGAGAAAAAAAAATCATCGGTAATGAGGATATTTATGTGCTTTTCACCTCTTTTATTGTATTATATGATTTAGGGCTTGTCCTGTACATCGACAATAAGCGCCGAGTTTTAGATCTTGTTTTATATAATGCGATAACAATTTTGCTTCCTAATGAGGTTTCAATGAAGTCTGGCTTTACCAGTATTAATAGCCTTGGTAACAGACGATGTGTTGTACCTGTTGATAGTACCATATACGAACATACGGCTGATACCAAGCTTTTGAAGTGTCTGGAATAAGACCGATATGCAAGGCGGTAACCTCAATCCTATTTTCTGTAATACATCATTCTATATTGTAATTTGATAATGAACTTGAAAGAAAATGTGAAATGGCGCAAAATCGAAAGAAGTTTTTAAAGTCATATACGTGTTCCAAATTCAAAATAATTAAAAAGTTCAAAAACAGTATGTTACAGTATTTATGGCCAAACTGGTTCAGATTGGTCAAGACAAGAGAGTCTCGATAATTAAGATCCAATACCCAATCACGAATGTTCTATAGACCATCAAGCGCTTAATTAAATTCCCTCCGAGAAGCATTTTTACCCTGAAGACAGAGAACAAATTATACAATTTGTCTCATAGAGGCCCATAAGTATCAGTGAGAACGATCCCGTAGATTAGACACTTGGGAGATAAAGTTATATTGGCGAGGAAAATTTATGAGATCCTATATTTATTAAGTTACCGAGAAAAGGCTCAAACGACCTTTATTTATAATTATTACGAGAGCGTTATGAGGTCTCTGTTTTTAATTAGATTATTAATTTGTAATTTACGGCAAGATATTATCCAATATATCGTTAGTCATTAGTTTTATAATTAAGTATATATTTGAGTGAAAAATAAATAAAAGAATTAGTACCGGTGAACCCGGAGCCGGTGCTTTTCATACTAGAATTGTGAACAGATGAGAGATACGCTAGAAGATCCACACTTGCGTTGGTATTCCCAATCCGCCACCAATACCGAGCGATGCTTGAATAAATCATAATTCAAAAAAAAGTTAAGTTGAAATTAATACTACATCATTTTAAAATAAACAATGTTACGTAGGCGGTAACATAAAGTAGCCATTGAGATTTCTGTATATTCTCAAACGCTTTGAAACTCGATGCCCCTAAGAATATAGCAATCTTTTATTTACCGTTTTTATATTAACAGCTAAGTTATTAATTTTCTCACCATGGAGATATGTTTCATTTTTATCAAATGTTTAAGTAACACCTGTTAAATAAAAATCCCATATAATCTTAGAAGAAATAAAAACACTGAACCTTTATTACCGCTGACTTCAATTCACGTAGATGTATTCATCAGATGGCATTATTGTTATTACAAAATCCTAACTTAAAACATTAATTATATAATCGCCTTTGTTGCAACCTTGTACCTCATAAGAAAATTCTCACGTGGTGACTTATGCATTTGTATCTGACATGAGTTTTGACGAATGCGGCTACAAACATGTGTTTATGTCATAATAATTATTAGAATTTACTACTTTACTGTATTTATTATTACGTATTTATTTATGTATTTATGACTTCGCCTGGAACATATGATTTTAAACTCGATGAAAGTTTTAAAAAGAAAAAGTTACTAACATTTCATTGATCCCTTAAATAATATTATATAATACAAAACTAAGTGCACTAAGCAAACTGTGTAATGTTGTCTTTCTTGTTATATTATGTTCCGTTCTGAGTTCAAAGAATACCCTATTGGTGGAGTTTTTAAAGAATGTGTGCCTCGAGGCCTTCGATCCTCATTAAATAATTAATATGAAAGCTATAAGATAAATCTCGCATTATAAACTTTAACCATAAATTCTAGGAGCGACTAATATGGGATTTTTGTTTTCTTGTCTTTCCTAAAAAACAACAAAATTTTCAGTATACGAGGTTTTAATTTCAACATTTGTAAAAAAACTAATTATAAAAAGAATTTTATCCATTTGATGGCTCTGACTTGGAATGGCTACTGTAGAGCATTCAAAATATCTAGCTAAGTAAATAAAGTAATAAATTCTATATATAAATACATTCGAGTAACTTCTAGTGGCAATATGAACTAAGCCCTATCGATAATTCACCAGCAGTTCGGCCTAATGTCACCTCTAAGTTGCACAAAGTGCGCAACTTACACAATATACTCTGGAGCGTCAGGGACGATCTAAGTTTAGCTTTCATTACGATATTAGATCCTCTAAGAGCGGAACTATTTAAACACGTATAAAATCTTCTAACTTTGATATTTGCAGACTACATTAGATTATATGATAAATGGAAAAAGCTTATATTTGTATGAACAGAGATGAATGTCTATTTTTGAGTATTCTTTCCACGCGTTTCCTTACTGAGTGTGAAATTTAATGTTATAATAATGGAATAGGCTACTATTAAATTATTTAATTGCACTGGGAAGAGGTAGAAGAATATTTTCTTCAAAGTTAAATCGCCATTGGACAATTGCAACGGCCGACAATATAATTTTTATTTTTATCATAAAAAATATGTGTATGTTTATATAATAAATACATATAAATGATGATGTATCCTTAGTTATCATATCGCGCGTGTTTTTTTTCAGAAGAGTGATTTTACGATAGACAAGTTAAGGAAGGAATATTAATATTAATTCACATTACTGTCAGTTATTTGATTTTTTCGAGCCAACTTTTTGAATACAATATTTTTAATTTAAGGCAGGCACGGTCTGCCGGGTCAGCTTATCTAGTATAATTGTCGTAGATCCCTATTTGCCCCCTTTTATGTACTTGTTACATGGTTTATATTCATATACTAGGCCAGTACAATTAATTTTACGCGAATGTTATGAGATTTGACAACATTATTAGCAATATAAGCAACAAAGCGCTAAGCAATACTCAATACAACTTACGAGCAATTCTAACTTGTACCATAAAAGTGAATTTACTGCGTTCCGTGCGATTGTTGCAATCTACCATTTCGGGTGCGCTCATTCGAGGTTCGTTAACTCTGTTGTACGACTGTGTTGTACTTAGTTCAAGATTCCACTTGAAAAGCCACCTTTAAAAGTTGCAGCAATAAGCTGCTATAACGGTATTGATAACAAAGGTGAGATGTTCGTTAGAGTAGTAGTAGAGATTGAGTTTCTATTTGAAACAATTAACTTTACTTGTAATTAAATTCGAGTGCGCAAAGTTTTACAATAAACTTATCCGGAGTTCTCCTCTGACTTATATTATAAAATATAATCAATTAATTCAGCTTGAAAGTGTCTCAAAAGATAAATAAAACAGTATAAGACTTAATAAACATTGTAACTTTTTAAATTTCACATTTAAGTTGCGTGTTTTGTTACCTAAAATATCCCAAAAACCTGGCTTCAGTAATATCTATCATAGCTAATTAAAATATGAAAACTAAATTTTTAAGGTAAAATAGTGTTCAAAGTGAATAAATTAAAATTGTAACTACTGACTTTGCGTCCAATTTGTGTAAGAATTATTCTAACGTCATAAATTCGTTTTTAGATTTAGACAATTATAATGTCACAAGAAAACGCATGCGCCATAAAAATGAAATCTAGCTTCGCACCGGATATCGTGAATTTGAACATCATATCCTGTGTACACCAACGACTTCCGGTTGTACGGCTGACTTCCGTTACCTAACGGAATTCTGTGAAGCCTGTGTGTTTCTCTCTAGCCAATGTCCGGGTTTAATATATTGTAAAGATCTGGTTATCAAGCTAAAATTGGGCTTTCTCTCCAAATATATATACATGTCGCAGATTCAACGCGATTAATAATTGCAAAATTGGTGTAACTATGGTCGTCTGACATTTTTACTGTATCTTTAAATAAAGTCACTGGGCACTTCCGATCAGAAAGCAACTGTAGTGTACTCAACGATCGTTTCTACTCACTAATGACAAATTTTCTTTGACACATTGACATTTTAAAATCTGTGAAATGTCTATGTTATTGCGTGGTATTTTAATAAAACAAATGATATCGTGTCCTTTACATAATCTTTGACATACATACGTTAAGTTTGTATATAATATGTAGGTGTAGTAAGGAAACAAGATATATAATAATAATTTAATTGTACGTTCAATCACCAATTTAATATATTCTGATAAAAACCCAACATTCTAAGTTTAATTATTTCCCGCTGAAACTATTTATTGAAAAGTAAAGGATTAATATAAAATTGAACTTATTTCATAATCTTCCACCAAAATCAACTTATCCAGCTCCCAAGATCAAAATTTGATTAAGATAACTAAATAAAGATCAGTTCTTCCTGAGCAAATGATCTATGTCTGGGCACTGGAAAGAGCGATTGTCTTTGGTATAATTGTCGTATATCGCTTTAATTTTATCATTGTTCAATTTTGTGTTGTTGACTGATATTTACATACATAATATATTATTTCCTTTTTTCCTTCCTTTCCTTGTCCTTTCTTTCACATAAATGCCTTAATGTTTCCTTCAACAATTACTTCTAATGATATAAGACATTTCATTACTGATATTTTCACTCCGCTGTCTGTAATTATTTAAAGACCATTTTTGCAGTACAGACAAAACAA
Source organism: Pieris mannii (assembly GCA_028984075.1). NCBI lineage: Eukaryota > Metazoa > Arthropoda > Insecta > Lepidoptera > Pieridae > Pieris > Pieris mannii. Next base: position 12,397,723 of record CM054785.1, read on the forward strand.
ACAATAAAATTAGTTTAAAGTAATCGCTTGAATCGAGGCCCAATGCTGACTAGACGCGATCCCTTGCAAGGTGTGTGATTAATCTGTAACGTTTGCTCTAACCTAACCTTCGGAACACATTAACGAAATAGACACATATACTTATATTTGTTTTCGTATAATTAATTAATCTATGTTTACTTAACATTTTTGAATTAAACAAATAAAAAGATAATAATTCCGTCGGCAAAACGGTAAATTTGAAAACGCTAAAAATCTGATATGTAATATATATACCAGGCCAGCCAAAAGTTGTGATAAAAATCAAACTGAAATTTATTTTAATGTAATAATATTATTAAAATTTATACCTACCTACATATTTATTAAAATCTCAGCAAAAACATCGTCAGTACTTACGTACACGCGTTAGTTATCGATCTTTGGATTAACAAGATAAATATCTTTTGCCTTATTCTACGTTTGAGGTAAACCCTAAAATATTGACTACAGCAGACTTTAGGGTGACGGCTTTTGTGACAGTGTGCGCGCGCAACCTAAAAATTTACTCTCATCACTTTTCCCTAACGCACCAAACGAAGTACAACTTCAATAAAACAATATTATAATCAAAATGGCCACCTCTGGCTTTTATACAGGCGTTTAATATATTTAACCACGAATGCATGGATTTACGCACGTTTTCCAAGAGAAATTTAGCCACTGCTTGCTCCCAAGATATTTTAAGAGGCACAATGTCGCCGTGTCGTTTAGAGCAAGTCCTTTGTAACTGACCATAATTTAATTTCTAAAGAGTTGAGGTCTTGACTAATTGAGGGCCAGTCTTCAGCTGTCTTCTAAGTGTCAGCTAAGTCCGGAACGTTGTTTCACGTAATATACGAGCATGGCTATGGTTGGGTAGGCCGTGCTTTGTGACCAGGTTTTTAAAAGTATATTGCTGAGAGGTTTCACAACATGATCCAAGACACTATCTTGATACCCTTTGGCTTAAATTTTAAGCCTTTTTCACAAAAATGTAGGTTGTTGACTCCTACATAGCTTACTAAGTCATCACTGATGCAGGACGACCACGTTGTACCTTTTCGACCACTTGAGCAGCTTTTTTAGAACTGTGAGCATTTTACTTATTGTAGACTTCTTCAATCGAGAAAAAATGTTCATCGGTAAAGAGTATATTTCTGAGCTTCGGGTCTTATTTTATAATACTCGACAGAGTCCTAGCGGGAATCTTCATTTCTCGAGAAAATATTTTTTGCTTCCTAATGGAATTTCGACGAATTTTAGCTTTAACAGCCCGTGGCCGCTCTCATGTTTTCTGGTCTTGATAGACGAAGTGTTGTTGTATCTATTGAGAGAACAATATACGAACATGCGGCTGATACCAAGCTTTTGAAGTGAATATGACCGATGGCTCCATACACACTTTGTGCAAGGCGATCACTGCAATTCTATTTTTTTTACATCCCATTCCATATTGTGATTTGATTATAAACACGAAAGAATGGAAAATAATACACGTGTTCCAAACTCAAAATCATATATATATCATACCTCGAAACTGAACTTATGGCCAGACTAGATATATCACATACAAGTTCTCTTAATAAACATACCTTTACATATATAAAGAAGTTTGGATGAAATCTCATTGCAAAGCATCAAATAATATAAACATTTAGCGGGAACATTCACAGGGCTTCTCCTTCACCAGTTTCTAATTAGCGGCAGTCAATACCAGAACGCCTTACGAACGAGAGAGGCAATTACGCGCCAATTAATATTGCAATAACCCTGTTTTCGTAACATGACACCTAATTTGTAATAAGCGAAACAATATATTGAAACGTATTACTCCCAATGAATAGAATCGTTTGGAGAATATTTTAAGATCGTTATAAGCGTCGTCGTATATACTAATACCGGTATAGTTGTGGTGAAAAGTGTACTTTGTACAACATATAATATTATATTTACTTAGTTTTAAATTAATTCCTTTCAGATTATTATTTAAACATTTATAATCACATATATCACATAATCTAATCAATACAATATAACTAGTACACTATTATCGTGAAATGTCCGACATTAGTAAATATAAATTACTCTACAGATATTGAAAAATTCTTGCTTTCTTGTAGGCAATGAAAGAATTCTTTTAAGCAGTCCCGGAATTTTTAGCTTGATTAATACAAATTGTTTGACATAAAGACAAAAATTAAAAATACAAACCTTTAAACATATAGGTGCATGTTAGAGAAAACATTTATTTGTAGAACTTCTGCGTCTCAGAACTTCCCTATACACAACATTTGACGAAATTTTGTTTTGTGGCAGCTAAACACAACTGGTAAAAATAATACAACAATTTTTTGTTCTATCATCAATAGTTTCCACAGCGCAGGCGATGACAGTGTTTTATTAGGAATCCCTATTATATGGTTTATATCGGTTACTAAAGATGCACCTTACTGATGGTGAAATAAGGTTGAAATCACACAACACAAATATTTCCTCTTTATAATATTAGCACAGATCTCCTCCAACTTCTTACATTTGTCTCTCATCTTCACTACTATTTTCCAATCGTTACCTACCTATTTTCTTCCCACTCGGCCATTCTAAGTTGGTGTCTCTGACCTATCTGTCATCACAAACTCAGGCAATGTGGCATTCTGGCTTCATCGAAAGGCCATGGTGAATATGGAGTTTTCTTTTATTTCTAGCTTGTAACTGGCTTCATATTGATGCAGCTAATCTTGGTACTGAAGCATTGTGTAGACAGGTGATACATTTTATATAAGCCTCTACTGTGCACTTAAGAACTTCCACGGCACAGTACAGAAAGCTTTGCGTCCCAAACTTTTAAGTGTCTTCTGAATTTCATGTCTAGATTTTCTTGTATTACCTACAGCTCATAACTTTCCTTATGTACATCGTTTTAATAGTATCATTATTTATAAATAGTATATGTTCCATTCAAGCGTTTTATCTATACTCTATCTTTCCAGTTTCATTAGGTCTATTAATCCCCGTCGAAGCTCCTGAGATGAGATGAAAATGTTAGTAGCCATCAAATCGTATTCAGTACAGTGATTATTTCCTTTAAGAGAAGTTTTAAAACTCCTTTACACTCACATGTATGTTATTTACATAATAATATATTCCATCAAGAACTTCTTCCTACAATACTTTTCGTTGGAAAATATTGAGAAGTTAAGTTTCTACTTAATACTCGTGTGAGTATGTTATTCTTGCGAATATTCATGCTGGATTTTACGAAACGTGTAAATGGTAATAAAATTATGTAATGTAATTAAAAAAAAATGATGTTTTAATGTTCTTACTACTAACATTATTTTATTCACTTTAATGAAGGTTAAAAATATTACTATTTAAGGTTTTACGTAGTACATTATGTTTATGAAATATTTTAAATGTTAGTTGTTAATAATTCATATATCAGGCTTCAACCTTAAACATAAAGTAAAAATATAGATTTCAAATAAGTACACACAAACATAAACACAAAAGTGAGCAGGAAATATTTCGTATAAATACATTTTTAATAAAACCAACAACCTTTGTGAGGCGAGCCCACTTAATGAGGTTACCTCGGCTAATGAAAATAAAAGCACCGCTATGCCTTTATAATATTATACTCGTACTTACAGAGTTCTATCAGTTTACTGAGCTTTATAAAAATAGGACGTTTAATGCCTCCCTAGTGGAAACGATGTTTATGCGGTGACCCCTTTGATTTAACATGTTGTATTAAGGTTATGTTAATAAAAATACTGCATAATTATGATTGAATAATTTAAGCTACTTTAGGTTTTTTCTGGATTAAAATAATTCATCCATTAATAAAAATAGCTAGTACCATTATTTAAGAATGTATTTCCAAATATGACGCGATAAGTACTCGTATCACTTTAATCTGTCAAAAGCAGATCTGAAGAAGGGTTTTTAGAATCATCAAAATAATCGCGTTGGGTACCGGATGGGCCATTTTTCCCGCAGAGTGTGTCTGGCTATGACGTAATATGGTTATGGAGTGGTTCGCATTCATCATGTTTTTGCAAACCTCCATACCTGTTTTGGTTTTTGTTGCTATCTCTATCTAGGCGAAAGCATTGCACAATCTTATTTACGTACTTTTGTTATTAACTTGATTGCTTTTTTTAGATGATTCTATTGAGGGGGTTTTGCAATTGAGCAACGTATACGTAATAGGAATAAACATATATATTGTCAATATATCTATAAGATTGATTAGCCTTTTTTCACAGTATGTTTCCAATGGCAGTCTAAATTCAAACAAAATTTCGTGCCTATACAGTTCAGTCATTCGCGAAGTTTAAAAGTTTATCATCCCCAAATGCCTCGAAAACTATGCTTTAGGGACGTCACCTCCGATAAAAGTTTTATGGCGTGGAAGAAAGGGGTTCGACTATCAAGAAAATACAGCCGAACTTTTTGTATTAACTTTCCTTTTATTTATATTTTATTTTACGTTACCTCGAAGTGTTGTGCTCAATTTACCGTGCATAAGTTATGAGTCTCCTATGTTCCCTCTAAATTGTGGGTAGTAAAACTAATAATTTGGAGAAGTTTTATTTAGTTATAAAGTTCGTTTAAATCGGGATATATTATAGTGACGTCGGTCGTCGCTAGCTGTGCTTTGGTTAACCTGAAGATTATGGTTAAAAAAATTATGTCACTTTTATATGTAGTTTATTTCTTAAAGTAACTTAATAAAACACATTTCAATCTGAAGCCAATTATAAAATTTGTATGATTTTGAAATACTTTCCCATTACTTAATTGGTACATTCTTACGGTGGCAAAAACAAATACTTTATAACTTCTTAATAATAAATGGTTTTAGTTGGTGAGCTAGAACTATATTCTTCACCTAACTATAACAACTATATCAAGTTTCGGATATTACCTACTCAAAAGAGTTTCGTTCAAACAAGCGGTCAGAACTGCAGTTTTAAATGTATTCACCAAACCAGCCTGAATACTCCTTAAATACTTACGCTGAGTAAAAGCAACAATAAAATCGATGTTATTATATAATTTTGTAAAATGTTCGTAAAAGATATTTATGTGTTTAATGGAAGGAATACTAATTTCATACTTATTTATAGGAAGTGTTACGTAATGCATTCAGACAAGCATAAACGGAATGGCATCAAAGTCTGTTGTACCTTAGAGGATATCGTGGATATCTCCCTTTTTTCAGCCAAGAGAATCTATCATTTCCAATAATTTTATTCAAACCAGACAAACCTTCGCGCACTTTTATACATTCATCATGCACGCTCGTCGGTTATAGGAACATTTAACTGGTACTTTCTCTTTAGCTCCAGGTATGTACCACAAGGCCTACCCAACATAACTGAAATATCATCCAAGGTTGAAGTAGGCTTATATATATATATATATATATATACTTTTTATATATATATATAAGAAATAAGAAAAAGTAGCAAAGTACGAGTATTAAAGTACAGAAACAAAATTTACCTGTAACTATAAATACCTACACTACTATTACATAAACATATTATTCATAGAAAGAGTGAGTCTAAATTTCATTTATAGCCCAATAACTAGGTCGCGGTGACGTGTGTTTAAGAACTAGAATCGATTATCTCCGGTTACTAACGGTTTATCTTCTTTGGAGATGTTGTCTTCTATTTCAGTCTGATCTTTATGAATTATGTTTTTTTTAAAATTAATATCGTTAAAACTATCAACACCCAAACTGCTTTTTCGCAAATACACGCTTCCTTGAAATATCAGCCTGAGTAAACGCTTGAAAGGTACCGACATTTGTTTCGATTGCTTAAACATCGTTGACGGTTTCTTGCCTTTAAATGCAATTTTCACTTTTCATAGGCAGCTGGGAGCCTACCATGAGCTCTTATTGCGAGCCTATTGATAAGCTACAACTGAGATGCATCGTTTATTCATACCATGACGTCAAAAAAATCAGCCCGTTTATGTTTCCACATGACCTTAGCGATAATCAGATTTCGTTCAATTTGTATGAAAATTCGTTCCATGACCTCTCGACTGAACAAGCCCCAGAATAAGCGATTCTAAAAAAGTTACTTTTTGTTTAACTTTTTAGTTTCACAATGACCAAATTAAATAGTTTAGAACATATAAAATTTTATATTTTAATTAAAACTTGTTCATAAATTAAAGAGTTCGTTAATGTTTTCAGTGCACATAATTGCACACTTTGTTTAATAATAATTTTATTAAATAATTAGGTATGTAGATAGTATAACAAAAGCAATAAAATATTCAACCTAAAATATCACATATTATTTGCAAATAGGCAGTATTATAGGTAAAAACTACAAAAATAGAACAGTGTCTGGTTCTTCATTCTACAATAAATAAGCTTATAGGATATGCTTGTTTTTATTATAATCAATTTTTCCTCACTATGTTCATGAATCTATTGTTTTCTATCTTCAAATAAATGAAGGCATTTTTCAAATTTATAATATAGGAATAATAAGCTATTTGAAAATATTCTACTGCAGACACCTTTTTCTACCTGAAGCGAGTTTATCAAGTCTAGTTTAAGCTGCTAAGAAAGTTTAATCAATTGTATTCTACGAATTTGTAAATGTATAAACAACATTTGTAAAAAATAAATTATCTTAAAGTTACTTTTGATTTACAAGTTATAAATTTACACTCAATTTTTTTTTGAATATCAAAAATTCATTTCGAAACAGGTATTTATTTTTGGATAACATATTTGTGACCAATACTTATCCTATGATGCTTATTGTATAAGTTGAACAAATTGTAAAACTAAATTTTTTCCAAAACATCAACGTTAGAAATGTAAGTACTGTTAACTATCATATTACCAGAAAACTCTACATATTAGAAAATATATTAAAACAATATTTTTTTATTTAAATAATTATATAAACTAAAAAGATAATTTAGCTTATTGTGATAAATATTTTATAATTATTTATTGTTATAGACACATCTATCTAAGCAAGTATGACAGTTAAATTTTATAACATGCCTATACAGAAACCACAAACAAAATTATCGTAATTTCGTTCAGTCTTGCTGCTCCAATATGTCTCAGTTTATATAGTATATAGCATGCAATTATTCATGGTACGAATAAATGCATTTCAAGAAAGCTCATGGCGTAACATACCTACATATATCAAAATTACATTTTCACTCTTAATGCTGGTTAGTTGTCAAGGCATGCCTCATCGCTTAGCCGTAAAAGCAGCTTTGGGTTCCAGCTGAGCCTTCTCACACTTATCAGATGTTAAAACTACGACTAGTGCATTGAGCATCACCTTCAGGGGTCCGTAATCACAGTATTTCCACAAAACTATAAATTACATTACACAAATAAATGAAGGAATACGTAATTAATACAGATTCCTTAAAACTATTCAAGAAATTGGTATATTTTATACATAGTTAGAGATAAAATGTTACAATTTTGCGATTTAACCTTCCTTTTTAATGCCAATTACATTTCAGTTGGAAGAATAAACAAATAGAAGCTTTTCCTTGTGACTATTATTGCTTTTCAAATATTTTGAGCCATTACTATTTCGAAAAATGTAAATCAAACAAAAAATAACCTCATAAACCAAATCTTCTTTCTGCTTTACAAATATTCAAAAGTTATTTCAGTAGACGTAGTATGCTTACAGTTTATAAATAAAAGTAGGTACATAAGTAATGTGCATCGATACAACCCCATTAATTAACGTATTAAATCCATTGCAAACACTAACCAACAAAACAAATAATACTACTAGTGAGTTAATAAACATTTTAGTGAAATTAATTTAGAATATAAAATTGAAAAGCATTGCGGTGCCATGGTTCAACGGGCAGTTGATTTGTCCCTGAATGTTGCACGAAAATTACCAAACGCTTTCTTCATCTAAAACTGATTGAACTATAAATATCTCGGTAAACAACGAACACCACGAGCAGTCAACATGAAGTTGATCGTAGCACTAGGTCTGCTCTGTCTTGTGGCGGTGTGCGCCAGGGAACTAGATGATGACCAAAAAGATCTGGTGACGGCCGCCAGCGGAAAATCCCATAAGCATGAAGAAGGAGGTGGCAAGGAGCATCACTCTCATCATCATCATGAACACGGAGAAAAGGGACACAAGGGCCACAAAGGACACCATCACCACCATAAAGGAGAACATGGTGATCACGGAAAACACCACCACGCTGGGCATCATCATGAACATGGCGGTGGTCACAAAAAACACTGGGATGAACACGACCATCACGGTCATCATCACGAACATGGACATCATCATAAAGGCGAAAAACACGGCCATAAAAAACATCATGACAAGGGAGAGAAAACAGATGGCTACCACAAAAAATACCACAAAGACAGCTACCATAAGGATCATCACTTCTACGATGACCACCACCATGAAGGCAAGCACCACAAGCACGGTAAACATCACGGCCATCACGAAAAGCATGGAGGAGACCACAAAAAGGGAGGTCATCATGAAAGTGGACATCATGAGCACAAGCATGGCAAGCATGGTCATCATGACAAGCATCATTACGATGAAGATCACCATGGCCACAAGGGACACCATGGACACGAAGAGCATCATCACCATCACCATGACCACGGAAAGAAAGGTGGACACAAGGACCATAAGGAATGGGGCTTCCATCATGGCAAACATTAAACGCATCTGTGATATTAATGATAAGAAATTTCGTTAAAATAACAAAATGTGTTCAAAACAAAATGACAAAATATGTTCAAAACAAAATAGTCATAATCAATGATGTATTATGAATATTTTTCATTTTACTATATCTTCCAAAAAAACTTGAAAATATTTTGTCAATTTGTGGCGTTCCAGTTGGTACGGGTTTTGATACTTTTATAAAATAATTTGTTGACATAAAATAAATGATTAAATTTAATTCATTCTTTTTGATCCGTTTCTAATTCCTCTAAAATTTAAATACATATTTATTTTAATCGAATATATTTGATTGTCGGATATAGAACGATGGCAACATGAGACTTGAGAAAAATGAGTACTTTTGTAAATATCATGAAGTTTACATAAATAAGAAAATTAGAAAGTGAGTAATTATATACGTAATTTATTTAATAGTATTACTATTATGGACGCAGTTCCTAGGATGAGGACAATTACTTATTAACGTGTGGTTGAATTGGGAAGACTTACAGTTCATTAATTAAGTGTTATTCAACATTAACACTTCTGAGTGTTTCACTAGTTTAAGTCTCGATTTACTGAATGACAGACCGACTTTATGTAGATCTATTTTTAAGATCTACATATAGTCATTAGTCAATTCCTAGTGGCTGATCTGGATGCGATAGCTCGCGATCCGCCAAGTTGATGTCTAGTTCCGGAGGCCCAGGCTCACTTAGGGTGCCTGTATTAAGATATCTTCTTAATCGGCCTATCTTCTATTTTTCCAACATTGTTGTAAAGTATTTTTATAGCACGCTGGTTTCCTTACTTTTTTCTTTCAATCACGCAAGCAGGTACTGATATACATAGCATAATAAATATACAGTCATATCGTAAGTTAAATCTCAAAAAAATAAATAAATAGTTATATAATAAGTTTTTATGCTCATGCTCCGATTTGTTGTTTATTTTTTTTTATTTTTTGGACTATGCTAGACAAAGAGAAGTTCTTAATTCAAAAAAGATTACGTGCTCAATGAGTCGAAATAAAATTTTGTGAATTATTGTATGAATTATTAATACAATTTGGAAATAATTAATCACGAATTGTGATCAGAGAATAGTCCCCTCCTCTTCCTGGTTAATTATTTGTAGTCCCTTGAGTTTCAAATTATCGTGAGTCGACTGTACGTATATATAGCGCAATATAAAAGTTTAAACACATCATATATTAAGAATCCCAAGATTAAAATATGCTTTCTCCTATAGCTATAGATTTTTATATAAGACGTAAATAGGGACTTCCTATTGTTTTATATATGTTCAAGTGAAGTCTTTGAATCAGAGAATTAATTGAATCTCTAGATAGTTATTTAAATATCAATATTCAATTAAGTCGCTAAAGTTCCGTCAGACAAGTGACTGAACGAATCGTTTAACGAGTTTCCTAAACGTAGGCAACAAGACTAACCATACCTAACCATTTACAATAAAATAAAACACGGAATTTCCAAGCTCTCAGTTCTTCACGATCACAGCGAAATAAGCTTGTTATCAACATGTTTACAATTTCACAAAAGACCACAATTTAAATCAAAAACTAATCGTTTTCGACTTGATTGAATATCGATCTTAAATTAACTCTCTAGAGATTCAATTAACTCACTGATTCTACTACTTTACTGCGACACATATAATGTAAATTAAATCAATGTATTTAGATTTCATACGCAATTATAACTTTTAAAACTTGCTTGCTTTGTAAATAAATTAAAAGTTTATTTTTATTTTCACTATAGTATTTAATGTATCATAATATTATAAACATCTAAAAATTATGCGTTACGATAAAACAGTATTAACCAACAAATTTTGATAGTCCGCTTCAGATATATTAAATACCCTTTATGGTGCGCTCTAAATCTAGTTCCCGGTCCAAACGAAAATAACGAAGAAATCGCTGAGGCTCAACTACCATCGCTGGTCTCCGACATACGTCTTAAGGTGTGTTAAAAGGGAAATTTTTATTCGCTTCTAATTCCTATTTGTTTTTTATAATAAAGGCTGCCTTCTAATATAATGAAAAATTTCTAAAGTGCCATAGTCTAATAATATAATCGGTGTATGAAGCAATTATTGCAATTATTTTTATACTTATTTCCTGTTTGTATTTTAAAATATACTAAACATGAAATAATATATTTTGCATGTAGTACCCATATTAATAAAATCAGATCACTGTTTCAGCTCTAACAATGAAAAATGTGCCTGGCATTGTCAATTAAATTGACAAACCATTTGTACATCGACACAATCGAATATAAAAGACTAGAATTCAGCGATCAAATCATACCAGCTACGACCATGAAGTGGGTTGTAGCTATCGGTTTCATCGGCCTCGTCGCAGTGTACGCCAGAGAGCTAGATGATGATTCGAAGGATCTTGTAGCAGCTGCCAGTGGTAAAGGACATCATCATGAAGAAGGAGGTGGCAAGGAGCACCATGCCCATCACCACCATGAACACGGGGAAAAGGGACACAAAGGACACAAAGGAGATCATCATCACCATAAAGGAGAGCATGGTGATCATGGCAAACATCACCATGCTGGACATCACCATGAACATGGAGGTGGACATAAAAAACATTGGGACGAACATGATCATCACGGCCATCATCACAAGCATGGGCATCATCACAAAGGCGCTAAACACGGTCACCATGAACATCATGATAAGGGAGATAAAACGGATGGATACCACAAGAAATACCATAAAGATTCATTCCACAAGGACCATCATTTCTATGACGATCATCACGACGAAGGCAAGCACCATAAACATGGGAAACATCATGGTCATCATGAAAAGCATGACGGTGAACACAAAAAAGGTGGACACCATAAGCACGGTCATCACGAAGAACACTATGGGAAGAAAGGTCACCATGATAAGCATCATTATGATGAAGATCATCATGGTCATAAGGGTCATCATGGTCATGAGGAGCATCATCACGATCATCATGACCATGGTAAAAAGGGTGGCCACGAAGACCATAAGCACTGGGGCTTCCACCATGGAAAACATTAATCTTCTTACTTTACTAAAGGTTCCAGATTGTTCTTACGTATGCTGCTGGTTAAAGATAATTACGTAAGGTAGTCTCATTAAGCCTCGTCACTTTAGTTAATAATGTTTTTCCCATTTATTAATATTAAGACATATTTTGTTTATATAGTTACCTAGGTATTTTGTGATGTATATTTTTTACTGTTGTTTATAAAACTATGTTGAAAATCCACGTTTATATTCTTATCCCCATAAGTAACAATAGATATTTCTCAGTAATACGTTATTATAAGCAATGCTGCTTCGAAAACGTATTGGTATTACTTGCGAAATCGTAACCTTGACCATAACGTGAACGTAACGGTGAATGAACCGTTTCATTTATTATGCAAACTATTTCAGAAACAGAAAACTTACAAATAAGTTTAAATACCAACTCATAAAACCAGCTGAAGCTGCCTAACAGTATCGTATCCGGAGTCTGGCAACGAATACTATGATTATCAAATTAAAAAATATGAATTCTTTAAAACGATTGTATTCCATATCAAATCGCAACAATTTGTCACAACGTTACCATTGCCGTACTTTGTCATTCATTCATCTACATACCTTTACAACGAGTCGTAAAACAGCGCTGAGCATAAAACGTTTGATTAAATTCTGGAATATAGCAAATGCCAATTTATCTTTGTTCTGTAAATACCTATATAGAGTAGCGACCTTATTTAACTAAATACAATTTTTAAGCAATTATGGTTTCCCTTTAAGGTAATCCAATCTAACTCTTTACTGAAACTTAATGATGTTAGTAAAGGGCTTACAATTATTTTCATGCGTTTTTCACTTATTTTTCTTATTATGTACGACTTTTTTTATGATTTCAAATAGTAGGTTTGAGTGTATTTCTATATTATGCAAAGTTTTGAAATGGCCACCAAAATTAATGTAAATTTAAATGGTTACAACAAATACATTTTTTATAATATTGTTTTTAAATTCTCCTCTCTCTATTCTGTATGATTAGTTTTAGCACTAACATCAGAGTACTATGCATATATTATATTCATCCGATGCGACGTTTAAAAACAATCGTTTAACCTAATCCAACCGTAATACATTAGTTTTTTTGGGTTTTGTTTTACATATGGTACAATATGTCATTTGGAATATTGTACACTAGCAATGCATTCGGCTATTAGAGTTAGAAAAATAGTAAAAGTGTGTAATACTCACGAATAACGGGACGCGATTTTGTATTCATATAATTTGGTGCTGTAATAGAAAATACATTTCAATGTGATACCGAAAACTGTACTAATTAGTTGTTACATCGTTAAATGCAAAATATAATTACCTGCTAACTGATATTTGGTAATTATTTATGATTACGTTGGGAAATAATTTACTACTATTAATATTTTATATTTATTCTTAACTTAGTTTAAATTCATTTAAAACAGAAATATATATATTTTTAAAAGTTTGCAGACCCGACCTGGACCTCCAGACAGACCTAAAGTCCCGTGGCACGTGCATTAGATGACACACTTTTTATTATCGAAAAAAAATAGATTCAAAAGTTTAATTAACAATTCATTTATTTTTTTAGTTTAATTTATGCTTATTTCAAATTTTATTACTATTAATAGGTCTTAGTTTCAACCAAACATCGTTTTCTATATTTTGGCCAAAATCTTTATCAACCATGCGAAGTTCAGTCGGTGTCATGTTACAGACATCAATATGAAAATTATTGACAATCAGACTGGACACAGCAGTAATAATTTTCATCGCTAAATCTGCACCTGCAAAGTTAAGACAAATAATTTTTTTATATGTTTACTACCTTCTTTAAAACTTTAGTTCCTACAGTGTTAAAAAGGTGTTTTCTTTTATGGATTCATTATCTGAATTTACTCGCCGTGTGAAATCGGCTTCCCCTATTTGGGTAATGTTGCTAACTCAACTGTCTTTTTTTAACTTAAATATTTTTTAGTATTCCATAATAGACTAATCTTTACTCTGTACCTAAGTTTACTTAACTTACCAACACAACTTCGCGGTCCTTGTCCAAACGGCATAAATGCTACAGCATCGTCTGTGTTTTCAAACCTTTCTGGCTTGAAAGACAAAGCATCATTAAAGTTATTCTCGTCTCTATGAATCGCTGCAAGTGGTACTGTAATAGTCACCCCCCTGTCTACAAGAAAGTCGTCGTCAGCGAATGTGTGCATTTTAATACATTTACGTGAAATTACAGAGTATGGTGGATGAAGCCTTAATGTTTCTTTAATGGCTAGTTCTAACTGTTCATTATTACTCCTCACTCTCTCTTGTACCTCAACATTTAGAGCTAGTTCATATAAAAGTGAGGTTAAAACATTATGGCAAGGTAAATACCCCTCTGTCATAAACAATCCCAGTACAGAAAATGTATAAGTATCGTCGGTGTCCGTTTTCTTTGATTTAGTGTTCATTTTCTCCTCAGATACCATTTCCCTTCTTTTAATATCTTTGTAAAGCTTCGTATCACATATGACGCTTAGATACTTTTCATATAATTGCGAAATGTCCGTGTTTATACCCAAAATTACATGTACTGATGGGAAGATATTCTTCAAATACCACTTTATTTTATCTTGAAATGAGCGCTGTCCAGACTGCTTTCGCAAACATGTTATAATAGATCCTTCAATGTTATTGCCGATGAGTAAATCTTTAAAAACAATATCCAATAACTCCGACAATAACTGTTGAACGTTCGTATCTCCATTGATTCCGGACAAACAGACATGTAAGTCGTCTTGGATCTCGCTATTCATGTTCTTGAACAATGTTTCCAATTCCTTTCGCAACAGAGTCCACTTTTCACCTTCCGAATAAAACAAATTGTTTCGTAAACAAACATCTCGGGATTTGTCCAGCCCGAGGCCTCGGCAATGGAAATTCGAGAAATCCGTTGATAGAATTTTCCTTACTGCATCTGGATCCTTTAGAATCAAATCTGGGATCCTGCTTTTGATACAGCCCACGAATTTGTCTTCGGGATATTGGTTGTAGAGTTTTTGTACTTCGTTAGTTGTATTTCTCAAGCCGAGGACTCGATGATAGTCGCTTCCGAAAAGCGGTATTGCAGATTTATACGGCACATGGCGTATGTACCAATAACTAAAGAATTTGGTCACATAATCAAATATTAGCGCTATTATTAGCGCTAAAAGTATTAACAAGTTTAAAATAATACTTTCGAATATCATTGCGTTCGAACTGGTCTGTATTTCGATGGGAACTGAGTTATGTTGCGCCTTCAGTAGGTCACAGTACCGGTGTAGAGGCTGCAGCCTCTTCGATACATTATATTAACCATTTTAGAATGGCGGCTCCTATACAGGAGATTATGGATCTTACACGGTTACGATAAGAGGTAAAATCGCATGCCAATTTCAGTAGCAAGAGTAAATGCCATTGAACTTCACAAAACAGAAACGAAGTAAATATTGCTAATGGAATTTCCCTTTAATTATTAAAAGCACAAAAATGATATATGTATAAATTACATTTTATATACATATGTAGGTATATTGTTATTCTATAATACATCAACTCATTCTGAAAACAATATCATAAATAATTGAATATTATCAGTATTTAAACTTAACGTATAAATAATACAGGTATTCGTATACAGAAAACTATAACACTAAATAAAAAACAAACATATAGTTTCCTATTGTAAGCCAATGGTTATGAAAATTTGTTACAGTTCCATCTACAAACCTTATTTCAAAGTTTGTTCATAATCAAATGAAAGGTTATACTTGAAATATGAGTTTTTCTTATTTTACCTAGATGGCACGTTTCGCAAATTCTCGCTAAGTAAAACATGTTAGTCGCATAGTCTGCTGTCTTCCGCGCTGCACCCGGGGCTGGCGCCGGGAACCCCGTTACGCTCGTGAGCTTCCGGGGGATGTCAGTTTCGCGCCCCGCTCAACAGCGGTCGTTGTGGCGGGCCTGGAGTGACCCTGGGCCTCGTGGGTGCTGTGGAGCGTCTTCGCTCTCGCAGCACTCGTTGTTGTGTGTCGATGGGGCTGGGGAACCCCCCCACGACGGCAATGGGGTGTGCACCGGACTCGCGGTCATACCACATCGGGTGAGACCCCTGGTTGATCTGGGGGAAGCCCAGCGAGGGACCTGCGGATGAAATCTTTTGTGCGCGCCGATTTGCCGGCGGGAGAGTTCCAGACCATTTTTTTAGAATTAGTAATGTATGAACCTTTATGAGGCATCAGAGTCCTCCACGCATACTAGCTCGCACGGGTAAGGTCGGTGGTGGTCGGGAGGCCGGGTGTGGAGCGGGGCCAGATTCTGGAGGTGCTGGAAGCCGGAGGCGTCCGCACGCTCAAACATGCGTCTCGCCAGCGCAATTAAAACATCCAGGCTCTCCTGTTTGACGTCTAGTTGGATCGGAGAATTCCTTACGTAGCGCGGCGCGTCGACGATACGCCGCAGTGTGGCGCTCTGCACGGCCCTCAACCAACATCGATGCATCTCGGCTGCAAGCGTATACCACGCGGCGCCGTGTACGATAGGTTTGGTCTGATTTACAGTTTGTCAAGCGTGGGCGGCGGTAATGTCGTACAGTACTCTCAACAGCTGGAGGGTGGTGGAATGTGTGCTTCGGAATCCAAACTGTTTGGGCCTAGGAGTAAAGTGCCGCCTGATTGTCGGCAGCAGAATTGCCTCGAACAGCTTCGATTGCGTGGCGAGTAATGAAATAGGGCGATAACTCGCTGGGTCGAAGAAGCTTTTGCCCTTCTTGAGCAACATGATGACTTTAGCCTCCTTCCAGGTTTCAGGGAAGTGTGTGGTCCGGAGGATCGCATTGAAGAGACGCATAAGCGTCACCACCGTACGATGAGGCAGGTGACGTAGAGCTGCGTTTTTGATACCATCCGGGCCAGGAGCCTTCTTGAGCTTGAGTCGCGCTGCTTGTTTCTTGACGGCACCCGGCGAAAAAAACAGCATCTCATCGTCTGCCGGAGGGGCACCCAGCTACTCGGCGAGGGTGATCTCGACCTCTAGCGTATGGGCTGGATCCTCTGCGGGGTTAGGGTGTCAGAACGGGTGGATGGCGTTGGCTGTGCCACTGAGGCGCCTGCAAAGGCTATGCAGCCGTACCCAATCCGTGCTGGCCTCATCGAGGCCGCGCTCTCACGACTCGGTGGCATGGTCGTTGAGTGCAGCCTTGACCCGATTGGCGACGGCGTGCAATTCTGCGTGCATGCGCGGACATCGGGTCCGTTTTCAGCGTCGTTTGTAGCGTGGCCGCCAGAGGGTGCTCGGTGTAGCGGCGTCCAGTGCACTCTGTAACAGTATCGTAAGGATGCATCAAGTTCGTGAATGGCCGCTGGGGTATCAGGTGGGCGCGGCTGGGGTGCGTCGTTTAGGGTTCGCTCGAAAACCCTCCAGACAATGCACTTCCGGCGAAGCGGCGTATGGAGCGTCATGTTCGGTGAGTCCACCAGGGTGACAACCACGGGGAGGCGATCGGACCGGAACTGGTCGACGATCACTCCTGCGTCATCTGGCACGTCAGCCCCTGGTGGACCACGATGTCATGTAAGTCGCAATTTTATTTGTACTTTTTAACAAAGTGACATCTATGAGAATGTATTCACACTAACTACGTGAATACAGTGCGAACAGTTACATGTTTTCTTTAGGTTTTTATAGATGGCTCTAATGCAATATGTGGAGCTACTTATTAATATCTCTTTATAGTAGTAAAATAATAGGCTTAAGAATTTTTTCTATTAAGTTATTAATATAAATGGTTTTAAATGTCATATTTTCTTGGTCTGGTTCTGGTAAATCACTACTTGCATCAGAGGATTTGCAGAAGGGCCTTGAAAAAGTTAACGAAGTTCACGAACACCTGCAAATGAGAACTGTTAAAGAGGAAATCCCGAGACTGGCAGCTAAATACAAAGAGCGGTTAATTTATTTATTTATTTATTTGATGCACCAACAAAGTAGACACTGATACATGCATGTAACACAAACACAAGCCCAGTGCTACCCCAATTATAGGAGCATACAACATTCTGATTTAATGAAGCTTATACACACAAAAAAATAATCAAAATAAGATAAAATAAAGCAAAAACTAAAACATTAGAAAATTTATTGAATAAAATTTATTGAATATCCCTGATAAAATCCTAATTACTAATTAGGTTAGCTGCTAACTTTTTGAAAATTGTTTGAGGAGTTTGAAAAGATATCTATTTGGGTAAATTTACGACCCTCCCACTGCGATCCAATACCACCATCAATTTCAGTGTTATGAATTAAATTAAAACTCCTTAAAGATCTATTTAATGGAGCATTCTGACCCAGATTCGATTTTGCAAACTTAGTTCTAAAAGGAGGCTTTGAAGATCTTTGCAGCTTTTTAGGAATAGAGGTGTTAACTCTGGACAAGATATCAGGGGTATCCAAAATTCCATTCACAAGTTTATACAGAAACATGATATCAAGCAGCTCTCTACGATGACGAAGTGATTTAAGGCAAAAATGTGATAGACGATCGTTGTAACTAGGGAGTTTCCTAGCCATGTTGCAACCATAGGATAGGTGCCATAAAAATCGCTTCTGTACATTCTCTAAGCGCTTGATATAGATACCGTGATGCGGATTCCACACAGAACTGCAATATTCGAGGATACTACGTACAAGACATGTGTATATTGTAATTTGAGTGCTAGGATTCCTGAATTCCTTGCAGGTAGGCAGGACGAAGCCCAACATCCTAAAAGCTCTATTTGCAATGTCATCAACATGCAGGTTAAAACGCAATTTACCATCCAGAATCACACCTAAATTTCGAGAATGGCTGACTTCCTTGAGTAATGAATTATTAATATGGTAAATTCTGGTTGGCAAGCGTTTCTTCCTGCTGAATCGAACAACATGACATTTTTCAGGATTCAAGTTCATTCCGTTTAAATTACACCACTTAATCAGATTGTCTAAATCATTTTGCAGTGATGTTGCTTCCGCGAGTGAGTTCACAGTTCTATATAATTTCAAATCATCAGCGAACATCAAGAATTTAGATTCTTGAAAGCAGTTTCCGATGTCATTTATGAAAATATTAAAGAATAATGGACCTAAGTGTGACCCTTGAGGTGCTCCAGATATGGCAGTGAATTCTTTGGATTTGTACCCACCAACTGCTACTACTGATTGCCTATTTGTCAGGTATGATCTGCACCAATTTAAAAATATGCCATCAATTCCAATAGAGGAGAGTTTGTGTATCAACATAACGTGGCTCACCCTGTGAAAAGGCTTTGCTGAAATCGGTATATATTGCATCATACGATTGCCCACGATCAACCCCCTCAGCAAGATCCTCCACGAACGAAAGCAAATTAGTCGACGTGGAACGTGACTTAACGAATCCATGCTGTTCAGGTGCGATAAAATGTTTGAAGTGACTCGAAATTATTGGGCACAAAATAGATTCAAAAACCTTTGCGAAAGTTGGAAGTATGGATATAGGTCTATAGTTTAATACCGTACTCGTGTCACCGCTCTTGAACAATGGTATTACAAGAGCACTTTTCCATTTAATTAATTAAGTAGTTATCCGAACGAACTTGCTCGCCAACTCACCATTAGCCAGTATGTGAGTCGACTAAAACGTCACCATATTCTAGAACTAGAAGACCGGCAGTAGCTCTAGGCAGAAGATGAGTAGATGCTTCCAATGGGAAGTCACTCCACATGACAGCACCAAAGAACAAAATCTCTCATAGCCTTAGGTCTGATTGCAAATTACCGCAGAGAAAAAAAAAGTTATGGTAAAGTGGCGGTATCACTTAACATCAGGTGAGCCTCCTGCCGGTTTGCCCCCTCTTTTTAAAAAAAAATGCTTGTTTTTATAATACCATAATATGACTGTTTGCGCAAAAATATTTGAAACCAAAAGGTGCGATTAGGTGGGAATCGGACACACCCTTCGAAGGGAGCCCGACCACATCATCAAATGTGGCGATGCTTAAGTGTCCCTGAGGGTCGAGCAATAGGGTTGACGTGGACGTGGAAGTTAAATGCGTGGCTTAAGAAAGAAAGCGAGGGAATATACGTAAAAAACAATAAATAATGTTTAATAAAATATAATAAAAACTTTATTTATAACAAGATTCATATATCCCTAGTCCCACTCTAGTAGACAATCGGAAAGCTCTGCGTTGTGCGTAACAATGACATACTTATATCACACTTTCATGTAAAGTATTTTTATCTGTAAATTATTAAAAACATATACAATCAATATTTTCTAATCAAAGTACATCTCCAGAGAATGAATCAATCATGTCTAATACATTTTGACATCGTTAATTATCCAATATTAATTACTGCTCGTTATCTGTGAGCCAGAGTAATACATTTTGGTTTAGATTAAATATTATCCATGTGAATAAAATGAGGTGTGTTGTATAGTTGCGGTGCATTTTCTGTGTGAAATCAGAATAAAAGCATCTAGGCACTATTAGGTCAAGGACCTAGACCCCACGACTCTAGACTCTTCGAATTTTATTTCAAAGCAATATATAATAATAGCAGGTATGTGTTTGGACAAAAGATATGTTGATAAAAAGATACCTTTAGCAACAATATTAAAAATAGTGATAATATTATCGATCGCAGCACGATATTTCTAACAAAAAACCAATCACACACGTTTAGTTCACGACAATAAGAATGCTCTATGATTTCCATTTGCGGACTTAATCAACATCTAGATCAATTTCGTCCAACAAAAGATCTACAGATCACTGATCGATCTCTTACTGCGAACAAGAAATTCGTCTCTTTGAGCGCATTATTGGTTTTAGATCGAGCGTGGAGTGCTATGATAAAGGGTTTTCTTTGGTTAAGAAAATGATTAATTAATGTACACCGTATTATACATTATTATAATTTTGATAAGCTGTGATTATCAAAAATTTAGACTACTACTACTATCAGATATATTTAAACTGTCTGTTTTGCAATGTTGAAATGACAAATATAATATGATATTTCTCCACTGATTGTACCTACAGGTTAATGAGACAGAAACCGTAGATCACAAACGAAACGGTCCTGTCAAATTGAACCATTATGTCAATCTGATAACTTGATTGACACAGGTTTTAATCTTGTGACAACTTTCAACCGGTCCCCGAGGATTTTACGTGTTACGATTTACGTGATAAGTTAGTATAGTATACGGAAATTCAAAGTATAAATCATATGAAAAAATATAACATATACTTTTTCCTATTATTGTACTCTGATACGCTGGTACTTCACAAACGCTTCGGTAGTCAAAAGAAAATAATCTTTCTTTTACATCTATCATAAGTACAAAACTAAAAATGTAAATAAATACATAATTTATTTTCTCAGAAAGTAGAATACCGTAATCCGGTTTGGGCTATAATTTAATCAACGCGAAGGACAATACGGCCAAATGACTCAAAGAATAAAATAAAACACCTTCACATGACCTTGCGACGTGGGTCCCGTTATCCGAGAACTTTTTGCCTCCTAAAACTCCGGGCGCTACTATTCCTCTGATCTTGTGAACCGCAAAAGGATCCCGGTGAAATCTTCTAAGGGAACCCTGTACACTGTTTTGGTCGGTTGATTTTCTTTCACAAAACAGATTGTGCCACTAAATAACCGAAATGAGATATTGTTTTTCTTATTATTTAGTTAAGCTTGTTTCAAGTCACTTAAATGTTTGGGACTACATCATGATAATCCTATCATATATTTTGTTCCTTACGATAGTATTAAAAATTAGTAAACTGTATATATACACACTCCTTAAGAACGAGGCAGGACGCTATGGAGACGACAGTTTTGACTATAAATAAGTGTTGTATTGTATTCAATAGGACGCAACAGGCCGCCACTGCTACCGTGCGCATCGTCGGCAAAACAAAAGAATTTCCAATCTTTATTCAGCATCTTCGAATTTATCCCGTCGACGCTCAGAACGATAGATTTTACTACGGGCCCATACATATAAGAGAAACCGTTGGAATTATGGATAATGAATGTATTATTAAATATGAGCAACGATTAAGTGTGTATGTTATGCCTCAAATATAATTATTTGACCTGGACCGCGAGTTAATCTTGATAACAGTAAAATATGAACTAAAGGGCCGAAAGCATTGACCTCCTCAATCTAAAATTGCTTTTAAAAATAGCTTCCATTTAACGATTATTACACAGACCCATATTGCGCAGTTTAGCCATAACTTACTAAATGGTAGCTTCATGGTCTTCGATCCAAATCTAAAATTGGCTTTTACGAAGCTTGAGATTGGTTCCTGATCCATAAACAATACGAAATCTGCTCAATTTATTGATATTCTGTTCTAAAACATTGGTTCTTACTTACATAACCTACCGACCTCCGACGAAGTCTATATTGTATTAAGTAAAAAAAATGGATATGATGCATCGGGTCGAACCAAATGTATCAATGTTTAATATATCAAAAGAAGTACTACATGTAGCCCTATATTAGGATGTTTGCAGTGTTTTCATATTGTCATATCACGGATAAGCACGTAAACTGTCGATCCTGGCTCCTGCGACGGCTGTCGCGATACTCTGGCGGTATCAGAGGTATCGGACACATCCGTTTCATCGGCCTGTAAGGTTTAATTATATTCATTTTCTATGCATTTTTTACACATTTTACATTCTTCTGATAAAACGAACAAAAAGAGAAAAACTGATTATTAAACTATAAAAAAAGATGGTTTACACTACTCAAAACAAGCTCACTTTTAATATTATGTTGGTATTATATAAAATGATTAAGCAAATAACTTTTAGATGACACAAAGACAACTTTGCAAATACTTTTATGCTGTACAAAAAGTGAATGTCAGCAAGAGACGGGTTTAAAGGTATCGGCAAGTATGGGTTACAGGGGAAATATAATGTTTCTAACATATAATCTGCCACAAATTACAGTAGCAATACGTTAGCTTTCAATACACATTTTTCTTTTAAAATCGAGTTAGTACAGTAGCCCGAGCCCACTCGATTATAGTAATTTCATCCGAGCAAGATGGCGATTCGTCGACGATATCGATTTCATTACATAACCACTGATTTAATGTCTTCTGATCACTCCGGATGGGTTTTGTTATGGATACGCTTCTTATTATAGTAACCAACGAGAAAGGTAATTACAGTACTTGGAATCTATGCGATGTACTTTATGCCATTGTAGACTTTAAGGAAATCGCGCTAAGGCGAATATAGTGTGACGGAACAATCTTGTCCAAACGTAGGTGGCAAGGAATTCATTTTTAAAAAGCTGGTTCCATTTTAATGATCTCCATCGATTGATTGATTGGATATTTAATTGACGTCAATGAATATCCCAAACACGGGGTATTGCATCTCGCTGCAGTGTTGGAGAAAAACAAAACATGAGCTTATTTCATTAATTGTATTATTTTGAAACTACCGTTAAAACGTTTTTTTTTTTGTTATTTCGTGTATAAGCCAATATTTTTATCAGCAAGCATAATGCTTCATAGTTATTTGTATAATAAGAATGTTTCATCTTTCACTACTAGTTAGAAGGTGGTTTATCCTAATATATGATAATTCAGAGAAATTAAAAAATAATGGGATTTTTATGTATTTTTTTTAGAGCCCAAAGAAACGCGAAGGGTGTTGTTTCCTAGAATATAGAGAACAACTAAGCAGTCGAGTGAAAGGTGAAGATAACAGCATCGAGCCCAAATCAAGAATTTAAGATGACTTCACTCCATTTTAATATCATATGGCTGAACACAATCACGCGTCACTCGGACCGACAAGTAGTACGATACAGCATATCTTCAATTATCGTGCCTTACTTAAACACACGGTTACAGCTATTACTGGTTTAGCAAAGATTAAGCGATGAGAAGATATTGTAAGTTGAAAAATGTCTTGTTTTAGCCCCTCACACAATTTATTTAGTTTTGTTGTTTTAATTATATATTGTTTACAATTTGAAAAATAATATGAAAATATTAAAAATAGGGATTTTAATTGCGAAGCATTTTATAGTGTACCCCTTTTTTTATTGTTGGGAAATCAAATTTACTGACCCCCGCGTCGGGGCAACGATTTAAAAGTGACGCGGGGAGCGTGGGGTTCAATCCGTATGAATTTGTATTGTACCCCTGCCCAACCTCGTGAGGCGTACAAAGCGAAGATCGTAAGGGCAAAAGCCCTTTTAGTTTTACTTTTAGTTTTAGTCACTTTTATTGTTCTAATATTGTATAGTTGATCTCTATAATACCGTTAAATATTATCTTGGACGCTATAGAGTATTAGGTCTGAAACCCCACCACCGCACATAGTCTTTGACGAGGCTTTTTACGTACAGCACTCAGACACCGATCGCTAGCGATAGAGCCGTGATCATTGATCGCTAATCACGAACTGACGGGATAAGAAGTCATTTCCTGTCGTACCATCTAATTTACAACTCACGTTGGTCGCTTTTTAATTTTAATTTTTAATACGTTCTATACATTTGGTTCATGACAAGATTCTTGAATTACCTAATTGTGCAATCAAGGGCTTAATTGAATTTGAATGTAACGGTGGCGCTCTGACAATCTCTTTACAAACTTTGTAAATGAGACTCCTATTATATTATTAACCTAAAATTGACTATTTAGTTCCTCTGATTTTGATAAAATTTATTGGGACTGATCAAGGACCGTATGGTCTAACGCGCCCAGGTGACCTTCTCGGGTCTTTGACATTGGTTTAAGTTTAACAGGTGCTTTAATGGTAGCACCATATCATAATTTCACCACATTATTTACGTATAAACGTAGATTACTCATATTTAATTAGGAGTTTCATGAAATGGTTCTAATGGGTTTATTGTGTTATCACCAGTATCGTATCGTACATTATGGTATCTAGATTTGTGATAGATTGGAGTTATTTAAACTAATCTATTAACTGATGTGTACGTGATAAGTACGTGTAATTTTTACTCCTAATAAAAACATGATTAATTTGATTTTGTCTCCCAGATATATAAGGGTGACGATTTGAATATTCTGACTTATCTGATTTTCTAAACTTATTTGCTAAGATTTTCGAGGGTTCCATTTATAACCATCAAACATATATTGAGTTCACTACAACATGGATTTGTTCTGAAAAGCCAACCAACTCTAATCTATTATGCTATACTACTAATTTATATTCATCATTTAATAATAAAAAGCAGGTGGACGCTATATATACCGAATTTTTAAAAGCTTTCGAAAGAGTGGACCATATTACATTGCTTGTGAAGGCTATATGGGAACTAATGGGAAGTTATATAATGGTTCACTTCTTACTTGCTGAAGCGCACACACGTCGTTACTCTTAGTGAGTATGAATCTGTATCATTTTTAGTAACATCGGGCGTGCCCAGGGGTCAAAGTTTAAGGGGTGATATTTTTCACAATAGCTTTTATGAATGTAAGAAAATTTTTAAGATTCGCGGTGATGACTTTCAACCTGAATAACTTCTTTTTATGTCATTAAATTTAATATATGTGTTCTATAAGTAATAGTTAATATTTAGTAAACCGGCACCAAAGATGCCACTAAAATGCGGTGTACAAGTGTGATTGGACTTCAGGTTTAAATGTTGGTTACAAATGTAGTAACTTTATGAACGTAATCAATTTGCTGTCTGTTTCTTTACCGAAAATTAAAAATAAACCTCCCTGGAAAATTGAAATATTAAAAGCAACCAATATCGTCCACTCCTGTCGTTGTACTCAAATCAAGAACTTTTGCTTGACTGTGCATAATGCTCTAGTAGGGTGCGCTTCTACTTTCACGGATAAATCAAGTAATTTTAAACACTTTTACGAATCTCTGGCGTAGTAGAAAATAGGGTTATGTTAAGTTCTTATATACATTTAACGGTATATAAATAAAGAAAATACAGTGTATAGTTTTATCTATTTATTTTTATACCAAGGCCATTACCATTTCTTACACTGTCTTATCAAATTCGATATAAAAACTATATTGCCTATGAACCTGTGTTTAAATAAATAACTAAAAAAGCCAGAAAAACTGATTGTTCAGGGCACCAGTAATGACCAAGGGCTAGTATTGAAGGAGCGCTAATGACGTGCCTAAGGCAGCCTCCATATCAGTAGCCATCAAAGTCTCCCACTTCACGCCAAAATGCTTCCAGTGACCCCGATATTACGATCATATTCCTTTAAACTTGTCAGATAGGTACCAAACGCGTTATTCTTCATTATTATGAGTAATCATAATGTCACAAGATGCCTTGCTGCAAGGGTGATGCAGTTTGCTCAATTTACTGCACATTGAAGATTCAAATACGTGCTGCATTATGTTTTATAATTATATTATGTTATTTATACAAAAAAAAACATTCTTTATACGCATAGCTGATCTCTAAATAAAAACCTTTCATAACGACAATAATAGAAATGCATTTTATATTTGCAAGAAAAATTTGCCGTCACTAGTTAGTTGCTTGAAAGGGAATTAAATCGTATAACCAGTGTACTATAATCTTCTAAAAATGTACCATTTATTACACAGTAATTTGAACACACAATGATAGAATCGAGTCTCGGGACAAAACACCTGTATGAATGATACTTTGCGTGTGCACAAAGAAATCAGTTGAAACAACAATCATATCTTTTGCCTCGAGCAAACAAAAAGAGCAGTACAGTATCGTAGAAAAGTGGCACGTATGAGCAACGAAATATGACAGGCGATTTTAAGCTGATTCTGAGAGAAAAAAGCTATTATACGATACAGTAGCCCGCGCCTGCCGCCGCCGCCAGCGGCCCTGTGACGCTGATGGTACAACCGAGCACATAATGCCTAGGTACATTTAAAAAACACACGTTTTTAATTTATTTCAAGAAATATTTTGATTGTCTAATATAAAACAGATTCTAATTTATACATGTACAAACAATACTAGTTGAACTTTGCCAAGATCTGTAGGCATCTCTTGCGCTTAACTTGTTACGATTATAACATCTATTATTGTACTCGGTTTTCATTGATAAAGATATTAGTATATTTGGTATTTGTAATAAAGAAAAAATATTATTTGCTAACTCAATCGGGATGGAGATTTTTTCACCGACTGTACAGCAATGTATGTACTGTCATTATTACCAGTTTTTGTTGCTGTTGCTCTGAAGACACGTGGTGCGATGAAATTATGGTAATCATGTCTCTCCGGTGCGTGTTTAGGGTCCCTGCGACTCATGCGCAATTCTATTTCCAATACGCACGCTACTATAACTATTTAGTTACTAATTTAGCGGAGAACTACTTGAGTATTCAAAACTTAAATATATCACAATAGAAGTTTGATTTTTCTTCTTTTTTTCGTCAAACACTGCTTTAAATCTATACGTTATGTCAAAAAATATACATTTATTTACCGGTGTTAGGCATTTAGAAAAAACATTCAATTCTTCATACACGTGATACAAAGAAAGGACCTCGGTTGCGTTGGTCGGTGGTCTTCCTTTAACCCCCTAGTCCCCCCCTCTCGATAATACCTGGTGAGTATCCAAATATTAGGTCCATATTATGTAAGCCACATATGAATTTGGCGTTTTGTATGGGAGGAACAAAACGTCGAATATTTTTAAATATAATATATTTAATTAATCAAAGTGTGAACTATTGTTTTCTATGCACTTTTGCCATCTCATAGGTAGTTCATTGATCGCTTTACTAAAAAACCAGTCGGACGGGAATCAATAAAATCTGTGAAGGCGATTTGGACTGCCCCATCAGAGTTAAATTTTTTCCCTTAATAAAGAATGGTAATCTGTTGGAGCAAGGTCCGGGGAGTACGGAGGATGTCTTAGACATTCCAATTGAAGCTCTTCTAATTTGGTAACCGTCTGTTGTGCAGTGTGTGGTCTAGCGTTGTCCTGAAGTAGCAGTGGCGTGGAGAAATTGACCAGCCTAGGTTGATCAGCCGCTAGCTTTTCCATAATGGTTTGCAATTGCTGACAATAGACATCAGCCGTAATAGTCTAGCCAGATTTGAGAAAACCGCAATGAACAATACCGGCACTAGTCCACCAAACGCTTACAAGTATCTTTTTTGGGGTTAATTTTCGCTTGGGGCAGGATTTGGCTGGCTGGCCAGGATCCAAACATTGCGCTGAGCGCTTCCGATTATCGTAAAGAATCCATTTTTCATCACAGGTAATGATTCGGTTTAAAATACCTTTATTCTTGTGCCGGTTCAGTAATGTGACGCAGCAGTCGACGCGCGTTTGCCGGATTGCTTCAGTCAATTCGTGAGGTACCCATCTTTCAAAGTTTTTAATCTTCCAAATTTGCTTCAAGTGAATAAAAACAGTTTAATCACTAACACTGCAGCCTGCAGCCAACTCGGACGTGGTTTGCGATGGATCCGCTTCCACAATAGCCTTCAATACTTCATTATCAACTTGGGTCTCAGGCCGTCCACGCGGCTTGTTCTGCAGGTCGAAATTTCCAGAACGAAAACGTTGGAACCAAAAACGAACTGTGTTTTCTTTTGCAACATGACCGCCATACACATCGTTCACCCTTCGAGTCGTTTCCGCAGCACTAGTGCCACGGCGGAACTCGTACTCGTAAATAATGCGATACTTTAAGTTTTCCATTTTGTAAAATGAGTGACGCAAACAAAAAAGAACAGAAGAAAAAAAACAAATGAATGACGGTCATCGAAGCACAAACACATGAGTAAATAGCTGTACAAATTTGAATTTGGAATTCCTTACCAAAGAGGAGAACATCGTGATTAAAGTGGCCAGTTCGAAAAACGCCAATTTCATATGTAAGGACCTAATATTAATGCTAATGTAATCTAATATTAATGTACTTAATGTTTAGTTCACTCATGACATCTTCATTTATATTTACTTTTAGATCTAATGAAGCACACTTCACTATCATACAGTAAATAGTGAAATAAAATAAAATAGTGTGATTAACTAACTAGTTATCATCATAATCATAATCAACTGATTAAATAAAGTTTTAATTTTAAATAACTTATTTAAAGTTATTGGCAGCAAAGTTTTTTTATGAAAATAAGAAAATTAACCGTTACAGTGGTGGATTAATTAATGTCGAACAATTAATTATTGGGACTGTTACAGTAAATGTCACGTGGACATAAGTGGAAATATGATAATTGTTTTCTGACACCTTTTCTTGTTCAGTTTAACATTTTAATTACTGATCAGATGAACTTGTTAACGCAATTTTTTTGTTATACATAAAGTTAAAATAGTGTGTATCTCTGTATCTTCAAAATGGATAGTATAGTAACAAATTATCGTAAGATAAACAAAAATTTATGTACCCACAACGAACAGTTCGGTGGCTGTCGATACACAATTCATACTAAAATAAGAAGTAATACCTCGCTATACGCATATAATGTCTCCTTACCAGGAAGAAAGGTACACAATATCGTCAGCCATTTGGATTTAGAAGGCAAAAATATAATTCGTTAGAGAATAAAGAGAAGTTAGACTGATGATTATTGATACCTTACCTTACAATCGTTCTTAAACACGCATTAAACACTCACTATAAAATTCAAAATAGTGGACGTAACTATATATCAAATCAAATAAAAAATCATTTATTCATATAGGTAACATAATGTACAGTTACGAACGTCAAAATACACTTTAAATGATTCTAATTTTAGATTAATTGCCAGTTCTCAAATCAAGGGCGTAGAACGGAAGAGAAGAACTGGCAATAAACTCTCCGCCACTCATTTTAATTACCATGTTTATTTTATACAATGTTTGTAAGCTGCAACCATTACACCAATTATAACTATAATTATTAAAAAGTAGATATAAAAATGCATCAAACGTAACCCGAGTAAATGTCAACAATGACTAATCAAAAAATGTGAGGATCGGCCGAGTAAAAATATTTGGATTTTAAATTATCTATTTCGAACAATACATATTATTATTACACCTTTTAACGTATTATACCATGATATAAATACACAATTTTTTTTTTGTTTCTGTAAAATCTATATCTTTTCCATTTCTATTGTGAAACAATTAGTGTAGGTATTATGTGCTAATCTGAAAAAGTTTTTATCGACAAAACCTTTATTTTGTTAGTTCACCTATCGTGAATAAGCTATGCAACAGCATATTGTGTTACTAAATCAGGAAAAATATTCCCTTTAAGGAACGTCAGCTTCGTTGCGTGCGTGGCTAAATGGTTGACGTTACCCAAAAATTATGTATAGGTATGGTAAGGCTTCCCTTAGAAAATATAAAAATGACCGACTGGAAAAAAGGTTTCATGCTAAAGAAAGTTTCGCATTCTTCAAGTTTATGACAGTTTGTATACTCTTCATTATAAGATAAATGTTCTTTCCAAAGTCTTGTCTGGTCAATGTGCTAATCTCACTCGTCTGTAAAGTTAATGCTTCGAAACTAGAAAACAAAAACCATTGTTCGCACGCCACCTTCAACTATTATTACCTACGTGTAATTATATCATAAATGCCAAGTATTTTTACTAAACTGGATCGCGTCAAATTGAAATAATTGCTCATCATAATTTTAGCGTATAATGAAGATAGTTTGTTTAAATTATATTCGGTGAAATTATAATTGAGTAACGGTTAATTTGTTGTTATGTTTTTTGATAGGGTTTATTATTACATAAAATTGACATATTTTTATAACAGTAAGCTCATGTAGTTATCTAGTTATTTTTTAAATTTTCAAAAGTTAACAAAATGTTTTTTCTAGTTATTGTGACGTTACAAATATTATATAAATAACATATGATATCTAGAAGGAGATAAAACACTCAATAAGTGTTAATATGTCACTAAGAATGAGTCAATCTTGCCAATGTCGTTTGTAATGTAATGCTTCGATAGTGATGTGCACGATATACTAAAATTGTAATTATTCCGATATACTTCTTATCACTAATAAAAACTTCAAACAAACTAGACACTATCTATTGGTGAGGCAACAGACTGGCCAGCATCTGGTGCACCAGGAATTCACGAGGAGAACTCCTTAATTGGTACTCCACTGCAATCCGATGGACAATCTTTCCGCACTTCCATAATGAGCACAATATACCATTTAAAACCGAAAACGAATTTGTGACGCTGATTTACCATCATTTGGAAAAAAGTTGCAAAAGAAAAGGTAGTCATTCGACCTATAGCAAACTACCTGACACCACAGGAACTAAAAAGACTACTACGTAATAGCGAAACAGACTCACTTCTAATGGACCAAGAGGAATAATAGCGTCCATAAGTATTTAAATAATCTAAATCCTACAACGGCTACGGAAAGCTATAGGCTATCTTTAAATTACGATGGTGGTTCCTGGGCTATAAACGACACAGACGGGCAAAGTCAAATAGACAAACTCATAATCAATGAATATCAGATTTGCAAAAAGAAATCAATTAGTTAATTAATCTAATTTTAATATTTATTATATTTATATTACAGTGATGTTTTATTATTTCATTTAACTTAAAAGAATTTCTATGAAACAGTTACAGGATTTTATAACTAGATATAAAAATTTCGTGACAAAATTCGTGTCACGCAAATGCTTAGTACCGATCGAAAAAGGCTCATCCATACGAATGGTCCCATTATTCACTAATATGTTCTCAAAATTTTCGTGCATTATGGTAATGATGTAAAAATTCAATGGAGTTTTTGTTAAACCTCATCGAATCCAAAATTGCATTTTGAACAAAAAACTGATGTGCACTGCATGAGATAAGAAACTTTTTACTGCGAAGTAATGTATTTTTAATAAGTATTGAATATTTTTCAAAACCTAAGAATATTTTTAAAATAAATTTACGTGTTCAAATTTAATATACATATATGTCGCAGGTTCAACGCGATTAGTAATTACAAAATTAGTGTCACTACAGTCGTCCGACAAATGACATCGTGTTCTTTTATAATATAATCTCTGACATATATATATACATAAAATTTGAATTAAATACATACATTTATATGTATATATATATATATATATATATATATATATATATATATATTTCTATATGTTTCTTCTAAATAAGTTATTATGTTCATAACAACGAGTCCGAATTATATAACCAGTCCAAATATGGTGACAAAACAAAAGCAAAATTCTACTAATTGGCGTTTAAATTAGACAAAAACGTTCCAAGAAAGAGATTTGAAACCCCAATTAGACCATAAATGGCTTATCATACACCATTAACCGACAACGAACACGTAGGGAGGTTTATGAGTTTTACTACACAAAATCGTAGTTGGCCGTTTCAGCAATCTTCTTTCGATTTACTACCAATTAACTTAATAAACACAGGCGCTTGTCTGTCTTATGCTCTGCTTCTTTGTGGCCCCCAAACACAACAATACGATCTGGCGATATCAGTCGTAAGGATTTTCAGTTTTGGAACATCAGAGAGGTTAGACTGATACTAATGCCTTACCTCACAATAATTTACAAAACACTCAATATGAAATTATAAATCAAAGACGTAACTAACGTATTAAAAAAATGCATAAGTAAAAATAAAAAATTACCAAAGTAAAACTAAACAATAAAAAATGTGACGATCGGCAGAGTAAAATTATTCTGGATCGCCTTTATCAATTGATGAAACCAAATTGATGTGTTTCGAACAATTATTATTCTTTTTAAATAAAAAATGTAGACCTTCTGTTTACGTTTCGTGGCCCCGGTATATGAAAGAGAGCAGTAAAACTCGCGCGGACCGAATCTACGAATATGTTAAGTTTATGGGAACCCATAGACAACAACGGCGCATAATTGAACATAAACTATAATCATTGACGAATGACGAACGGTAGCCGGCGGCTATGATGAGAAACCATAAAACTAAGAGCTTTTTAGATAACTCAAAAGTGTCGTGTTTTGGTAAATGCCGCCATTTCGTGATTTTAAAGGAATTTTAATTAAGACACTTAAATTGACTTATTGTGTGACAATCCGTCATGCATCTTTATTTAAATATGTACTTTATATATACAGTGTAAACTCCATTTAAAGGCGCTCGATTTAACGATAGACTATCTAAAGCGTCGAAATCAATTGACGTGAATGAGTTGGTCTACCATACAATCTACATAGCATCACACACACTCTCAATAACAACAACAACAACAATTGAGTAATAAAAAGTACCTTTTAAGATGCTAAAATAGTACCGAACTTTCTAAGAAATTTATTATTTTGTTTCCAAATTGGGATTGCTTGCACGTATACTGTTTTTGACCATGACTGATGACCATGTCATGGATTATCTATACGCTATCATTTTTCTCAGACCTCAGTTGCTCACAAGCTCTCAAAGTGCTCTGGAAGCAGCTAAATTATTGGTAAATTATTTCCTTTTTCACCAAGATACCTCAATATCACAAGATATGAATAAAATAATTTAAAAAAGCAACAAAATTACTGGTGCAGCAAAAAACGTCAGACTAAAATAACAAACCATGCTCAATAGTGTTCAAATAAGATTCTTTTTATAATCCAGATTTTTTTCTCTCCATTTAACGACATCTCTCTATAACGCCATAAAACGCACAGTCGCTTCAGTGTCATTATATAGTATTACATAATTATGCCTAAAGGGACTACTTTTAATAATATTTTTTAATAATTAAATTTTAAGGTTACAAATAAATATATATACGAAGTAAATAAAAAAAAAATTCAATGCTTAAACAATACATAAAGTATTATGTACCTATTTATGACATAATATGAAATTTCCATGATCTAAATTGTAATATGTTTAGATATTAATTATAAGTATTTGGTGATTCCACTGTCCAGGAAGACATTAAAGAAAACTTCAGAAACACTTTAACCCTCTAGCATCGGGCCTCTTGGAAACGGCGGATTGTGTGTATCAGCTGAGCAGGGCGGAACTTGCCGCAGTCTGATATTTTGCGAATTAGGTACAATTAGGTAAACAAATTATTTTGCGTTACTTAAATGCCATCATTATTATATCTGCAGCTGATTGCAGCATGACCCCATAATGATAAGCCATAAGTCATTAAGCTGTTAAAGTAACTAAAATAAACAAGTCTAGCTGTATCGACATCAGACAGTGAGCGAATTTTTTAAACCGCGTAAGCTGCAGAACCAAGTCTCTTCGCCAAGCCGTTCATATAAAGGAACCACTGAAGTTTTCAATCCAAGGTGATTCCAAGAAATACAGTTGTATCATCCAGATTTAATTCCTCTTTATTTATAATTGGTCATAATTTTAATAAAATTTTTGCACAAAATTGAATGCATTAATAAAATAAAATATAATAAGTATTTTTAGCATACTATTACTACTCTACTTTCTACTTGTTAATATTGTAAAATACATGAAATTCTCTCAAACATATCATCGATTTAATCAATTAAAATGCATACCAATAAAAGTGAAATATAGTTACAACTTACGACCAGTAAATACGTTATTGCTAGCTTCAGGCTACTATTATTGTTACTATCGGAAAGTGCCTTAATTTTACTGAATGAAGTTTTGGATATAATTTGTTTAGGAGTTCTCTATCATCCTGTACTAAGGGTTATAGTTGCTTGAACACAGAAGATGTGTAATATATCCGGTCAATTAATAGCCATAGGCGGTAATTTTATATTTTAAAGCAAGTTACCAAATCAAAATAGTCAACATTATTCACTAGTTTCACGAAGAATTGAAGTCTTCATTTTTGGCATTTGAGTTATGATTCGATTGAGTTGTAATGTTTTGAAGTGATTAATCAAAGTAATGATTGATATGTATTTAGAACACGAACTGTTATTAAGCTGTAGACAGTAACACGATGGAGTATTCAGAATACGTAGTTAACAAGAGAATTCACATTAGGAAGAAGCTCATCGTTTTGACCGATTAATAAAATCCTGCTAAATTCTAATAAGACAAAAATCCTACGATATGTGTTAATATATAATTTGTTTAATTACCAAGGTATATAAATTAGTATACTATTATTTTTTTGTAGCGAAACGTGTACAATTAAAAGAATTTAGAATGAAAATCTATTGGGAGCCATCCTCGAATAAACAGTTACGCAAACGATTGAATGAACGATTCTTGATAAGATCTGAGGTACCGAAATAATGGCAGACGCTCCCGGCACGTGCGCATCATACTCGTCTCTAACTATTCATTGAAGATAATAAAAAAATAATAACATATTACATTCGTTACCGTAGTCGCTTTAGGCTCTTTACAAAGGTCAAAGTTTTATATTCCTTATAACGACAGGGGCCGTAGATGAGCATACAACATACTATATTAAAACGTTTTTAAAATAGATTACATTGCTATTTTTTTATCATATTGCAAAATTACCTTAAATGCATAAAAACCTAAGCTTATAAATTGATATCAACCGAGAACGAGCGAATTCATTAACAGTAGGCGATTTCGCAGCTCAGAAAAACTATTTAAATACTCAACACGAATCAAGAGATCCAAGCTAAAAGATTGCAACTAACAATTTGGTTTGTAACGTTACAGCAATTCATCAGCTGAGGGCATTTGCCTGCGGGTTCCCTTAGTGGTCCAAAATATAAGCGATTTGAATTCATTTACTATAATATTCTAACAAACTATTATTTTTCTCCTATTATCCATTATAAACTCCTTAAATTAAACTGGACGTTTCGAGTGCTTTTCATACGCGTAAGATATAATATAAACATGCAATAATATTTATATTTCAGATAGAATAATATTATATTTCTCACAACATATCAAAAAACTGACTTGCTAAGTCGAAATAAAATCAGCTAAGAATTAATAAAATTTTAAAGAATGTAATAGCGTTCGCTTTCCTGCTTTCAACAAATATTTATAGATGAACGGTAAATCGCCAAACCCTATCGCGTATACCACTTGAAGTTGTCAATATAAAGGCAGGTGGGGTGGTACGTTATTGTGGCCACCACTCCCATCTATATGGAATATATTATTTGAGTCTACTGAAATTACGACATTGCGCGCTCGTAAGCATTGTCAGCCGATTGGCTTTACTCGTTTTTGATATTCCATAATTAGCAGAGAGCCTTTAAACAAGTTCTAGGCGTCATTTATCATAATGTTTCGCATAATCTATAAACGGTGTTAAGATTGCGCGTGCGTGCGTTTACGTGAAGCGCTGGATCCCTTTCGTATATGGAGATCCATCCACGGGTCAGATCGACGATCGGCTTCTTTGATATCGAAGCA
Source organism: Pieris mannii (assembly GCA_028984075.1). Classification (NCBI taxonomy): domain Eukaryota; kingdom Metazoa; phylum Arthropoda; class Insecta; order Lepidoptera; family Pieridae; genus Pieris; species Pieris mannii. Next base: position 12,433,975 of record CM054785.1, read on the forward strand.
TTAATTAGCAAACGTTTCGAGCAGCCAGCAGAGGTATCTCTTCCTAATCAATTCCCACTAGCGTGCAATAAAAATGAATTACGACTTTGTCTATTTTGGTCGGTAATTAATATCAGTTGTCTAGACTCGCAGAAAAATGTATAATTGAGGCAAGTTAGAATATTCGTATCGGAAAGATTGATTGATCTATCGGGATATTTCAAACGAAAATAGCCTTATAATTAGGTGATTTTAATGTAATAGATAAAATCAACAAATTTTAATATTCAAAAACAAGATACAAATGTTTGATGACCTTCGACATTTATGATATCTAGATGGGATAAGAGGAAGCTTATATTTACTATCTTCAATTGGCTTAATACATATTATCTACATCCCTTTACGCTAGTGCAAAACATGTCTCTCTGTCGAAGTATGTTTTTAATGACGAATTAACTGATATCTATAATACGATAGACTAGACCACACCACGACTAAAATTAAATGAAAATGTTTAATAGTATTTATACGAGTTACGATGACTTTATCTTCCAATAAAAGAAAAAATATAACATTAAAACCACCACTGTTAAATAAAAAAGTCCTTGTTGACCCGTAGAAGAGTAATATGGTAATGTAATTATGAGAAAAGTATACGTAGGCGACTTTTTAAAAATATTCACGCTAGTTATCATCGATAATGATTTATTACCATGCGTTGCGTTGGGCCAGATTAAGGTCCGTTAATATTAAGTTTACGAAGTGTGATCAGATTTACAGGTATCGTGTTCCGTACTGCTTCTTTAATAGAGATTTATGTAATTTTTTTATACTAAGTTACTTTTCTATTTAATAGAATTATAGATTAAATATTAACGAATGCCAAAAACGTCAAATACAATATATTCAATACAGTCATAGTTTTAGGCGAATAAAAATTGCTAAATAATATTACTTAAACTTAAATTTCTCATTCAAAAGAAATAAATCAGTGGCTCTACAAACTTTTTAAGTCTGCGCCTCAGATTCCAGTATCTATTTCATGATTATTTGTCAACCTAAAGTCACGTAGCTCAAACTCTTGTGCCTGACACACATCTTCTACTTCTTGGGTCTAAGGCATGCCGGTTCACGAACATTCTCTTTCACCGTGTGAGCCAATGTCAATGCGCACTTAGAAAGAAAATCCGGTGGAGCACAGAAGCCACAAGACCAATACTGCTCAAACATATTTATATTTTATCTGTAGATATGATAGCTACTCAGCCACAAATTTGGTGACACATAATAATCATCGACATATACAACGTAACACATCAACATCAACCCGAAACAGTAACACTGTGTAGCGGGTACCTTAAATAAGATAAGCCTAATACTAATAAATCTATTGTTCATTCATTTATCAAGTCACTACTATTGAAATGAGAAAAGAGCATTTATAATGTTCTTTTGCGTAGGGATCGCTAAATTCGGAGAATCTTGTGTAACTCCCTATTCCTATTGATTACAAACATTGTGTTGTTTTTGTATCATCAGCGAAAGGGTAAATACGCAGATGGGTGATGGCTATTTTGGTTTTATTATAAGACGCCTGCCCGTTTGCCCCCTGTTCTATAAAAAAATGCTACGATTACCATTTTTTTTTTTTTAATAATAATATATTTATTTTATTTCTCACAAAAACATATACAATAATTGTCATTTTTCTTTGGAGCAACTGCTAGTGCTTAAGTGAGACTGATACCTGTTAAAGGTTGTGCACTTGTGTTACAGGTCATCAGGCCTCCACCACTTCGGATCGACAAAATGATTATATGTAAAGAATAGACAATTATATTAATTATAAGGAAACCACATGGTGTATGTGTGTGTGTGTATGTGTATGTGTATCTGTGTGTGTTTGTGTATGTGAGTGTTTGTGTATGTGTGTGTTTGTGTATGTGTGTGTTCTGAATAATTGACGTAAAAATATTGCACAACTACACTCCAAATAATTATTAAATAAAATTTACATAAAATTTGTGTCAAACTTTATGCTCAACTATTTAGTTATGATAAGCATTTTCTCGGTAACCTCATAGTTTAAGTCCAATAGCCACAGTGTAACCGTCTTCTTGCACTCATTTTTTATTAGGGGATATATGGAGAGTGACGTGTTGACCTTGTTATATAAGTAATCATCCAAAAAACAGAAGAACCATTGATTGATAAAGATTTATACACTATATAAATACAGAGACAGGCTTTTGTTTGATTTATTTTGTGCATACGTATTCTACTGTCAAAAGCTTTCTACATCTCTAAACCGTTGCGTAAGGTATTTTTAATTCCAGCCATAAATGCGGTAACTTATCGTGTTATAAAATAAACCGAACCTGGCCCGCATTAAATCATTAATTACCTCAAAACACTGTCAAATGAAGTAAAACTTGAATTGACATGGCAACACTCAGGTAGTTTATGTGTAAAGTGTTTTATATTAATAAAATAATTAACTGCTGATTGCTGGAACTATATCATGAGTGGGTGTGGTTCTTCGCACGGTATAATTTATGAAACTTGTTATTCGTGAATACATAGATTGTTTGGGGATTAATTTTGCTGAAATAGCTTTCTCTTGTGTACTATTTGTATGATGTCCCGTGTAATGAAATTAAAGGTGGCGTCAGCCGTAGTTTCATTGTTTTAAATACTTTTTAATGTTGTAGCCCCGCATACTGAAGAGTATTCATTAATTCTGTATAAGGAAAGAGTCACAATGCAATCTATTACTATAAAAAGGAAAGCATACATACAGAGAAGAGTTCCCCGAAATCAATCATAATCAACCCCTTGCTTCTTAATTGGCGTGTTGCGCTACCATTGAACCGCTGGCGTAAAGGGGTGATACAAAAAATACAACAAAAGACGCTATATAAGGTGAAATTGTAGGATTGTTATGAATATGTATGAATGTATCATTATGGCGAGAACATATGCGCGACACATGGCCAATGAACCATACGGCAACTAATACTTATTGAATGTTATTTTTACGATAAAATCGGAAACGTCGTTTTTTACTCCAATTAATATATCCTAGTGTATCTGCTGACATGCCTTATTATCTGACAATAATTCTCTTTTGTGGCAAAATGTGATTAGATTGGCTTTGTATTGCAATTTGTTTCTCCCTATTTACCGCTTATTTACGGAGGGCAATATGAATTATGCATGTCGTTTGTTTTTTCTATTTAATTTATATCGTTAGATTAATAAATCAAAAACTAGATATAACATTATTAAAAAATCTGGTTCGGTTATGATTGAAGTGGCAAAAATGACAGAAAAATAATATTTACAAGAGAGTCACCGAGTTGTCGGGACCAGTAATGTAAAAATAAAGACTGATTATCACAAAAAGGGTTTGCCTATACTTATGTTATCATTACGTCCTTCAATTTACCACTTGACTGGCCGGTACTAGCTCGGCCGGATGGGCACGATCGTGCTTTATTCTTTACTCATTCCAATCTCTGCTATAGCTAACGATCTCTTTTTTGCGATACATCCCATCTTGCCTCCATCACTGTATCGAATTTAAATTATGGTTGTTGATGCTTTCTCATTCACGCAATACAATGCTGGCTTTTCAACTGCAAAGTTAAGTAGTCGAGGGGCAATAGTCGCAGTGAAACGTGTCCGCTGTTTTATCATTATTGTCATGCTTAGTAGTTTCATTTTGGAAGCGTGCGCGCACCAATCGTCACGGTGTCGCGTGGTCTGATTCACTGCGGTCCACCGCACCTTGCGCTATTTTTTGTACAACAGGCATTCGAGGGTTCTGCATTTCAACTCTCCTCCATATTTTATAATAATTTAGATGGAAATTTTAAAATTACTTTTTTATGAAATGTTTAGATTATCAACTCTAAGTTTCCAACTAACGAACGTAACGAAATTAGATGTCTTCACTGTTCATTTACAAAAAGCTTCCTTTTGTGACAGACGGCAATAGCATGAAGAACGGAAAAAAAAGTTTCCAAATTGTAGCCAAACTAAGTAGTTTTTTTTTATAGAACAGGGGGCAAACGGGCAGGAGCCTCACCTGATGTTAAGTGATACCGCATATGATCGTATCAGAAGGGCAACTGTCCCATGTTCTTTTATCCGTTTTAGGTTTACAGCATTCTTGAACCCAAAAGTAAATCACCTAGTGAACGATGACTAACTGTGATTTCATAGTTTGGGCACGAGCTTATTGTCCAAAACCCCACGTAACGCTCCACGGGTCGTGCCTAACTTTTAATTTGATTTTCAACGTGTAATTTAAGTATTCTTAGAAAGACATCCAGCATTATCTAACGGAACACGCTCCTATGAGATTGGATTGTGTATTGAAGTATGTATCTTCGAAATTAATTATGGGCAATGTAATCATCATAATATGTAGGTAACGCATACTTCCAACTGACGATTCCATCTAATATTTCTCTTGATGTATCTCTGTACAATTCAAGGAGAGATATATTATATAACGCAACGTATGTCATCAAAAAGGTCGTTTAAAAAAGGTTATGAGGGTGGCGACGTGTCTTGCAAGAACAGGTGAAACAAATGCCCCGTGCTTCAAATGTCAGATCAATTAGACTGTCTCTATTAAGGTTATCTAGTTTTCAAATGTGTAGAACTGTTTTACTCTTAGCTTTTTTGCACAATACCAATGTCATGGCACTTTTACTTTCCTCTTTTCTAATAATTATTTTACGTGTCCTAAAGGACTTGTACTGAGAATTTTTGTTCAAGCTTTTGACGACAAAAGTATATGATTTTTCCAAAATCTAAGTAAAAATTTAAATATACGTTTACCTTGTTTTAAAGTCGTCTTTCTAATGTCAAAGAAAATTACTAGGGCTACTAGGTGTACAGAGTTACAGAGTTACTTTTTTCAGTTAAGTAGAATCGACCTGCGTTATTGTAAAGAGAAATTTCCCTCGTGAATTATTTGAATGAATCTCCTCTTCATTGTTATTAACGGCAACTGTAACTATTATTAAATGCATTTCATATTCGTTAAAATTGCTTTATAATCGCGGAATAATTTTGATTTATATTTAACTGGAGTGTTAAACGTCCATAAGAGTTGTTGTAATCTCTCTACTTACGGGAGAGATAGATTTGTGCCGTACACGATAATGACGCTAAAATTACAATTTAATTCTCTTATAAATAACATGGGAGGTCAAAGATTATAACATGTAGAAGACGACAGGTGAGGCTACGAGAGAATGGTAGATTTTGTAAAAACTTATTTAGTCTCTAGTTAAATTAATAAATAAATCTACTCTCGAAGGCGTTATAATGAAAATTAATATATTTTTTGTCCATTTAGTCATTAATTATTTAAAAAAAAACCTAAACCTACTGATATAAAAGTTAATAAACACCTTTAATTTTTTTTTTGTATTAGATGCTAAGCTTAGTACTGAGTGAATAGTTTATTCTTTTAGTCGGTGAAATAATCTTTGTCCAGCTTAATATCGAAAATATTCGTTTCCCGACTTACCACAGTTCTGTTTACGTTGATAACCTTAACAAAAAGATGGCATGCAGTTAAGTACCATGTAAAACAACAGAAGTCCAATTTTCTTAGTCATTAATCTCTTCAGTATATTCAAGATTGTAGGGTAACTCTGCTTGATACTTCTAGACCTTATATCTATTTTTGTCTCCTCCTATACGAAATTATATGAAATACATTCTGAATTTTAACTAAAAACATCATAACGGATGGATTATTTAATTAATACCAATTAATCCCATGGAAACCAAGTTTCATTTCAATTCGAATGCCAATACATGTCAAGTTTCTGACTTTTGTTGTAGCTCGGAAGGGTGTGTGTGGGTGACAAGCACATGACAGAAGCGTCTTTGTATGAGGGCCAGCGTCTGTAAAATTATGCAACCATAGAATTAATTAGTTTTAATTAAGATTTTATTTATTTATTTTATGAGCAATAACAATAGCTCATCAGAATGCTAATGAATTGTAAGTGTAGTCACCCCAGTCGCGTGTTTGAGCGGTCGCGAGCTTTCTACCGCTAACGGTCGACGCGTGCGCACCGCACCTGTCCCGCGACCCGCACGACGTGTGGTTAGCGTTCAATTGCACTTGCCTTTTACCATTTTAAAATAGGACTTTTATTGCAGAGGGTAATTAAAATTGGTCACCTCACGAGTGCATGAACAAAGTAAGGATTATATATTATTATTATTATTATATTGATGTTTCTAATGAAGAACACCGGTTTTGCACCGACCGTGATCTTCAGGAGCAGTTTAGGTACAAGCGTAGTTCTTATTTTAAATAAAAATAAACTTGCTTATAAATAAAATAACCTACCTGTGGAAGGACACGTATAAATCTGCAATTTACAGGTTTACTAACGATTATCCGATAACGTACTTCTTTCTTATTGTTTATTAAATAACATTAATTATAATGCAGCTGACCTTTGATTGGTTCAGAATGGTCCCAATATGTCCCGGAAAAGGATACTGTTGGAAACACCTTTAAAGTTCGAAGGCTCTATCCAGACGGGACAAAGAAATTGACCGTTGGGGCAGGTGCGGCTACACCTGTTGCGAGCGGCAACCGTTAATTCGGTAATGTGTATGATTCAATCAATGAATTTCTTTTTATGTAACTTTTGAGCAGGTTCATTGCTGCCATGGACGATGACAGAATCACTAATGTTTTTAAAGATAACGTTTGAATAATGTACATAATTTGCTGCCGTTAAGTTCTATGCTTTGAACCAGTAAGCGCAAATGTCTTTCGGCAACAGCATGCGTTAGTCCAGCGGCCTCATGGAGGTTGTCCAGGACCTGATGATGACCGTCCAGTCAACACTTCAGGCTGAAGATTTGAGCTTGACCAGAATGGCAAGCGACAAACTTTGCTGTATAACGTTTTCTCCTAAGACAATTTTAACGGAGCACGAAGACAAATCAAATCAAATCAAAATATCTTTATTCATAAGTAAACAAGTACACTTATGAATGTCAAAAAATTAAACTAATTGTAAATTTCCATTACATTACATTTACTACCAGTTCACAAGTCAAGGGCGTAAAGCGAACAAGCAAAACTGGCAAGAAACTTTCCGCCACTCTTTTCAATCGCCAAGTTTTTAATACAAATTGTTTGGAGCAAATCAATCCCAAAGATTAGGATCATTTAAGGATTCGTCACATTTATAAAAAGCTTTATTAATTAATTTACTTTTAACCATGGCTTTGAATTTATTTAGTGATACTTCTCTAATTTAGCTTGGGAGTTTGTTGTAAAAACGAATAAAATTTCCATATAAGGAGTGGTTTATCTTCTGGAATCTGGTCGTTCGCACACTCAAATTAGTTCTATTACGCGTATTATACTGGTGAAATTTCCCATTTGTTTTAAAATCACTTAATTTTTTTGTACATACAACAAGGCTTCAAGGATATTTTGACCAGATAATACTTAAATTTATTCCGTACCGACTCCCTCGGGGAAACACAACAAATACCCCGAACAGCCCGCTTCTGCAATACAAATTAGGTACCTTGTCCATCTTTTCTTCATGTAGCTAATAACTTTTTCTAGTTAGTAATGGTTTAGATAGTTCGTTTCATATATTATTATTATTAATGTAAGTACATATGGTGAAAAGATAATGGTTTGTTAGTCGTTTGTTAGTAGTTAGTTGTGTTGATAAGTCACATAAAATTTTTGTTATTTTTTTTATGTTCAAGTAAATAATAGGGTTTATTTTGTAATTACTCACATAAAATTTAAATAAAGCTGTACGTCATAACAGTTATCTATATTAAAATCATTAATTTGAATTGAAAAGTTAAAATTAATAACGCCATTTAGAATACCTATAATATATGTACCGCTGTATCGACGGAGTGGAGGACCTGATGCAGCTAGTAGCAGCAGTAATTGGCGGAAATGGTTGTTTTATTGTTCGGATTTAGGTTTTTAGATAGTAATTTCATTAGAATTTGCAATATCGTTTATCGTATCTCTTCGAAACACAACGACATTTTGCATTTCCAACGCAAACTGTGTAATATTATTCAAAGTATCATAACCGTATAAAATACTAAGAAAACAATTACGTATAAGAGATAAACTATCCAAACAAATTATTTGGAACGTGAGTCTTATCTGCTGATAACCACTCTTTGCTGATATAATATAAACTGTATCAACCTTGTAATAAAAGTGATTGTAATGTGGAATAAAATGGACTACATTTATTGGGAAAATGATGACACGTGCTTGGAGCTAGAATCGAATAGGGTTTCTATAACAACATTCTGTTTAAACTTTATTACTTTAAAACCATAATCATTATATTGTTACTTGAACAGAAATAATCCTTAATATGAATAAATGTTCCGCAATTACCCTAAACAATTTTGGACATAACTGATGTATACTTGTTTAATTAGCATACTTAATTTTTTTCCATCAAGGAATGTACTAGGCAGGTGTTTTGTCAAGAACTAGAACATAAACCTATGTATAGTAACATTAGTTCAACCTGTTTTTACCCCTAATTTCTTCCCTCTGCTAAAAACGTTATTCTCGTTTCATGCTTTATCTATTCGTTGTTAAAAGCCTATCAAAATAAAATGAGAAGGAAATTACAGATTTTCTCTTTGTTTAAAACTTTCCACAAAATGAAATGGTCTCATCGAGTACAGCCCTGCATATAACACAATAAAATAAGTACCTTAAGGCGTTTCTGATCGATCGGCGAGGTTTTGCATCACGGATAGAATTACACTCTGCTATTTGTTTATGGTTTGATTTCAGATCTATACGATAGTAAGTTACTACTTATAATATTTCTAATAATAATCAGAAATAGCCTGGCCGATGCTCTATATTATATTCGGTACAAAGTAACTCAGTATTTATGATGAATTGTCAACACAACGTGAAACAAAATAATCACTTTATTATTAAATTACGCGACCGTTAACTCTCAGTGTCAATTGAACCTACGGCATATAACTTTAACGTAGTACTCTAGAAACACTTTTATTTATAGGATAAGTGATATTAAGTAACCAAAACGCACTTATAAATAAATTATCTTTGAAGTAAAACATTAATTTATCTCAATCGCGCCAAAAATAATAATCTGAATTCGCTCAATCGAATCCTAATATCGATTAAATACGACCGCTGCTTGAATTAATCGATAATTGTGCATAAATCATCGCTGTTCGATTTACGAAGTGAGATCGGGGTGCGAAGAGCTAATTTATCGCTGGGTATAATACCTGGATGGCGTGTCTCGGGTACATAACTCGATTCACAATCCCTGTTTATGATAGTCACTTCACGGATCGGTAGGCGATCTTGTAATAAGTTATTAGTGGATGAGTTTCAGCTTAAAAATATTATTGTCTTAATCTGTCGTGACTCGGGCCCTTCAAACATTGCAATAGGATGAAGAAGACCAATGTCTCTCATACGTTATAATGAGAGACACTGGTTAGATAAAACTATATATTATTGTCCTGAAGGTTGGTTTGCGTTATAGGTACGGAATTTAGTTTGAATTACATTGTTTTGTATTTGGAAATGTTAACAATATATTTTTAATTAAATTCCGAATTAGACAAAACAGTTTCTATCCCATGAAGCAGCAGAAGCACAAACCTGCGTCTAAAAAACTTCAGTGTTATAAATAAAAATGTATACATATAATAATAAAATACGTGCGTGAAATATTAATATTCGTGAAAACATGACAATTCCCAATAGAATCGATATTGATCATTAGATTTGTTATCTTATCTTTTATTTTCCGTGTATTAAATTACTTAATTATTTGTAATCAGATTTTATCAAATATTCTAAATATTATATGGACTTAAAATCTATCAATAAAAATGTAAAACCCACACTCACCCAGTCCGGCAGTGCTATCAAAGTTTTTTTACGGCGAAATGGGAGCAATACTCATCAGATATCGATACAAAAAACGCCGACATCGGACAAAGGCGCCACCTCGATTACACCCTATGACAAAGCACTTTGAACACTCCATATTGATCCTAACATCTCGTCTATTTTGTTGGCTGAATTGGATTTTTTGTTGCCTAGTGTTAAATGAGTTGTGTCGAAAGAGTTGCCAGCGTGCCTATGAGGTGGCACGATTTAAATTTGGAACACTATTGTTAGAGGACAACGTAGTATGAACAAATCTAGCTTTATCATGCTTGATAACTCTTCTGGCTTCTTCGTGTAATATTTTCCTAACATTAGCAAAAATGTTACAATATTTTAGCGATTTTATTATAATAGGGCTGCGAACTGTGGCCCTGGTTGATCTTTGAAAAGTTGTTCTTTTTCCTTACACTCATTTAAGGTTCAGAACGTGACATTTTGTAACAATTACTAATTGAAATGATTTGATAATCATCAAAATAACCATAATTTTATTATTATATAGGTTATTTTTATCCTCCGACCATTCAAAAATGGTACATTTAGTGGTCTGTATCCGACCACCCAACTAGCCTACATATAATTGTTCCTATAAACATTTATAATGTCCGGAGATTGACGCTGAACTATAAATATAAAACTTATATAGGGTGTGTTCTTTTATTAGATTACAATTATTCAATTAAATTTTAAAACTATTTAAAAATAGTTTGTGTTGTGTGTTGTAGAGAAAGACATCTGCCAGAGTTCTGTATTAATTTTGGTCACTTTTGGTATTTTTTCAGTTCTTTTAGATAGTAAAGCTTGTAACTTTGCTTTTCAAAATTACTAGAAAACAATGTGGTGCAGAGGACTGTGCAGAGTCATCACGCGCTTAACTAGGGCCAGCCCTATGTATATAATTTATGAATATTTGTGAATTACATTAATCACAATTATGTGAACGATGTAACATAATTGATTAATGTCATCACTATGTGGTGAAAGGTTTCGTTAACAATTACCTTTGAGGCAACTAGCTGAGTGGGATGTCCGAATTGATAAGTTTATTACAATGCAGCCGCAAGCTAACACTCTGTTTTGGATTTCGTATTATAAAATAATAAATAATGTAATGTGTATTTTTTTTATTTTTCTTTTATAATTGATGTAATTTATTGGTAAGCATTACTATCAAAAGTAGTTACAACTTCCGTAATAATAAAAATAATTAAAAGAAAATTTAAAAAAAATTATAAAGTCCTGTGGGACTGTACATTTAACACTGGCAGCTTTTCCTCGCTAAATTACGCAAATCAGCTCTGGAGTGTCAGGTACTATGTACCAGGCGCCAACTTAACCTTTAATCAGCGCCTGTGCACTAGAACCCCACGGCCTTCTGATTCTCTTTTATAATTGGGGTCCGTATTTCACATACAAAATATGTTACTTTTCGATTGAAGCAGACATATAATATATATGTAAGTATAAATAGAAATCTTTAGTCTATTGACTTAAGATTGTAATGTAATGTGAAAAATGTAATGGTCCAATGATTTCAGTAATCAATTTAATCAGAGGTGTAGGTAGTTATTTCGTTCACTTCCTCAAAATTTGTATACTATTCTTCTCTCTAAATACTGACGTTCAATACTGAATAAAATCTGGACAACCTTAAAAAATGTTATGCCTGCCAAATATAAATACAAGTTTATTGGATAAAATTTGTTGGATTAATTTGAAAAATGAAGTGATGTTTAATAAATACCTTCGATAAATAAAAAAAGATGAAATACGAAAGAGCTGCCTTACATTCTTCTCAGTCGTATTCTTTATTACTGAAGGTCGAAGATTGTCCAAAGTGATCTAAATTTTTTTGACTGGTTGTCGTAGAGGCTCGTACAAATTTACAGTCGATCCAAACGTTAAATATTGGTATGAATAAATAAATGTTTCCACATATTTTAGACAGATGTTCTGAAACCAATAAGAACTACGATGATAAAGCGACTATGATCTTGTGTACTACGCCTTACGTGCAGGCTACCGTATTAGGAGTTATGATCGAGAAATATTCACGGTACTCAAGGAAGGTGTGACTTATTTTTATGAAGGAGTCTTTACTAAAAGCATCATAGATAATTGAGTAGTGCTTACTCGACGAGAAAAAGGGTAAATAGCAGATTTTTAGAGTTCCGTTTGAAGCCTCCTTTGTATTAATACTAATTTAAAAAATAATTGAAAAAATAAGTTTTTCCATATCAGTGTAACTGTTTCATTACCCATTACTTTACTACTGAAAGTATTTATATCTAGTTACCATTAACTGATTACTACGGAACTATCTTAAGTAAACACACGCACAGTTTGATTTGCATTGTATGTGAACCAAATGCATAAGTTTTTTTATTGTAATAAAGAGAATTGTTGTTTCTCGGGAGGAATAAAGTGAGATATTTATGACAGAATTTATTACAAAATTTTTTAACTTGATTTTATTGCATTCGTAATTGGATAACAAGCGTCATAGAAAGAGAAATTCTAGAAAACGATTCCACAGGTGGCATTCCAGGACTTCCATGCAACAATGTTGTAGTAATATTGGATGTTTGTTTAAATACAATTTGTTATAGTGAAAGACAATTAGAATACTTATTTACTTCGAAATAATATGTTATGGGCGCATGCAAATGCATTAAATTTTAAAATATTCAATCAATTGAGTGTACCTCACCCAAACTATAGTCTTTTTAATCGTTTTAGTCATAGTAACAAATTTGACCAAGATATTGTTTTGTGTATTATTTTAAACAAAAAAATGAATATATACCTAAATAAATTACTAAACATACGTTGTAAAAGAATGGTACCTTAACCTACCCTAACGGAAGGAATAAAAGTATGTAAATTTTTAAATGGAAAACTTAAAATACTATTTACAATAAAATACAACACCTATAAATATTAATAATTATATTTTTTAATAATAATAACTGTTTTTAATAATTATTAATATCTAAGGTGACAATTCGACTCCTGCGGCTTATAATCAGCCTTAATCAAATGAAATGTTTTCAGTTCAGTAAACATACTTACCCCAAAATTCCCCAAAATCTATGTGATACGTTTCATTATAATCTACAACAAGTGCACTATTATTTATAATACTTATGTAGATATTAAATTTTCTATTTAAGTCTTGACCACGATAAATGAGAACCTAGCGTTAATAAAGTTTCCGCATCGATTAAAATTAACAATTTCCAGCACCTAATAAATGACTGGCGAGATTCGTAACACAACTAGTGAATTTCAATGAACCGATTCGCGCATCCTTAAAGGATAAAAGAGTCGATTTATCGTATCCCTTGCAACGTCCCACTCTTTTCCACAGCATACGTGGAACAGTTTGCATATCCAATATTAGCTGTACTGCCTTTACTTCTAGTAATTAAGCTTTCTTGAATTTATGTGAAATTCATCGCAGTAAAAATAGATGTGTTTGCTTACATGTTACCTATCGTACTATAACACCCGATTTAAAGAAAGAACTAAAGGATGTAGGTTTGTAAGTCGAAACACCTTGATTGGGCCCTGGTTGTGTTTCACTTAAAATGCAGTCCTTCGGCCTGGACCGCAAGCTGCCAACGATTACTTGCGTTTGTTAAAATGCCTACTGCACGTTTTGTGCTATCTTGGTACGCCACTGTAAGACAATTAAGACTTAATACTTTCAAGTGAAGTTGTTTTATGCAAATAGGCGCCGCGTTGCGTGTTCACGCCTACAGTTCGAGACGGTTATACTTAAAACGGTGCAATAAATTGCAGCGATTCGTTCATCTACGCTGGAGACGATCAGGCTTATCGACCTTGGGAAGCATTTGGCTCTATTCTAATTCACCACTTGTGGAGCAAAAAATTGGCTCTATTGGAATATATACGATGGTATTGTACCATGCAAATATGGGAAATTTACTGTCTGTTTACGCTATCTTCAATTGTGAACAAATCAAGTGACTGTGAATGACGTAATCACAGAAAAAATATCTATATAGTTATTGAATTTTTACCAGATTAGATTTTTACAATCGGCTTCGATTTTGTTAAAGCACTCCTATTTACTAGCAGTCTATTACTATGCTTTTTTTTGAAACAAGAAAAGTAGACAAAAAAAAATCTAAATCTTCAGCTTTTGGTCAGCATTTCATTTTTATTTGAATATTTTGTACCTCAATTTTAATAAAGGAAATGAAATACTTAATCGAAAAATAAAAAATTTATTACTCAAAAGTAACTTATAATAGAAATATAAATATATTATATAACTTAATAATTCATTATAATTTGGACGGACGCAATCATCACAATGTACAAACGTATTGTTAGTATATTTTATAAACTTTTGTTACATAATAATATGTATCTCTCGAGGTACTATGTACAAAGCCTTATAATTTCTATTATCATTAATCGTAACTTAATATCGTAACTTCAATATAATTCTCAATTCGTAAAATGTACCAACAGGGTCACCAATCACCATCTTTCGGTGTGCAGAACAGGAGAAATTCAATAGTCCATTTAAAAAAGATCACCTTAGACCTATTTTAAATCTGTTCGTTAGATTTACTTATGAAAGGAATAAATTACTCTTACTTATAACTTACACTAGTACTAAACTAATATCACACTTGGTATAATGTATACGAATAAACAAATACAAATATATATTTACAATCCTTAACAATTACTTTAGAAGAGTTCACGTAGCATCTTTCGCCGTGTTCCTTTGATGTTTAGCTGCAACAAATTGTTCACCTTATAGTTTTTAATATTTATTAATTATTATCTGACTTAAACAATGGAAAATATATCTTTATATAATTTGTGAAAGACAAACAGACTCACCCGTATGCAAGAAAAGGTGGTTTTTCAGGTTCGTATGTTTGGAGAATCCTCTGGAACAGATATGACACTTGTACGGCCAGGACCCGCTGTGGACGTACATATGAGACTTGAGGTCTCCCGGCGTAGGAAAGGACTTGGAGCATAGACTGCATTTATGTGGCTTTTCCTGGTGAAGAAAAAGAAGAACTCTTTAATTGAAAGCTTATTTAAACTTTAATTACAAATAATCTGCAGCGCATGAGAAGAAAATCTAATAATAATATGAAACTAATAATATTTATGAAATGAATAAGATAAAAATACAACTTAAGAGTCCTGAGCCAAAAAAACTAGTAACGATTTAAATAACTGTTTCGGTGTTTACGGCATTCTTTTGCGGCTACCAAGACAATAATTACTACAACAAGAAAACAAAATCAATGTTGGAAGACAATAAAACGGCTAATAATCATCATCATCTCCAATATAATCAAAGTCATGACGGCGCACTTCACCGAGTGCAAATGAATTTATAATGAAAGGCATCTAGGGTTGTCACTAGTCTCTGCTGCGTCTTAATATTAAAAAATACACTTGCTTAATATATAAATGAATTTATAAGACTGGCTAATTTAAGTTAAGTATTTGAACGTTACTTTCGACAAGCACGTCGAGGTTTAATCTTCACGACGTTAAAATAAGTAAAGTAATCATAAAGTAAAGTATTTTAATGAAACGTAACAAAGCGTGCCTTGTGCCTACTGATGACACGAAAGCAGTAATGTGGACATCGTGATGTACAAATTGAATGAACCGCTTTTACAGGAGCGAGCGTTGGTAATGCATGCTTCCGTTGGCTTCTCTTGGCCAATTGTTGTTTTTAAACAACCAAAGTGGGAGATAAAACATGGCGCAAATAATAATTGAATTACAAAAAATCCTTAACATATTTCTGTGGTGATAATGAAAAGTGGTTCAAAATATTTTAAATTAAAGAGTCATTTACCTTTTATACTTTTACTCTGAGCGTTATTTAATCGTTTAAAAAACTTAAGTCAAATAATTAAAACAGTAATAATGCAATTAGCCATGTGTCATATTGCCATTATTTTACCGTTTGGGGAAATTAACGGTCACAGATTCATTTCCGGTGTATTTCAAAAGTAATCAAGTAATACACTATCAAAGATTTCTAGCACCTCCCATTCAATTTTCGCTCCACCGCCCAAATCACACCCACAAAAATGTAATTAACAAAATAAATTAAAGATGCCTTAATTGGGAATCTTATTTATCGATACAGTATATAAACAGTGGCTGGAATACTCACATCATAAAGATATATTAATATCTTCTTTAAGCATAAAAGAAAGGAAGAAAGATATGGGTTACCGTTTCCCTTAAAATATTGATGAAAGTAATCGTCCCGTGTCATTCCGCTACCGAATATTGCAATATTTCAATACAAAGAGCCATTAGTTGTCTGACAATTTCCGTTGGATAAATCACACAGGGATAAAAACAGGTCTGAGTATCGCTTAATGAAAAGTGATGACTGTACAGGAATTGAATAAAAAAGATAAAAGGCACATAAATTTAAAATGGGACTACACTTTTGGAGGAAAAAGTTTAATAATAGTTGCGTAGTGATTTTATCAATAAGTATAAATTTAATAAACTCATATAAAATAAACACATAAAAGAGAATTTGTTATAAAACTAAATAAGCCATTTGATGTGGTCGCTTTGTCTTGGTTATTCAATAACAATATTATTCAATAACAATAAAATCATTACTGTACATTTTATTTATTATCTTTTACATGAGCTACCAATTATTAGAGCTTCATAAAGTGTATTTACCTAAACCCAAGTAAATCTAAGTCGTTATCAATACTTCCATCGGCGATATGTTAAACCGTGTCTTCGGTCACGATCCTTTCGTATCTCTCTCTCTACCAACAGTGACGTATGGGAAAGAGATACGGGTCGTGTTATGGAAATCGAATGCAAATGGCTTCCATTTTGCTTAATTTCACACAGAGTAGTTTAATTATTATAAAACTTCATATGTGTATTACTATAAATAACTCATTGTTATTCAGTTATTTTAATTGTAAAGATAACTATTGAATTATTATTATTAAAAAATAATAATTTAATTATATATACATATTTCATACATATTCAATATACATATTATATCATTTGTTGTTTTTATCAGCGTTTGTTATGTGAACACTACTACTACTGTTGACGCTCTATACGGCAATTGTCGACTACTTGTTTATTATAATAATTGGGCTACATACAAAGAAAAAACGTCGATAAGCAAAGGGGAAAACGGTTACTACTCTGTGGCAAAGTTAAATAAATTGCTAACCGTAACGTGCGTGCAGAGCCTATTTGATTTAGGTATCTTCGTTAACTGCGGTCGGCTGTTGTTTTATTATATTTGATTAATTACTTCAAACTGAAGCATTATTCGGTTCCATTGTACTATAGTTAGTTTTTAAATACAACATGCGTGAGGAAATAAATCTTAAAAAAATGTCGTGCTTGAGTATGATGATTGCGATGTTAATGTTGATATTTGGTATACTTACATATGTTGTATTTTTCTTCAAAATGACGCCTAAATGTCTACCTAACCTACTCTACGTCATAGCTATAATAAAAATTAATTCTATATTATGGAGTTGTTTTATCCTACAAATAATAAAAATATTTCTCTACATTTCATTAAGATGGCTCATTTGAATAATCAGTTTAATACATATCCTTATCTTAATACTGCATGATCGATGGCAGCCAGAGAGTGTCGAAGTCTATCGCTCACTTTATGCCATCTGATTCTTCACTCTTTAGATTATTAAATCTTTGCAAATTTCCCCGCAACGTAGTAATTAGTTGACCACGTGTAAAAGTAAAAATAAAGGAGCATGGAAAAATATTTAGTTATACAATCTGCGAAAAAGAGATATTTGCTCTCAAAGCTAATACAATTAATATAATGTTCATACAATTACAAAAAATGCCTGGAAATCTTCTTTGATACATTCGGTCGCTAAAAAAGGTGGTTGCGCCTATCCACCCCTATCGTACGTCAAGACAGAATGCAAAATATCACCAGTTCCACCTTGGGGTCCGGCGTGCCACGACTGAAGACTTTTTAAGACGATTACTGTCGCGCCCCACGACTTTATCCCATTCCCAGATATTTCAGTACGTTACAACTTCGGAACTTCAAAAAGTAAATTAAAGAATAATCCCGTTATAAAAAGAACTCCTCACTTTTGCGTCTGAAAAAACGATAACAAGCCTAATAATAACAATTAAATTATTTTCCCTAATTTATATTTCGCGGGCAGCGAAATATTGAGTTTCTGAGTGGGAAACAGCAAATGCAAGCGCATGTTTCATAAATGGAATTCAATATTTTCCATTCCACCAGCAGTAAACAACTCTACTTTGAAGGCGAAGATAAATTTGTATTGTTTTGAATACGTGCCTTTTGGAAGACTTAGAACATTCAGCAGTAACTTCATTAGTTGTTCGCGTCCCTCACACATTTCATAGCTTTTACAAATTTCGCTTGTTTATAATACAGCCAATTGGTATTAGTTAATTATTTTAATACTAATGAAAGGAACAGGAGCGGTTGAAGGTTCTCGTGAGTATGAATGGGGTGTGTCCAAGAAAAATGATGAGCTAGCTTTAAGGAATCTCATTAGAGTTAACGGGTTATAATGATCGACATTTATTTAAGAACATCAATATTCGGTGAAATGAATAGATTTCCGCCGAAATTGAGCAAATGAAGTGGACATATCTTTAGCCGGAAGTCAATTAAAATTTATTGGTCGAGTAAACTTTCGAGATTCTTGTTGAAGTGTAATTAGTTCAGAGTTTGACGTGTCCTCAAAGAGATGACTTATAAATAAGAAGTGGTTTTGCTCTATCCATATGAATATCTTCTTTTTTTTTTACTTTCTTTATGTAAATATTTTATTAAAAATAGTAACAATTATAATACCATTTTAGAAATAATTATTTCATTATAATTTAATTACAAGCCTACGTTTTGCTAAAACACACGCACAGCCCAATAATTTCGCGATGTCTCACTGTAGTCGAAAAATCTTATTAATAAGGAAATATAAATGATTGGCACAAATGCGTACCTCATGGGCAAGCGTAAAAGTCGAAGCGCTCTTAGACTATAATAAATGTTCTAATGCATCGTTATCTTTGATTGGGTGTAATATAAACTTAGAATCAATGTTAACATTTCGCTTCCAAACTTTAAGAGACCAGCGTTGAATTGACTCGGCTTTACAGTCATTTCTAAATTGGATATATTTTTGATTTTATTGCCTTGTGAATGACTTGTAAATAAACACAAGCTACTTTATTTATTGAGAAACCGATTGGACTAGTTTAATGGGCTTGAGTAATTAACGTTATTTATAGGGAATTTTTAATCCGCAACATGATATTTTGCTAATTTGCTTCGTAATCTCCTTAGTGACATTACATATTGCTTATTATCATATAATTATATTAACATATTCACTATATAAATATATTTATTACTATTTTATTCATAGTAGCTTAAATCTATAAACTATCAAAACTATCACAACCTGGTGGAAAAGCCTAGTTAAAAATGTCGTGCAGTATAATACAATGTTTCCCATGAATGCTTTTGACTACGACACTGGAACACAACAGAAACCCGTTAACTTGTCAATAAAGAGGCTGGTCGTGTTCGAGCGCCGACCAGAGTGACGGGACGCCGAACGGATGAAACCCTAACGAGAGGGACGTGTCACCTTGCGTCCGTCACGATAAATTGAGGTCGTATGCAAACACCAGATAACAATAAGATTGTGTATTTCGTTTCTGTCTTGAAAACCAAGAGTTATGTGAAGTGAAGTCGTCAATTTTACGAAAAAAACGGATCGAACCTGGGTCAACAAGTGTTCTTTAGGAGATTAAACAATCAAGAAGATTCGTTGACTAATCGAAGAAATTGGAAAAAAAGTGTTTTTTTAAAGAAACTCTGGAAAGTGACTATATCTTAAACCTAAAGAAATTGATGTTGAAGTTAAAGGAAGCCCTTGAAAGAAGTCTTCTGAAAATTCGAAAGAATGAAATTACAAGTAACAAAATCATTAGAAACAAGACAAGACAGACTGACAGGCTAAAAGTTTTACAACTTAAAGGCAGGTCACTTCGGACCCACGATGGACCCTATGAATGAGATGCGGGAACTTTGGGAAAAAATATTCATAGAACACACTAAAAGTCGGTGAATGATCTTGTGGCCGGCAGATAGTGGTGGCACCAAACCAAGGAACATTGAAAGAACATTTAACCGAGATGGGTTGTAACCATAAGTTGTAACACTGTAAGAGCTACCAGACTAAGCAGTTGTAAGAACTACTAAACTAGTGAATTATGAAATATAAAATATAATCTGATGTTCAGTTTAGAGTAAATAAATTTATTATTATGATTATGTACCTGTAACTTGATATTTGCCGCAGACAGTCTACGAATAAAAAAATATTGAATGTGTTCCCTAATTGCCACAATTTCAAATTAAATTTGATAAAAGCCAAGATGCTGATTGCAGATGGATTAATAAAATTAAAAAAAAACATGATTATGTACCTACTTGATACAGGTTCCCCATATTTTTCTGATGTTGATGTTAAAATGATACATTACGCCATACATTTTCACTATAAATTCAGCTCCTTACAAGCAATGAATAAGGGCTTTCGCTCCTTAATAAATCAGAGGCGTGTATTGTGCTTCAAGTTTATCCAGTCTATTGTGCAATGCTTTATTATGAGACCACAGTTATCAATGGACAACAGAGGGCAGTACTGTCCGCTGTTGACTGACAGTTGAAAGATCCTTCTAAGTTTGATCCATCGACTTTATCGAGTAAAGCTTATTATGGAGAGGGATTTATTAAGTTGTGACCTAATCGATACTATTGTACACACGTTGCTTGGATTTACATTACATTATTTATTTCCGATTTAATAATGGTTAGCCTACAGTCATATTATGGGAGTCATACAGTGGTCATCTTCAGTTCACATACGATCGTCGACCGTGTGAAAAGATATGGTTCGCTGCGCTCGACGTCTTGGTATCGTCTTGTACGATACGGTTCCTTGATTTCGTGGGAATATGGTTTTGGCTGTTTAGTGCTTTAGAATTTGTAAGCTCACTACTATCAAATTATAAATTGGAATAAAAATTGTTTATAATTTTATTAGCGGAAAGAAAAAAATTGTTTTGATTACACAGTATTTGTAGATTATTTACTCGTGAATCAAATCTTTATAAACGAATAGTTGTAATCTTCCTAAATAAGAAACCTAAAGACAGTAGCAATTATTGGAAGGCAAAAGTAATAGCTTAATGTTTAATGTTGCCTTTGCTTTATTCAAATAAAGGACTCGATTGTTCAATAGCTGTATCGTCACACCGCCTGCCCACTGAGCTTCCCACGATTGACCTGACCTGCTAATTTATTAGCCCTTACCTTACCGCAGGTGCACCTTAAGACATTAGGGCTGCTACAACTGTTTTATTATCAATATTATTTGATACTCTCATAAATTTTAAACAAAGACGCGACCATGTACACGACGATATTTTATCTGATTTTGATTTATCTGTATATTACACTGAAATCTATTTCTACGTTGACGTGTTTATGATATTTTACTTTGAAAAAACGTTCTTGCTTCAATTATCCAAAGCGGCGCATAGAATAATTAGAGAAGTGAAGCAACCCTCAAATTATTAAGCGTGACGGTTGTGTGATTTTCTTAAGTCGTGGACACATGAGGTCATAGTTAAAGTAAAAACTTAAGGGGCGTTATGGGAAGTGAGCACGGTAACTTCACGGGCAATATCTGTAATATACTTTATTTTGTAATAATTAAAATTACGGATTAAACAAAGGCTCTGAGAACCTAATTAAATATTTTATTTGGAAATATTTAGTATTTTCTTATAAGCTTAAAATCATAAATATTGAATAAATGATCAAATGCTGATAAAATTGTCAACGTCTGTTATGCAACGTGTGACTATTTTCCGTGTCAAAGGCAATTACATCTGTAACAATACACCACTTTACATAAATAACACTTCAATATTTATTGTTCAAACATTCATACCATCACTTATGCATTTATTACTGATTTAACAATGCATATTGCGAAAAAAATTCAATTAACAATAACGCAAAAGGATGCCATATTAACAGAAAAACTATAATAATAATAATAATAGCTCCCATTGTCTTCACGAGGATAACTAGTTTTTATTAAGTGTTATAAAATGACTGTTTCCGTGATAAGATGTAATATACGTACTTTTATGCTTTAAGCGTAGACATGAAGGCTGATGAGGAAAATTCATGCAGGGCGGTCTGCCTGTCCTATCGTTAGGTCTTTTACAGTGGAAAGTACAACTTGTTCTCTAAGTATTGGAGTTTCATATCACAGGGTCTACTTTCTTTTTTTAATGTAAATTAGTTGTAGTCTTAATTTAAAATAGAAAAGAATAAGTCAGTCACTTAAAAGGTACATATTAGGTGATGATTTAGCCCTAGGTACACGGTACGATTAATCAAATATTGTTTACCCTATACTAACCTTTATATGTGTCATTCTGTGGTAATAAAGGTTGGAGCTGGCTGTAAACCTCTTGCCACAGTGCTGACATTGGTGTGGCTTTTCCCCCGAATGTATCCTTCGGTGGGTGTTTAAACTGCTTGATGTACTAAAGCCCTTGTTGCAGACCATGCACACGTGAGGTTTCTCACCTAAAATATAGAAAAAGGCAAGTTTTTAAATCAATGTGAAGTATTCTGTATAATATCGCCTTTTTTAATAAAACATAAACAACTAACTTTTGTATTCGAAAAGCACTAACCGGTATGCGTTCTCATATGCCTTTTTAACAACGAGGGTCTGTCAAAAGCTTTTCCGCAGACCTCGCACGGCAATAAAGCTCTTTCTGATTTCATTGGCCTCCTTTGAATTTTTGGAGTCATGTCCAACAAATCGTTCGATGAACCAGCAGAGGAAGATGCCATTGAGTCTCCGGAGACTGATTTATGCTCATCTTCACCAGATGGCGGTGATATGGGCAATAGTACTCGAGATAGGAGCGACGTGGACAGATCTAAGGGTGAATCTGTAAAAAAAAAAAATATTTTATTCTTTCATTGGTTAGTTCACATCGATATATTATTACGTCTGTTTAATAAAAATGTATTGAAAAAGACATAAAACCAACGAATGTCAATCGTTTCTTTGATCCAATTTAAAAATCAAAAACATTTTTATAATAAACGGTTTGATTCAACTTGCTTACATAAAACATAATCAGCTGCCATAAAAGTGTTAACCGAATGACCCAATGGGTGTATCTTAGCATTATATTCATCCCATTAAAACTCAACTCCAATCAACTCGAAAAAATTAATGATCCACTTAATTGACAACCGTAAATATGTGGATATTGAAGTCTAGAGATTTTATTGCAAGCAGTTATTCAACTCGATTAAACTCGCTGCAACTTTTGAGCTCTCTTATCTCTTTCGTTTCACATTTATGAGATTCCCAGATTATACGTATGTAGTGTTAAAGTACAAATTATCGCTAACGAACAATCACAATTAACTTGGTGAAAATCTGTAGATACGGAAACTATTTTAAATTTATTAGTGTTCGAAGGTTTAATTTATAGGATATTGAACTATTAATCGTACCAATGTCGGTAGCACTAATATTTTAATTATCTCCGATTTCAAAATAGATAGAAAATGTAATGAATTGCCCCTTTTCATGATTTGTTGAACACTATACATGGTATTACAATAAATACTCAAAGATATATATATCTCCAAGTATATATTGCGCTTTTCTATCGATTTGAGCTAATGTCGACGTATTTTACTTTATAATAGACGAGGTATTAAGTGAAACGTAACGAGGTTGTAAATTAATGTTTTTTTTCTAGTTAACAAAATACCTACGATGTCCTGATATAATTAAAAAAGGCGGAATCTCCCCGTAGAGACTTAAATTATTTTGCGATGTTTCTGTACCGATATAGTGCTTCCGTTGACAGCTGCAGCATTCGAATAATCGATACGAGACCGATCGGATTTGCCTTTGATGCAAACGGTGCCGCATTCGTTATCGATCCCAATATAAAGTTTATAGTTGTTTCTGATTCTCATTCATCTCTTAAGTGAGGAATTTAGAGTGAATTCCTTTTGGTCTTTATATTTCAAATAATCGATTTGTTATTTTATGAATTATCGAACTATTCGAACATCAGTTTGACTTACATAACATTCACCTTTTAAAATATTCTGGGAATTTTCTCGCTTCCTCAATTAAAGGTAACGGAATTAAATGTTTCCTTTTTACATTTTGAATAATATAAATAATACTTATCTTGGCTAACATGATATAGGAAAGTACTCAGGAAAAAAGGATTATTTTTGTTATTACTATGAATAATTATGTACTAATAAATTGAGCTTCTATTGCCTCGTGTCATCGATCGGTTCTTCGGAGATAAAAAAGCAATCACGACACACTCAGTACCGGCCTCTGAGATGTCGAGCATTCATTGTCGGCTTTGAGGTTCCGCCTCCTCACCGACTGATAAATATCTAATAAGGAAGACTGCTCCCGGTATATTAGGGAAATATTTATTTTAGCAGTTATTATGGCTCATAGTCGCTGATAAATACATTTACATAAGTAGCGAACAATTATAGCACATTTAGGTATTAAATGAAATCGGTGGATTGTACGTTATAGTTATACGGTCTACTTGATTCAAAACACTAACCTAACACGGAAGATTTCAATCAGCTCTTGCTTCAATAAATTCAATATTAATTTGATATAATTCCGGCGGCTATTCAACGCTCATCCCGTAGAATGCTACCCGTTATCTGTCGCGTGTACACGCCGCAGTCTCAATCTAGACACTCGTACTATCGTGTGAATACATCCACTTAGCGACCCTTTGAGTTGCCGACGCGAAGCAAACCTAGGGGCGAAAGATTCTGGCGACTTTCAGCAGATGTTTTGTATTTAATATATATTATGATTTGATAAATACCTACTGAACAATGAGCCAAATGCTTGCTTCCATGCCCTAAAGAGAAATAGGTACCTTTAAACGGGGCAAGATGCAAAGATTGAGGAATGTTAATATTTTGTAATGTGTTAAATGTGAAGGTTGACATGTTATTAATTGACACTGTATTTACACGCAATTTGTAAACACGTTTTACTCTCATTTATATGCAAAAGGGCGTGATTTTATTAATATTATGTGTTTTGGGTAATAGGTACTTATTTAATTTAAATATTTAATCAAACCATAGTTACGTTACTCGTTAATAAATAACGCTCCTTCAATATAACCACTCAGATTGCATTATATATGACAATAGTTTATGGAGACTGTAAGTTGAGAAGTGCTTCTGTCTCTCTAGTAAACTCTTTAAATTATTGCAAATCAGAGAACCGGTATTTTTATAGTCTAACCACTTAATTCATTAATAGCCAATTGTAACCCAATATGAAAGGTGTAATTTCCACCATTTTCACGCATCGCCCATACCTTCCAATTACTATGTCGATCGTAAACGGTTTATGTACTCTACTTTCTCTACATTCTAACATAACAACCAGCTGTTAATACAGAGTAAACCACTTATACACATTGAGGTACTGGACATTACTTTTATGCAATGACTCAGAAGATGGAATTAATTTTATCTGAATTAAACGTTTCACTTAATCATAGCCTTAAAAATGTCCTTACATTTTTAGTTTATTTACTTTCCCTATATAAATTTATAAAAAATAAACAATTTTCATTCATGAGTATAACTTTAGTTCCTGTTTTTATACATCTAGGCAAAGAGGGGAGAGCGATGACTTTTTAAACAACTGAAACTGGTACGTATGGCTTTAGTTTAAAAATTTACGAGTTAACAGACTCATTGATACTATTTATTAGCAACATTTCCATTTTCATAACATGTAAATATTACTTAATAGTTAACTAAAAAATTTTAATAAAAATGTACTGAATCGTGCTGTATCTGTTTCACTTGTTACATTCAACGTACCTTCTAAAATCGAATCCATGGTCTGTCGATACAAATTATTCCTCATCCTCACAAAGAACAGTTCTTCCGGTCTTTCGGGCAAGTAGTAGACCACTAGTTCCGTATGAGGAGATACAGGCTTCACTGCCTCGTAGACAGGCTCACCTTTCACCTTTGTGCACACAAGGTTCACCTGAGAACAACAATACTGATAGACGGCACTCGGAAGCCATATTTTTACTGTCAACAAGAAACATGGTCAAGGTTGCTTTGATATATGGATGTTACAGCTCATGAGTGGATTCCGTTATTGTGAGGGGGTGAAAAGTGTGTTTGTTTTTATTATCAACAGATACCAGTGGTATTACTAACCTGTGGTCCATAATTTTCTGAGACCCGTAAGAACCGAACCCAATTGCAATGCCTGACTTGAACTCCCCCAGAGGTGCACACTTCGTCGTAAAGTCCAAACCTATGACGAATCTGAAGCAAGGATGATACAAATATATAAACCTTACATTATCACTTATTACTTTCCAATTTTGTTCGTGGTGTCCAAAATACTAAAGACATAAGTCCGACATTTAGTTTCTTTAATTCACTACTGTTAAATTTCCTTGCTATAATTTGCGTGATTTGACCGATACGAAAAACGCTATGGCGACTATACTTATAGCAACTGATAATGTCATTATTATAAGGAGAATCTTCATTAGTACAATATCTGACAAAATAAATATGATTAAAGATTGCGATGAAGATAACCTGATCTTGTTCTCGTATGGACAGGATTAGCAAACATAAAAATAGTGCGTAAACGGAGGTGGCACAGCAATGTACATAAAATAGCTAGAAATCATAGATGCAAATAGCATTTAGTTTCTTATCTAACCACAGACTAAAGCGTTTCAATAAAGAGAATAGGTTTACATTTTCAAGGTTTATTAAATAGCTTTGTTTCTCAGTGGCCTGGCGTGAAAATATCCAGTAATTGATGAATAATACCTAATACATATTTGTTAAGATGTATCTTATAAGTAATATATATCCTATTTTTCGTTCACATCTACATTTTTGTTCGGTATCGAAAGGTTAGCACTATATCTGCCTATTAGTCAAATTTTTCAAAGAACGTATATAAGATATTTTTTATTCTTAAGTTTAATTAGTCATCGTGAGAATTAGTTTTAAGCGTGCAATAAATACCACATTCAGGACACCTCAATAAAGATGGTTTTGTCGTTTTTTACAAAAAGCTCATCAATAATGTCTCCTAAGTGTGTTAAAAGGTAATAAAAATAACATTTGCATAATTTTAACAGCCGTGTTTGAGATTTCAGCTGCTTGTGTTCGGGATTAATGATTTCGTTGTTCAACACTGCTATTTTCTAAGATCTTTAAACATCTCACCATAACGTGTTAAACCTGACTGACTGTATATCTTGCATAAAAAACGTAATACAGTGACTCATACATACTCTCAGAAATAAATGATTGAAAACATTCCCTTCCAGATTATGCAACGTGACCCAACTATCGATTCAATATCGACTTTTAATCGATCTCCCAAATTGTCTCAATCAAATTTAATTGACGTCGTGAGCGCTTCAAAATAAACCAAGAAAATTTATATATCCCAAGCTGTTTTAACTTTTTTAAGCCTCTAACTTTAGATACACAATTTATAATTTTACATATTTTTTTTTCCAAAAGGATACAATCGCTGTGAAGCAATTGTGTAGGACTAAATTTTCGTGCATTATACCCAACATGAAAAAAAAGCGTATTATAATTTAATGATTGCGTTCTTAAACAGAAGCCCAAATGAACGTCTGAGCCGCAGGCGAACATTACTGACATCCCTGCATGCGCAGAGTAGGCTTTGCTCGTTTCCAATATACGACGTGTCACGACTCTCTTTACTCTCAAAACGAAAGGCAAGGGAACTGTTTCAATTGAAACAGTTGAGGGAAATTTGTCTAGGAATCAAAAATCCGTTAAACAATTGTTGACAATTATTCAAGTGACTTTTCATGGTTGTGACTTCATGGAAAGTGAAGTTCATGGTCGGCTCATAACTCGATTGCTTGTAATAAATTGAGAATGGGTACGATCACCTTTCTCATTTGATTTTTTTATTTAAAACTTTTACACAGTAGTTGTTCTATTGAAATATGAAGGTGGAGCAATTTAACAAGCGTATTATAATTTTCGCGTGACAATGAAAACGGTGCCGGCATGATTGCGGCCGGCGGCGATTATTTGCCGCACTTCCACCAAATTGCTCGGCGCACGCGCATATTTTTAAGAACGTCGAGCACTTGTTACTTCTATTGACCGTAAACGAATGTGGATTACTTATTATGTCGGTGACATTAAAAAATAAGGATTATAAAGTACTTACTTAACTAAGTAAAACATTTAAAGATAACATTTTTGTGTAACTTAACCTGCTGAAGTAGGTTTGCTAGCCCGCTGAAGATATCGGTTGTCTTCGAGATGTTGAATGTTCCCGGTTTAGAATGTTGGTTTTTACGGTTCATGTAATAATTTTTTTATCTAGAAAACATCAATTTGTCTGCGGATAGAGCACGTGCCCAACAAGAGAGTAATTCAAGCGAGTCGTGAAGGCCGCAGGTACGCAATAATAATACCACATTACGCGCTACGCTCCGTGTACTGTGCATGGTGCAAGTTGTAAGTGACCGTTTCTACCCATGACGTCCCGTAATGCGTATTAATATGACATTCCATTATTACAGCTACGTATTTTTGGTCTAAACAAATTAAAAAAATAAATATGATGCGTATGTATGTCTATATGACTGAATTAGAAAATATTATAAGTAAGATATAATAATTATAATAAAAACACTCTTTCATTACTACTATAGTAAATATTTCTCATACGCGAAGAGCATAGTTTCATTTACCTATCACATGTACCACAAAAGTCTCGAAGGCGTCTGCGGCTCGGAGTCGTACAGTCATGATCGAAATTGCATCTCATTTTATCTTCGGCCCACCGCTTGATTGTGATCCAATTGACAGCCTTTGCGATGTGAGTGTACAAAATAATAGTTGCAAATATCAACCCGGAAATTGTTTAATGAGAGGTTTCTATTTTCATCCTATAATATCGGAACGTTGAACTAAAAGTGTCGATATGAGACATTTCTATTTAATATGATAAACAGAACTTGTAAAAGACATGAATCAAATTGCAGCGTTTGATGAGTCTTAAGACTCTTCGAGTCTAATTTTGTACAATGTTCCAGGTGTAACCTTTAGATGGTGATGTGTAATACACTCAATGGTCATGCTCTGACACTTCCCCTCCAGTATAGCACGTGGTATACCGAAGCGTGACGTCACGCTCAATATTGCACGCAAAAGGCGTGAAATTACACTTGTTTGTTATTCAATTAATTAGCAACTCACCTGTTAGCTTGAAATTGATACGGTAATGCACATGTAATCAGTTAAGATTGTGATTCTCAACGGTTTATTCATGACTCTTAGTTCAATAAACAGACGAATTACTTTTATAACATTATTAAAAATTAATAGCAGAGTGAATTATTTTCTGCGACCGGTTAAACGCGACGTCACGTGGAAGATAATATCTGCCATTAAACGACAACATTGCGGTATCCCACGTATACTATTTAAAAACGAATGTCATGTTAGGCTTTGAATTGTGATTTTATCTCCTATACCAAAAGATATAAAAATCACGTTTTGCACCCGTCCTAATCCTACGTTAGGAGCTTACAATTTTTATGATAAAGAAATCTCATAATGATTAATTTCAACGTTTCTCGATTTAAGAAATTTGTTTTGTTTGGGTCAAAGTGTCAAACATTGTCTTAAAACGCACGTTGAACGCGAACGTGGCTCTCCGAACTGTGAACCGAAAAAACTGAGTTTTTTGGAATTTGGTTAAAGACAGAGTAGACAATTTAACATTTGTTGGCTTTCTATTAACGGCTAAACTATGCCTTTTTATTAGATTGAAGCTATTGAACAAGTCAACGCACTATTCTATTTTATTTTTATATAGTTGTCACTTCATTCTTTAATGATATTTTTGCCTTCCTATTATATAACTGCTTTAGTTGTTTTCAACAAAGTCGTGGGTAAACAGCTCCTGAAAAGAACACAGCGATTTAAATGATTATGTTTAGTTTTAATTATGTTATAATTTTATGAAAGCTGTGTGATTATATGAGCATTGTGCATGGTACCACACGATAGGGCGTACAAAAAGTACTCAACCGGGCGGCAGACGAAAACTTCCACAATCAACCTGTCACATTTTTAATCAAGGACTTGGCGCATTCTATCGCTTTTTTACTTAAATGCCTTTCTGACGTAATAATTGGTCTAAATAACAGGGTTAAAGCATTCGCGATGAACAGAGGCAACTCGGTAAGCGGGAGGAAGCCTTCTAAGTTTCGTCTGCTTTTTTCTTACAAATTCATCTTTCGGTTTTCTTGAAAACACATTTAAAATATATTTTATGTTAATCCAAAGTAAGTATAGATGTTCCCATATATACGAATACTAGAAAATATTAATCGTATGACATAACTGTAACGAAGCAAGTTCCACAGTAGATGAGGCTCGTTATTCCGATAAATTAAAACATTAAATGAAATTAACAAATTGCATAACGACCAAAAGGTACCACGAGATATCCGTGGAATTCAATTAGGCGTTTTATTACATTGAGAGTAAATACAAAAACATGTTCCAATCTCGTTGAGATGGAGCATAAAAAGACTTAATTTATCCACCATGTCCGATCAATTATGCTGTACGACACGATCGTATTATCCGGTTTTACATAATATATTACTGGTTTTCGATGTTGTGTCGGTGGCGTTGTTACTTAAGGTCTAGCCAGTGGAGCAGAAGGTACAATGGAAGAAAGCCATATTTCTATATTGGCAATGATATAGATACGAGATGTAATAATTGATAAAAATACTTTTATTTTAGTTGATATTAA
Source organism: Pieris mannii (assembly GCA_028984075.1). Classification (NCBI taxonomy): domain Eukaryota; kingdom Metazoa; phylum Arthropoda; class Insecta; order Lepidoptera; family Pieridae; genus Pieris; species Pieris mannii. The sequence goes on from CM054785.1 coordinate 12,465,022, forward strand.
AACCACAGCATAACTCGGACTTTCAAAGTCCTAACTTTTTTGGAAGCTTTTAATCAAAACTTTAGGTTAATTATTTAGTAAATATGTTTTGCATATTTAAAATTCGTTCATTATATTCACAGGAGCTGTCTCCGAAGCTCCTCAATTTTCTCGTCGTATAAATCACTGGCAATCAATTTTAATTCATATCGAGACAGTAATAATTAAGAAGGCACATAAAGATAATCTATCGAATTAAACCATGCACTAGTTACCTGTGTTTAAGAGATAAATGAGTATTGCCAGCTAAGAAACGAATTAGCATTCCGGGCTTTACCGTTAGCCGATACAAATTCTTTGCCGCACTTATTAATAAGCAAATCTGCTAGTCTACTACTTCAAAAGTACCTGAGGCTGAAGTCTTATTTAATTTCCATGATTTAAAGGATATATGTATCTCTTATCGTTGCAATTAAAGGCATCGTACGATTTATATGCAATATAAATATTTTATGGATATTGATTTTATATGATAATTCATGCAAAAGTTATATTTTCTATAAGACTTACTTACTCCTGTACCATTTATGTATCGTATATGCGATCGGACACTCAGCTCCGTGGATTCCTATAATGCCGCAAAAAAGGTATTTACTATTAATCTGTGGAGTCCAGTCACTTGCCGATTAGGTAAAGAAATAAGAGACATTGTAAAAAACCTATAAAGTGATTACTGATAGACCACAATCATGTGTTTTATCAACAAAATGAATGATGTCGGTGGATATCAAATAGTATTTTATAAAAATAAGGCATAAAATAAACGAGCTGAGAGAAAAAGTAATAAATCGATGCGAGCGGTACGTTTGCTTTCACGTTTAACAAATTAATGAACGATTAAGCTACTGATCTTAGTAGTCAGGAATATTCGATGGGATTTTAATGAGGTGTAACAAATTTTATAAACACTGACAAGGGTAATACACAAACTGGCTGGATTTCGTTGCCTTTTTCAATCAACAAGGACTTTAGCCAACATCATAATATCATGAAAATAAATGTTCACCCGTACAACAGCATCAAATTCAAATTCAAAATCATTTATTCATGTTGGTAACATAATGTACACTTATGAACGTCAATAAAAGAAATTTATTGTATTTAAATGCTTCTAATTTTACATTTACTGCCAGTTCTCAAATCAAAGGCGTAGAACGAAGAGAAGAACTGGCCATAAACTCTCCGCCACTCTTTTTTCCACCAGGATATTTTGTTAATTTTTGTCCTTATCACTCTCGTGTCATACAAGATAATAATTTCTTATTACTATATTTATTTTATTACGACACAACGAAACTATGTTATTATTTAAAGAGAAAAATACACCAAAGAAGTTATAAGATAACTCTAATAGTAACAATTAATAACTGTTAACTTGAGATAAAGATGTAAAGGAAATAAATCGTTTTATTTAAATCGTCTTAACATTTTTGATAACTTGACGTGGTCAGTTGCTAATGACAATGGAATAGTCAATTAAATTAGACTCTCCTAACTTTAAGCTTTATTTCTAAATAAAAATACTGAATTTTATTTGTCGATCACTTAAATAGATAAAACAAGTATCACAGGAAACGTAAAAATGTCATTCGTCTCAATATTAATCACTTTATACTAAAACTTGAAAATAATGCATAATTTAGAAAATCAAATGTAACACTTTAAATACTTATATATTATTTCAATGATGTTAGAAATACAAAAATATTCGATGCAAGAATTACCTTCATCTTAGTTTATTAAAACAAAAAGTGCATCACTCGTATATAAAAACGTACATACATATTTGCCATAGTTAATTTCTTAAAAGCCCAATAAACCAGCTACAATTGATATTTGTTTATCCTTCTAGATACATATTCTAACACAGATTTAACACCGTATTACCATACACTAGTACATCTTTTTATGAAAACCGAAATTGACCACGACCATTTTTGTACATAATATCGTTTACAAAATGTTAAACATATTTTTATATGAAGTTTGAACGTATTTACCCGAACATTTAACTAAAATTATAACATGATAGTACTAGTTATCCATGCCACTGATTCGGTCTGAATCATTTTGAAGAAATTTATTGAACTTGAACATGTGTATCAGCGCGATGTCTGCTCTCAGACTACAGAGAACTTCTTATAGAATATATTAATGTGTGCTTTGTGAAATATGACTTTTTTAGGTAATCCTACGTACCATAAATTACTATTGATGGTACCGTCATTCCATTGCGCTCCACTGTCTTGGCAGCCCCAAATCAATGAACTGAGTAGATGGAACTTTTCTACATCTCACTTAAAAAATCTGTTCTTCTCTCTCAATCTCCAGATTAAACTCAACTTTACCTAGATAAGTTGGAGCGGCTACAAAACCTATGGATAAGCTATTATTATTATATTTTGAATTTAATCATATATCGGAACAATAGATTTTCTTTTTAAGTACAATCAGAGATAATGTTGGCTTTGTTGGAACCTGAAATATATGTTTTTAGGGTAATTCATGCTCGACCATTCAACCCCTCATCCTATGTTTTTTTTTTATTTTTGACAGTTGGTTAAACTTATAATTAGCTATTTCATGTGACTCTTGACAATGAACATGAATAGTAAATAAAATATTAAATGTCAAGTCGCAATGCGGTGAAATATGAGTGAGTAAGTTGCGGTGGCTCTTACTGAGGTTACGCTGCGGATAGAACCTGTTGAGTATAAAACTAATACTATTTATATATGAAATATTAAAATATCGTCAATTTAATAAAACACATAAATTACTATTGAGTTCACTGTCATTTATATGGTCTCAAAGCATGGTTCCTTGATTGAAATTAATTTCGATTAAATTTTCTTTTTTTCAATTTAAGAACCTTCATAATTCACGTTTATGAACGCTGATTAATTTTTAATTAATTCATAAAAAATCCTTAACAGCCCACTTAATCAGAGCGTGTTTATTCTATTAGCCGCCGATCTTAAGTTCACATACAAATAAATTTAAATAAGACATATTTACGGTAAAGTAATTATACCAGAACAAAATTATTCATCATCGAACCAGACAGAACTGATTGAAATCGAATAAATTACGAAATTAATGTTTCGAGTTGAAGTATTTACTGTCCTTAATGCGAGCAAAGCAAATAAATAGAAATAAAGCCGCCATGTACAAGAGATTTTATAAAATTCAAAATTGCTAATATTTTAATGGGGAAACAACCGTTAAGGTAGACATGACCGAATAGACATTTTTATCTTTGGTTTGAGCGTCAATTGACAAAGTCCCACATTCATTAACGACTTCCCTTCCGGTGTTGAGATGTCGTCGAAAGTCATGCCCATTAATTGCATGATTAATATTCTAATGATTCATTTTATTAAGTGTTATTTTATTAAATAACTTATTTTAATCGTATCTTGTTATTGTTTATGCATTTCTTTATGTTGTGTTGTGTTAGAACGTATTGCCGGCCGATAGGTGGCTAATGCATTTGACCCTCACTCGTCCACGAGTGTTAACTTTTGAACTTTGCTCTTAATATCCGACAACAAATCACTAAGCATTTCCATTACCCATCATTCGGCAGTCACGACAAATTTTATTAGCATTACCGTCTATCTATCAAAACATTCATGTTCCATTACTGGATCAAAATGAAAGGTGAATATTTAAGATCAAATAATTCAGCGTCAGTGGTCGTACAATTCGAAGAACTCGTTCCATTGATTGATTAAGAAGTAGTAGTGTGGTGAACGCATTCGTTTATAAATACCTGCGATGCGGCAGATGTTAAGTGGCCAAGTAATCACCTATTTGAATTACTCTACATCAATATCAAAAATACAAATCATCATCCTTGCATAACAAAAGATAATGCAGGATTAGGACTATTAACGTTCCATTAGAATTTTATGAGTTATACGGGTGATATAAACATTAGATGCTAATTCTAGCTAATTTAGAATGTGAAGAATTTAAATATATGAATGAAATTGCATCTCATTATGTTGTTTCCTATAGAATTGATAAAGCTTGCCTAACGTGATGCTCGGTCGCATAGTGTCTGGGAACCAGAATTTCGTCAGCTCGCAGCGGACGTCCTGTCGTTTTCAAAAAATTTGCATAATCAATACGAATATTTAATCTCGTTCTGCATTTGATTTGCCTACTTTATTAAGAAAGTGAAAATAGTGTGGAATTATCAATGAAGTTGTAGGTTAACGACCAGAAGTCGACTGTGAGAACGGAACACAATTGAACTTCATGTGTTCGCATTAGGTATTTATAGATTGAACAAATCTAGATAAATCAATGATAAGTCGCGTATATTACTTTCAATATTAAACAGAGGTTTATCATACTATATTATGTTGTATGCGTATAGTGAAGCTACTTTAAAATAATAGTTGATCTTGTCGACATTTACGTACATTCTGCCTAATCAATGAAAGCCGCAAAAACTGACATTCTTCCATCATGTTCTCATGTTAACGCACCAATGCTCAATACAGCGATATTTATTTGACAATTGATATGAAACTGATCGTAATTTAAGCCGTCACGGTCAACTTGTAACTTTTCTATTCCCATGATACTCAATACTGAAGGAAAATGATTCCGAATAGTGTTACACCGAAACATGGGATACCTTTGCTGATAAGCAAGCAACTTAAAACCTTGAAATGTAAAAAAATATAGAAGCGATGGTCAACGACAATGTTATCATAATTCTTTTTATAAATTTTATTTATTATTATTTTTGCCATAAATATTTCTTAACCTTATCCTATCCTGATCAAGTGTGATTTGTGGATTTCTTAGATTTTCTTTTCTTTTGTATTACATAGCTAATCATGAATTGAGAGTAAGATAAGCTTTTTAATTTGCCAATAATTTATTATTTTTAAACGTTGTATAATTTTTATATAACTTTTGGTACTTCTTGCACTTTTTTCATCATTTTGATATTTTTTTGTTTTTCTCTTGCTAGGGTTGCCTAGAAGTGATCGCTTGTTGGCGATAAGGCCGCCCGTTGCATTCCTTATAATTTCTATGTATTGTGTGTTTTTTTTAATGCAACGAATTATGATTAAAAAAAATAAATAAATTATCGTTATTTTATCGTTGATGTATTGATAATCACTAGTAAAAAACTACGAAATTGTTCTCATTCTCACCAAATTACATCACATTAGTGAAACCATTTTCGAGCATTAGTTATAGTTTTTTTGAAGCAAATGTCGAGTCTCTTGGCCATTGATGATTTGTTGATGATTCTTTGGTCAGGTAACAAAATGTGGGCTTTTTCAAATTTGCACCGGTCTGATTGTAGTTTTTACGGTTTATCGCAACTTGACTAATGACGCATGTGATGGAATGTTTCCGGTGTTCAGTTCCGTTACTTATTGGTCCTTGTTATGTGCGTCTGTTAGATCATATCTCCTTATTACCGAAGTTATTAACTTATATTTATAAATATAAATATTCATTGTTTAATTATTATTTTAGGCGTATTTGTCCTCAAAATCTAAAAACCTCCGCGGACAATTCATCAACCGAATGTAAAAGGCGCAGGAAACAGGAAAATAGAGGTAATTAAAGAGCAGTTTACTTGTTTTAAATGTTAATTAATATCAGACACGTTTGGAATTATAAATTTCCACTTAAAAGAAGCGAAGTTACGAATGTTTCATGTTTGCGATACAACGAACTCAACCGAAAGGGATATCTCAGCGTATTTATGAAATACAGGTGGTACTCCAGTTATTTCATTGCTAACTTGTAACAAATCAAACCAACAAATTGGTTTCCAACAAATAATTATATTTTATTACCTCGCCCTCTCGTTCAGATAACAGTCAAGTAACTATAATTTTCACAGTAACTAGTCTCACCACGACTTACCGGCTGAGATTCTGTCAAGAGTAAAATAAATAACGAATTGAAAGCGAGCCTTCATCATTTACATTTTCACGCTGCTGCTGTAAACGAAGAAATGAATAATAAGAGTATAATAGATAGACCAGAAGTGTTTTTTTGGTTTTAATAATTATTATCGTTTAAAACTTAGTTTTCTTTGTACAGTAACGAACAATAGGTGATCACGACAGAAAGCAGACTCCAGGAGGTTATTGTATTTGGTCGATTATATTGATACCAATTAATTCGATTGAATCGACTAACAAGGTACCATCTGTTTTCAATTAATTAACGTGCTATCGAGATCACCTAATGGTATAAAGCGCCTTTGTTATCATTAGGAATATAAATCGATATTAATCGATTGTTGTAATCGGACAAAAGATAGATTAATCGTTCTGGTCTATCATCAAAATATATATACCTGCTAAAACTATTTTAATCCTTATCATTGCAATAATAAAACAAAGTCATCTGATTTCCGCTCCTCACGTAAAAGGGCACGTAGTATTAAGAATCGTTTTAATATTCCCATCAAAAGCAAATAATTTATAAAAAATAATAATAATAATAACCAAACAATATTGAGCTGAATCTCTAATCGCTACGCCTAAATTAATGACCAATAATTTAATTAATAATAATTCTAAATGTATCGAGATTAGCAACGATCGAATTCTGATGGTTTCATAAAATAATATCACCTTTATCAAAGATACCGCAAGTGACCAGTACATTTCATATTTTATTTCCTTCAATACGGTTCAAGAATAGATAAGCCTCCTTCCATTTGTTATTCATTTATGGCTTAGATAATATAAGTTTGAATATTATTGACGATTTGCATGCGCTTATCATATCAGATTATAGTACTGTTTTTACGATACTGATATGTAACGCATAAGGATATAAGATTTTCAATGGCGAGACTCATTTAGGAATTGCAGCCCAAGCTGATGTTTTGTAAATACTTTTGGTTAATACTAATTATTGAGAAGTGAATTTTAAATAATAAATTACACATTTCTTCAACGGTATCAAACGTATTATGTTTCGCTTGCAAAACTATTATCGGATTTGATAAAACAAAGTTTGTTTCAAATTGTTACACAAAAAATACAATAAAAGACCATTTATGTATGTGTGTGTGTACGGTATGCTACGAAGGCGGCTTGCCTTTATGTGATTATTTTTCTACTATAAAGATAAATATGATAGAACTGCGTTAGCAACACCCGAGTAATATTTGAATGTTTTTTATTAATGGATTTAGCATATAATCATTCTATCATGGACAAAGTTTAGTTTGATAAACGGGATTAAGGATTTTTGGTATTAATGAGGCACAGCTAATTTCTTAAATCCTTACTTATACACACAGTTTATAAGATTAGCGTTGTTTTCAACAAATAACAATTGTTCACAGGTACATTTTATAAATATGATTACGACAGGCACTTTTCACAACGCGACGGCTTAGAAGAAGCTGTTCGGGTTTACTTCCTACAAAAGACAAGACAATATGGCGATAAAAAAATGTTTTCCATGCAAGTTCATCGGCCAAGGAAAAAATCATGTGACGCAATCCAGTGAAACACAATTATCTCATGAATGAACTTTCGCTTTTGTTGAACCACTGTTCTCTCTAATGTGGTAACTTATTCGCTTTTTACCTCGTATTGTTTAGCTCCAACTTCGCCAAGCCGGAAACATTACTGGGCAATGACAATGCGAAAGTGATCTTAAAAAGTTTGTAGGCACAAATTATAATTTATTCTCAAGAAATCTATACACCAATAATCAATATGTCTTAGCATGTAGTAAGTTTGTTTAAATATACTTACTCCGTTGGTGCTACGACCCAAAGTGAGTCTTAACCTCCGACAAAAGATAACGCCAATTTCAACGATCTTGCGCTGCTGTTTGCCAATCGGCCATTTGAAGCTCGTGTCAGGCCTTCTCCATGGCATCCATTCAGCGGGGGATCCAACCAACCAGACTAATCGACCTTCTGCTATCAATGCTAGTTCGCCTTATACCAATAACGTGCTCAATAATGTTACGGAACATGGTCTACCGCTTAGTTGACCAACATTGAAACGGCGTCCAACCCTGCCATTTAATATAGTATATAAATCAATTAAATCGATAAAAATGATTGTTTTAAAAAGGTTATAATCTACTATTTTGACTCATTTAAGCTCCATCGTGTAATGCACGACACGTTAAATTAGAAGTATTGACTTGAAAGGACTTCTAAGTCTGTGGTACCCAATTTTTAGCCGTAAACAATTTAAAAGTAAAACCCTTTAAATTATTATATTTAGTATTGTTCAGAACTGTTGCTGTAATGCTGTGTTATAATGTTAGTAATGATAATTTTAGAAAATATATAGCACATTCTTTTGTTTACGAGACAAAGCGAAGAAAACGTGTGAACACATTAGAGAGGTTTATCGCGGGCTCAGTTACACACGAAATGAAGTAATTATCGTACGATGACATATCTTTCTATATATTAGGTAGCAACGGAACAAATGTAATAGAAAAATTCTAATTTGGTCAAATTAAGTTATAGGCACTTTGTACTACATGGCGGACTATTACAATAAAATTTAGATTAAGAGATGAGTTATTCTCTCGTTCTATATACTGTTTATTCATTCCAATAAAAGCAATAAATCAATGTGTCTGTTATAGATGGATCTCTCCTAATCACACTCTCACAATTATTCATAAACATTACGCGTTCGTGATTCATGTATTAGAGTTACAACTTACGAACTGTAATTATTGGTGTGGCGAACGGGCTTTTAATTATTGCATTAATATTTTTAAGTTAGAAAGCATTTAGAAAATGACCATATTAATTGCTTCCGACGCGATTTATTTATTTGCATTACAAGTGTGAGTATTTATCGAAACATTAAAAAGAAAGAGTTACTTACTGCCACTGTAGTAAAACAGATAAGATAAAAACATGTGACAAATCAGGCCTAGCACCAGAAATATATACGTTGTATAACCCTAACAGTAACTAGAATTTTCACCTGGTTTAGAAGTCGATCTGCTAAGTTTGAATGGTCTGTGGTATTATTATAAATAGCCGTTGTCAAAACATCTCAGACAATTGTAATTAGCCTCTTGTATGGAACAAAGCTGTGGCCGTAATGACCGCCACAGCGCGTGCTTCCTTACAAAAACTTTCAGTGGGTTAACTTAACGGCTAGATTCAAATAAATTAGCGATACAACTGTGTGTGCTATTTTTCTATCTTATGGAGTGTGATAGAATCAAGGGTTAATATTAAAAAATATATATATATTTTGGATTGACTATACAATGAAGTTGTTGATATAACCGAAAATCTGATAGCTCAGTAGACATAACAACAAAACATTTAAACTGATAGAAATTAAAATTACGCTCCTCTATTATACGTTTACCGTTTTATTAAATCGCTTAAACGTGTAACTTGTACCGAATGAGAAGTCACTCACTCAATGAAAGCTTAACGAACTGAAATTAATTATGAACACAATATTAAAAATACAAATATGCCTTTGTATGAACAATGCACCCGTCTCAATGAGAAACTCGCTTGAATCTCACAAATTTCACCAATTTCATATAATTTCAAAATTCAATCAACTAATTGATTATTTTTGGTCTTTATTGTCTTATGGTACAAATATTAACACAGGAATATTAATCGGTTCAAATAAATATTGCATTTGATACGGAAGAAGAAACCAATCCATTCCACTTTATCAATTGCTTGGGTAAAAAATTGTCGCAATTTTGATCTATATAATTTATTTATTGCGTCTCTCCAATATTTCAGAGAACAGGATATATGACTCACACGATGATTTATAAGTAAATATTTAGAATTTCATTCGAGGTTTTGGTTCGCTAATATCATCATCATAATTACCTATATTTATAGTGCAGAAAAATACCTAAATGTGTGTATGTATCACAAATCAGTAAAAACTTGGCGATTAAAAAGAGTGGCGGAGAGTTTATTGCCAGTTCTTCTCTTCCGCCCTTCTACGCCCTTGATTTGAGAACTGGCAGTAAATGTAAAATTAGAATCATTTAAAGTATATTTTGACGTTCATAAGTGTACATTATGTTACCTATATAAATAAATATTTTTGATTTGATTTGATTTATCTTGATTGTCGAAATGAATAAATGAATAAATTTACAAGGGTGACAACGCACACGTAGAATAAAATAAAATTGGAGCAATTGGCTCTTTGTGCGCCGTACTAAGTGAAAAAGCCTAAAGATTTTAACACCTTTTACCCACTCACAACACCCGGCGTTACTTAAACTAGTAGATTTCGGTGAACGTCATGCATGTCAATATTTCCGTTCAAAGGCCTCGTCGGAGGTTTTTACAATTTCAAAAAATACTTATTGTTGTTGTAAACAGTCCAAGTTAAGTCTTATGCGTAGAACGTATAACGAAAGAACGAAAATATCTTTTTAATAAAATAAATTTAACTATAATAATTAAGAACAATAAGTTAAGTTGCAATTGTAAAACTTATAAACAAATAGTTATATCAAAGCAAGTACAACCCAGACTTGAACTGAACGAAGCAATTTGAAATCGCTCTACAATGTTACTAGTAAAGTGTTGCATATCGATAAACAAACAATTTGAAACAATCGAATCTGTATTGGAAACAATCATGCGGTTATACCAACAGAGTAATTCTATGATTGGAGATAAAAACCAACTCAAACCGAGGCGCTACGTGAGCTTCGTTCCTTCGGGCTGAACCACTTGCTTTTGACCGCAAGCATTTTTTATACTTATTGAAATATTTCTTTGTGCATAGATGGTGTCTCGAACCGAACTAACGCTCATGATTTCCTAGATGTATCAACGAAACTTAACTGAAATGAAACACTGACGTTAATTTAGCGGTCACTCGACATCATCTTTAGCCAGCGGTTAACAGAATTATTAAATGATAGCTCGATGATAATTTTATCACGCCACAGCATCAAGCCCAATAATAGATTTTATTTAATCAATTCTTAGTGAGTCATTTCCTTTGTAAAAACTTGCAGAAACATAAAGATGCGAACTATATCAATCCGATATTGTTAATGATACAAGTGGTATTTTAAAACGATGTTTATGAATAATATGGGATAGTTGTACGAGGATACAATTAATTTAACAAAAATCATTTTTTTTAAATTGAGTAGATATATAACAGTAACTTGTGATCTTAATGGTTACAATCAGAAAGGGGTCACTATAAAATACATCAAGGTTTACGACAAAAGGATTATTAATAAAAAAAATCAAGATTGTTTTGCACTTATTACGTAAATATCAGTTACTATATCCAGTTTTGCTAAATGGGACAAGAAAATAAATATTTGTGGTTTTTTTAATGAATTCGTCACTATGAATTATGCAAAATACTATATTAAATTATCGGTTTTTTATTATCACAAATTAGTTTGCAATTTTAAATTGCAATAAAGCAATATAAAAATTAAAGAATTTAGCTACTGAAATTTTCATTATACTGTCAATACATTAATAGTCACGTTGATCGATGTGGAAGATAATTTTATTAAAATACGTAAGTACATATTATTCACAGGTACTCACATCGTGATCGGGCGCATAAGAGTAGACATGAAGCTTATCAATTCTTATCGTCCCCTGAAACGGATACAAAAGTGCACCCCTCGCTATTTCCGTGGAAGTCCAAACGCTGACCGAAGCCTCCCGACCTCTAGCCCCTCCCGGCCTCAAAGCCAAGCTCAGCTCTTGAGGGATCAGTACTAGAGTCTCCATATTACTGGCACATTTCCCGAAATCGGTCGAGTCCTCAAGCCCGTGTCATAAATGAATAATCACCGGGAATGCGCCCGCTCGCCTTCATCACAATTAATGAGCATAAATAATTTATTGGGAAGATGAGGCCTTATCGATGTCACGGTGATGGATCGTCCTTTAAAACGTCGCGATAAATTACACAACCCTACATTGATTTCGGTAAGGTTCGTTCAACTTCGATATTGTTGCACGATACCGATGGGGCGGTCGCGAGATAGGATGCGCGCGCGATCTTGTCTGAACGAGCACTGAAGGAAGCGCTAACATTGACCTTAGGCACGGCCGTGATCGCGTTTACAGTTCATTTTTTGTTCGATAAAAAGGAGAGGAGTAAAGCCCTACAGAGGCCGTTGCGAGCGGTTCGAGGCAATTCGGATCTTGGGTGTGCGTGTTAGGGACTACTCGAGCGTTTGATCGGGTTTGTAAGACGTTGAGTGAGGTGCCCCCTCCATAGGCGGCACCTGCCGACTCGTGCGCCGCCCGACACAGCGCCAGAGCCTTCGCTCCGCGCACCTGATCCCAACGTATTTTTTAATGCTACCTGTCCGTTTTTTATTTTCGCATCTGCCCGAATGATTTTTGATAACGTGTAGAAGTTCTATTTGTGTCCTTCGTATATTTTTGTGAATGTTCAGTTGTGTTATACCTACTCACTAATGGGATGGATGGAATAGATAATTCACGCCAAAAGTTTTCGCGGAGTAATTTCATATCCTTTCAATGCTTATGAATTGAGATAAAGCAATTAATACGAACATCCTCTGCAGACTCTTCTTTATGGAAGAATCGATAAGTGAGAGTTACACCGCATTCATCACTACTAGATCAAGTAGAACAAAAAGTTCCATATAATCTTCGGTTTCCTTTTTTATTATAATTTTGCTAACCGGACATCTCTAGACAGTAGGTACAAACTCAACTCACCGAAAAATATCTCAGGGATTAATTACTGGCCTTAGGTACTTAAAACTGATTCATCAGGAGGTACTTGTCGGATTGCGGTTAGGCGCCAGGTGTGTTAGGTCATCGACATTCTGCATCATACACCTATCATGCACTCATTCAATTTTGGACCTTATCACATTATTTTTAGAGGCTGTTTTCTGTTGAACCATCTTCGGGTACGGGACAGCATATCTTAGTTAAGTTTTAATTAATTCAGTTTATATCTCGTGATTAAATTGCCAGTTCAAAGTTTTTTAATTTATATTTAAATTCTAATAATTTAAATATTAATATTAATTAATACGTACAATGATTTTTTACAACTACATATTATGCGTAACTTATTTTTTTATTTTGTTAATTTTTTTTATTTTAAGGTTGCTCTAATACTGCTACTAAAAGGTCCTTTCTACGTAATGAAACCAATGACAAAATTTAACATTTATAATATATACCTACTGCTCTTTCATATGACTATCATATAAGAAGACCAACAGCCAAGTTGATGCCTAGCTTACAATAATGCTACAGCGCACTCTCCTGTCAATATTCGAAACAGATTTATATCATTTCAAAATAAGCAAATGACAGATTTACATGATGTTATTTAAAAATGTGTTCATAAATAACGTGAGGAGCTTATGGGCGGAGTTTGGGCAGGGCGTGGTCAGTGTGGTGCCGCCCCAGCTCGCGCGCACTGTGCATTACCGGATTGTATTGTTTGGAAGTTTTTACTCGCGATTGGCTGGACATGCGCATTTTTGAGCTTTGTTCGAATTCCGAATTAAGATGTAAAGCATATTGGTATTTATATATATCGGAGTTCAAAGACTACATGTGATATTGTCGTACTATTTCGCAATGGAAGCGCGTATAAATAGGTGTAATTAAAGGCAACTTTACATAAATTCACTGTCGTGAATTAATTTGATGGGTATTCTAGGACGGGCCCTAAATGGAGACAAAAATACGAACAAACACGTGTCGATATCTTACTTTAAAGACCCCGAGGCCGAGAAAGTTAATGGCAGCTACTGTTCTACTTCTAGGAAGTCGATATCTAGTACAAAAATTTGATATACAATATAAAAAAATTCTATTTAAATCTTATCTGTATCATTTAGTTTCGGTTTGAAGCTTTTTATAAATATTGCTTGGAGGCACGAAAAAAATACTTTCACAATAATTCGGAAAACAACTAATTTTACTAAACTAAGCGACGACAATGACAAGCGAATTTTATAATTAAAGGGAGTAATCTCCCTTTACTGATACGACCATTGAGTAGAAAAGAGAAGATTTCAAGTAGGTATAGTTTCGGTCAATGCGGAATTCGCGTGTTCGTGTTTGACCTGTCGTAGCTCTTGGTAGTTCACAAGAAAACATATTTAAGTATAAAAAAAGAATCAAAAGCCCTTTTAACGCGTTATATCCCGTGAAAGATGGACACTAAGCACGAGTAATCGGATTTAATTCACGTTACTGAGCAAGCTGTCATTTACGAACGTCTAAGACGCTTGGAAATCTAACACATTCTTGGCTAACTTGTGATTTACACGTTGCTCTCATAGGATTAGCATGTCTAATTTTGGTGCGCAATTATTTCGAGCTATAGGGTACCACACGGCCGTTGCGGTGTGGCAATATATTTTACCTCTCCCTGCCTCGTCTTGCAGGTCACAAGTTTGGTGCGCATGCGGTGAGACGGCGGCGCAACGCGTCGTGTGGCATGGTATAGTAATGTGTATGTAGAATGACATTGCGGCACCGCACCGGCGTCCCACCGCGCCGTTAACGCATCGTGTAACCGCGCATTTACATTACATAATCTACATAGGATATTAACATTTCTTTTATCTTAAAAAATAGTATAATGACGTCATTACATTTAAAACAATTATGGATCGTTTATAAACTGCCTTATGTCATCAATTAATTTCAAGAATTTCGAACGATCTTAATCCTCGATCCTCCTTCGTCAGTATTGTTTACTTTTGAATGTTTGGGCAAGAATTAATGTCAGATTCCAGATTAGATTTTCTTTGGGCCTCAATAGTGATGTATCAATTTGCCGCCTAAATGAGTGAAAAAACGACCACAAGTGCGACAAGTAACACAAATTTGCAAAGATAAAACTTTAATGGTATCTCCAACATCTTTATCTTCGGATAAAAGTGTTAAAAAAATGAGGCGAGAACATTAGTTAAATTACATATATGTATATATTGTTGTTATTAAGTATGAACCAAAGTTAACAATTATCGCACACTTGAAGTCAAAATGAGCCCTTTAGTTTCTCCCATACTCATAAATTATAACAATTCTCGTTTCCTATAATATCCAGAAGGTCGTCTACCTTCATATTCTTTGTAGGTAACAGATGTGTCAATTAGATATAAGAACCCTTCATTAAGCTAAGATAGTTGTTTGTTAGTGTTGCATCCCCTTCACCCCTTTGTGTTATTTATAGGCTCGTTATCGACAATTGACACCCAGCTTCTAACAAAGAGTTTCAATTAAATATATTTGTCATGCATTTTTTGAATAAAATAATTATTTTAATGCCTATACGATAAGTCAGGTACACATGATATTGCAAAGGGATTATTATTGTTACTAATACATTTCATTATTAATCACACCAACCTTTGATGAACCAATCCGCTCCATAAAAGGAGCATCTCCGAGGCAGACAAATACTTAGGTAC
This sequence comes from Pieris mannii, assembly GCA_028984075.1. Classification (NCBI taxonomy): domain Eukaryota; kingdom Metazoa; phylum Arthropoda; class Insecta; order Lepidoptera; family Pieridae; genus Pieris; species Pieris mannii. The sequence goes on from CM054785.1 coordinate 12,480,514, forward strand.
GTCAATAAAGATAATAAGCATTTGAATTATTGTGTAAACTGCATCTGTTAACTGTACTTAAATCATAAAATTATTATAAGTTACGACACGAAACAACAACACGGGCCAAAAAACAACAGAGCACTTAGCATGAAATTCTCGAGTCCAGACGGAGGCAGTGTTAAATGAATTTTTAATTTGCGGCCATCGACAATTATATCCAGTGCTAGAACATGAAGGCAAGCGAAGCGGGAGCGACGTTAACTGAATGATAACAATTGACTAAAACATATTATTTAGATTGGATGCCTGACTGACATCAACAAGATTGCCTTCAAAATAGATTTATCAATTTTTGTATAAAATATTATTATTTAATAATATTATGTTAATGTATAATTAATAATTAAAGTATTTATATTACATTATTTATTTTCATTATTGTAACAAGTAATGTATCTCTCCGCGGTCATCTACGCAGTGCCCTTCAGTCTGGGTGCATCGCCTCAGGACGAAGCTGACTTTTCAATGAGAACGATCGTTATGGTTTTTCATAGAGGCTAATTTCATTTTGACGCGCCTTTGATTCGTTGAAACTGTTTCTAATTATATGAAATGACAAGACAAATCATTTACTCTTCATACTGACAAACTTAATGTACCTAAAGGTAGGAAGGATATAGGTACCTCTTAAATTCTTATATATTAAAATCCAAATGAAAATCATTATCACTGTATTTTTAGATATTTTTAATTTATAGACAAATTGAAACTGAAGCAGCGAATTAAACGAAAACTTATAGAATAGTTTAACTCTACACCGTTAAACTCAGATCAGTGGTTAACAAACAGCAGCAAAAAAACTCGCGTGTCTAAAAAAACGATTATCGGCTGCAATCTAAAAAGAATTGCCTGCGGAAACGGAATGAGAAACGGCCATTTAACAATAAGTTGATGACTACTGTTGGCTTTGGAATTCCAAATTGGCAAATGGAGGTTTCGTATGCTAAACTTAAACGCTCCCTTTAAATTAAGTGTTCCTAATTGTTGGCCGAATATTTCCGAAAGTGGCATTTTACTTTTGTAATCGGTCGGATTCGATTTGATAAATATTAGTGTGGATAATGATATAAATACAGGGATTTGAATATCTTTGTGTTATCGATTTTTTTGTTAGATAATTGCGTGCACCGGCCTCAGCCCTACAATTCCCTACAATTACTGTAGGTACCTAAGTAGGGAGCTATCGTTACAGTTGTACTCACTAAACGTAAAATATAGCGCTTTTCATATACAATTTAAAATTTATCTCTAAACTGTTTGTTTACAAGGACCTACTTAGGTATATCTATACCAAACTACAATTCAACTTTCAAGGCACGAGATTTAGTATACCTAATTCGAGAATTGAATCAAGTGTTTAACTTTTCAATTTCTTTTGCTTCTGTTAAGTAAATATGGCCGAGCGCCATATTTACTTAACAGAAGCAAAAGAAATTGAAAAGTTTACTTTCGAGTGGAGTAGTGTGTGTAAGTCACGCTCTCCTGATAAGATACATTAAGCCCATTCTTCCTGTAATTATCGCAATCTAAATACCATTCATAAACAGCAATTAAAGATTGGTCCAAATGTTAAAAAATAAACAATTTTTTTGCATTTTGGCTTGTGATAAAAAATTATAAAATACGACATAATATAAAAACAAAATATATTCCGGGTATCGTTAGTTCTTATGCAATTAACGATTTCTGCTGTCTCGGACCCTACAGTCTGATGACATCTCATAATATATTCGTGTAGCCTACTAAAGTGGTTGCGTTTGGGTTTTCCATCTGCTCGAAACTAGCGTTTAACCAATGATCAGACTTTGTGCTTTATTAATAAGGTATAAATATTTGTGTAATGAATGATCCTTATCGCGAAGTCCACGAGTTCTCGTAGCGATAAAGCGGACAGTGGCAAAGAGATCCGCAGAGATAGGCCGCTAACAATTAACAATGAGACATTATACTTACCGGCCATACCGTCGATAATTACTACCAGAGACGTATTCATGTTCTATGTGTATTTCAAGTACACATATTATTATTTTAATTCCTAGTTCATAATTGATCATTTGCTCAGAAATATTACTTCAGATTTTAAAAGAAGTATTCGCATAATAATGTATTATTACAACTTTGAACAAATTCATAGTCTTAAAAAATATACAATACATAAATAAAATATCAATGAATATTATTAAGTTTTAACAAATATTAATACAAAATATACTTATTGCTTATATATGTATAATCTTAAAGTTCAACCCTGTTTTTAAAAGCTTCGTCGTTTTGCTGCCCGTCTTGCATAATTGTGACTTGTCTTAGTGTTCTAATTGGTATGTTCAATCTGAACATTACGGCCACATATTCAGATCCTTCACCCCATACATCGCCTGGACGACATACTGTCGAGCAAATCATACTCTACGCTGCAGTAGCATCGGGGCCCACCAGGCAGCTAAGAAAAATATGACCAATTAAAAAAATTGCTCAAAACTTTATAAAATCGGACAATACGTCCCTCGAACTCTTAAAACTTAATCCACTAGATTCGCAAGTACAAGGGCAGTCCTTATGTATGCAGAAAAGGAAGGAGGAGCAGGAAATAGGGAATTTATGAAGGTCACGCCGGTTTACTGTGAGGTAGTGGTCCCGGTTGTGTCCGCTCATTTGGTTGAAGCCCGAAGGCATGCTTCATACCATGAAAGTCCCACTAGAAAGTGGGTTAAAAATGAAGAAATAGTCATCCAAGCAGTCGGTTTGATAACAAAACAATAACCTTCGGTAATATCGGCCACATAATATTATGTACATGGTACATAAAATCTATTCCATAAAAAGAGATCCTTACATTCAAGTGTTTCATCACTTAATACTTATTGGTGCCTAACGCTGACCACATCAAAAGGTATATCACTTTTTTAAGCAGTTGTAATAATAAAGTGCGATTTAATATCAACTGGCCACCTGATACAAAAAGGGAACCTGATTTCCTTTAATTGAATATTTTGTATACACAAGTATTTAACCAACTACGTTGAAGATACCTTAGTTTATGCAAATCACTATATTGTAGAAATAAGGCAACATATTAACCATGTCCCACTCCCTTTTATCAACTTTATTGTAAGAAATAAACGGAATTAATTGATATAAATTAAAAACTTATTATTTTAATTTTTTTTTAATATCAAAATTTAATTTCAGTAGTAATTTTTAATATACTGTTTCTGACAAATGAGTACCAGATATAGTGGTACATCTGCAATCAATTGTAGGAACCCTGGAGTTTTTGTTATAATTAAGTTCGGTTTTAACTGTGTTATTATCGGAGTATATCAGAGTGATATCTTTTGATATTATCAAACCACCATTAACATAAAATAAGCAATAAGTGGAGACAGCTAGAAGAGGCTTAGGCCTGCCTAATATACCTACTGCAGTCCAAACTTTTGTTTTGTACTGTGTTATATTTAAAACTGTATAATAATCCATCAAAAATGCAGGTAAATTATTAATTATTTTCCTATCTGACAAATGTCATCAGTATTTTTTTATCGTTAAGAGTTAATACTGGCTTAAATAACATTTCGATAAAATGTTATCCTTGATTCCGGTTGTAATGTTAAACGTTACTTCAAATATAATCAATAAAAATGTATTAAGCGATTAACAACATAAATGTTCATAATTTAGGTATAGTTCATATTGCTATTAATATTTGCATTTGTTTAAAGGTTTATTTAGATTAGTTATGGCACAGCGGTTTCAACGATATTCAATTCATAGATTCGATTCCAGGTATTTAAAACTAGTTCGTTCCGAGGAACCTTGTCGACCGCAACGTGTATCAGGACTGAAGGTTAATCACCTACTTGCCTATTAGAAATGATCACGGAACAGTTACAGAAATCTGAGGCCAAGAACTAAACGGTTGTAGCGCTATTGGTATGCAATAATTTATTTTTATTATTATTTATATACGGCAAAGATAATCTCTGTTATAAAGCTTTATAGTAAGTACTTAGCTCAATTATAGCGGAAATCTTTAGTTTTTATAACCCATGATTTAAATATAGCGATTAGATAAAAAATATTTTAACTTCTCCACTTTTTTGAAAAGCCGCAGTAGCTAACGGTCACTCCTGGAATATACGAGCTTTGTTTTCTTTATTGTTTTAATGTGACAGAATGTATTTGAAGTGGTTATTTATTTATGGTTGTGTAACAAAAATTGGTGCACAACTGCATGGTCCCGCTTCCATACCGAAGGAGTCATTTGATCAGAGTCTGTACAAATCAGTGTTAGACGAGGAACTATGCCAGAAGGAAATTGACTATATGAAGTTTGAGGATCAGTGGCTACTTTTGAGATGTATGTACAAAACGCATTAAAAATAAAATGTATTTATTTATTTCTTTAAAATGTCACAATTGTATGGTCAGTAATCATACAGACGACTGTAGGATGTCTCGTGGATGGTATCTGGTCTCATCCGGGGTTCTTAAACACGTGGAAGAATACAAAACAGTTAACAGATTTTAAAGGAAATATGAAATTAAAACTTCTTAAATAAGAAATTGTATATAAAATAAAATGAGAAAATAAAATATTGTGTGTGACGTGTGTATTAGTTTTAAGCACATGCGTTATCTTATTTTTGGATCAATGCATAAGATTATAAATTACTTGAGAATATTAAAGTTTCGGATACTATTTTTTTCTTTCGCTCACTGTGACAATGTTATATGTAAATAAATAGCGGACCCGACAGACATCCTGTCCTAACTGCTAATATTGATTTCGAATTGGTATAATTAACTAAAAGAGGGATTGTCAATTAATGCCACAAACAATTAATAATTGAAATTATTTTATATGTATTTTTTCAATATAATAACGCTGATCCAAGCATTTTTTTTAAACGATTTTCATTTTTTTTCGTCCTCTTAGACGATATTTGCAGCAGGAATTCTGTTAATGTCATAACATTAATATGTTAGTTATATTATTAAAGTTATATCAAAAAAGTTTGAATTGTAAAAGCGCTATGCACTACAATTTTTTTTATTCATGTAGAGCTTTTTAATCTATATTTAGATAGATTAACAGAAAATATAAGGAACTATTAAAAATCTCAGATACCATACCCACAATTACTACAATTTAAAAAAAAACATGAATTCTAGCCGCGATGACAATGCTCCATTATTGAAAGATCGGCATTGCTTTGACTTGCTTTATATTTCATTAAATGTCCTAGCTTCATCGGATTTCGGTTTACCGTGACTCAGTGTTAGAAAATTAGCGGAATGAATGCTGAAATATTTAGACTGCGCGCTTGGAGGACCTTTTTAATTTAGTCATTATTTCCGATAATTGTAAAGTCCAGTGATTAGATTATTATTGAAAATTAATTATATTTACTAGATCTCAGTGGCTTTTCGCATTCGACTTAGAGCGGTGTGGTATCACGAATGTGATAATATTTATTAAGTAGAAAAATATTGTGTCAAAATGAGTTTTGTATATTGCATAGCAGCCGTGTTAATTGTCAGCTCAGTGAGAAACGCGAATTCACAATTGGGCGCCCCAGACAGAGTCCCCAATGTTTTTGACAATGATTTGTACAAATATGTGCTAAACTCCGATTTATGTCGGACTCAAATAACTCATATGAAGCTCGAAAACCAAGTTTTATTGTTAAGATGTGAGTCCATTCTCGAGTCTTATATTCTTATGTCGTTATAGACGAACGGAGGATTCCAATTTGACAAATTAGTTTTTTTCGATAACATTTAATCTTTTTTTACAGTTTTCGATCTCGGTTTTCGAGCACCGACAGGTACCCTGGACAATATAAACACAAATGACTTCGGGGATTATTTCAAATGCCTAGAGCTAAACGCAGCTTCACAAGATCCTCCGATCAAGGGAAAGTACTGCGCCGTTACGGTGCCTTTGATTCAAGACCTTCGATTTCCATTTTTGGATGGTGAAGTCAACGGACGAGACCTTTTGTCTGACCAAATAAGAAGGAAGGGAATGGACCCGGAAGTGGTATTTAAAGCGATAGAACAACGATCAGAAGACTCGTAAGTATATCATCTTCATCGCTAAGCGGCGAAGGATAAGCATATCAAAAACAATGTAGTACAATATCTGTATAATTTTTAAAGCCATGATTCTTGATCTTAAATAATAAAAAGTAGTAAAAAGTAGTAGGAAAAAGATAAAGTAATCAGCGGCATTTCTACTATTCATACAAGTCCACGGATGTGATCTGCACGCAGTGTTACTAATAGGTACTACTGCAAAATATATCTATAAAGCGCTTAAGTTTTCGATCAGCGTTTTACTCTGTGCAATTGCCACTTGCAAATGACTATTTCCTTTGAACCGCTTTTCTTCTCAACAGGAATACTGGAGGAATTTTCGATGACTTAAAGTTCAGATTTGGCATTTGTATGCCGCAGACGTGTACGTCGGATCAATGGGTCTCGGCGGTGTATGCCAACGTCAGCGCCATTGGCTTCAAATACGAAGAAGAGTTTTGCCGTCTGCCCGATGACAGGCCTTGGGTGGCCGCCGACTACGTGGCAATGTAAGCTTCGACATTAACAAGTTCACTTGAAGGGGAATCTCCGACCTTGTCGTCGGACGTTCTAATGCGTTAACGAGAACTTTCTTCCTCTCGCTCGCTCCTGAAGACTCAGTTACACAAAGTTTTAGCTCAGTGAGGGTTAACCAGGCCTGTAAACGCCCGAAAACAGATTTCTCGAACAATGTACTTAACTAACTAACTTGCACTCGCTCTGAAACAGCCTGAATTAAATGTTTCAACCTCCACAATACGTAACTCTCTTAATATGATCATGAATCAGATTTCTGTTTGCCGAACCAGTCGTCGTAACGATGTAGGTATATATGTATATATATTTGAATGTACTGTTTTTATATATCCACAACCCACAAAGCACTTGTATAACACAATACTAATAATGACCTTTCTTTCAGAACTGTATTTTCTACGTTGGCCGCTTTAACAATTGCAAGTACCTGTTACGACCTCCACTGCACCTTCACTCTTAAAAAAGGTAAAACTATATCTCTAAACCCAACTTCATCCGTAATAAAGCCAGTTTTACCATGATTTATAGGCAGACGATACAAGGATACTTTCTTTCTAATACACTTACAATGTATTCGATCGAAAAGTACTTATTTTTAAGCTAGAATCGATAACGCTTAGGCCTCCTGATTACCATTGTCAGTGTCATTTAAACACTCGAAGGATCCTTACATAAGTGGAACAAATAATGTTTTGTCCGAATTTACCTTAACACCTCGTTGTTGTAGGAGTCAAGATAGCTTGTGCCAAATAGGAAAGTTTTTTTAACTTTTACGACATCCTACTAACGAAAATATGAAGTGGACGCGTTTAGTCAAATCGAAATATATAAATAAAGTTCCTTCGAACCAATCGAAGTCTTGTAAACAACGGTGACACGTGTCCGTTTGAGATTTTAATATAACATATCTAAATTATTTACTTTTGAATCGGCGACGTAACGAGTAATCGTCCGATGATACAATTTTACAAAGCGATATCGCTTGTCAGGTTTTTGGGCCTATTGTTGTTTTATCAACGCGACGATATTTTAGCCGAGTTAATGAACCGTTTTGCCGCATTTTGTCAGGCGGCCGGACGCGATGAAAGTTTCTTTGTAGTCTATTTTAAGCCAGTTCCGGGCTATAGGAGGATGTGGTCTACGTCGATATAAATCTAAATTCACGCGAGAGTCTTGATAATAAATCATGATTCACAATTAATTTCGCGTCGTTCCAGACACGAAGCAAATCAGTCCACTGTTGAGGTCTTTCTCCGTCTACACGAACACTCGTCGGCTGACGACGTTCTCCTCGAACGCCAACACCCTGGATTGCTTGGATGGCATCCGGGCCATCTCGATAATGTGGGTCATATTGGGCCACACCTTCTCCATGTACAACACATTCATGAATCTCCTGGATGTCATCGACGTGAGTGTCGGCATATTTAAATTACCCTTTACACAAAGAAGGTAAATTCCAATCAGCGTCAATTGTGGCGCGTCTACGGGACTTGATAAAGAACTCAGTCGTTTTGCAGTTCCTCGTCTCGACTCCAGCCACCCTCGTGCAGTCCGGGGTCTTCGCCGTCGACACCTTTCTAACGATGACTGGAATTCTTCTGATCTACACGTCCGTAGGAAAGTTGACTACGAGTAAGTTTCGTCAACGGCTTTCGTCGGCGGTAGTCGTTGACAGTAATCGTTATGAAATAATATCGGTGTTATCATTTCAGAGTCGCTTTTGAAAACCCTTCACTTGTTCTACATAAATCGTATCATGCGCCTGTTCCCTCTGTTGGGCGCCATCGTGCTTCTGGAGGCTTCTGTCTTTCACAGAATAGCCGACGGACCGTACTGGTTGACGGTAGCCAGAAACGTCGAGAGATGTAGGAACTGGTGGTGGAGCACCATCCTATACGTACAAAACTTCGTAAATCCTAATGATATTGTAAGTTTTTTTTATTTGTTATATTTTTAATAATTGTCATGGAAATCAGATGAAATAAAATAAAAGCCTAAGACTGATAATCATTTCGTCATTGCTGCTCTGACTTCCGATGCTCTCGCATTCGTGATCTCGTCTTCAACATTAAGTTTTTGTGAAATAATCCGTTAAATAACGTTATAAGAACTAAACCGAAATTGGGTTTCATCGCGAGACGAGCTCTAAATAATAAGAATTACTCTGTGTGGCTAAATTGGGGTTTAAGGTTCCGCTCGATATGATGATATCGTAGTTCGGATAAGTTCAAATCGAGATTGGGCTAAGATAGCGCTCGGCCATCGCTACTCGTTATCTACTATTTTACTTCTGGTACTCGAGTATTTTGGTGATTAAAAGTAGATTAAAGATGTATAAATAATGCGATAAACGTACACGATGGGACATCTTCGCTAACTTTTCTCATCGATTCAAAACTATTTCGAATTATTGTGAAGTCGCTGCACTCATCGTTCGTATTACATTTTTGTTTAAACTTTTAAGTATTTCAACAATTGACTAAAACTGTTGACTGCGTGGTTGTCATAATTCAAACTGACTTTCAGTGCATCCAACATTCCTGGTACCTGGCGATCGACATGCAGCTGCACGTCATCTCTCCGCTGATTCTGGTCTGGGTGTACTCTGGAAGGCGGAGACTGGCGTGGGCAGGCATCTCGGGCGGCATACTGGCCGTTCTGGCAGCGTCCACGGTCTTCAACTTCATGTTCGACTTGCCCTCCAGCAACGCGAGTGTCGTGTAAGTGGATTCTTTGTGGGAAATTAAATATATGGACGTCGTATATGGTAGTATTATAATTATAGTATTATAATAAATATTGGTACATGTTTTTAGCCGCTTAAATGAGCAGGCGGATTACATGAAGAAATTCTACCAAAATACGTTGACGAGAGGCTCGCCATTTTTCTTCGGAATGGCTGCGGGTTACCTGCTTGTCCTTACGAAGGGAAAAAAGATAAAATTGCCATTGGTGAGTCTATATCTATTCTAGAGCTTTATATGCGGCTTTACAAAAGCAAGAAAATAAATATGGGGAACATCACTTCAGATGTTATTAAATACAAGAAAAAGAAGCCTAACGATTAAATCGTTGTATTTTTTAGATAAGAATTATTACAAATATTGGTGTCTAACTTACTCTGCGCTGTCAGTTTTCTAAATGTAAGATTTAATAACTAGTGTTGTTATTCATAATTATTGTTATAATACTGTTATACTAGCTATAAAATTTGGTTTATTGCAAATGTTATTTCTGTTTGTGATTACCTCCTTCCAATTTGATCACATGTCAAAGAGTTATATAAGTGTTTAAGTTAAGTTATTAAAGTAATTAACTTGCTTATGTACGAATACGAAGTGTAAGTCGCTGACCACGACTGTTGAATAAAAATTGTAGCGTAATTACGATAATAAACGTGTAATTCAGTTAAAAAAAATTTCAATAAGTTATGAATTTCACAAATAATGCAATATCGTAAAAAAAATGCAATAGTTTTTAAAAATACTTACTTGCCGTGAATTATTATAATTAATATTAATTTGATAACGTAATCATATTTTTCAATAATTTATGAGGTAGTGATAAAATATTACAAGGATTGACTATATTATGACTCATATGTAATATCTATGTAAAATTCAATTTAAGATAAATTTGCACGCCATTGTATGTGTATAAGAATATGCGAACATTAGATTGTATCACCAAAACATTATAGTACCATATTCTTGCAAATAAATATTATTATTATTATTATTATAGTTATCGAATAATTTTACTAAATATAATATGAATGTGATGTGATTTCAACATTGGTTTTAGGGCTTCGTGCTCGCGGCTTGGATGATCGCACTCTTGATGTTCTCCACTGTCTTCTATATGACATACGAGGTGATGCAGTTGGAATGGAGTAACCAGCTCGCTGACAACTTGTACAACTCTTTTGCCAGGCCAATTTGGGCGATAGCACTGTGTTGGCTCATCTTCGCTTGCATCCACGGCTACGGAGGTAAGTACCACTGTGATCTTTAACGGAGAAAGCGGTAATTAACTTGACAATAATTAATAACGAAATTGGCAGATGACGATAACAAATCACACAATACTATAAAAATAAATACATTATTGAGATCGAATCCATAATTTTTATCATTCGCTAACAATGTAGCACAAAATTATTAACTTCTTTGGCAAATTGCGCCATTCGTGCTCAGCGTCAGCAGACTCGAAGAAAAAAATCATAATGGATCAATAAAATTAAATAATTCTTTCAATTGAAGGTCCCATCAACTGGGCACTGTGTCTGCCGATGTGGAAGATCCCAGCTCGGATCTCCTACGCCATGTACCTCTTCCACTATTCCTTCATGTTCATCGCGGCCGGCGTTCAAATTAGACCTCTGTACTTCACCGTGGCTCAGTCGGTGAGGACACGATTGGTTATCAAATTTTCGAGTTCATTTAAACTGTAAAATTAAATATTTGTTTCGAGTTTCTCCGTTCTTCTCTTTTCAGCTCTTCGATTTCCTCGGGCACTTGTTTTTAACCACTTTGACGGCGTTTGTGGTGACGGTGCTTATCGACTCCCCGTTCTCCACTCTGACCAAACTCCTCTTAGGCGGAGGTGAGTTTATGATATCCTGCGAAGAGCAAACGCTTTTTTAAACGCTAATATCGAATTAATGTTAAAACATTTTGTGCTGCTTCCGGTTTTATTGAGAGGTCTTTTATAGTTGAACCACAAGTTAAAGGTGTCCTTCTGACGTTCAATATTTAAGCTAAACTATTAATGGAAACATTTTAAAATAATGATTTAATATTCAGGACAAAAGCGACCGCGACGACCTCCACCGGAAGTCAAAGCGACCGTCGAAGGACAACCCGAAAACGGCAACACGAGAATATAATTCAATCAACTCTATTAGTTTATTACTTCCGCTTCAATTCATTTTTATAACTTAACTGCTAATACGATTTGAATTCATCCGAAGTAATTCCTCGTTTCCGAGCTTGAATTGTACTTACCTCATCTTTTTACACAACGAAGACCTCGCCTAATGTTATCAAACAATAAGAACATCAACGCAGAAAAATCTTACTATCTAATTAATTTTATACTTCAAAATGTAAATGTTTTAATTGGAATACTAATTTTAATACATATATAATATACTATAATAAAGCGTAATATAGTATAATGCATAGGTAAATAATATATTATTTATAGATTTTGTGAAATTGAATGTAATACATAAATATTACATGTCTTATTTATCTTTAGGGCAATCTCATTAATGTACATATTACGTTTAAGGAACGATTAAGTCTATTAGTAATTAAACAATTCCAAATATTTAAAAAAGGCTTTTTATTACCAATTATGACGACATTCACCGAAAATAGTGTAGTTTATATATCTATAATTTAATTTAAGTTTATCAACTTACTACAGGAAACGAATAACTCTGAAAAATGTATATTACCGCTATCTTAAGTCGTCATGAGTAACTAATCTAAAGTAAAGCGAAGCGCCGAAGGATAGCTTTGATAGACTGTCACGAGATGACGCTGTTTTAGATTTTATTTTTATGTATCGATAATATTCCACACTACGCGGCTTTCATCCAACAATATATTTGTATTCAATTTAACAAGTTTTGATCTCACTGTAGAATTGATCTTTACTTATGTTAATATCAAAACGTTGTATAAATGTCTATTCGCCTGTAATTGATTGTGTTTGTCGGATTCGGTATGTGCATGAATCATTGAGAAATTCCTTTAAAGACAAACATCAATGAGAAAAGTATATGCGTTATGTAATCTTAAATTAGTCGCAAGTAAAGAGGGCAAATTAATTGACTCTTATTTATTTAGGAACACGAGATACATCGAAGTACGACAATATTATCGTTACTGTGAATGTATTCATTTAGTTATGAAAACCAAACATCTATAATTAAAAAGTAATTTTTGTTATAAAGATAATATAGCATCTATGATGTTAAACGTAGATTTACTAAGTCACTCTAAAACAAATCATCAGTTGTCCTTGAAAATATCTGAGTCCTGCAATAGTAAAAAAAGGACACACCCAAGGATAATGCACATACTACATATCACCAGCGCTCCAAGCAAAGTTAATCACATTCGTGACCTGGCGATACCTTCTACAGAAAACCTCCGCTTGCATATCGACAGCATCACCAAGAAAGTTTCTAAATTCTGGGTTTTGTCTTAAGCAATTGCTGTATACAATGCTCCCGTGCAATAGTTTGAGTAATAGCCCTTTGAGTTCGAAAGAAAAAGCATGGGGTCGTGCAAAAAGATTTCCTTTGGCACTTGTTGTACAAAGAGAACCTTGAAAAAATCCATCGTATATACCGAAAAGCGGATACATTTTTTATGTCAAATAAGCGAACTTGGGTTTACGCTAACAAATTTAATCAATAAATAAAACTCTGAAACATCTATAACGTATATAATATATTAATTTATAGCCCCTTTTTTAAATGTAACAAAAAGATAAATAAATGTAATTTAACCCATTTGCTTGGCTCACACTGTCAAGAAATTGACAGAACTCGTGTAGCTAACTGCCGAAATTCTACCTCTTTAAGCCCTCAACCTTACTTAAACAATCCAAAAGTACATCATATAAGTACGAACCGGCATTAATTCGATTTTATTAGTGTTTTGGTGTGGTGGTCGCATATATGTATATGATATCTCAGAGCCACATTTTGTTATCTTTGCCACTTCTTGGCCACTGCTGTAGTAATCAATTATTTCTGATATGATAAAGCTATAATAATGAGAAATCATAAATATTGAGTTCCAATTACTATCTAATTCAATAGACATCTCACCCTCCAAAATGAAGTCTTTAGTTTTATTGTTAAGTATTTCTTACGCAACGGCTTGGCTGGATATAAATAATTTTCCAAACTTTTACCCATTTGATAGAGAATTGCATAAAAGGGTACTAAATCCAGAATTGTGTGAAAAACAGTTAAACTACTTGAGGGATAACGATAGCTCACTACTTTTAAACTGTAAGTATTTTAAACTGTTAAATCACGCCTTAACACAGAGCACGTTACGGTAGATGAATTTTAATTAGCTTTTGTACGATGATTGTAGTGTTTTTTTCAATTTCAGTTCTCGATGCAGGGTCAAGAATTCCAAAAGGAGTTTTTGGAGGCAATTTTCGGGACGTGGGTAACTTTTACCAATGCCTCGGCATCAGAAAGCGCGTTGAAAGTATGGAAGTAGAAGGAAAGTACTGCACAATAAAAATCCCTCTGACACCCGATATACCAATTGGTACAACCCAAGCGCCACCGAAACCTCTTCCATGGTTAGATTTAATGGAATTCGTAACACAAAACAAAAACAAATATTTTAATCAATCCACATTAATTGACCAATTCAGTCTTGGAAGATATTTGTTATACGCTCCCTATGTAATGAAATCAACGAGGTACATTATATTTGGTTCGTATTTGTGGTATACAAAGGTTTTACACGGCTTCTGTTTATTATTTAAAATTATTTTTAGTAGGTCGGCCCAAGACACAGTTCGGAGCATAGAGGTCCAATTAGCTATGTGTATTCCAAAAGCTTGCACCACGAGCCAGGTTTTAAATAAAGTGGGGAACATCAGCTCCATAGGTCTTCAATATGAGGATAGTTTATGTCGACTTCCTAACGACAAGCATTGGGTCACCGCAGATTACATAGCCATGTAAGTGAAAGTAAACATTAGCGTCATCTATATATATCCGTAAGCAGTGCTGAAATACACATTACTACCACTGTTTAAAATGTATACATATACCGGGCTTTGTAATTTACAAGTTCATTATATATTATGAAGAACGCAAAACGGACCAAATTTGAGTCTAGTTGCGGAAAATGAGTCCTATCTAACCTATATTATGAAGACTGTATAGTAATTCAACTCTTGATTTCAGCGTTGTTTTTTCAGCCTTGGGATTTATTATATTGTCAAGTACAACATATGATTTATATCATTTGTTTTACTTGAAAAAAGGTATGCGAATACTAAAATTATTTATTAATACTTTAAATACTGAACTTTCTTTAATGTTAATTGTAGTGCAAATATATTATAGCGGTGAATTCAATACGCTTCCGAACAATTGCTGCTCTGACCAAAGCATTGCCCAAAATTACATTATATATTAAATTAAGTTCAAGAAAAGTATTATTTTCAGATTTTGAGGACAAGAATATGTTTCGCATTTTTTCTGCATTTTCAAATTTGTCAATGTTATTGAACTTGTCAAATAAACGTGGATCATTGCAATGTCTCGATGGTATTCGAGCGATTGCCATTTTTTGGGTGATTATCGGACATGCTTTTGTAGGAAGTAATATAACTGCGTTTAACTTCCTTGATATACAAGAGGTAAGTACAATCACCATCAAATAAAACAAAGCAATGGTACTGCAACCTTTTAGGTTAGGGCCTCAGATTTTAAAATCTGTGTCGTGATGATCTGATTCTGCCTTCTGTGCTGAACACACACACACGTTCTCGTTTTGGGTCCAAGGTATGTCGATTTCCTAACGATCTATTCCATCACCGTAGGAGAGAGTGCTCCCTTAAATGCGCTTAAAGATAGAAAGTCCATTCGTCCATTGGTGCAGCATGAGAGTTGAACTCTCAAACTGAAGCCACTAGGCCAATACTGCTCCCCGAAGCATTATAACCATCGAACAAGCAAAATTGTATTTCGCACTCCTTTTGTAAAATTTTCGACTCGATATTTAAGAGAATAGGAAAAAACTAGTATGAAAGCTGCTAAATATTGTCATAATACAAATCATCAGTTGTATAATGTGTTTACAGTGGCTAACTTCATTAAAATCGACGTGGATTACGGGAGCACCCATCACAGTCGACACGTTCTTCATGATAAGTGGTCTACTACTGGTTTATACCAGTATGGCTAAATATACGAGCGGTAAGTTTTTTTTTACATTAATCATGCCTCGCGTAATTGAGATAATTTACACTTAAGTACCTACAGTGATCATTAAAGTACGCTGTAAAAGTAAGAATCTATACATGTTTGGTAAGCAAAGTAAATCGATTGATATTTCAGAACACGGCCTATTAAACAAATCGATATTATCATAACAGTATTGCAATATCTATCACAAAATACACAGATAATCGGAGTTTAAATCTTATCTTAAATCAATACGGATTAATGTGTTTTTCTGTGATTTATATCTGAGATATAAACATACGTAACTAATATCTACTTTTATCTAATAGAAATAATTTTCCGCTACGAGTACTTCAATCTATTAATGGTTTAGCGTCACAACTAAAAACCATACCTATTCTGATTCCTAGGAATCGGTAAATATGTTTGTTTTTTCCTTGACCCCTAAACCATATAGATTACATATTTCCTAATAAACCTAATGGGTTAAAACGCTAATCTTAAAAATAAATGTCTTTTATTCAGACAGAGAAGACATCATAGTTGATTAAAAATACAGATTGCAATTTGAAAAAATAATTGAAAATACTATTTCATTAACAGTGGGACTACTGAAAAACCTTCACGTTTTCTACTTGAGCAGATTATTGCGAATGTTTCCCGCGTTGGCATTAGCGGTCCTCTTCGAGGCATCGCTTTTTAACAGAATATCAGACGGCGCATTTTGGCATGTCGCGGGGAACGGCGTACACACCTGCAGAGCTCTTTGGTGGAGCACACTGCTGCATATTCAGAACTTCGTTAATCCATTAGCAGAAGTATATCACTTTAAATTATGATTTTCTTTATTGTAAAAACTTTCGACATCCAAAAAACAAAGGCTCAGAACTTTTAAATAAATTGCTTGAGAATTGTTGAAAAAGGCACTGTGTTAAAGATTTTATTGTAATACAGACTTACATGTTTTAAAATATAAATAGAGAATGCCGTTTTGTATTGGCTTTTCAGCTTCAACTCTGCGGCTGTATTTCATTAAACTTTATAATTTTTTTGCAGTGTCTCCCAGTTACCTGGTACCTAGCAATCGATGTACAGCTTCATGTTATTTCACCAATAGTTCTATTTTGGTTACTTCGAGGTAGTAAAAGAACATCTTGGACAGCCCTCATCATAGGTTTCTTGGTGTCTATAACCATTGCTACAACATACATATTTCTAACAGATGTTCATAGAAATTATTTTGTGTATTACTACGTAAATATATTGGTCCGTTCACCACCATTTTTCGTGGGTATGATAATCGGATACTGTCTCTATATTTATAGGAATAGAGAGTTCAATATGTCCATGGTACGTATCTGTTTTCAAATTAATTATGTAATTTTATATTTAACTTAACCAACTACTATGTTTCGGAAATGCTTCCTTGTACAAGGTGGCAAGTCGCGTACCTGGTATAAATTTGCTTGCAATGCGTTCGCGCGGCGAACCGTTCCAACTCTGCACATGGAGGATGCCTCGTTGACCCGTACGGCGCCAATCTTATGGCCGTCTCTTAGCATCCAACTCGACCCTCTCGTACGCACGCTCACTGTCTCAAACTAATAGAAAATCGCTGTAAGATACAATCCCAAAAAAGGCTCGCTCGGACCAACTACTAAATAACCTCCTTGTTTAAGTCATACGTGGGTAACACCGAAAATTTTTAAAACTGGCCAATAAAAACTTTTTTTCAATTTCAATTTTAGAACTCCTAAGGGGAACTTATGTAGTATATTGCATTCATTTATCATTTGTTTTTCATCAATCTCAAACTCTTGTTACACGTGAAATGAACCTAACGCGAGAAAATTTTCGGTCAATGATTTATTATGACTTTCATTGTGAGCGAACTCAACAACAAAGCTATGATTTCCTGCGATTAGCATTTCTTAATAATAATAATCTTTAATAATAATATTCTTTATTTCTTCTCTCACATATACATACAAGGTTACAATGATTAAAACTAAGATGATAACTTTTGAAAGTGTATGTGAGAGACTGGTCTCTGTAACAGGAGACCTGAGTGACAGATAGCCAGCCTCTTCACCACCGGACCGGGACACGTACAATAGGTCACTGTATATACATTGTATATATACAATAGAAGAAAAAAAAAAAAAGTAAACGCTAAAAGAGAACACTGCAAACAGAGATGTAAAATTAAATTAGGTGTGTGAGTGCGCATGCGCTTGTGTGTGTCTCTATGTGTACGTGTGTGCGTATGTGTGTGTATGTGTGGGTGATTTGGTGTTTTACAGAGTAACAGTTAATAAATCTTCTATTTCATCATAACTCAACGTCTTCAGCCAAGTAGTAACCGTTTTTTTACATTCATATTTTGATAGAGGGTAAATGTTAATTTTTCCATTTAATTTATTATATAGGTAACAGCCTAGGAAACCAAAGAATCTCTGCGAGAAAGAAGTTGTCCATTGTGAAATAGGACAGCAAACGTTATGTTTAATCCGCTTGTTTATATTTAATTGGGGGTCGTAACTAGTTTTATAATGTTGTTTTAAAACTGTGTTGAGAATAAATAATTGACGAATTGTTAACACATTGGCTAAATAAATAAATAAATAAATAAATAAGGCATAAGGCTCAATTTAGTGGGGAAAAGAAACGGTAAGGAGTGACTTACTTTTAACACTGCTCGTTGGGATCTTTCAAGTTTTAGTAGATTGGTTTTGAAAGTACCTCCCCACACAGTGATACAATAGCTTAAAATTGACTGACATAAAGCCTGATATACTACTTTGATAATTGTATTGTCTGCTATAAGTCTTACAGTTTTAAAGATGTAAATGAGTTTACGAGTTCTGCATGAGAGAAGATCCACGTGAGAATTAAAACTCAAGTTACTATCGATAACTACACCCAAATACTTAATACTATAGGCGAGGGAAATTCTTTTGCAATGGCAGAGCTGATTTGAAGAGCAAGTATGGTCTGTGATAGAAAAATTATCATAGATATGTGAGGGAATATTTTTAATAGAGAAGGGCATAAATTTTGTTTTATCAACATTAAGCGTAAGGCCGTTGTCTCTCAACCATTCATTAACAAGGCTAAAACCCGACTGAGCAGAATTATATACCTCATTCCAATTGTTAGCAGAGAAGACAAGGGCAGTATCATCTGCAAAAGATATTATCTTCCCATTTAGCAACTGGAGGTTACATAAGTCATTAATGAATGTAAGAAACAATGTTGGGCCAAGTACGCTTCCCTGAGGGACACCGTAAGTTATTGGCAAGTCATTACTTACACAGTCACCGACCATTACCCTTTGGAATCTATTTTTAAGATAACTTTGGAAAAGACTCAATTGAGAACCACGAACACCCAGAGATTCAAGTTTGTTTAAGAGAAGTGGGACAGAGACTGTATCAAATGCCTTAGCAAGGTCCAAAAATATTGCTATAACTTTTTGCTTTCCGTCAAGTTTGGCTACAATATGGTCGGTAAGTTCGTGAACGGCGTGGTTTGTTGAACTACCGGAACGAAAACCAAATTGGGAACTAGAAATGAGATTCTTGGTCTCAAGATAGTTAACAAGGCGTTTATTTATAAGTTTCTCTATTACTTTAGAAATCGTGGGTAGTTTAGATATTGGTCTATAGTTATTGACACATCCTCTGTCAATCTTAATGAATCCCCATCCCGTGCCACCATTTACAATTGGTTTAACGAGTTTAAGCATGGACTTCAATCAATCTGCACTCAAAGACTGCAATCTCAATGATGATCCACGTGAGGGACGTCCTTAAACAGAGACTACTGAATATAACAACAGTGTTGTTTCGACGCATGATAGAGGAAGATAAGCGAATGACAAATCAGCAGATACGGGCACGCCTAGGCATTGGAATGAGTCAAGTTTTAAAAAATATTAAAAGAACATTTAGATGTCAGGTCTTTGTACCAGATGGATTTCCCATACTTAGTCAGATGAGAATTAGTCAGATGTTGATATGCAGCTATGAACCCGAAACCAAAAGACAATCAGCTCAGTGGGTGTTTCCTTTCGAGGATCGGCCAACTAAGGTAAAGAAAGAAAGCAGTCTAGTCAGGTGTCTAGATCATCCGCCATACAGTCCTGCCTGGCGCCCTGCGAATGTCATTTATTCCCAAGAACTAAAGAAAAAATTGTAGGTATTCGCTTTACGAGCCCTGAAGATGCGGTGAAAGCGTACGAAAATATCACAGACGACTCCAAAGTAAGATTGGGCCCACTTTCTCAGTGGTTCCATCGAATGCGGCGATGTGCAGAGAGGAACGGAGATTACTTCGAAAAACAATAAAAGTATTGGCAACTTTTTATATTAAGAACTTTTTCTTTAACTAAATGTTTTCAGTGGTGCCTAGGGTAAGCTCCTATCAGGGCCCGCAGAGGCCCACCGATATTGCCAAAACGGCTTTCGTCATAGTCGCTCGACTATGACATAGACTATGACGACAGGTCGTCCCCTCGAGTCTTGTTTAATATTCATATATTTATTTTTAGATTCTCAGTGCATGTATGACGACTATTAGCCTTGTATTGTTGTGTTTGGTAATTTACGTGAACTTCTTAAAAGACTACAGTATTTATAACAAAGACTGGTCTAATAGCTCTGTGGGTAACATAATTGACTCATTTATTCGGTCTATTTGGTCTGCCGCTTTAGGATGGATTATATTTATGTGCGCGAATGGATATGGTGGTATGTAGAACTCTTTCATATACATTTACTATATTTTTAGCAAAGAAGTGATTTTAGCATTTTAAAATAATAATAATAAATATTTAATCTAAAATTTACAATGGATTATTTATAATTTGGTAGTACAGGAAACTAACTTAAATTCGGTTAATACTGTTAATATTTATGATTAGATCCCTCCCATTTTCTTCTAATTTCGCCCCCCTTCAACGACCTCTGCCACCGCTTCTTTTTCCAGTTTTAATTTAAAAGCCTTCACTGACGAACGATCTCACGAAACGTTCGTCAGTGAAGGCTTGTTCTTGCCTAATAATTTTATAACTTATTGTCTTTCTTGGCTTTTTGTGTAGTCTTAATTTTTCTAACTTTGTTAGAGTTACATCTCTTGACTTCTTTTAGCATGTTTGATTTCCTGGATACACTGAAATATACTTCAAGTTAACGTTATTTTCTTTGAGTGGTTTTTTATTAGAAAACCTACTCCACGTAGCCGTTATGTTTGTTTCATGTGGCAGGAAATATAATCACGTTATTTATAAATGTTTCTTCGAACTTCTGTAAGTCCTATTAGATCCCGGGAGATGTTTTCGATAGCATAAG
This sequence comes from Pieris mannii, assembly GCA_028984075.1. Lineage (NCBI taxonomy): Eukaryota > Metazoa > Arthropoda > Insecta > Lepidoptera > Pieridae > Pieris > Pieris mannii. The sequence goes on from CM054785.1 coordinate 12,501,487, forward strand.
TCGGTTCTAGGGATCTTTCAGTTGAAACTAGAGTGCTCTTTCTGGCTGCAAGTGCAGATATTGATTTTTTTTTGTATTTGTCAATGGAGGTCGGCGGAGGGTGTTTTTTATGATTTATGATCCATTATTGATAATTTCCGAGCCAAGGAGCCCGGCGCTGTTTGTGATTATTGGATTGTTCCAAGATTTTTACTGTGGTTCGATATGTAAAAAATTATGTTCACCAGAAAACACTACTCTTTCAGAGTAGCTAGGAGACTCTTACTACCGATTGTAAAATTTCAGTCTTAGATGAGAAGAGTTTTTTTAGTTACCTATTTGATGTTGATAGTTGTTTTCTGATGGTAGGTACAGAGACAGATTATCATAAATATATTGATATTAGGTATTGATAGAAGCTTGTTATATCTTTTTTCAGCTTTGTTTACCTTCTCTTTTGCTGCGTAAATTTATTATTGTAAATATGTACTGAGAATTCTTCTTACTTACATAATATGTAGTATTGAAAATTTTAAAATCACTTTTATAATCTCATTTAAAATTAAGATTGATTCTATTTCTCCACTACAAATAACATCTAAATTTCAGGTCCCATTAATCAATTCCTGAGCATGAATATATGGAAGATACCATCTCGAATTTCTTATGCAATGTATATAGTCCATTTTTCAATTATAAATGCTTATTTTTCTTCTATGGTTGAAAATTATTACTTTACTGTTGGGACGACCGTAAGTTAAATAATATATTCTCAAAAGATTATACTTAGAATAAGTCAATTCAAATTTAACTCTTGGGGTCTATAGACGCTTAACTGTTAATTTTTTTTCGTATTTTCAGGTATTTATATTCTTCTCGTGCTCGGTCGTTACAGTAGTGGTTTCGATTCTTTTAACTGGACTCATTGAATTACCCTTTTCTATATTGTTCAAGTATATGCTGGATAAAGGTAATCTTAGGTTCAATAGCAATAGTATTTCCGAATACAGACTTTCGTGGATTGCCAAATGCATTACGCGAATCAGTAAGCGAATATTTGTACATAATTCATATGAGAAATAAAGTTATTCTAACCGTATTACACGACCATCTTATTGGAGTATAATCATTGTAACTAATTTAATTTACTTATAATGAATTAAAAATAATTGCAGTTTTAATTTCGAAGTTATATATTAAGTAGTTAATTTATGTTGCATTTTTCTACTCATACTGTCTTCAATAATAATGTGTATTGTAGTCATAGTAAACATAATAATGTCATAAACAACATAATCAGATAAGAAGCGGGTGAAATATCAGTTATGAGGGTTGAAGCTAAAAGTAAACAGTGTATTTTTTGCTTTTCTATTTACTCGTAGACAGTAGATTATATTTTATTGAATTTATTATCTGAAACGTTACTTAATCATTTTTTAACAATAAATTAATAATCATTAAATAATCGAAACATTTTCTCAAGTTTAGCTAGTAAAATTTTAGTACTGTTTGGAGAAGAAATAATGTAAACCTAATTATATAATTTTTATTTCAGTTACTGTTAAATATGAAAAACCTTCTATGAAACCCGCAAGACCTGTTGAAATTGAAAATACTAAAATCAATGGCAATATTAATGAAGGATTTCTTAGTGAAGAAACTAAATCTAAAACTAATCTTTAAGTAGTAATAAATCGGTAAAAGTTGTGAGTGTGGATGCAGGGGTAATAGGGTCTGGTCTACTTTACTCTGATAGAATTAAGAACTCACGACATTACTTTAATTACTTAGTTTCAATTTTTACACGATAGACACTCCGATTAAATGTACCAAAACAGGTTAGATTTTTGTAATATGAAATATGATTAGTGTTTAGATTGATCTGATATGTCATTGAATGATTTTATGTGTTTAGTTTAAGTGTTTTTTATTCAATAGAACTTGATATGACAAATCACAATATGAAGTTACTTCACATATGTATTTGCTGACATTGTTTTGTCTGTACTTTATCATTACATTGTCCATAACCGAAAGCCGTAAGCGATTGATATTGGATTGGATTGAGACATCTTAGCTATTTATATATAATGTAACATTATCGAACACAATCAATAAAATAAATTGAAAAAACACATTAAGAAGCATTTGTTGAATACTTTTATACCAACCAACCAACCACCACTTAATACTTTTACACTAATTTCAATCTGAAATTAGTGTTAAAGTATTGATATTGTAAAGTAAGTATTGATAGTGAAAAGACATATTTTTAAACTACTACTACCTATCAATATCATCAACTCAATAAAAAGTTAATAAATATTTTCTCAGATATTTTATATACCATTTGTAAATTCATTATACTATTGGAATAATACATGTAAAATAAATATTATTTAAAAGACAAAGATGAAAAATAAATAAATAAAAAAAGCATTGTGTACACGCCTTTCGGAGATTATTAAAAACACTCTACTTCAATTATTCACTTCTAGAAACACAATTGCGAAGTGTCATTCCTTAACCAAGCTATCTGGGAAATGTGTTCCCTGACTGTTTCATTTAAAAATCATTTTTTCATATACTTTTAATCCGATTTAATGTAAAGTGTGTTATGATATTGGTGAAAAAGTTCTTGTGCAAATGAAGTTCTATAGATTATTTAGCGAAGGGAGTAGAGTAAATCAGTTCATATGTGCTTTTTTAGGTGAGTTTTTTTGAATATTTAGGTTTTTAGATATTTTACTATTCTATTGGGCGGCTTCAACTTAGTAGTGAGCTTCTGTGTTCGCACCGGAGCCGATTACACCTCCTCCTAGTGTTTTACTGTCGAGATGGGGCTGTTCAAAAATAATGTATGGTCTAAACTGTAATATTGAACGATTTTCATACCGCCGTAAATAAATGATTTAATCATCGTTTTATACATTTCATTGTATTGATAATACAGCAGCAATCAACACAATTCTTCAATCATAAAAAAATCTTATTCAATAACGGTTTACTGAATTAGTGAAGAAAAAATCTGGTTCGTTTTTATAGTAAATGTACCAGTATTCACATATGGCGCGAGCATAGGATGGATGTCCCCGATGACTTTGCTCCTGCAGTCAGATAAGTCTCCCAGAGGGACACCTCTTACTGATTTAGAGGTAATAATTATTGCTACATGATTTTATGACATAAATAGCTTATGTGCCTTTCTTTTTTGTATTGTTGATAGCAACTTCAAATTGCATTGCATGATTCCAGGTCTCAACCATGGCTGCAGTGGCTTATCTAGTTTGCATTCCAGGAGATTTCATGATGGCTTTATTAGGAGATTGGATTGGAAGAAAGAAAACACTTATGCTTATATCCGCTTCCTGTGTGGTAATAAGTGAAAATGTCATGTAGCATATTATGCTATTAAACTATGAGAGTGTTCATAAGATTTTATTTGAAGTAAAATCTCCTTATTTTAGGCATTTGATCTATTACCGAACAATAATTCTATGCCATAACATGGCACCTACATGTCTATATTGATATTTTTTACGAAAAACATTTATATTACACAAAGATTATCGGTAACAATTTAAATTCTTGTACCTACAACAATTGTATTTATTTTTTTAGAATAAATAAAAAAAAACTCATTTACGATACAATATATCATATTTTATCGATCTATATATATAGCCGATCGATAAATAACTTCACAGGTTACTTGGGTGACGCTCTTGTTTTCTACCGAAGTGTGGGCGCTCATCTTGGCCCGAGCTTTCGTTGGAATCGCCATGGCGGGTGCTTACGTCACTTGTCCTATTTATATGAAGGAAATTAGTGATGACAGTATACGAGGGGCTTTAGGTTGTCTTGTAAGGACAAATAAATACATAAAATTATTAAAGTCGTGTATTTAAAAATACGAATTGAAAACGGCGCATTGCAATTTTCAGATAGTTGTATCGCACACGACAGGCAACCTGTTTCTATATATCATCGGTGATATTTTAAAGTATCGGACAATTCTATGGATGTGTCTTTTTATACCGACTTGCCATCTGGTTTTGTTTATGATGATGCCAGAGACGCCTTCGTATTTAGTTAAAAAAGGAAGAACTGAGGTAATGTTTATGATACCTTAATTTAAGACGACATCTTTTATATGCGGAATAAATAAAATAAATGCCTTATGTTCAATTAATGTAAATTACCTCTAAATCGTCAGGATCATATCTTTACTTGCCTTCCCTGTTATTATTCGTCCACTTTTCTCTTGCAGTCATCTAATTTATATATCACATACCTCATATCTCAGGTATATTCGATTCGTAAAAAAGTGATATTGTTATTTACCTTCTCAGGAAGCAGTCAGGGTGATGGCTTGGTTGAGATGTAAAAAGGTTACAGATCCGTCCGTTACAACAGAACTTCAATCATTGCAAAAAGAACAGAAAAACGATGAAGGAGCCAATAAGTTTTTGTTGAAAGCAATTTGTAAGAGTTTTTTTTTACACAACAAAATTGTTACTGATGTTTTTTTTAAATTATGACTGTTTCACTGCACGCATTCATAATTGCATCGTTGCGATTTAATAGTAATAAAGATTTTTTATAATGTAGTTGAAATATTTTTCAGTGAAAGATAGAACCTTGTTGCGAGCTTTCCGCTTAGCAATGGTCGTCACCTTAGCACGCGAAGTGTGTGGTGCGGTACCTGTCATGAACTTCGCTGGTGAAATATTTGAAATAGCCTCTGAAGAAAAGGGGTTAATTCTCAGTCCCAATCAGCAGGCAATGATGTTGGGTGCCGTACAAGTAGCGGGCTCGGCACTGGCCTCTATTATCGTGGAGAAGGCCGGCAGAAAGGTATTTTTGTATGATTAATTTTAAACTGTGGTAACACGAAAATAGAACTTCGCTCAATTAATTCGGCATTTGCCTTTAATTGGTGTTTGGTATGTTGGTTTATGAAAGCATACGTCTTATACTATGAAGTAATGACATAATGTAATAGGAACATAGCCATTTGATGTTGCGAACGCTTTCCATAAGCGGGGTTGGAAGCGGGATATTTATTCAGATTATTTTTAATCTTACAGATTATACTTTTCACAACATCCCTGATCTCTGGGATAAGTATGTGTGTCCTTGCTTCCTGGTTCCTGGCCAAGGACTACGAGCTGTATTTGCCCAACTGGTTGCCAATACTCACGCTTTGTCTTTGCATCTTTTGTGACTCATCAGGACTAGCGCCAATGTCGCTTGTTATTACTGGCGAAATATTTTCATTCAAGGTTAGTAAATCTTTCTGCTATGTCTAACTACTTTATTATTAGTCAGATTGTCGATGTTACCATATTAAAAACTATGCTATTTTTTATTTCATTACAGTATCGTGGAACAGTTATGGCGACAACCATGGCCACTGCGTCGCTTGCCGACTTCTTCCAACTTTTAATATTCAAGCCTCTGGTGAATTCAATCGGCATTCACGCTGCTTTCTATTTCTTTGGCATCTTTTGTATATTAATGTCTATATATGTGATATTCTATGTGCCAGAGACCAAAGCAAGAAGTTTAGAAGATATTTACGATGATCTTAATAAAAGTAAAAGAAAACCTAAAGTACTGACCGAAACTTAATAAATAACATATAAGTTTTAAGTAAACAACTTATTTCTAGCCACAACACAACTTAAAACCCATCTCTTTAAAATAATTGCCTTGACTGCAAATAATATATGAATTTAAAGCAATACAGAGTCGGAGTTTTGCGTTTTTTACCTGAAGTGTAATCAGATTTTGTTCGTTAAATTTGTATGAAAATTCGTACCACGACCACTCGGCTGAACCAAAATCGTTTTCAAACTACATGATAAAATAAACGAATCTAAAGTAACCTTTTGGTTAACTCTTAGTATTGAAATATGCAAATAATAGATTAAAAGATATTAAATTCAATATTTAAAATAACACTTCTTAATAAAGTTTAAATAAGAAGATGTGTCAACTATAACTAAAATATGAAAACAAATAATTTTAGGAATCTGTATAATCGCCGCCGCCTGGTTCTTAATTTTACAATAAATAAGAACGCTATATCACTGATAGTTTTCCCCGTTATGTTTATGAATTTTTTTAAACATAGCTATTTTTCGAATTGATTATATTTAATAATAAGTCATTGGAAACGCTTAGGTATAACAGTATTTATTTAGTTAGGATGACGCCACAAATATAGAAAAAGATGTCTTCAAGCAATTTCAATTTAATTGAATAAACATATTATATTCATATATTTCATAGTCTCTCAATTCAGCACCAGAAATTTCAGCTTTATAAAAATTAAATCTGAATATATATTAATAATGTGTCACACTGTTTGTACGCTATGGACTCCTAAACTACCGAACCGATATCAATGAAATTTGCACACCATGTGCAGGTTGATCTATCTAACTTAAAAGATAGGATAGCTTACATCTCAATTTATACCCACAATATTATTTCATTGTAAATATTTATTTATTAAGCTATTGCATAGATTTTATCGCGGGCCTTGAGCGTTGGGACCGAATCCAGATATTCCGTAACTAAAAAAACCTAACACCCCCCACTCCGACCACCAAATATTTGATATTAAAATAAGCGATATTAAATGTAGCCCTCTTTTATATTTATACACACACACACACACATATAGTTTAAATTCTCAATTTAGATTCTCAATAGTCTGGCATTCTAAGTCTCTCAAACATATAATACGTGACAAACGATTAGCTCATTCTCGTTGGAAAGCAAGAAGAAACCCACGAGATTACGATGAATTTTCTTTACTTCGTGCCAGACAGAAGGCAGTACAGAAAAAATGTTTTAATTTATATATGCAAAATATACAAACATCGTTAAAGAGAGATCCAAAGAAAATCTGGTCATATCTAAAATCCTTACGTACTAATAACACTGGCTATCCTAATAGATTGCAATTAGGCAGCAATAAATATAACAATGGATCGGAAGCATGCACGGGTTCAGTACTTTCTTTAAGAGCGTATTTCAACTAGCAGCACCTTCATACCATGAGATCCTTCAAATTAATAGAGAAGTAACCGACAACACTATATGCAAACTAAACATAACCAAATCTGATATTTTAAAGATACTTAATTCATTAAATGCGGATAAAGGAGCTGGTTGTGACGGTATACCACCTATTTTTATTAATAAATGTGCTCAAACTATTACTGAACCATTGTACATTATACTAAATCTATCTGTGAACACATTTGGCGTTTATCCTGATGTATGGAAGGTCGCTAAAATAATGCCGATTCATAAGAGTGGCTCGCGGTTGAGTGTTGTAAATTATCGCCCAATATCGATACTTAACACTTTCAGTAAAGTCTTTGAAAAAATAATTTATAATGCCATCTATAATATAATAAGTAATTCACTTCCAGATGAACAGCATGGTTTTATCAATAAACGTTCCACGATAACCACCTTAACTGTGTTCACGAACTACTTACTGCAAAGTATGGATGGTGGTGCACAGGTTGATGTGATTTGATTTGATTTGATATGAAAATTACACTTATGAATGTCAATGTACATGTCACTATATATATTACAATAAATTTTATGAGTCTGAATAAATTTGATTTACACAGACTTTGAGAAAGCGTTCGATAGAGTGGATCACATCATCTTATTACATAAGCTTCAACGCCTAGGGATACGTGGTAACCTTCATAGGTGGTTTTGTTCATATATAACAAATCGTAGACAGGCGGTTGCGATCGGTAGTGCTAGAAGTGACTTTGTTCATATAAGTTCTGGAGTTCCTCAAGGATCTATACTGGGTCCCCTGTTATACAATGCATATCTCTATGACATAAATAGCAGCAATAAAGATTCTAATTACCTAATATGTTCGCGGATGATAAAAAGATATACTTAAAAATAAACAAAGAAGAAGACTGTCACAAAATCCAGGCTGGCTTGAATAACCTTTGTAACTATTATAGACAAAATCGAATATCGGTTAATACTTCAAAATGTGTGAAGATAACATTTACCAGAAAAAAAAACTAAATTAAATTGGGTTTTTGTTTGAGGTCTCTTTAACCTCCATCTCTTTACCCAGTTTTTCAGTTTGGTTCTTTCTTCCTCTGTCCTGCAACCCACCACTACTTTTCCATCTCTGGCTTTCCTTATTTTTTGCACTTGCCAACCTTCCTCCTTCGCGTTGAGCAAGTGCCGGATATTTTCCATCGTGTCTTCTGCCGTGTCGGTCGCGTTCTTCGGCGCCACCACGACAGAGTGCAGTGCAGGTTTTTGACCCGGGCCTTCTGTGTTGTTTTGTCCCTGACCGAGATTTACTTTTGTCGCTTCGGCGTACGACTTCATGCTTGCTACCCAGTTGTTTTGCCTTTCCATGTCCTTCTTTTCCTTCTCCTCAAACTCTTTCCTTATCTCGGTCAGGTCATCCTTGATAGGTGGGCCCATGATCTGGCCATGCCGAGGGCGGGAGTACGCACTGTAGAGGCGATTCGCCCATGCAACTCAGTTTTATATCGCGCTGCCCGGACATACAATGACCACTATTTAGGCCTTGACTTGTTTAGGTTATCGCGGAATGTGGTTAAAAATGTATTAAGAATATACATAGCGCAAAATCATCTACATCATAAGCACACCCCACATACACTCCATCACGTACATACCCACACTTTTACACCATTACACAACACAACCAATTTAGGCTTAATCAATAAAATTTAATCACAGTTAGTTAATTGTATTAAATACTTTGTTTGTTTGTTTCCTTTTATAAATCTTTTTGTTATAATTAGTTTGAATTTCGTTTCGGTTTGTAACGTCTTCTTCTTCTGCTAAAATCCGGTAGCTAATTTTTGGGACTTTTGAGGGGTGCGGTGTGTTTTGGTAGGTTGTTTTGCCCTCTACCTCCGCGTCTATCAGCGCTTCTAGATTATAATGACCTCTTTTTATTTTAAAAAGTACTGCCTCGACTTCTACTCTCAGGTCGAGAAGCAGTAACCCGGAATGCACTCTCACTGAGTTGAGCGATGCGGTTTTGTGTGCTTTACAGACTTTTGCTGCAAAGCCTCGCTGGATGGTATCCAGCCTTTTCTTTATATACAGCTAACTTGCAGAAGTAGACCAGGCGCTGGCTGCATAGAGGAGTGTTAGTTCTACCACTGCTGTGTATATTGTGCGTATGATATTTGGGTTCAGAACCCAAATATCATACGCACAATATCCCCCAGCTGACCTTCGCGGCTTTCGCGATCTGCTTATACAGATTTATCGTTTTCTTTGCCACCGTTGCTGTATATTCGTTGAAAGTCAGCTTGTTGTCTATTGTGGTGACCAAATAATACCACTCCTCTTTACCACCGCGTCGGTGAATTTACCGCTATGTGTGACGACACGGGCCCGGTGGGAGGAGCCTGTAGCCAGTGGCAGCGCGACCAGCGGACAGTGCGTTTAGAAGTCTCGAACGTGAAACCCGTGCGCGCGAATTACGAATTCTTCCTTTGATACATGTGATTAATTTATTCTTGTCTAAACACTTTCTTTTCTCTTTCTGTATTCTTAACTCTCTTCGTTTATGAACTTTAATATATGTACTTAAGACCTGAAGAAGTTTCCTTTGTTTCCTTACTGCCTAGCCTAGAAACAATTATTATATGGTGCTCGCCCCACGTGCACCTATAAATTGGTGACCCCGACGTGATCACTTGTGTGATTTGACATTTTATTTATTAAAGATGGCTACGGCAGGTAAGGATGAAGTGTTCCGTGTTGGCATTAAAGTTCCGCCATTTTGGCCAAATGAACCCGCACTTTGGTTTTTACAACTAGAGGGTCAATTTGCGTTGGCCAACATTACTTCAGATGCAACAAAATTCTTCCACGTCACCGCGAATTTGGATTACAAATATATTTGTGAAGTGAAGGACATAGTTTCCAAACCACCGTCGGAAGGAAAGTATGATAAAATAAAAACAGAATTAATATCGCGCCTATCAGCTTCACAGCAGCAACGGGTTCGGCAATTATTAACGCACGAGGAATTGGGCGACCGAAAACCTTCACAATTTTTACGGCACCTTCAGAGCTTGGCGGGAGAAGATGTTCCGGACGAGTTTATACGGTCAATCTGGATTAGCAGGTTACCTAACCATATTCAAGCCATAATGGCTGCTCAAGGTGACCTACCCATAGAATCTATCGCACAAATAGTAGATAAAATTAATGAGATTGCCCCGCAGCTTGATAGACAAGTTGCCGCAACATCTAACGCAGATGCTACGTCACCGACTTCGGCTATAGACTTGCTAACTCGGCGCATTGATGACCTATCGCGTCAGGTAGCGGCGTTGTCCACAACATCGGGTTCGCGCTCGAGGTATCGAGGGCACTCACCACGTTGGCGACATCGGTCTCGGAGCCGCTCTAGTGCTGGCCCGGGGCGTTGTTGGTATCATCAACGTTTTGGCGGTAAGGCGACGAAGTGTCGCGCACCCTGTTCGTTTTCGGAGGGAAACGAGCGTCGCAGTCAGTGAAGGCGGCGACGCGTGACTGCAACAGTGTGACTGGTGGCCGTGTATTTGTAACCGATCGAAAGACTAAAATACAATTTTTAATTGACACTGGATCCGATTTGTGTGTTTACCCAAAAAAGTTATTTAATAGACGCTTGAATAAAACAGATTATAAACTTTTTGCAGCGAATGGTTCAGTGATAGACACTTTTGGATGGTTAAATTTAATATTAGATTTTGGACTCAGACGAGCTTTTACGTGGCGGTTTGTGATAGCTGATGTAACCAAACCTATTATAGGCATAGACTTTCTGTCGCATTACAATCTGCTTGTTGATGCTAGGCTTAATCGCTTAATAGACAATATAACATCGCTTAGTGCAATAGCTAAACCTGCTTCAGTTGCTTTATGCCACATCAAATCTTTTTCAGGTACCTCACGATACCACGAAGTTTTGTCACAGTTTCCCGACATCACTCGTCCAGCTGGAGACCAGTCTATGCTCAAGGTTAAGCACAGTACGCTGCATCATATCTTCATCATATCTTCTATCTACTTCTGGACCTCCAGTCTACAGTCGTCCTCGGCGGTTGGCACCGGATCGACTCCGTATTGCTGTGAGGGAGTTCGAGGATATGGTGAGATCAGGTATTGCTCGTAGATCTGACAGTCCTTGGTCATCGCCATTACACTTGGTGCCGAAGAAAAATAATGAATGGCGACCATGTGGCGATTATCGTGCGTTGAATGCGCGCACAATACCTGACCGATACCCGGTTCGTCACATAGCTGATTTTGCTCATAACCTTTCTGGGTGTTCAGTGTTTAGTAAAATAGATTTAATTAGAGCATATAACCAAATTCCAGTTCACCCAGACGATATTCCGAAGACTGCTATTACAACTCCATTTGGAATGTTTGAATTTCCATTCATGAGTTTTGGTCTTCGCAATGCTGCTCAAACCTTTCAACGATTTATGGACGAAATACTGCGAGATTTGCCTTACTGTTACCCTTATATTGATGACATTTTAGTAGCTTCTCAGAACGAGACTCAACATCTGGACCACCTGCATCAAGTATTCCAGCGCCTTCAGGACAATGGAATAATGATTAATGCATCTAAATGCATGTTTGGTGAGGCGCAAGTGGAATTCCTCGGATACATCGTTTCTGCTGCAGGTACCAGACCACTTCCACAAAAGGTAGAAGCTATCCAGAATTTTCCTCAACCCAAGACGATCAAGGAGCTTCGGAGATTTCTGGGTATGATTAACTTTTATCGACGATTTATACCAAGTGCAGCTAAAGTGCAGGCCTCATTGCATGAGCTTCTTTCTGGTCCAGCTGTTAAGCCCAGTACCAATATAACTTGGACTGATGAACTGCAGAAGGCATTTTTGGCTTGTAAGGCTAGTTTAGCTAAAGCTACTCTTTTAGCGCATCCTGACCCAGCTGCAGAACTGACATTATGGACGGATGCATCGGACAACGCAATCGGAGCTGTCTTGCAGCAGAATATTAATTCAGTTTGGCAACCACTCTCTTTCTTTTCGAGAAAATTAAATAACGCTCAGAAGAAATATTATAGTCCTTTTGATAGAGAGCTTTTAGCAATTTATGAAGCTGTGAAATATTTTCGGCATATGGTTGAAGCTAAGGATTTTACAATTTTTACCGACCATAAACCAATCGTTTCTGCGTTTCAAAAAGCTTCTGAGAACTGCTCACCTCGACAATTTAGATATTTTGATTTTGTGTCGCAGTTCACTACAGACATTAAGCATGTTTCAGGCGATAATAATGTAGTAGCTGACGCTCTTTCCCGAGTAGAAACAATTACTAGCGCGATTAATTTGAATGATCTCTCATCGGCCCAGATCGAAGACAAGGAGTTGCAACACTTGTTACGCAGCAATAGCTGTTCCTTGGATCTGCAGGAGATGGATATTTCTGGCTCCAGCAGGACGGTTGTTTGTGATGTGTCCTGTTCAAGACCAAGACCTTACTTAACTCCTCAATTTCGACGGCAAGCTTTCGACTGCTTGCACGGATTGAGTCATCCAGGAGTCAAAGCAACCGTTAGACTTGTCTCTGAGAGGTTTGTTTGGCCTAATATTAAAAAGGACTGCAGTTTATGGACTCGGAGCTGCCTCGCGTGTCAACGGTCAAAGGTTACTCGACATACCCGTGCTCCTGTTTGTGATTTTGTTCCTCCATCAAATCGATTTAGCCACGTCCACATCGACCTCGTAGGCCCATTACCAATGTGTCACGAGTTTAGGTATTGCCTTACAGCTATTGATCGCTTCACACGGTGGCCGGAAGTCATGCCACTTCGTGATATTAAAGCTGACACTGTGGCTAATGCTTTTGTTTTCGGTTGGATTTCACGGTTTGGTTGTCCTGAGAAGATAACAACTGATAGAGGCAAGCAGTTCGAAGCATACCTTTTTAAGGAATTGTCACGTATAATGGGATTTAATCATTTACAGACCACAGCTTATCACCCGGCTGCAAACGGTATGGTGGAGAGATTTCACCGGCAACTCAAGGCAGCGATCATGTGCCATGCTAACGACGACTGGGTTGAAGCTCTTCCAGTGGTTCTTCTTGGCATTCGGACCGCTTGGAAAGAAGACGTTAGGTCGTCGTCAGCAGAATTAGTATACGGTGAAACATTGAGACTGCCTGGTATGTTCTTCCACAATTCTCCAAAAGAGGTCGTAGACTATTCCGATTTCGTGTCACGACTGAGGAGTAAAATGCAACAACTTAAGCCTACACCAGTAGTTCGCCATGGTGTTACTCCAATTTTCGTCAGCAGGGAATTACAGACGGCTTCACATGTCTTTCTTCGCCAGGACGCTGTACGAAAGTCACTGCAAGCACCGTATGTGGGCCCTTGCAAGGTGATAAAGCGAGGAGACAAAACGTTGGTTATTGAGTTTAACGGTAAAGTTGTAACTGTTTCAGTGGACAGAGTCAAGCCCGCATTCATACTTTCATCACCAGATCCTGTATCAAATCCAGCTGTGGTGGAAGATCGCTGTACTCGCAGCGGGCGTCGCGTTCGTTTCCCGGATTATTTTCGACCGTAACGGTCTCCGGGGGGGCTGATGAGGTGACCAAATAATACCACTCCTCTTTACCACCGTGTCAGTGAATTTACCGCTATGTGTGACGACACGGGCCCGGTGGGAGGAGCCTGTAGCCAGTGGCAGCGCGACCAGCGGACAGTGCGTTTAGAAGTCTCGAACGTGAAACCCGTGCGCGCGAATTACGAATTCTTCCTTTGATACATGTGATTAATTTATTCTTGTCTAAACACTTTCTTTTCTCTTTCTGTATTCTTAACTCTCTTCGTTTATGAACTTTAATATATGTACTTAAGACCTGAAGAAGTTTCCTTTGTTTCCTTACTGCCTAGCCTAGAAACAATTATTATATGGTGCTCGCCCCACGTGCACCTATACTTCTAATGGGTCCCAAAATTTTTATATTTTTTGAAATCTCAATGTCTACACCAGCCATGGTAAGTATCGGAGTGTCATATTTTGTCCGATTTGTTATTACCATCGACTTGGTTTTGTTTGGCGTGAATTTGAGTTTTTTTTTATTTGCACCTAATAGGCCTACCTCCCCCGGCTACTTTATCGCCGGGGCCGTTGTCTAAGCTACACTTTCTTCCTTTCTCTCATCCATCCTCTAAATAATTGACAACACAGTAGTAAATTTTATTAGGTTTTGCACAGATCAGAGTTACAGTTACAACTTTTAATGTATTACAATTTTCTTGCTTATCTAATTTTCTTCTCAATTCTATCCTGAGACGTGGCCCGCGAGGCGGGCGGCCTTTACTTTTCCGTGAGTATCCTCATAATACCCATTAGCAAGTGGGCGCCGGCCGCCTCGCGGTCCCCGCCCCGGCCTTACTTCCATTGATATTCTTTCTGTAATTTTTAAGCAAAAGTCCTCCAGCTGCGATCCGTTACAAGCCAGCATGTCGGGCAGTCCCCCAAGACTGATCGCCATACCTGTAATCTGTTCCGGGTCGGACCTGGAGGAGGCAAGAATGGGGCATTCTGTGATTAGGTGTGGGATAAGGATGGCCAGGGGAACCTCCGGGTTCGCCGTAATAGCTGCGCAGCAGATATTAGCAGCGAGTCCGTTGGAACCCGGGACCTTCCTCGCGTTGGAACTTCGAGCAGCGCTGATGAGCTCCGCCCTTGTAATTGGCACTTCATCAGCGCTACTCCCCCGCAAGCTACCCGTCTTTTCCTCTTTCGCTCTCCTTATTTTTTGGTGGATGTCATCATCCAACTCAAAATTTTTAGGCGGGTAGAATTTTTGTGTCAGTAGCTGCACAGATTGTTCGAAGTTCCACGAACTGCCCTTTCCTATTAACGTAGTTTCCTCCCAGTCTGCGTTTTTTGTTTTGCGGGTCGTCTTGTCATCTCCAATTTTGTTTGCGCCCTCGGCTTTTTACAATACGCGTAGCTCAGCCTCGCCGCTTTGTCCCACCCCTGTCGGGTTGAGCAGCTCTGGCTGAAGGCTCCGTGCTCTGCCTCTCTTCCCTTGATTTCTTTGCAGTTAACGCAGCTGGGAGGCTTCCCTTCCCCGAGGATCTGGCAATCGGCCCTCACGTGGGCTCCTCCACCTCTGTCTCTTTTTTCAGTTGCGGGTATGCCCATACCCCAGACACATCGTACATTGGACCAGAGGGGATTGGTCCTCTACCCAAACCCTCTGCAGGTCCATGTGTATTCTGCCAGCCGATGTCAGAGCTTGCCAGAGTTTAGTCGTGACTTGCAGGACCACGTGGCTCTCCAGAGGGTTTCTTGCCTTTCTTCTGTACTTTTCCACTATGTTCAGCTCTCGTTCCTCCAGGTGCGCAGTCACGTGTTTGTTCTGGTTCTTTAGGGCCCGGGCAACATCCTCGGTGGTGTTGCAAGTCAGTAAATTTATTATTTTGAGAGGGTTTTTGTTTGATGTATCTTTCACCTCCATCTCTCTACCCAGTTTTTCTTTTAGTTTGCTCCTCTCTTCCTCTGTCCTGCAACCCACTACTACCTTCCCGTCTCTTGCTTTTCTTATTTTTTGCACTTCCCAACCTTCCTCCTTCGCGTTGAGCAAGTGCCGGATATTCTGCATCGTCTCCTCTGCCGTGTCGGTCGCGTTTTTTGGCGCCACCACGACAGAGTGCAGTACAGGTTTTTGACCCGGGCCTACTGTGCTGTTTTGGCCCTGACTGAGATTTTCTTTCGTCGCTTCTGCGTATGACTTCATTTGCATTTCCCAGATGTTTTGCTTTTCTTTTTCTTTCATTTCTATCTCCTCGAACTCTTTTCTTATCTCGGTCAGGATACCTTCATCTTTCTTTTTTGCCAGATCCTCTGTGTCTCTTCTACATTTTTCCAACTTACTATTTTCTGACTCCAGTCTTTCAATTTGCCTATTTAATTTGTCGTATATTTCTGCTTCCTTGTCTTTTTCATCTGTTGGTTTCGTTGAAGTTTTTGTAGGGCCTCCCGCCAACTCCACTTCGGCTTCCTTTATGATTTGGTACAGCCGCTTCACAGCTGACTGTACCCCTATCTTTATCTCTGTTTTAATATTGCGGGACCATTGCCTTGAGGTAGCAATTTTTTGCTTCTCCTTCCCTGGCTTGAGACTTACCTGCTCCCCCCGCCCCAGCCAGAGGATCTACTTTTGCTGCCTTAGGGGCCTGGCTGGAGGCCGCCTCCCACTTATCAATACTGCGCCTGATAGCAGGTGCCGTTGAAAAAGGGCGGTAGCCGTGTTAATATACTTATATCTAAGAAGGGTTCCCAATAGGAGAACCCCTGTCTCTTAACCTAATATCACAGTCCTGGTACCTTTCGGGAGCGGTGTATCGCTAGTATTAATAAGAGCGCGCGGAAGGACCATTTGACCTTGCCTTATTTGTTTGTGTGTGTATGAGTGTGTGCGCACCTGTTCGGAGGATCCACTGCAATCAGCGGAGTCGAATAATGAGTTTGAGACACTTGAGTTTCTGAACGTATATTTGTATGTGTGTATGCCGGTATGTGTGTGTGTTAACTCGAATGTAGAAATGGACAGCCGCAATCTTCTCCCGGAGTCACGAGGAGTTGAATGAGCTGTCACACTTGTGTTCAAACAAACGTCACCGTGTGTTTGTGAGTGAATTTGTGTCTTAGTGTGTTTGTGTGTGATAACCGTGTGTACGTGTGTTTGAGTGCGCTGTACGTACTCAGTCGACTCTGCTTTTTACGGGGAGTCGATAGAGCCAGTCATACGTGTATGTTCCGTGAGGTTGCAGTTTTTCAATCCCAGGGGGTGAGGTAGTAGGGCGAGGGGGGTGGGGGTCCGAGGTACAGCGCACGCGACGTCCCAATAACCCTATTCTAACCTAAATTAGCAGAAAATGATATTATTTTTAACCTAGCGTGCACCGTTTTGTCCAAATTTGATACTACTCTAATTTATTAAATATTTTATTAATTCAATTTTGAAAATTATTTTTAAAAAATTTGAATATAGTTTCCGGTAGGGTTCGACCCGGCGGTCAAAACCCAGTATACTTAGTCTACTGGATCTGGCCCTAATAACGCGCTAAAATGCACCATTCCCGAGTTATCCCGCACTTCTCCCCCTTTTATTCCCGGGCCTCTGGAGCCGCCAATATTGATCAAAATTTTTATACGAATATATCAAAATGACAGGCTCGTCGAGATCTATCCGCGGTGCAAAATATTGGCGGGATCTCCGACCACGTGGCACGTGGTCCGGAGAAAAAAAAATTCCAGGGGCCTCAGTTTTTGAGGGAAAAATCTGAAATTGGTACCTTTAAATAGAACTCCGCGCTTCCGATGAAGTACAGAACAGCTGGGGTCCTCGATCTCGTTCTCGAGCAATTCTTCCTCAAAGGTGCATAACCTTTGTCAGATGTGGTTATACACCAATAAAAAATTTTCCCTTTGAGAAAGTGGAAGACCAAAGCCTCCACCTTATGCAGTTTTTTGCTGCACTTCTGATGGTGGTTTTTCGAGATTTTGCTTCCTTCTGTGACCACGTGTCACGTGGTGTTTTCTTCTTTTTAAAATTTCTTTAAATTTCTTGATCACAAAAATCTGAGTTAGGTGTCATGCGGCTTGACGACCTCTTTCTAACCATCTAAAAATATGGGTAGGTCGTCGCTTGAAATTTTGTGCCGCACGTAATATATAAATGTAATTATTATAACTAATTATAATATTTAAAAATAAATGCTAGATGTACCTATAAATGACTTCATTATTATCTGTTACCTAAATATTTTATACTCGATTGTTAAAACTAATAATTCTAAGCAAACTTATTTTGTCCTACCGTCATTTTGTGAATCATACTTGTTTGTTAACGGGTATAAAAGAGCGGAGCTACAGTGGCGTAGTTCGAAACAGCCCCCACCAAGGGCTATAAGCCCGCCCCCGTTAAGCATCCCCCTCGCGAGGGAGGATGTAGCAATTACCAGTCGGCGTAGTTCAGTAGCTCGTTGACTTTCAAGGTGCTAACATCTAAGGTATGATATTATTTTGATTACTTTTTGATGATGATGTATATTGTACATTTATGTTATATTGATGAATTATATAATGTTATTATGTAAATGTTATTATATACTGATGACTGGTGTATTTAAAACAACGGTTAATACAAACACTTGTTAATTATGATTGGCATATGCGATAGTCTCTGATTATATACTGCAAGATAAATAAAATGTGATTATGAATATAATCCTTTTATTTATATTTCCCTTTAATACATATTTCCCCTTAATACCTAATAATAAACAGGATTCTAGTTATATATCTACAGTTTTTAAAATAAAATTTATAACACACGCACTTTTGTGTAGAAATTTTATTTTTTTAAATGTTTTTCACACTTTTTGGAACTTTTTCAAACTTTTAAATCACGTGTTATATATCACTAAATTCGCCGTCGCGTCGCGTATGATGACATATTTCATTTTTTAATTCACTCCAAAAAACCTATTTTTACGATTTTTCAAAGGCGGAGCGGCACGCTTTCTAACCGATCGGGGCGGCGGTTCGACTGCGACTGGTTAGGTTAGGTTAGGTTAGGTTAAGGGCCTACCGCACTGGCTCTTAGCCGAATTATGCCAAATCTAGGCGGGCCGAGTGAGGGGTGTCGCCGACTCTACTCCGGCGTCGTCAAGTCTCAAGCTCTGTACGGGTGCCCAATATGGGCTGATAAGCTATCCCGCAAGAACAAACAGCTTCTCAGGCGATATCAAAAATTAATGATGATCAAGGTTGCGCGAGCGTACCGCACGGTGTCATACGATGCCGTGTGTTTGATCGCAGGTTCCGCGCCCTGGCACCTCGAGGCTACCGCTCTGGCAGACGTCTATTGGCGCAGGGCTGATACGCGTGAAGCAGGGAGAGAACCGGACACTGAGACCATACGCTCCTGGCGCCTGGATGCCTGCCAGCGCGTGATACAAAACTGGAGAACCGAGTTAGACAGGGCAGAGATGGGTGGATACACAATAAGTGCTATATTGCCCGTCCTAACCAAGTGGCTGGAGAAGAAGCGCGGCCCTTTATCCTTTCGTCTGGTGCAGGTCATATCAGGTCATGGCTGTTTTGGCAAATACCTCCACCGCATCAGACGGGAACCGACCCCTGCGTGCCACCACTGCCAAGAGGATAGCGATGATGCCGCGCACACTCTAGCAGCTTGTCCGGCGTGGGCGGAGGAAAGGCGCCGCCTAGTTGCGGCCTTTGGGACGGACCTGGGCTTGGCTGAAGTTATAAAGAAGGCGGTGGACGACTTGGAGAAGTGGACCGTTTTATCCAAATACTGTGGCGTGGTTATGCGGTACAAGGAGGAAGCAGAGAGAGCCCGAGAATGAAAAAAAAAAAAAATAACAAAATAACAAAAAAAAAAGGAGAAAAGAGGAGGAGATAAAAAAAAAAAGTAATAAAAAGTAAAAAAAATATATATATATATATATAAAAAAAATCCAAAAAAATAAATAAAAAAGGGAATAATTACTGGTGTGGTGTGATATTAAGTATAAATCATTTATATATTTATCTTATACAGAGAGTCGCGAAAGCGGCAGTCGCTAGACGGGGCGCGGTGAAAAGGCCTAGCTGTTACCCGCCCTCGTCTCATAGCGAACAGTGGGCCCTGGTGGTTTTAGTGGGTATGGGGTCATCGTATTTTACGACCTTGACCCCCACACTCCCCGCGCCACTTAACAACTTGCCCAGGCGCGGGCGCCCGTAATCGGGTTTCCCCAGGTTAAAAAAAAAAAAAAAAAAGGTTAAGGGCCTAAGAACGGGAGTGCAACTAGCAAGAATACCCCAACCGCTGGCATCTTAAAGCCCGCGGCTACGACTACTCAACGGCCACGAGCGAAGCTGAGAGCCCCGAGATCCACGGCAGTTGTGCTTACCATCACCGAAAAAGAACAGACCTACGCCTCTGTATTGCGGGAGGCAAAGGAAAAAATTAAACTAAGTGATTTGGGCATAGAAGCCGTCAAATTTAAGCGGGCGGCGACGGGAGCGGTGATCCTAGAGTTACCTGGATCCCGCAGTGGAGACAAGGGCGACGCCCTTGCTAGTAAACTGAAAGATATCTGTCCTAGCAGGGTGAGCGTGTCGAGGCCGGAGAAGTGTGCCGAGGTACGAGTGGCTGGCCTCGATGACTCTGTAACATCAGACGATATCAAAAAGGCGATAGCGGAGATTGGGGGCTGCAACCGCGAACAAGTAATGGTGAGTGAGGTTCGGCCAGACAGAACTGGATTGTTTGGAGCCTGGATTCGGTGTCCAATCCCTGCGGCCAAGCAAATCACCGAGGGACGACTACTCATAGGCTGGGTCGCAGCTAGGGTAACATTACTGGAACGCAGGGAAATTAGGTGCTACCGGTGCCTTCAAAACGGGCACGTAGCCAGCCGGTGCACGTTTGGTGCTGATCGTAGCGATCTCTGCTACCGCTGCGCACAACCAGGCCACCGGGCCGCGACTTGCGAGGGCAAACCCGTGTGCGTCCTTTGCCAGGAAGCGGGTCGAAAGGCAGACCATCGGCTAGGGAGCGCTAAATGTCCAGCCCCTAGCGCCAAAGTTCCAAGAAGAGAGACGCCGCGGCACAACATCGTTCCGACCGGGTCCGCCCCTCCGGACGGGGAACCAATGCACAAAGATGGAAGCGTAAATGCCTAGAACTACGGTTCCTCCAATGTAACCTCAACCACTGTGCCAATGCCCAGGATCTTCTGACACAAAGTATGGCACAGTGGTCCATTAATGTTACAATAGTGTCTGAACCATATATCTCAGAGCTAAGGACCGCATCTCAGACACCAAATTGGATTGTGGATAGTCATGGGATACCGTTATATCTCCAGAGGCTAGTAGAATCGTACCTCTGCGATCGAAAAATTGTGTTTCCGGGTAGGGATTCTTGGAGAAGCTACCGAGTCACATGCGGTGTACCTCAAGGGTCCGTTCTGGGGCCCCTGCTGTGGAATATAGGCTACAATTGCATCATTAAAACATCGTTGTCTATAGGGGTTAGGGTCATATGTTACGCCGACGATACCTTGGTTGTGGCATCTGGTAGTTCGTACGTCGAGGCGAGCCGTCGGGTAACCGCTGGGGTAGCTCAAGTCGTAGCGCAGATAAGAAACCTCGGGCTGCGTGTCGCGCTGGAGAAGTCCGAAGCAATCTGTCGTTGCAGGAGTGTCCATCGAGGTAGGAAAATCCCTGAAATATCTGGGCCTGGTACTTGATTCCCGGTGGACGTTTAGATCACATTTTACGAGCGAGGGGTGTCGCCGACTCTACTCCGGCGTCGTTAAGTCTCAAGCTCTGTACGGGTGCCCAATATGGGCTGATAAGCTATCCCGCAAGAACAAACAGCTTCTCAGGCGATATAAAAAATTAATGATGATCAAGGTTGCGCGAGCGTACCGCACGGTGTCATACGATGCCGTGTGTTTGATCGCAGGTTCCGCGCCCTGGCACCTCGAGGCTACCGCTCTGGCAGACGTCTATTGGCGCAGGGCTGATACGCGTGAAGCAGGGAGAGAACCGGACACTGAGACCATACGCTCCTGGCGCCTGGATGCCTGCCAGCGCGTGATACAAAACTGGAGAACCGAGTTAGACAGGGCAGAGATGGGTGGATACACAATAAGTGCTATATTGCCCGTCCTAACCAAGTGGCTGGAGAAGAAGCGCGGCCCTTTATCCTTTCGTCTGGTGCAGGTCATATCAGGTCATGGCTGTTTTGGCAAATACCTCCACCGCATCAGACGGGAACCGACCCCTGCGTGCCACCACTGCCAAGAGGATAGCAATGATGCCGCGCACACTCTAGCGGCTTGTCCGGCGTGGGCGGAGGAAAGGCGCCGCCTGGTTGCGGCCTTTGGGACGGAGCTGGGCTTGGCTGAAGTTATAAAGAAGGCGGTGGACGACTTGGAGAAGTGGACCGTTTTATCCAAATACTGTGGCGTGGTTATGCGGTACAAGGAGGAAGCAGAGAGAGCGCCAGAATGAAAAAAAAAAAAAAAATAATAATAATTAATTAATTAAAAAAATATATATATATATAAATGGAAAAAAGAAAAAGAATTCAAAAGGAGAAAAAGGGAGGAGGGAAAAAAACAAAAAAAAAATTTAATAAAAAAAAAGGAGTCATTACTGGTGTGGTGTGATATTAAGTATAAATCATTTATATATTTATCTTATACATAGAGAGTCGCGGAAGCGGCAGTCGCTAGACGGGGCGCGGTGAAAAGGCCTAGCTGTTGCCCGCCTTCGTCTCATAGCGAACAGTGGGCCCTAGTGGTTTTAGTGGGAATGGGGTCATCGTATTTTACGGCCTTGACCCCCACACTCCCCGCGCCACTTAACAACTTGCCCAGACGCGGGCGCCCGTAATCAGGTTTCCCCAGGTTAAAAAAAAAAAAGGTTCCCCCCTCCGCGGACGAATTTTCCCGCGGCTCCTAGGCTTGTCGTGCCGGGGGGCTCAGTTTCTGGAACGACTGCAGTAATGCCGTAGTAAAGGGGAAACAAATAAGGAGGTATAACAGACCAGCCCTCAATTTGAAGGCCGGTCTCTGGAGAGGGCATCAGCGCTCAGCGGATGAGTTTCCCGCTAGTTCCCTTCACTGGTTTATGTTGCAGATTTTCTGGAATCGGAGCTGTGGACCAAGCCCGTAATGCCTGCGACTCTCAACCCGGTGTCGGTAAAGGAAGTCCGAGTAACGAAGACGACACGATAGTCCGACAAGGAGACGGCTGAATAAGCCGAACGCGTCTAGAGCGCGACACGAAGAGATTGATTCAATCAGCGGCTGCGTTGCAGCGTGGTAAGGTGGTAGATACACCATGGCGTTTAGCGGTTGTGGTAGTACCGTGGCGCGGCGGGCCGCGGCGGCGATGTGTCGTCGTCGGTTAGGGGTCTCGACCTCCCGCCGGGCAAACTGTTGCTTGGTGCTATTGTCGTGGGCATGTCTCGCGGATCGCACCCTGCCAGTGGGCTTGCCTTAACCAGCCGGTCCGAGTGGAAGGAAAACCACAATAAAAAACCCTGAATGTGCACGCGTTGGGGCGCCATAAGAGGCCTCGCGTGACGC
The DNA here is from genome assembly GCA_028984075.1 of Pieris mannii. Taxonomy (NCBI): domain Eukaryota; kingdom Metazoa; phylum Arthropoda; class Insecta; order Lepidoptera; family Pieridae; genus Pieris; species Pieris mannii. Next base: position 12,524,702 of record CM054785.1, read on the forward strand.
TGCACCCCCGCTCTCCCGCAGGGCAAGCGGGTCGTTCGATCAGTAGAGTCGAGCTACTAGCGGCCAACCCTTGGATAATTCCCGACCTCCAAGCGGTATTAGGGTTACTCGGGTGCAGGGGCCTCCGCCCGGGTGGACGATCTATATCCCCCATGTACCTAAACCACAATATGGAATACAATACTCAAACAAACAAAACAATTTTTGAAGTAGAAGGAGAAGTAGAGTTAACGGAGGAGAAGAGGAGAAAACAGATGATGGAGGAGAGTATAGAGAAGGGGAGAGAGCTGCGAGTTGTCCTGAATCGAACGCCGATCCCAGTGACACCCGCAGAAATAGAGGATAGCGCAATCGCGCGAATATCTGACTCGAATACCGAGTCGATGGTCAAAGTGTCGTCCACACCATCGGCGAGCCGAGTTGGGTCACTGGACCGGGAGTCGCCCGGCCGTTTTTGGAGCTGCAGAGCAGCTCCCAAGAGAGGGAGAGAAGAGAATGAGGGTAGTTCCACAGACACCCCCGAGGATAGGAAAAAGAAAGGACGAGGCAGGCCACCCACAACGGGAGAAAACGCCGGCCTCGCAGCTGCAGAAGCCTACCTTAAGGCGCAGCGAGAGCAGAAGAAGACTCGCGCTGAGGCTGAGATTCAGTCGCCGAGGCTCGCAAGACCCGATCGGTATCAGTTGACAAAAATGTCGTTTTATAAGATATATTATTGAGGATTTTCAAAATAAACCACAAATTGTTTCTCTGAAAATACAAAGTTTTGTTTTATTTAACACGCCTTAACAATATTACAACGATTATCGTTTGTTGTTCTTATAGTGACATCTATTGGCAGCTCCCTAATATTCTGATTGTGGTTTTCAATATTTGGTGGGAATTCTGGTATAATGCGCTTTTTAAGTTCTTTATATTTGGAAGGGCAGAGACTGCAGGCGGATTCCGCATTTTCTTGGTTTTGCTTTTGTAGTAATGTGTTGGCAGTAATATTTATTTATTTATTTATTTCAAACATACACATTATCTTTACAGCCTATGCCAATACGACAATGTGGAGAAACATTTAATAAAAATATAATAATGTACATAAAAATTAGGCACATAATTTACACAATATCGCTACTGTGAATTCACTCTGCGAACATATAAATATGTCGATAGTATCGGAGACAGCACTTAGTAAGCGCAACGTCCTGGATAACGGGGATCTGTGCAACAGACTAGTTCTTGCCTTTGGTATCGCAAATAACCTTCGCTGTCGCCGTCGCACATATCCCATAGGTACTAAGAAGCCCAGTTCCTGGAGTACACTCGGGTTACACACTATCCCCCTCAAGACTTTCAGTACGTAGTAGGCCAAATGTAAGTCCCGTCTGGTTTCCAATTTGTTGTACCCCACCATCCCTTATACAAATAATGTTGGGTACATTAAAGGATAGTAAGGATAGACGCCATACAGTCTGTTATAGAGGTGACGTGCAAATTTATTCTGTATGCGCTCCAACATAAGACAGTATTTAGCTTCATGCGGAGCCCAAACAGACGAGTTACACTCCAACATACTTCTAACCAGAGCGTTGTACAAGCTTGAGATGGCTTTAATATTACTGAACGTTGTTGCCCTTCGAAGCACGAATCCCATCCTTGCGTATGCTTTCTTGCAAATGTCCACAACATGATCTCGTAAATACAGTTAGGCATCCACTCGCACTCCTAAGTCTCTTACTGATGTTTCCCGCTTGAGTATCACCCCCGATACGTTGTACTCATGATGACGAGGCAATTTAGCGCGACTAAATGTCACCATGCAACATTTGTTGATATTTAATTGGAGCTTATTTTTTTTGCTCCACTCACATACTCCATCTATATCTCCTTGCAGGCGTTCGCAGTCGTCCACCCCTTGGATTGACAGGAGTAATTTTAGATCGTCTGCAAAGAGAAGGCATCTAGAATGTCTTATGACATCTGGTAAATCGTTCACCATTATTGTAAACAGCAATGGCCCTAGGTTGCTGCCCTGACTCACGCCTGATTTAGTGTAGTACGGTTCCGACTGACACCCTTTGTACTCTACATACTGCTGGCGATCTCTTAGATAATTAGCAAAAAAACGTTATAGTTTTGGAGTGAATCCAATACTTGCCAACTTAGATAACAGTATGTCATTATTCACGACGTCAAAAGCCTTTCTGTAATCAAAGTATGCAGCATCTACTTGCAATCCGGCGTCCATAATAGGGATAACATAATTAATTGCGTTCAGTAAGTTGCTACTTGTACTACGCAAGGGTCTAAAGCCATGCTGGCAGTCTGACAAGTACGGTTCTACTTGTTTTAAAATACCTTGGTGCAGAGCTCCTTCGAATATTTTAGCGGGAGTCGATAATATTGCCACCGGTCTATATCCTTCCACAGAGTCTTTTCCATCACTTTTAGGTATAGGAATAACTCTTGTGATTTTCCAGCAATCTGGAAAGTAACCGTTGTCCAGGCATAGATTGAATATATAGGCAAGAGGCTCAGCAAGTATAGATCGGCAATCCCTCATAATATATGCTGGTATTCCATCTGAGCCTGCCGAGCGCTTCGGCTTTAGACGGACAAGTGCATCTCTTACCTGCGCTAATGTCAGTTCAGATACGTGCACATATGAGTACCCGTCGCCATCGCCTCCTCCACATTCAGCCGCGCGGTCTCCGTACTGTAGACTGAGTAAAAATATGCCGCAAATTCAGCCGCACAATCCGTATCTGATAGTATCTTACCATTTTTTTAAATATAATTTTGATGTGGAATATTACTATTCCGCGCCCTTATATAATGCCAAAAAGACTTAGGATCGTTAACTAAATTATTCTGTACCCTTTCTTCATAACATTCAAACGCAAGCTTAATATTCAATTTAATGCGTGCCCTACAAGCAGAAAAATCACGGTACTCGTTTGGAGATTTAGTACATTTATATTTCTTGTGTAATTTTGCTTTTAGCTGCAGGTCACTTATAATTTCCCTAGTATACCATTCAGGATAGCAATATTTACGGTAATTACTATATCTACTAGGATTTAATTGTTTTCTCGGAACACAATCATTAATGACCTCATTAAGAATACTATAAAAAGCATTAAAGGCCCCATCTGGGTCACGCGTATCAAAAACAACACTCCAATCGGCGATTGCTATCGAGGAATATAAAGTATGAAAATTAGCTTTGTAAAAATTCCATTTAGGTTTAATTTCACTTACGGTATGCTTCCTTTTGGGCTGTGCAGACAGGGTGATGCGGTCTAATGAGAGTTGTGCCTCCACGAACAGCGGTGGGTGATATGAATCCACCGGTACCAATGAATCGTCCGCTTCATAAACACATACCCCGTCTCTCATTAGGTTAGGTTAGGTTAGGTTGAGTACGCGTTGAGCCTTCATAGCGACAACAGTGACTGTTTGCGCTCCGCGTCCTCAAAATCTTTTGAGGGTCTTTCCGGTGTCGGAGAATACTGTGAGGTGCGTCAAAATAACCGCACAAGTGTGTTGCGTGTTTTGACATATATGTTATATTTATATATTAAATACTTTTTAATACATAATAGAAAAGAAGTGTGGGAAATTGACCCGGTGTTTTTTGTGTTTTTATGTTGTTTTTGTCGCGACGACATATTAATTTTTCATTGTGTTTGTGTAGTGTGGATTGTCTTGTATATGTGAGTACTTTTAATCTAAAAATCGGCTCACAGAGTTGGCCGTAAATATTTTTCAAAAAGTGGAGGTGGTTTTTTAACCACAACATTTTGGCGGGAGGTTTAATCACCAATTGAGTAGTACGATCGTCTCCGCCGTGAGCAGGCGGTTTGATTTCATACCTCATAGTTGAGATTGGGAGAAAGAAGAAGGAAATATTGATCTAAGCATCATTTTTAGCTAGATAATATTATAAGACGCCATCTTGTTATTGACAAGTAAGGTGCAAAGGACGGCATTGTGTGGCGCCGGTCGTCTGGCGGCGGTCTGACGTCATACGGTTTATCGAGTGGGCGTTCAAGTTTTCCGAAGTGGATAGAGACGATATTATTCTTAGTTTTAATTTTTGTATATAATTTAATTTAAGTTTAGATTTAAGTTAGAATTAAGATTGTACTATAATATTATCTCTATTCATAAATATATTAATTATTTATTTATATATTTGGTGGGAGGACTTTCTGTATATTTCGCAAAATGCGAAAGAGGCGGGTTAAGCCGCAGGCCTCGGACAGCGAGGAAGAAGACATGTCCAGGGCTGGCTCAAAAGAGCGGAGAAAGCGGTCCTTTTTTAAAAACCCTACTAGGGATGGGGACTGAATATATACGTGTCTCCTCCTCCTAAGGGTAAGCCGCCAAAGAAAGCGGCTGCCCATAAGGAAGGAATTAAGGAGGCGGAGGAAGAGTTGCGTGCTCTCGAGGCTCGCTCTCTTCCTGGAGGTGAAAATAGTGGTGCTGGAGGCCACCAGCCAGACGGGGCCTCGACAAGTACAGGTCGGGCCCCGGACGGGCCCCCGTCATCGTGGGAGGACTACGAGGACGATGTGGTCCTCCTGGGGGTGCCAGAAATAAAGGAGAGGTCGGTTTCCCGAGTCCGCAAAATTCTAGAAATTGCGGCGAAATCGGGAAACCTAAAAGGTACGTACGTCCGCGACCTTCAGGTCGCGGCCAAGGAAATTGGAGAGATCGTGGAGGATCTTGCCGATAGGTGTCTGGGGGGGGAAGAGGGCAGACGTCTTCAGAGAGACAATAATCGTCTGAGGGCCCAGGTCAAGGAGCTGGGCCTGGAGCTTGCGGCCCTCAGACGCGAGTTCAACGAGCGCACTGCGCAATTTGCGCAATCAAAAGGGGACAACAGGGATCCCGTCTCGGTGGATAGTCCCATCACGCCGGATGCCCTCCGTCAAATGATGGAGGGGCTCTTAGACGGGATCAAGGAGAGCCTGATGGGGGAGTTGATGAGGGCTGTGGGGGGCATGCTTGATGCGAAGTTGGCGGGGATTGGGGACAGGCTGCTCCCTGAGCCTGTGTTACGCCCCCCGCTGATGGCATTAGACCGAGGCCCCCATGGGGCCTCCAAGGGCTCCTTAGGGGGTGAGGCCCAGGTGGCCTCAAATTGTCCGGGGCCACAGGGCAAGAGAGCCCACAGTGGTCTCGCAGGGGTTGTGGTCCAGAGCTCTGAAGGGAATGCCCCGGGAAATGGAGGGGTCACTTCAGAGATGCCTCCGGTGGGTCTCAGCTGGGCGACAGTGACCGGCAAGAAGAAGAAGGGTAAGGGCAAGAAGAAGTCGGGCAGTCTTCCAGCTGCACCGGCTCTTCCTGCCAAGGGTGGGGTAGGCCTTCCGGCAAGGCAGCCGGTAGCTGGGGAGAAGACTGCTGGGGTGCGAGGCAAGCCATCAGTCTGGCTGACCTGGGGATTGAACGAATAAGCATCCGAGTTACGGCTACCGGAGCTCGGATGCTGGAAGTGCCCGGGGAAGGTAGGGAGGAAAAGGCCAACCGCCTAGCTGAAAAATTGAGGGTTGTTCTGTCGGAGGAGGCCTCGGTGGGGAGGCCCGTCAGGTGCAGCGGCCGGCAAGCCGGCGAACCACAAGATGGCGGGAAGGGCCTGCAACCCTCCAAAGCAAGGGAGGGCCCCGCATGCCCCTAAAGCGTCCGGCACGGTGGTGGGGAACACTCCCATGGAGGTTGGAGTAGAGGTGTCAAACAAATAAAATGTCTGACAGCCTCACTAGCCTCCTCCAAGGGAACTTAAGGCGCTCCGCTGCGGCTCAGGACTTGTTCCTGCAGTCGATGGCGGAGTGGGGTGTGATGGCGGCCGTTGTCACTGAGCCCTACTACGTGTCGCGGCAGAGTTCGTGGGTGGAGGACCTTCGAGGTGATGCGGCTGTCATTGCTCGGCCGCATGGACCTCCTCTCTCTCTAAGAGAGAGGGGTTCCGGTTTTGTTCTGGCTGATTGGGGGGACTGGACGCTCGTCGGAGCGTATTTTTCGCCCAATGAGCGTCTGAGCCATTTCGAGGATTTCCTGGACGCCATGGAGCTGGCCGTGCAGAGGGCACTTCCGCGCCCCCTTATCTTCATGGGAGACCTTAATGCGCGGTCTCCCACGTGGGGTGACAGGGTGTCGTGTCGGAGGGGTCCGGTATTGGAGGAGTGGGCGGCGGAGCTGGGCCTCGTTTTCCTAAATGAGGGAACCGAGCCCACCTGTGTCCGCCCACAGGGCAGTTCAAGGGTGCACGTGACCCTAGCTTCTGCGGCAGCGGCCCGTGCGACGACGGCGTGGAGCGTGCTGGACGAAGTGGAGACCCTGTCGGATCATCGATATATCCGGATATGGGTCTCTACTTCGATGAGGACTCCCCAGAACAGCTTCCCTCGTTGGTCAATTCGCCGACTTGATCGCCAGATTGCGGAGGAGGTGGCCATTGTGGAGGGGTGGTGTGCGCCTTCTGGTACTGGGGATGTGGATGAAGGGGCCGGTAGACTGAGTCTAAGTCTCCGAAGGGTTTCGAATGCGGCGATGCCCAAATGGAGACCACCGAAGGGAAGGAGAGCGGTCTACTGGTGGACGTCGCATATTGGAAATTTGCGAGGCGCATGTAGCGAGGCGAGAAGGGCCTACTACAGGAGTCGCCGAAGAAGGGGAGATAGTCCCGATGTTACGGAGGGCCTTCGCTTGATCTATAATGATCGCAAGAGGGCTCTTCGCGAGGCTATTTGTGAGGCGAAGGAAAGGGCCCATCAGGAGGTGCTTCAGGGGCTGGATGATGATCCATGGGGGCGTCCCTATCGATCAGCTCGTAAGAGGCTGAAGGGTGCGGGGATGCCTCTCGTGGAGAGTCTGGAGCCGATTTTCCTGGATCGGGTGGTGGCGGACCTGTTTCCTTCGCCTCCCGACACTGTCCCTCCAAGTATGGCGGCGTCTGTGGTAGAAGTGGCTGACGGAGAGGGTAAGATGGCTCCGGAAGTCTCTGATATAGAGATGGAGGCCATTCTAGCCCGTCTCAAAGCGCGCAAGAAAGCTCCTGGTCCGGATGGTGTACATGCACGTGTACTGGCAGTAGTCCTACCTCATATGGAGGTCTCAGTGCGGGAGCTGTACACTGCGTGCTTGCGTGGTGGACGGTTTCCGGTGGCTTGGAAGACGGGACGACTGTGTCTCGTACACAAGGAGGGGCGCCCGGTGGACAGTTCGGCGGCTTACCGCCCTATTGTCCTCCTGGATGAAGCGGGCAAGGCGCTGGAGTGGGTCGTGGCTTCTCGATTGTGCCGGCACCTCTCTGTTGAGGGACCGGATCTGAGCGAGGCACAATACGGCTTCCGAGCGGGAAGGTCGACGCTCGACGCACTTCGGGACCTGAGGTCTCACACCGGTGGGGTGGTAGACGGGGGAGGGAGGGCATTGGCAGTATCGTTAGATATTGCCAATGCTTTCAATAGTCTACCTTTTGGTGTGGTCAGAGAGGCCCTTGCTTTTTTCAAGGTCCCTCTGTATCTACGCCAAATAGTGGGGGACTATTTCATGGAAAGACGCATCGTGTACTCCAATATGGAGGGCACGGTGTCCTATTACCCTGTGCGGTGTGGAGTTCCTCAAGGCTCAGTCCTTGGGCCGCTTTTGTGGGACATGGCCTACGATTGGGTGTTGCGGGGCGCGCTTCTTCCGGTATTGCGCGTCTTCTGCTATGCAGACGACACCCTCGTGGTGGCCAGTGGGGCCAGTTATGGAGAGGTGGCTCGACTCGCAACGGTCGGCACCTCCCTTGTTGTGAGACGGATAAGGGCCCTGGGCCTTAGGGTGTCTCTCGATAAGACAGACGCCCTATTGTTCCATGGCCCTAGGAATGGTCCACCTCCTGGGGCGGTCCTGATAGTGGATGGAGTGAGGCTACCGGTGGCGGCCAAGATGAAATATCTTGGTCTCGTCTTGGATAGGCGCTGGAACTTTGAGGCCCACTTTGAGGCTCTTGGGGGGAAGCTGGTAGGGGCGGCGGGGGCGCTTGCAAGACTCCTGCCGAACATTGGGGGCCCAAAGCAGAGTGTGCGCAGGCTTTACTGCTGAATTATTCGCAGTATGGCCTTGTATGGGGCCCCAATATGGGATGATAGGCTGGGGTCGAGGAACCGCACCCTTCTCAGGAGGCTGCAGCGAGTGATGGCGGTTCGGGTGGCTCGTTGCTACCGGACCGTCTCGTTTGAGGCGGCATGCCTGTTGGCGGCGACTCCTCCCTGGGAGTTAGAGGCGGTGGCCCTTAGCTCCCTGTATCGCCTCAAGTGCGAGACGAGGGCGGGTGGCCGATGGGCCGAACTGGTCGGACCGGCGAGGAGGCAAGCCAGGGAGGTCACCCTTGATAGGTGGGCCAATGATCTGGCTATGCCGAGGGCGGGAGTACGCACCGTGGAGGCGATTCGCCCATGCTTACGGAAATGGGTGAATCGCCCGAGTGGAGCTGTGTCCTTTCGGATGGCGCAGATTCTGTCCGGGCATGGGTGCTTTGGACGGTTTCTGCACAAGGTGGCGGGGCGGGAAATCTATCCTATCTGCCACCGTTGTGGCGCCCCAGAGGACACGGCGGAGCACACCCTGGCTGAATGTGCCACTTGGTCGAGGCAACGCCACGACCTGGTGTCGGTCATCGGGACGGACCTCTCGCTACCGAGCGTTGTTGCAGCGATGCTAGGTAGCCAAGAGGCATGGCGTGCGGTGGCTTTCTACTGCGAGCGCGTTTTGCTGCAGAAGGAGGCTGCCGAGCGTCAGCGGGAGGTGCGTGGCAATGGCCGGAGGGGTTGTGCTCGGCGGCGGCGGGGAGGGGGCGTGGGGGCTAGACGCGGAAGCCGTCTACCCAACAGCGTCCCGCTGCGTCGTCGCTGAGTCCGTATGCAGACATATTTGCCTGAATTCCCTGGGTTGAATGCCTAGTGCGACCCCCGGGGAATTCAATGTGGTGCCAGACCTCATTCATTCAGAATGGATGAGACTGGCACTGCAGGCGATATGGAGGGTTCAGGAGGAATTTTTAGTGGGTCGGGTTTCTCCCCTCTGACTAGCAGAGGGATAAGAGTTAACCATCCCCACAGTCCCCGCGATAGCGACTGCATAAGCTCGCGGGCCTGCATTTGTGCATTTTAACCTCCTTTATAAAAAAAAAAGGTTAGGTTAGGTTATAGTCTTCCCTTTGGTGTGGTCAGAGAGGCCCTTGCTTTTTTCGAGGTCCCTCTGTATCTGCGCCAAATAGTGGGGGACTATTTTATGGATAGACGGATCGTGTACTCCAATATGGAGGGCACGGTCTCCTACCACCCTGTGCGGTGTGGAGTTCCTCAAGGCTCAGTACTTGGGCCGCTTTTGTGGGACATGGCCTACGATTGGGTGTTGCGGGGCGCGCTTCTTCCGGGATTGCGCGTCTTCTGTTATGAAGACGACACCCTCGTGGTGGCCAGTGGGGCCAGTTTTGGAGAGGTGGCTCGACTCGCAACGGTCGGCACCTCCCTTGTTGTGAGACGGATAAGGGCCCTGGGCCTAAGGGTGTCTCTCGATAAGACGGACGCCCTATTGTTCCATGGCCCTAGGAATGGTCCACCTCCTGGGGCGGTCCTGATGGTGGAAGGAGTGAGAGTACCGGTGGCGGCCAAGATGAAGTATCTCGGTCTCATCTTGGATGGGCGCTGGAACTTTGAGGTCCACTTTGAGGCTCTTGGGGGGAAGCTGGTAGGGGCGGCGGGGGCGCTTGCAAGACTCCTGCCGAACATTGGGGGCCCAAAGCAGAGTGTGCGCAGGCTCTACTGCGGAATTATACGCAGTATGGCCTTGTATGGGGCCCCAATATGGGATGATAGGTTGGGGTCGAGGAACCGCACCCTTCTCAGGAGGCCGCAGCGAGTGATGGCGGTTCGGGTGGCTCGTTGCTACCGGACCGTCTCGTTCGAGGCGGCATGCCTGTTGGCGGCGACTCCTCCCTGGGAGTTAGAGGCGGTGGCCCTAGGGTCCCTGTATCGCCTCAAGTGCGAGACTAGGGCGGATGGCCGATGGGCCGAACTGGTCGGACCGGCGAGGAGGCAGGCCAGGGAGGTCATCCTTGATAGGTGGGCCCATGATCTGGCCATGCAGAGGGCGGGAGTACGCACTGCAGAGGCGATTCGCCCATGCTTACGGGAATGGGTGAATCGCCCGAGTGGAGCTGTGTCCTTTCGGATGGCGCAGATTCTGTCCGGGCATGGGTGCTTTGGACGGTTTCTGCACAAGGTGGCGGGGCGGGAAATCTATCCTATCTGCCACCGTTGTGGCGCCCCAGAGGACACGGCGGAGCACACCCTGGCTGAATGTGCCACTTGGTCGAGGCAACGCCACGACCTGGTGTCGGTCATCGGAACGGACCTCTCGCTACCGAGCGATGTTGAAGCGATGCTAGGTAGCCAAGAGGCATGGCGTGCGGTGGCTTTCTTCTGCGAGCGCGTTCTGCTGCAGAAGGAGGCTGCCGAGCGTCAGCGGGAGGTGCGTGGCGATGGCCGGAGGGGTTGTGCTCGGCGGCGGCGAGGCGGGGGCGCGGGGGCTAGACGCGGAAGCCGTCTGCCCAACAGCGTCCCGCTGCGTCGTCGCTGAGCCCGTATGCAGACATATTTGCCTAAATTCCCTGGGTTGAATGCCTAGTGCGACCCCCGGGGAATTTAATGTGGTGCCAGTCGTCATTCATTCAGGATGGATGAGGCTGGCACTGCAGGCGATATGGAGGGTTCAGGAGGAGTTTTTAGTGGGTCGGGTTTCTCCCCTCTGACTAGCAGAGGGATAAGAGTTAACCATCCCCACAGTCCCCGCGATAGCGACTGCATACGCGCGCGGGCCTGCATTTGTGCATTTCAACCTCCATTATAAAAAAAAAAAAAAAAAGGTTAGGTTAGGTTAGGTTAGGTTTTTTTTTTTTTTTTTTTTATTTAATCACCTAATAGGCCTACCTTCCCCGGCTACTTTATCGCCGGGGGCGTTGTCTAAGCTACCCATCCGTCCTTTCTCACATTCATCCTCTAAATAATTTAAAAACACAGCTTTAATTTTTATTAGGTTTTGAACAGATCAGAGTTTCAATTACAACTTTTTTAAAATATTCCTTTACAATATTCCAACTTATCTAATTCTCTTTTCATTTCTATCCTGAGACGTGGCCCGCGAGGCGGGCAGCCTTCACTTATCCGTGAGTATCCTTATGATACCCATTAGCAAGTGGGCGCCGGCCGCGTCGCGGTCCCCGCCCCTCCCTTACTTCCATTAAATTTGGCGGTTCTCTTTATTATTTTTAAGCAAAATTCCTCCAGTTGCGATCTGTAACAGGCTAGCATGCCGGGCAGTCCTTCAAGACTGACCACCATGCCTGTCATCTGTTCCAGGTCGCATCTGGAGGAGGCAAAAATGGGGCACTCTATAAGTAGATGCGAGATGGTTTGTTCCACCCCGCTGTCGCACTCGCATTCAGGTGTCTCTTTTAATTTGAAGCGGCACAGGTACTCGGCAAAAGGCCCGTGGCCTGTGAGTATCTGTGCCATCTCAGGGCTAAATCTCGCTTCTCTCAGTTGCTTATGAGCGCTCGCAACATTTTTTAGAAAAATCTTTGTTATTCCGCCCGTAGTCCCTTCTCTATATCGTTTGTCCCATTCTTCTATCGTTTTCCGTCTTACTTCTTTCCTTATGAACGATAGCGGGTACTCTACGTGGACTGCTTTGACCTTTGAGGTCTCCGCAGCGGCCCTCGCGAGTTCGTCCGCCCTCTCGTTCCCCTCCGTGCCGACGTGCGCTTTCACCCAGTGGAGTCTTATGTTTTGGCCCTTTTTTCGGCTCTCCACCAGGTGGCTGCGGATCTCGACTACTCGGGGGTTCCGAGAGCGTCCACCCGCGATGGCCTCGAGCGAGGACCTCGAGTCGCTGCAGATGTTCACGTCAGTACCCGCTGCCGTCGCCTCCCTTACTGCACCGACGAGAGCCGCTAGCTCTGCTTGATACACGGTGCAGTAAGGGGCCATCTTTATCTTCTTCCATTTTCGTTCTCTACCTCCCTCCCATTTGCTCCAAGCCGCTCCGACTCCCTTCTCTGTCTTGCTCCCGTCTGTGTATATGGCCGCTATGTTTTCGTCTTGTATTTGGCCAGGGTCAGTTGTGATGGCGAAGCTTATATCTGGTCTTTCCGCAGGATGGGGTTGTTCTATAGCAGGTACGGCACGCTCAATCCGGTCTCCTTCGCGTATAAACGGGGATGACCCCCTTCTGGCCTCAAACATCGCGGCGGCTTCTTCCACCCTGAGGTCGAGGGGCAGTATCCCCGCCAGTAGCGTCGCGGAATTTAGCGATGCCGTCCTGTACGTTTTTGCAATCTTCTGTCCGAAGGCCCGTTGCACCGTCTCCAGTTTTTTCTTTGTGCACATTTTCTTTACTGTCGGTGCCCAGGCTGCCGACGCGTATGTTACCGTCGGCTCAATGACGGCTTGGTATACCTGGAATACCGTGTCTCCCGTCATCCCCCTTTTCTGGTGACATTATGCACATGCTTGTTGAACGTGAGCCCTCCGTCTATTGTCAATCCCAGCAGTTTTATTTCATTCTCTATGGCTATGCCTTGTCCGTTCATCCTTATTATTGGGGTATCGAACTTCAATCTTCGCGTCAGGACCATTGCCTTGGTTTTTTGTGGCGCGAAGTTGAGCTTGTTCTCGATACCCCACTTTCTCACGTACTCGAGGGCTACGTTTGCTCGCTGCGCGATCGAGTGCGTGTCTGATCCACTGAACAGCAGCACCACGTCGTCTGCGAATGCCTGTGCATAAGTCCCGTCCTCTTCCAGTTCGACCAGTAGTGGGTCGAGCAGGATGTTCCAGAAGGTGGGGCCGCTAATCGAGCCCTGAATGCATCCCTTTTCAGGTCGCCTCACATGCTCTCTGTTTGCGTAGCGTACCACCACCTTCCTGCCTTTAAAATAGTCCTCCACTACTAGTCTCAATTGCTTGGGACAGTCTTTCTTTGATAGTTGGTACTTGATAGCTGGCCACCATGCGTTGTCGAAAGCCCCCTCGATATCTAGCGACACCATCAACACTATCTCTTTGTTTTCTATGTGGCTTCTCGCTTTCGTCAGGATATCGTAGAGAGCATCCTCCGTGCTCTTTCCTGGCATAAATCCATACTGCCTCCTGCTCATCTTGGGGAGTAGGCTATGTCTAATTCTGTTTATCATTACCTTCTCTAGTATCTTCCCCATGACTGGCAAGAGGCCTATTGGACGGTAGGATTTGGCGGCCGTATAGTCCTCCTTCCCTGGCTTCCTCAGTACCACTATCGTGCATTCCTTCCATAGATCAGGGAAGCATCCCACTTCGAGGCATTTATTAAAGATGGCCAGGGGAACCTCCGGATTCGCCGTGATAGCTGCGCAGCAGATATCCGCAGTGAGTCCGTCGGCACCCGGGGCCTTTCTCGGGTTGAAGCTTCGAGCAGTGCTGATGAGCTCCGCCATTGTGATTGGCACTTCATCAGCGCTGCTTCCCCGTAAGCTGCTAGTCATTTCCTCAACCGTTTTCCTTATTCTTTGGTGGATGTCATCATCCATCTCACAATTGTCTGGCGGGAAGAATTTCTGTGCCAGCAGCTGCACCGATTCTTCGGAGTTCAACGAAATGCCCTTCTCTATTAGCGTGGTGTCTTCCCTGATCCCTTCCGCCTTTCTTATTACTTTGTACATTCTGTCCCATAAGCTCTCCCCTTCTTGCTTCGTGCACAATTTCTTCCACCCTTCCTTTTGAGCCTAACGGTGTCGAAGGTGGGTGTGTTTCCACAATTTAAGATGCTCAGCCCCTCTTCATCAAGGAACCCTCGTAGTTCCTTTCCTCTTGTGTCTTCGTTCCGGCTCCCCCACCACTCACTCCATGCGTTCACGTCCCCTCCAATCAATACCATCTTGGTTTTTAACTTTCTCGTGAAGCTTCTTAACTGTACGAGGTATGGTTCGATGGGTTAATCGCCTTCGAAGTACACTGATATAACCCCTAGTTCCCACTTGTCCGTTCTCAGGACGGCGGCCACTATGTTTTCGGTGGTGAGTGATTTGTCTTGTGAGACCTCTGCTGCTATGGCTGCTAGCTGCACTCGACGAGAGCTTCTCAACGATGTATAGTTCTCGTCCTCAATATCCCTCGGGATCCCAAACCACGTTACACGTGGTTTTGGTGTTTTTTCTCTTTAACTTTTTTATTTTTAGCCGGAAAAATCCGATCGACCCCTCAAAAGATTCGTCTTCTTGAATTTTATCTATATATGATTTTTAATTTGGGGGTCGTCGCTTTAGTTTTTGTGTAATATGCTCTTAATTGATTTTTAAATAGGTTATTTTAGTTTTTTCACTTTTAAAATTTTTCCCCAAGTCCAATTTTTTAGAACGATACACCAGTCTCTTCGTCTTTTTAAGCTGCGTTTTTTGGTGTATCGCACTTATGGGGGAAAACTCAATTTCGGTCACCAGTTGTCACGCCCCTTTTTTGTTTTTCCCTTATATCTCCCTTATTTGTAGGGGTAAAAATCTGGGACTAACCTTATTTAATGCGGCTTAATGAGGCGCATTTAGAGGTTCCAAAATATATTGCGGTTATCGATCTAAATCGCAAGGCGCACGCACTTTTACACTAAATTTTTTGCACTTTTTGTGTTTTTTCACTGTTTTGTCACTTTTTCTTCACTTTTTACTACACAATGTTTATATTTTCGGATTTGTCGTCGCGAGACGCGTACAATGATATACGGCACTGCCCGATCCGCGACAAAAAACCTATTTTTAAGATTTTTTAACTACGGAGCGATATGTTCCGTGACCGTTTTGAGCGGCGGTTCGACTGCGACTGGTTAGGTTAGGTTAGGTTAGGTTAAGGGCCTCATAGCCTAGCGGTCTTTGTATGTGGTCGCTATGGTAAGAGGTACTGGGTTCGATTCCCGGTTCGAGAGTAAGTTTTAAATTTATTCTCGGCCTTTGGTAGGGTTGTACGGTACCGGGCGAGTGCTTAAACTGTACATGGAGGGCACGGTTGAATTTCTATAGTATGCAGAGGGCATCGAACTATAGAAAGGATACTGTGTAGGTTTAGAACGTAGCAATACGTTCTAGGCCGAGGATGGTAATTACAGTGGTCAGTAATTCAACATTCCTTTTTAAGGGCCTCATAGCCTAGCGGTCTTTGTATGTGGTCGCTATAGTGAGGGATACTGGGTTCGATTCCCGGTTCGAGAGTAAGTTTTAAATTTATTCTCGGCCTTTGGTAGGGTTGTACGGTACCGGGCGAGTGCTTAAACCGTACATGGAGGGCACGGTTGAATTTCTATAGTATGCAGAGGGCATCGAACTATAGAAAGGAGACTGTGTAGGTTTAAAACGTAGCAATACGTTCTAGGCCGAGGATGGTAATTACAGTGGTCAGTAATTCAACATTCCTTTTAAGGGCCTCATAGCCTAGCGGTCTTTGTATGTGGCCGCTATGGTGGGGGGTACTGGGTTCGATTCCCGGTTCGAGAGTAAGTTTTAAATTTATTCTCGGCCTTTGGTAGGGTTGTACGGTACCGGGCGAGTGCTTAAACCGTACATAGAGGGCACGGTTGAATTTCTATAGTATGCAGAGGGCATCGAACTATAGAAAGGAGACTGTGTAGGTTTAGAACGTAGCAATACGTTCTAGGCCGAGGATGGTAATTACAGTGGTCAGTAATTCAACATTCCTTTTTAGTACGCGTTGAGCCTTCATAGCGACAACAGTGACTGTTTGCGCTCCGCGTCCTCAAAATCTTTTGAGGGTCTTTCCGGTGTCGGAGAATACTGTGAGGTGCGTCAAAATAACCGCACAAGTGTGTTGCGTGTTTTGACATATATGTTATATTTATATATTAAATACTTTTTAATATATAATAGAAAAGAAGTGTGGGAAATTGACCCGGTGTTTTTTGTGTTTTTATGTTGTTTTTGTCGCGACGACATATTAATTTTTCATTGTGTTTGTGTAGTGTGGATTGTCTTGTATATGTGAGTACTTTTAATTTAAAAATCGGCTCACAGAGTTGGCCGTAAATATTTTTCAAAAAGTGGAGGTGGTTTTTTAACCACAACATTTTGGCGGGAGGTTTAATCACCAATTGAGTAGTACCATCGTCTCCGCCGTGATTTGGTTTGGTTTCATACCTCATAGTTGAGATTGGGAGAAAGAAGAAGGAAATATTGATCTAAGCATCATTTTTAGCTAGATAATATTATAAGACGCCATCTTGTTATTGACAAGTAAGGTGCAAAGGACGGCATTGTGTGGCGCCGGTCGTCTGGCGGCGGTCTGACGTCATACGGTTTATCGAGTGGGCGTTCAAGTTTTCCGAAGTGGATAGAGACGATATTATTCTTAGTTTTAATTTTTGTATATAATTTAATTTAAGTTAAGATTTAAGTTAGAATTAAGATTGTACTATAATATTATCTCTATTCATAAATATATTAATTATTTATTTATATATTTGGTGGGAGGACTTTCTGTATATTTCGCAAAATGCGAAAGAGGCGGGTTAAGCCGCAGGCCTCGGACAGCGAGGAAGAAGACATGTCCAGGGCTGGCTCAAAAGAGCGGAGAAAGCGGTCCTTTTTTAAAAACCCTATTAGGGATGGGGACGAGGACGTGTCTCCTCCTCCTAAGGGTAAGCCGCCAAAGAAAGCGGCTGCCCACAAGGAAGGATTAAAGGAGGCAGAGGATGAGTTGCGTGCTCTTGAGGCTCGCTCTCTTCCTGGAGGGGAAAATAGTGGTGCTGGAGGCCACCAGCAAGGTGGGGCCTCCACAAGTACAGATCGGGCCCCGGACGGGCCCCCGTCATCATGGGAGGACTATGAGGATGACGTGGTCCTCCTGGGGGTGCCAGAAATAAAAGAGAGATCGGTTTCCCGGGTTCGCAAAATCCTAGAGATTGCGGCGAAGTCGGGAAACCTGAAAGGCACATACGTCCGCGACCTAAAGGTTGCGGCCAAGGAAATTGGTGAGATTGTGGAGGATCTCGCCGATAGGTGTCTGGGGGGGGAAGAGGGCAGACGCCTTCAGAGAGACAATAATCGTCTGAGGGCCCAGGTCAAGGACCTGGGTCTGGAGCTCGCGGCCCTCAGACGCGAGTTCAACGAGCGCACTGCGCAATTTGCGCAATCAAAGGGGGACAACAGGGATCCCGTCTCGGTGGATAGTCCCATCACGCCGGATGCCCTCCGTCAAATGATGGAGGGGCTCTTAGACGGGATCAAGGAGAGCCTGACGGGGGAGTTGATGAGGGCTGTGGGGGGCATGCTTGATGCGAAGTTGGCGGGGATTGGGGACAGGCTGCTCCCTGAGCCTGTGTTACGCCCCCCGCTGATGGCATTAGACCGAGGCCCCCATGGGGCCTCCAAGAGCTCCTTAGGGGGTGGGGCCAAGGTGGCCTCAAATTGTCCGGTGCCACAGGGCAAGAGAGCCCACAGTGGTCTCGCAGGGGTTGTGGTCCAGAGCTCTGAAGGGAATGCCCCGGGAAATGGAGGGGTCTCTTCAGAGATGCCTCCGGTGGGTCTCAGTTGGGCGACAGTGACCGGCAAGAAGAAGGGTAAGGGCAAGAAGAAGTCGGACAGTCTTCCAGCTGCACCGGCTCTTCCTGCCAAGGGTGGGGTAGCCCTTCCGGCAAGGCAGCCGGTGGCTGGGGAGAAGCCTGTTGTGGTGCGGTCTTCCCTTGCTCCGCCGACAACTGCTGCAGTTGTTATCAC
Source organism: Pieris mannii (assembly GCA_028984075.1). Lineage (NCBI taxonomy): Eukaryota > Metazoa > Arthropoda > Insecta > Lepidoptera > Pieridae > Pieris > Pieris mannii. Next base: position 12,542,499 of record CM054785.1, read on the forward strand.
ACTGCTGCAGGGAGCGGTGGAGCGGGGGGTTACCTACGCTGCTGTTCTGTCCAAGGCGAGGCAGGCCATCAGTCTACCTGACCTGGGGATCGAGCGAATAAGCATCCAAGTTACGGCTACCGGAGCTCGGATGCTGGAGGTGCCCGGGGAAGGTAGGGAGGAAAAGGCCAACCGACTAGCTGAAAAATTGAGGGTGGTTCTGTCAGAGGAGGCCTCGGTGGGGAGGCCCGTCAAGTGCGTGGACCTTCGCATCCGGGACCTTGATGACAGCATCACTGAGGAGAATGTTGTAGAGGCGGTGGCTGCCATGGGGGAGTGCCCAGTGGCGACCATTAAGCCAGGTAAGATCATGAGGCATGGGGGCCGGGGATTGGGGGAGATGTTTCTCCTGTGTCCGGTTGCCTCCGCCAATAAGGTAAAGAGTGGGAGGCTCCTCATTGGGTGGAGTTCCTGTCGGGTGGAAATCCAAGAGCACCGCCCTTTGAGGTGTTTTAAGTGCCAAAAACTGGGTCATGTGCGTGCAACATGTGACTCAGCGGTGGACCTGGCGGAGGCTTGCCACCGATGTGGGGTTGCGGGCCATAAGGCTAATGAATGCAGCTCAAAAGAGCTGCATTGTTTGGTCTGTGCAGCGGCCGGCAGGCCGGCGAACCACAAGATGGCGGGAAGGGCCTGCAACCCTCCAAGGCAAGGGAGGGCCCCGCATGCCCCTAAAGCGTCCGGCACGGTGATGGGGAACACTCCCATGGAGGTTGGAGTAGAGGTGTCAAACAAATAAAATGTCTGACAGCCTCACTAGCCTCCTCCAAGGGAACTTAAGGCGCTCCGCTGCGGCGCAGGACTTGTTCCTGCAGTCGATGGCGGAGTGGGGTGTGATGGCGGCCGTTGTCACTGAGCCCTACTACGTGTCGCGGCAGAGTTCGTGGGTGGGGGACCTTCGGGCTGATGCGGCTGTCATTACTCGGCCGCATGGACCTCCTCTCTCTCTAAGAAAGAGGGGTTCCGGTTTTGTTCTGGCTGATTGGGGGGACTGGACGCTTGTCGGAGCGTATTTTTCGCCCAATGAGCGTCTGAGCCACTTCCAGGACTTCCTGGACGCCATGGGGCTGGCCGTGCAGAGGGCGCTTCCGCGCCCCCTTATCCTCATGGGAGACCTTAATGCGCGGTCTTCCACTTGGGGTGATAGGGTGTCGTGTCGGAGGGGTCCGGTTTTGGAGGAGTGGGCGGCGGAGCTAGGCCTCGTTTTCCTAAATGAGGGAACCGAGCCCACCTGTGTCCGCCTGCAGGGCAGTTCAAGGGTGGACGTGACCCTAGCTTCTGCGGCAGCGGCCCGTGCGACGACGGCGTGGAGCGTGCTGGACGAAGTGGAGACCCTATCGGATCATCGATATATCCGGATGTGGGTCTCTACCTCGATGAGGTGGGCAGTGCGGGGGCAGACTTCCCAGAACAGCTTCCCCCGTTGGGCGATTCGGCGACTTGACCGTCAGGTTGCGGAGGAGGTGGCCATTGTGGAGGGGTGGTGTGCGCCTGCTGGTACTGGGGATGTAGACGAAGGGGTCGGTAGACTGAGTCAAAGTCTCCGAAGGGTGTCGAATGCGGCGATGCCCAAATGGAGACCGCCGAAGGGGAGAAGAGCTGTCTACTGGTGGACGTCGCATATTGGAAATCTTCGGGGCGAATGTAGCGAGGCGAGAAGGGCCTGCTACAGAAGTCGCCGGAGGAGGGGAGATAGTCCCGATGTTACGGAGGGTCTTCGCTTGATCTATAATGATCGCAAGAGGGCTCTCCGAGAGGCTATTTGTGAGGCAAAGGAAAGGGCCCATCAGGAGGTGCTTCGGGGGCTGGATGATGATCCATGGGGGCGTCCCTATCGATCGGCTCGTAAGAGGCTGAAGGGTGCGGGGATGCCTCTCGTGGAGAGTCTGGAGCCGACTTTCCTGGAGCGGGTGGTGGCCGACCTGTTTCCTTTGTCTCCAGACACTGTCCCTCCAAGTATGGCGGCGTCTATGGTAGAAGTGGCTGACGGGGAGGGTGAGATGGCTCCGGAAGTCTCTGATATAGAGATGGAGACCATTCTAGCCCGTCTCAAAGCCCGCAAGAAAGCTCCTGGCCCGGATGGTGTACATGCACGTGTACTGGCAGTGGTCCTTCCTCATATGGAGGTCTCCGTCCGGGAGCTGTACACAGCGTGTTTGCGTGGTGGACGGTTCCCGGTGGCATGGAAGACGGGACGACTGTGTCTCGTGCGCAAGGTGCAGCGGCCGGCAGGCCGGCGAACCACAAGATGGCGGGAAGGGCCTGCAACCCTCCAAGGCAAGGGAGGGCCCCGCATGCCCCTAAAGCGTCCGGCACGGTGATGGGGAACACTCCCATGGAGGTTGGAGTAGAGGTGTCAAACAAATAAAATGTCTGACAGCCTCACTAGCCTCCTCCAAGGGAACTTAAGGCGCTCCGCTGCGGCGCAGGACTTGTTCCTGCAGTCGATGGCGGAGTGGGGTGTGATGGCGGCCGTTGTCACTGAGCCCTACTACGTGTCGCGGCAGAGTTCGTGGGTGGGGGACCTTCGGGGTGATGCGGCTGTCATTACTCGGCCGCATGGACCTCCTCTCTCTCTAAGAGAGAGGGGTTCCGGTTTTGTTCTGGCTGATTGGGGGGACTGGACGCTTGTCGGAGCGTATTTTTCGCCCAATGAGCGTCTGAGCCACTTCCAGGACTTCCTGGACGCCATGGGGCTGGCCGTGCAGAGGGCGCTTCCGCGCCCCCTTATCCTCATGGGAGACCTTAATGCGCGGTCTTCCACTTGGGGTGATAGGGTGTCGTGTCGGAGGGGTCCGGTTTTGGAGGAGTGGGCGGCGGAGCTAGGCCTCGTTTTCCTAAATGAGGGAACCGAGCCCACCTGTGTCCGCCTGCAGGGCAGTTCAAGGGTGGACGTGACCCTAGCTTCTGCGGCAGCGGCCCGTGCGACGACGGCGTGGAGCGTGCTGGACGAAGTGGAGACCCTATCGGATCATCGATATATCCGGATGTGGGTCTCTACCTCGATGAGGTGGGCAGTGCGGGGGCAGACTTCCCAGAACAGCTTCCCCCGTTGGGCGATTCGGCGACTTGACCGTCAGGTTGCGGAGGAGGTGGCCATTGTGGAGGGGTGGTGTGCGCCTGCTGGTACTGGGGATGTAGACGAAGGGGTCGGTAGACTGAGTCAAAGTCTCCGAAGGGTGTCGAATGCGGCGATGCCCAAATGGAGACCGCCGAAGGGGAGAAGAGCTGTCTACTGGTGGACGTCGCATATTGGAAATCTTCGGGGCGAATGTAGCGAGGCGAGAAGGGCCTGCTACAGAAGTCGCCGGAGGAGGGGAGATAGTCCCGATGTTACGGAGGGTCTTCGCTTGATCTATAATGATCGCAAGAGGGCTCTCCGAGAGGCTATTTGTGAGGCAAAGGAAAGGGCCCATCAGGAGGTGCTTCGGGGGCTGGATGATGATCCATGGGGGCGTCCCTATCGATCGGCTCGTAAGAGGCTGAAGGGTGCGGGGATGCCTCTCGTGGAGAGTCTGGAGCCGACTTTCCTGGAGCGGGTGGTGGCCGACCTGTTTCCTTTGCCTCCAGACACTGTCCCTCCAAGTATGGCGGCGTCTATGGTAGAAGTGGCTGACGGGGAGGGTGAGATGGCTCCGGAAGTCTCTGATATAGAGATGGAGACCATTCTAGCCCGTCTCAAAGCCCGCAAGAAAGCTCCTGGCCCGGATGGTGTACATGCACGTGTACTGGCAGTGGTCCTTCCTCATATGGAGGTCTCCGTCCGGGAGCTGTACACAGCGTGTTTGCGTGGTGGACGGTTCCCGGTGGCATGGAAGACGGGACGACTGTGTCTCGTGCGCAAGGAGGGGCGCCCGGTGGACAGTTCGGCGGCCTACCGCCCTATTGTCCTCCTGGATGATGCGGGCAAGGCGCTGGAGTGGGTAGTGGCTTCTCGATTGTGCCGGCACCTCTCTGTTGAGGGGCCGGATCTGAGCGAGGCACAGTACGGCTTCCGAGCGGGAAGGTCGACGCTCGACGCACTTCGGGACCTGAGGTCTCACACCGCTGGGGTGGTAGACGGGGGAGGGAGAGCACTAGCAGTATCATTAGATATTGCAAATGCTTTCAATAGTCTTCCCTTTGGTGTGGTCAGAGAGGCCCTTGCTTTTTTCGAGGTCCCTCTGTATCTATGCCAAATAGTGGGGGACTATTTCATGGAAAGACGCATCGTGTACTCCAATATGGAGGGCACGGTGTCCTACCACCCTGTGCGGTGTGGAGTTCCTCAAGGCTCAGTCCTTGGGCCGCTTTTGTGGGACATGGCCTACGATTGGGTGTTGCGGGGCGCGCTTCTTCCGGGATTGCGCGTCTTCTGCTATGCAGACGACACCCTCGTGGTGGCCAGTGGGGCCAGTTATGGAGAGGTGGCTCGACTCGCAACGGTCGGCACCTCCCTTGTTGTGAGACGGATAAGGGCCTTAGGGTGTCTCTCGATAAGACGGACGCCCTATTGTTCCATGGCCCTAGGAATGGTCCACCTCCTGGGGCGGTCCTGATGGTGGAAGGAGTGAGGGTACCGGTGGCGGCCAAGATGAAGTATCTCGGTCTCATCTTGGATGGGCGCTGGAACTTTGAGACCCAGTTTGAGGCTCTTGGGGGGAAGCTGGTAGGGGCAGCGGGGGCGCTTGCAAAACTCCTGCCGAACATTGGGGGCCCAAAGCAGAGTGTGCGCAGGCTCTACTGCGGTATTATACGCAGTATGGCCTTGTATGGGGCCCCAATATGGGATGATAGGTTGGGGTCGAGGAACCGCACCCTTCTCAGGAGGCCGCAGCGAGTGATGGCGGTACGGGTGGCTCGTTGCTACCGGACCGTCTCGTTCGAGGCGGCATGCCTGTTGGCGGCGACTCCTCCCTGGGAGTTAGAGGCGGTGGCCCTAGGGTCCCTGTATCGCCTCAAGTGCGAGACGAGGGCGGATGGCCGATGGGCTGAACTGGTCGGACCGGCGAGGAGGCAGGCCAGGGAGGTCATCCTTGATAGGTGGGCCCATGATCTGGCCATGCCGAGGGCGGGAGTACGCACGGTAGAGGCGATTCGCCCATGCTTACGGGAATGGGTGAATCGCCCGAGTGGAGCTGTGTCCTTTCGGATGGCGCAGATTCTGTCCGGGCATGGATGCTTTGGACGGTTTCTGCACAGGGTGGCAGGGCGGGAAATCTATCCTATCTGCCACCATTGTGGCGCCCCAGAGGACACGGCGGAGCACACCCTGGCTGAATGTGCCAGCTGGTCGAGGCAACGCCACGACTTGGTGTCGGTTATCGGAACGGACCTCTCGCTACCGAGCGTTGTTGCAGCGATACTAGGTAGCCAAGAGGCATGGCGTGCGGTGGCTTTCTTCTGCGAGCGCGTTCTGCTGCAGAAGGAGGCTGCCGAGCGTCAGCGGGAGTTGCGTGGCGATGGCCGGAGGGGTTGTGCTCGGCGGCGGCGAGGCGGGGTCGCGGGGGCTAGACGCGGAAGCCGTCTGCCCAACAGCGTCCCGCTGCGTCGTCGCTGAGCCCGTATGCAGACATATTTGCCTAAATTCCCTGGGTTGACTGCCTAGTGCGACCCCCGGGGAATTTAATGTGGTGCCAGTCGTCATTCATTCAGGATGGATGAGGCTGGCACTGCAGGCGATATGGAGGGTTCAGGAGGAGTTTTTAGTGGGTCGGGTTTCTCCCCTCTGACTAGCAGAGGGATAAGAGTTAACCATCCCCACAGTCCCCGCGATAGCGACTGCATACGCGCGCGGGCCTGCATTTGTGCATTTCAACCTCCATTATAAAAAAAAAAAAAAAAAGGTTAGGTTAGGTTAGGTTAGGTTAGGTTAGGTTAGGTTAGGTTAGGTTAGGTTAGGTTAGGTTAGGTTTTTTTTTTTTTTTTTTTTTTTTTTTACTTTCCCCGGCTACTTTATCGCCGGGGGCGTTGTCTAAGCTACCCATCCGTCCTTTCTCACATTCATCCTCTAAATAATTTAAAACACAGCTTTAATTTTGATTAGGTTTTGTACAGATCAGAGTTTCAATTACAACTTTTTTAAAATATTCCTGTACAATATTCCAACTTATCTAATTTTCTTTCCATATCTATCCTGAGACGTGGCCCGCGAGGCGGGCAGCCTTCACTTATCCGTGAGTATCTTTATGATACCCATTAGCAAGTGGGCGCCGGCCGCCTCGCGGTCCCCGCCCCTCCCTTACTTCCATTAAATTTGGCGGTTCTCTTTATTATTTTTAAGCAAAATTTCTCCAGTTGCGATCTGTAACAGGCCAGCATGTCGGGCAGTCCTTCAAGACTGACCACCATGCCTGTCATCTGTTCCAGGTCGCATCTGGAGGAGGCAAAAATGGGGCACTCTGTAAGTAAATGCGGGATGGTTTGTTCCACCCCGCTGTCGCACTCGCATTCAGGTGTTTCTTTTAATTTGAAACGGCACAGGTACTCGGCAAAAGGCCCGTGGCCTGTGAGGATCTGTGCCATTTCAGGGCTAAATCTTGCTTCTCTTAATTGTTTGTATGCACTTGCAACATCTTTTAGAAAAAGCTTTGTCGTTCCGCCTGTAGTCCCTTCTCTATAACGTCTGTCCCATTCTTCGATAGTTTTTCGTCTAACTTCTTTCCTTATGAACGATAGCGGGTACTCTACGTGGACTGCTTTGACCTTAGAGGTCTCCGCAGCGGCCCTCGCGAGTTCGTCCGCCCTCTCGTTCCCCTCCGTGCCGACGTGCGCTTTCACCCAGTGGAGTCTTATGTTTTGGCCCTTTTTTCGGCTCTCCACCAGGTGGCTGCGGATCTCGACTACTCGGGGGTTCCGAGAGCGTCCGCCCGCGATGGCCTCGAGCGAGGACCTCGAGTCGCTGCAGATGTTTACGTCAGTACCCGCCACCGTCGCCTCCCTCACTGCACCGACGAGAGCCGCCAGCTCTGCTTGATACACAGTGCAGTAAGGGGCCATCTTTATCTTCTTCCATTTTCGTTCTCTACCTCCCTCCCATTTGGTCCAAGCCGCTCCGACTCCCTTCTCTGTCTTGCTCCCGTCTGTGTATATGGCCGCTGTGTTTTCGTTTTGTATTTGGCCAGGGTCAGTTGTGATGGCGAAGCTTATATCTGGTCTTTCCGCAGGATGGGGTTGTTCTATAGCAGGTACGGCACGCTCAATCCGGTCTCCTTCGCGTATAAACGGGGATGACCCCCTTCTGGCCTCAAACATCGCGGCGGCTTCTTCCACCCTGAGGTCGAGGGGCAGTATCCCCGCCAATAGCATCGCGGAATTTAGCGATGCCGTCCTGTACGTTTTTGCGATCTTCTGTCCGAAGGCCCGTTGCACCGTCTCCAGTTTTTTCTTTGTGCACATTTTCTTTACTGTCGGTGCCCAGGCTGCCGACGCGTATGTCACTATCGGCTCTATGACGGCTTGGTATACCTGGAATACCATGTCTCCCGTCATTCCCCATTCCAGCTTCGCCATTCTCGAGACTTTTTTGTATATGTCTGCCGCTTTTCTGGTGACATTATGCACATGCTTGTTGAACGGGAGCCCTCCGTCTATTGTCAATCCAAGCAGTTTTATTTCTTTCTCTATAGCTATGTCCTGTCCGTTCATCCTTATTATTGGGGTATCGTACTTCAACCTTCGCGTCAGGACCATTGCCTTGGTTTTTTGTGGCGCGAAGTTGAGCTTGTTCTCGATACCCCACTTTCTCACGTACTCGAGGGCTACGTTTGCTCGATTTTCGATGGAGTGCGTGTCTGTTCCGCTGAACAGCAGCACCACATCGTCTGCGAAAGCCTGTGCATAAGTCCCGTCCTCTTCCAGTTCGACCAGTAGTGGGTCGAGCAGGATGTTCCAGAAGGTGGGGCCGCTAATCGAGCCCTGAATGCATCCCTTTTCAGGTCGCCTCACATGCTCTCTGTTTGCGTAGCGTACCACCACCTTCCTGCCTTTAAAATAGTCCTCCACTACTAGTCTCAATTGTTTGGGACAGTCTTTCCTTGATAGTTGGTACTTGATAGCTGGCCACCATGCGTTGTCGAAAGCCCCCTCGATATCTAGCGACACCATCAACACTATCTCTTTGTTTTTTATGTGGCTTCTCGCTTTCGTCAGGATATCGTAGAGGGCATCCTCCGTGCTCTTTCCTGGCATGAATCCATACTGCCTCCTGCTCATCTTGGGGAGTAGGCTGTGTCTAATTCTGTTGATCATTACCTTTTCTAGTATCTTCCCCATGACTGGCAAGAGGCCTATCGGACGGTAGGATTTGGCGGCCGTGTAGTCTACCTTTCCTGGCTTCCTCAGTACCACTATCGTGCATTCCTTCCATAGATCAGGGAAGCATCCCACTTCGAGGCATTTATTAAAGATGGCCAGGGGAACCTCCGGATTCGCCGTGATAGCTGCGCAGCAGATATCCGCAGTGAGTCCGTCGGCACCCGGGGCCTTCCTCGGGTTGAAGCTTCGAGCAGTACTGATGAGCTCCGCCATTGTGATTGGCACTTCATCAGCGCTACTTCCCCGTAAGCTACTAGTCATTTCCTCTACCGTGCTCCTTATTCTTTGGTGGATGTCATCATCCAACTCACAATTGTCAGGCGGGAAGAATTTCTGTGCTAGCAGCTGCACCGATTCTTCGGAGTTCAACGAAATGCCCTTCTCTATTAGCGTGGTGTCTTCCCTGATCCCTTCCGCCTTTCTTATTACTTTGTACATTCTGTCACATAAGCTCTCCCCTTCTTGCTTCGTGCACAATTTCTTCCACCCTTCCTTTTGAGCCCTTTCGATCTCTTCTTCGTACATCTTTTTTGCCTCCAGGTAGGCAGTTACTACGCACTCACTCCTCCTTGGAGCTGTGTATGAGATCCTTTTCTTTTTCCTTACCATGTCCTTCTTAAGGGCTTCTATTTCCTTGTTCCACCAGGGTGGTTCGAAGCTTTTCTTTCTTTGTTTCAGTTTGGGGATATGTTTCTCGGCGGCTTTTATAATTATGTGTGTATATTTCTTTACTACATTGTTGACCCTGGCCTTAGTGTCCAGTTCTTTTATCGTTCCTGTGTCTAGTCCTTGCTGTGTCAGGTCCGTTTTTATTTCCTCTTTAAGTTCCTCCCAGTCTGCGTTTTTTGTTTTGTATTTGCGGGTCGTCTTCGGTAGGGTGTGCGTTTGGGGTTTTAGAAGGGCTGTAGTCATAAAAATTGTGTTGTGGTCCGAACTGGTAATTGAAGTATCAACCCACCATTTCGTTACCTTACTGAGGAGAGCCGTTGTGCATACTGTGATGTCGACTGCACTCGTGTATCTACGGCCCCCTCGCACAGTGTCGAAGGTGGGTGTGTTTCCACAATTTAAAATGCTCAGCCCCTCTTCATCAAGGAACCCTCGTAATTCCTTTCCTCTTGTGTCTTCGTTCCGGCTCCCCCACCATTCGCTCCACGCATTCACGTCCCCTCCAATTAATACCATCTTGGTTTTTAACATTTTCGTGAAGCTTCTTAGCTGTTCGAGGTATGGTTCGATGGGTTCATCGCCTTCGAAGTACACTGAAATTACCCCTAGTTCCCACATTTCCGTTCTCAGGACGGCAGCCACTATGTTTTCCGTGATGAGTGTTTTGTCTTGCGAGACCTCGATGTATTCGTCGAAAACAAGTATCGCCGCCTTCACCGGTTTCTTCCCTGTGGGTACGCACTGCACTACTCTGTACATAGGGCTTTCTGCCATCTGTTTACTGGCCCCTATGTACGGTTCCTGGAGTAGTGCTATTTTTACGTTCCTACCCCCCGCTTCCTTAATAAACTCCTGGTTCGCGATTCTCTTCTTCCTAAGGTTCGCTTGTGCCAGGAGAAAGCCGGTATTTATGTTTGTGCCCTCGGCTTTTTTAACAATAAGCGAAACTTAGCCTCGCCGCTTTGTCCCACCCCTGCCGTGTTGGACAGCTCTGGCTGAAGGCTCCGTGTTCCGCATCTCTTCCCTTTACTCCTCTACAATTTACGCAGCTGGGAGGCTTTCCTTCCCCGAGGATCTGGCAATCGGCCCTCATGTGGGCTCCTCCACAGTGACTGCACACCTCTGTCTCCTTTTTACAGTTTCTGCGGGTATGCCCATACCCCAGACACATTGTGCATTGGACCAGAGGGGATTGGTCCTCTACCCAAACCCTCTGCAGGTCCACGTGTATCCTGCCAGCCGATGTTAGAGCTTGCCAGAGTTTAGGCGTGACCTGCAGGACCACGTGGCTCTCCAGAGGGTTTCTTGCCTTCCTTCTATACTTCTCCGTTATACACAGCTCACGTTCCTCTAGGTGCGCAGTCACATGTTTGTTTTGGTTCCGTATGGCCCGGGCAATATCCTCGGTGGTATTGCAGGTCAGTACATTTTTAATTCTTATGAGAGGGTTTTTGTTTATAGTATTTTTCACCTCCATTTCTCTTCCCAGTTTTTCTGTAAGTTTCCTCCTCTCTTCCTCTGTCCTACAACCCACCACTACCTTCCCGTCTCTCGCTCTTCTTATTTTTTGCACTTGCCAACCTTCCTCCTTCGCGTTGAGCAAGTGCTGGATATTCTGCATCGTCTCCTCTGCCGTGTCGGTCGCGTTCTTCGGCGCCACCACGACAGAGTGCAGTGCAGGTTTTTGACCCGGGCCTTCTATGTTGTTTTGGCCCTGACCGAGATTTACTTTTGTCGCTTCGGCGTACGACTTCATGCTTGCTACCCAGTTGTTTTGCCTTTCCATGTCCTTCTTTTCCTTCTCCTCAAACTCTTTCCTTATCTCGGTCAGGATACCTTCTTCTTTCTTTTTTGCCAGATCCTCTATTTCTTTTCTGCATTTCTCCAGCTTGCTGTTTTCTGCCTCTAATCTTTCGATTTGCCTATCTAATCTGTCATATATTTCGGTTTCTTTGTCTTTTCCATTTCTTAATTTTGTTGAGACTCTTGTTGGGCCGCCCGCCAACTCTTCTTCGGCTTCTTTTACGATTTGGTACAGCCGCTTCACAGCTGACTGTACCCCTGTTTTAATACCAGTTTTTATGTTGCGGGACTCCGCCAAGTGCGCCATTGCTTTTAGATAGCAGTTTTTAGCCTCTTTTTCCCTGGCTTGAGCGGGAGCAGGTGACTTACCTCCTCCACCCGCCCCAGCCAGAGGATCTTCTTTTGCTGCCTTAGGGGCCTGGCTGGAGGCCTCCTCCCACTTATCTATGCTGCGCCTGATGGCAGGTGCCGTTGTTTGACTTTTTGGCGGAGTGCGTATGCCCAACATTTTGCCTATTAGGATTGTCAATATTTATTTAATAATTTAAAAGAGTTAACCTAAGGTCTACTCCCAATAGGGTAGTAGCCGTGTCAATTTTAATAATATTTTTATTTACAATAATTTGTCTTAAAACTATACTTAATCTAAGGTCTACTCCCAATAGGGTAGTAGCCGTGTCAATTTTAATAATATTCTTATTTACAATAATTGTCTTATAACTCTACTTAATCTAAAATCTACTCCCAATAGGGTAGTAGACAGGTCAATAAATAATATAAACAATCAATAAAATATTCTTAATTATTATTTATTCTAAAGTGTTAAAACATTGTCGATTTAAATTCTTAAACTTATTCTAATGGCTGTCCCAAAAGGGTGGCAGCCGTCAGTTATTATGTCCTAAACTTATTCTAAGGTCTACCCCCAAAAGGGTGGTAGCCGTCAAATTACTTATATCTAATAGGGGTTTCCAAAAGGAGAGCCCCTGTCACTTAACCTAGTGTCACAGTCGAATTTTTTACACAAAAAATTTTTTCGACTCTATGTAGAGCCGTCTCTACCACCCAGGCCAATCAAGCTGTTTGAGTCCTTTGCTTTGATATGACTCTTGGTAAAATCGGTTCAGTAGTTCCCGAGATATTCCGATTTTAATTTTTTCAAAATGGCGGACAAAATGGCCGTCAATTTGTAATATTTGGTTAATTTCTTTAATTTTGGTCGGAGGAGAGGCGGGTTTTCACTGTTGTGACCAGCGCCTCGTTCTCGACCCGTTAAGTACGAAAACCGGGTATGTAGAGTCGGCTCTTATTTTTGACAACCTTCCGGATCCCAGTCTCCCGGCCTTTCCAGTGGAGAAAATCCCGGCCAAAACGGGCGTTCCGCTCCGGAGCTACGACCGTTTGAAATTTTTTAAGATGGCGGACAAAATGGCCGCCTAAGTGAAAAACGGCCGCAGTTCCCGCGTCCGTGCTCCGATCTGAGCGCGGTTTTCTCCCTGTTTCGTCTCTTGCTTTCTTCTATTTTTATATAATCCTAATATTTTTGGAAAAGTGGGGGGAATATATATTCTAAGAAAGTTTTTTGAAAAATTTTTTGTTCCCTCGAAGGCCGGTGAGTTCCTATGGGTACAATCAGGTCGCCGGGATTTATATTATAAATTTCTAACTCTAGAGTACGTTTTTTGGGTGAAAAACTCGTGAACGGAGGGAGAGGGGGGAGTTTTGGGGGAGAATTTACAATTTAAAAAATTTTTATGTCTATATATTAAATTTAACACGGGGAGCAAGACTTGTATACGTATACAAGACTGCTGTCAAAAATCCCGAAAAACGCACCGTTTCTGAGATACGGGCTTTTTTAGATTTCCGATTTTGATAAATTTTGTCAATTTTTCGGGATTTTTGTAAATTTCGGAATTTAAAAATTTTAAAAATATATTAACATGTGTTCAGGTTGCGCTGTCAAAGCCGGTATATGGATATATATCCATATACCGGGGTGACGTCAAAAAAGCCCTATCTCCTACCGTTCCCGAGTTATTCCCTGTTTTCTGATGTATGTCTTCCCGTCGGCTTTTCTCCGCAACCGCTGACTCGATTTCGACGTACGAAACGGCTGTTTGCTGCACTCGACGGGAGCTTTCCAATGATGTATTGCACGTCTTCAATATCCCTCGGGATCCCTGACCACGTTACACGTGGTTTTTATGTTTTTGTTTATTTACTTTTTTCTTTTCAACTCAAAAAATCCGTTCAACCCCTCAAACGATTCAGCTTTTTAATATCTATCTAGATTCGATTTTTAATTTGGGGGTCGTCGCTTTAGTTTTTGCGTAATATGCTTTTGAATAATTTTTTGATAGGTTATTTCTGTTTTTTCTATTTTAAAATTTTTCCCCCTGCCCGATATTTTAGAGCGATACACCAATCTTCTCGTCTCACTGAGATGCGTTTTTTGGTGTATTGCACTTGTGGGGCAAAGCTCTTTTTCGCTCGTCAGTAGTCACGCCCCTTTTTTGTTTTTCCTTATTTTCTCCTTCAATTTGAGGGTTAAAAATCTGGAACTAACTTTGTTAGATGCGGTTTGATAAGGCGCATCGAGCAATACCAAACAACATAGGGGTCATAGATCTGTATCGCACGCCGCATGCACTTTTACACTGATTTTTTGTAACTTTTAGTGTTTTTTCACTTTTTAGTCACTTTCTATTCACTTTTTATGTAACAAAATTTATATATCTGGATTCGCATTTCATTCATGCAAGACGCGTACAACGATATATGACACTGTTTTGTTCGCGACAAAAAACCTATTTATTAGATTTTTTAATTGCGGAGCGACACGTTTCCTGACCGTTTTGAACGGCGGTTCGACTGCGACTGGTTAGGTTAGGTTAGGTTAGGTTAGGTTAGGTTAGGTTAGGTTAGGTTAGGTTAGGTTAGGTTAGGTTAGGTTAGGTTAGGTTAGGTTCCCTGGGTTGAATGCCTAGTGCGACCCCCGGGGAATTCAATGTGGTGCCAGACGTCATTCATTCAGAATGGATGAGACTGGCACTGCAGGCGATATGGAGGGTTCAGGAGGAGTTTTTAGTGGGTCGGGTTTCTCCCCTCTGACTAGCAGAGGGATAAGAGTTAACCATCCCCACAGTCCCCGCGATAGCGACTGCATACGCACGCGGGCCTGCATCTGTGCATTTCAACCTCCTTTATAAAAAAAAAAAAAAAAAAAAAAAAAAAGGTTAGGTTAGGTTAGGTTAGGTTAGGTTAGGTTAGGTTAGGTTAGGTTAGGTTAGGTTAGGTTAGGTTAGGTTAGGTTAGGTTAGGTTAGGTTAGGTTAGGTTAGGTTAGGTTAGGTTAGGTTAGGTTAGGTTAGGTTAGGTTAGGTTAGGTTAGGTTAGGTTAGGTTAGGTTTTTTTTTTTTTTTTTTTTTGTTTGTTCGCAATTGTTATTATTATTTTTGGATAATGTATGGTGCTATTCAAGCATTTACAAAAGTTATACACAGAAGGGTGGAGATACAAGGAAGAAGTGGCTATTTGATACCTTCCTTTTCCTTGTACCTTTACAATTTTTGTCACATAGACGAAACAAGAGTAAAAGTATACAATACAAATTGGTCTTAGATATGAATTGCTATTAGTGAATAATTATACAGGTTAAGTGTTTATATGTTTAACAATAAATTGGCGTCCAATGTGACGTGGAGTCTCGGTGTTTAAAAGAAAAGTGCTAATACGCTTGGTTTAAATTTATACAATACAAAGTTTTTATTAGGTTTCTATTACTTCTGTTACCGTAATAGGGCTAAGTTACAATTGATCAATTAATAATACCATATGGTAAATATTTCAAACAGAGAATATTGTAAAAATATCTGTAATATTAAATTTATACACTGCAAATAATTTCTATTACTTTAATATGATTTTAAACATTGTAACAAGGAGGAGTCATAGCTAAATATATATAAAAAATAAAATAAACAACAGGAGATGTGAATTTTACCGTATTAGGGCTAAGTTACAATTGATTAATTAATAATGCCATATGGTCAATATTTCAAACAGGAAATATTGTTAAAATATCTGTAATATTAAATTTATACACTGCAAATAATTTCTATTACTTTAATAAGATTTTAAACATTGTAACAAGGAGGAGTCATAGCTAAATATATATAAAAAATAAAATAAACAATAGGAGCTGTGAATTTATACAATTCTATAGGCATTTGATTTTAATTGTTGAACTTTTTTAGGCAGTTTACGATATAGGTCATAAGGCTAATGAGTGATTTTAGTTCTGTGGGGTGCGGAATCAATTCTCTTAGGGAGAAGGGATTGATATTCGTCAAATTGTGTGTTGTAAATTTTTGTGTGTGGTTATGTCTTTCAGTTATAAACCTAGGGCACTCTTCGAGCAAGTGTTTCAGTGTCTGTGTTGTGTGGTTGTCGCATGGGCATGTGTCGTTGTCTGTGATTTTGAATCGGCTCAGGTAGCTTTTGGCGAAAGAGTGTCCTGTGAGGAATTGTGTGAGTTGAAAAGAAATGGGTACGGTCGAAAAAAATGATTTTATATCTTCTAAGTTCGGGAATATGTTAACCGTAAAGCGGCCTGTGCTGTCTCCTACGTATCTGTTATTGTTTATGACTTTGGTCGCGCTTTTTATTGTTGTTTTTATGTAGGAAAGGGGACATGCTATGTGGGATGGGGAGCAGTGCAGGTTCGCGGCTTTAGAGGCGGCTGCGTCCGCGGCTTCGTTGCCAGGGATCCCGGAGTGTCCTTTCACCCATTGAAATAGGATCTCGGGGTTTTCGTGTGTGTGCTTTATCTTATGGATTGTTTTGTGTATTTGTGCTACAAGCGGGTGTGTGTTAGACGATTGTTTGAGTGCGGCAAGTGATGACTGTGAGTCGGTATGAATGTGTGAGTGTGTTATTTTATTTTTATGAATGTGTTCTACTGCTTTTAATATTGCAAACAGTTCAGCCTGGAAGACCGAGCTGGTGCTGTGTAGTTTGAATAATTTTGTAAGAGTCGATGAGTGAGCGGAGGGCGGGAAGACAACGAATGCCGCGCCGACAGAGCCGTCGCTTTGTTTGCTGCCGTCCGTGTATATGTGCGTGTGTGATGTAGAGATTTTATTGGTGGTGATGTCTGCAACGTGTGTGTCGATCGGTGTCCTATGTGCAGGGTGGAGGAGCTCCTTAAAAGGTACAGGTTTTTCGATCGGGATGTCGGAGGGGATCCTATCGCTAGTTCTATTGATTCGTGTTTGTTCTAGCTCAGCGGTCTCTAGGACCTTGAGGTCTAGCGGGGTGATTTGGGCTAAAGCCGTGGCCGCGCAGGTGGATATTGTGCGAAATCCTCTAATTATTTTTATGGCAAATAGCCTTTGTGTGCTGTTGAGACGTTTTCTTACATATTTCTTTGAGGCGATGTGGCCCCAGATACCCGAGGCGTACGTTATGATGGGTTCGATGACCATTTGGTATATGAGTCTAATGTTGTCGGGGTGCGGACCCCACGTTGGTCTGGTGTACATTATAATCTTATGGAATATTTTTATTGCCTTTTCTAGAATGTAATTGAGGTGTTCGTTGAAGTTAAGTTTGCTATCTATGATTAGGCCTAAGTATTTGATAGTGTTGCTGAATTTGAGTGGCACGCCATCGAAAACGATTCGACTGAGAGTCGCGGGTTTGGTGAACGCGATACATTGTGTCTTGTCTGGACCGAAATGGAGCTTGACGCTGTGTCCCCATAGTCGAATCGTTTCCAGAGCCGAGTTTGTGATCTGTTCGAGTGTATTAGTGTCCTTGGCCGTGCTTATAAGCAGGACGTCGTCTGCGTATGCCTGAAGGGAGCAGCCTTCTGGAATGGGTGTGTCGAGTAGGTTGTTGAGAATGATGTTCCAGAGGATAGGCCCGCAAGCTGATCCTTGGACACATCCTTTCTCGGTGTGTTTTGTGACGGTGGTGTTGCCGAGTCGTAGTGACACTTTTCTATCTTGGAGGTAACTTTTTATAATTTTAAAAATATTTACGGGACAACCAATGCGTCGGAGCCCGTCGTAGACGGCGGGCCACCACGCATTGTCGAAAGCTGCTTTGATATCGAGGGAGACGGCTATTGCTAGCTGGCCCTTGGTCTTGGCTGATGTGACTGTACCTATGGCTTGTTGAATAGCCTGTACGGTGCTTGTCTGCTCCGTAAAGCCGAATTGATTCGGGTTCAGTAGTTTAAGGTTGTGTGCGTTGAAAGTTAATCTTTTAGTAAATAATTTCTCAAGTGTTTTGCCGAAGACGGGTATGAGACCGATAGGTCGGTAGGAGCTTAGCTCTTCGAGCTTTGTTTTTCCCGGCTTGGGAATGATTTTAACTACCGCCTCTTTCCAAATGGAAGGGAAGTGTGAAATGGTCAAGCAGCAATTAAATAAGTTGGTGATGAATTCCGGAAACAGACGAGCGAACACGGCGCAAATGTCACTGGTAAGGTGGTCATGACCCGGTGCTTTATTATTACCGATCGAGCCGATGGCGTCGAATATCTCGGTGGTGGTAAAGGGGGGTTCGTTCTCCGTGTTAGGGAGAACATTGGCAGCCCCCCTGATGTCGCGGTGTTCGCTCGAGTCAGGATCATCCCCGGGGTAAAAGTGGTTTATTAGTGCTTCGGCAGTCTCCTGCTCGGTATTTGTGTATGTGTTGTTGATCTTAAGTGTACCCGGGTGTATGTTTATCGCTTTGTCTTTTAAAAGTTTGTTTGTAATGGACCATGCGTCGTCCTTGCCCTGAGCCTCGCAGAAAGCCCGAAAGCTGTCTGTCGAGGCCCGGCGCATCTCTGACGCATATTGCTCTTTTGTTTCCCTGTATTGTTCGATTAGGTCGGGTGAGGGTGTGTTATGAGATCGTGTTGTGCGATGCAGCGTCCGATGTAATTGGATGCATTTTGTTTTGAGGTGCTCCAGGCGGTCATTCCAGAAGGGGGCTTTGCTTTTTTGTTTACCGGTTTTTAATGGAAATGATATTTTACAAGCTTCATTGATAATGAGCGTCGTGCGTTCTACGATTGAGTCGAGTTCGGTGGGTGATATGTCGAGGAAGTTGGTGTCCAGAATTTTACTATTGACAAATTTGGAGAGCAGATTTTCCTTGAACGAGTGCCAGTTCGCGTTTTTTGTGCGGTATAAAAAGGTGCTTTGGTTGGGTGTCGCGGTTGGCGGGTTTTGCAGACTAATTTGGAATGTGATTACGTTGTGTTGAGTGGATGGGAATAGGTGAGGCCTGACTTCCCAGTGTCTTATTTTGTTGATGAGCGGTGTGGTGCTGAAGGTTAGGTCGATAATGGAAGAGCGAGGGCGGCCGTGTGTGATTGTTTCGAAAGTGGGTGTATTTCCCACATTGCACAGGTGCAAGTCCGAGGAGCTCATGAGGTCGACCAGATCGTGACCCCGTCTATTGCTACGGGGGTAGCGACCTCCGCCCCAGAGTGAATGCCATGCGTTGAAGTCACCGCATACTACGATAGACGCGTGAGGGTGTTGAGTGATGAAGTGTTCTAGTGTGTTGAGAGTGTCATTATTGTCTGTTTCTGGCTCTATGTATACAGAAGCCACGTATAGTGTGGAGGTATGGGTGGGTATGGAGATGATTACCAGGTTGCCGGTAGAGTGTTGTGTGAGTAGCATAGCGTTGATGTGCGGACGTGTAACTATACAGGCTTTCGTATTTCCTCCCCGATTGGTTTGGAATGTGCGTAGGCCTGGTATGTGCGGTGAGTGAGTGTTGTTACCTAGATATGGCTCGGAGATGACTGCTATGTCGATGTGATTGTTATCAAAGTGTAATTTGAGTTCGTGAAATGCATTGCGAGACCTATCGAGGTTCGCCTGTAAGATATTAAAATGAGCGTGCATGTTTAAATGTAATTGATTTTGGCCTCGACGCGGGCACGCATGGACTTCACTTTGGGGCAGTTTTCGCCGTCAGCGCGATGACCGACATCGGTCTGGGTCTTAAATTGGTGGTTGTATTCGGTGCAGTTAATGCAGCAAGGCTTCTCTGAGGCCGCCTTGCTGCATTCACCCGTTGAGTGTGTCTTTGCGCACTTAGCGCAGGTGGGGACGGTGGCTGGACAACGGTTTTTGGTGTGCCCAAAACCTTGGCAGTTTCTGCACTGTAGGAACGGTGAGAAATTCTCACAATGGACCCTCTGATGAGTGATAGCGACCCTTTCGAGCTCCAGGAACTTGCGCCAGGCTGTCGGCGAAGTGTTTATAACCGCGTTGTACAGGTTTTCGTTCCTGTTATTTCTTTTGAATTTTACGTCGAATTTTTCCTCTTTCAGAGATGGATTTTGGTCTTTTATTATGTTGATTAGGTCCTCAGGGGGAGTGTTTTTGCTGATACCTTTAATATGTATCATGGGATCGAGACGGCACTCCTCTTCCGCATTGAGCGAGCCCGTCTTTTTTAGATGCGTGAGCGCGTGTTGCCGGTTTTCGTTATTAATAAAAGTGATCTTTAATTTGCCCTTTGACAGGGGAGATATTTTTAACGGTGCGTAGCCGCCCTCTCGGAAATTAATGGATTTTCTGACTTTATCGACTAGTTGTTGGGGGGTTGAGCTGGGTTCTCCGCTGACCACTATGGACGGCCCCGACTCCTTTTTAGAGGTAGCTGCGATACTAGCATATGATTTATTCAGCCCAGATGGGGCGTTGGTGGTTGTAGTGGCCGAGTTAATATTGTTAATTTTGTCCATTAGTTTGGTCATTTTTTTGTTATTTAGCTCAAGAAGTGCCGTGTGCTCTTTTAGTTTGTGCAGGAGTTCGTCCTGCTGAGGCGCAAAAGTAACCGGGCTCGTTTTGTTGGGAGGACCTTGCGGTTGCTCAATTAAAGTAGGTGTTGGTGTTGGGCAGGATGGGAGACCCGTGAGCCTGGTCTTGATAATAAGCGTGGCATTTTCTAGGGAGGCGTGAATGCTATTTTTTATCTCTGTTTTAATGTTTCTTGAGGCCCCGAGCGCCTCTTTGGCTTTGGTGAGCCATTCGCAGGCTTCGTCAATAGGGTTTGATTGATCGCTGATGACCAGCTTGGTGGGAGAGCGGGCAAACGACGGCAGAAGCGCTTCTGACTGCGCGCTAACCGCAGCAGGCGAGGGGGTTTGTCTCATGGTTTTGGGTGGTGAGCGGAACATATTTAGCTTATTACGGAGGAGTATTCAGATGGAATTTACTTTATGATTGTATTTATATTATTATTGTTTTTATTGTTTTAATCCTGTTAAGGAAATTGAGTTTTTAAGGTATTTAAAACTAGTGAAAAAAAAATGAAATTTAAAGCGCTTCACGAATTCGGCGAAAACTCGGCGGCAGACAGAAGACAGATAAGGCCCGACCCTAATAATCGCTTGCTAGCGCACGTGCAAAAGAACAAAAGGCGACCGACGGCTCTGGACGTATTTATTGTTTTAGGTTCTATTACCTGAGGGGATTATTTATAAAAATGGAATTTTAGCTTGAAGTTTGTAACTGTATCTATGTTATTTAAATATTATTGTTTTAATAAAATGGAATTTACTGAATGAAAGTCGAGTTTAAAGATATTTAAAAGTAATAAAATTTAGTGCGCTTCGCGAATTCGTCGAAAACTCGGTGGTAGACGGGTGGCAAAGGAGACCCGACCCTAGATACCCTAGAGACCCTATAGATGTGTAGTATTTCAGATTTTAAATTAAATTAAAAAAAAAAAAAAAAAGAAAAAAAAAAAAGAGTCGCTGAAGGCTAAAATGGATAAAATGAAATGCCAAATGACTTCTATATGTCGCTTTTGTAAAAATGCCTGTTTAAAATGTATAAAGTAAAATTTAAAAAGATTTTAGTTAAAAACTGAAATAAAATAAAATTGGCGCGAGACAAAGAACGTTAAAACAAAGAAATATTCGAAATTTAAACAATAAAAAATGAAAAATAACTACTACTACTGACTATTTATTGACGGCTGGCCGAGAGGTAGCTGGTGGATGCAGCAGCAGCAGATCCGTAGGTTTGAAGACACGCACAGGTAGACTCACAAAACACGGATTTTAGCGGTAGATAGATCGCACGAACACAAACTTTCGACTTGTTATACGCGGTGGAATATAAAAAATCCCGGTAAATAAGTGATTATTCGCGAGAGCGGAAACGACCGTTCTAGATGGCAGCTGAATTGAGACTAAAGTTATTTGAAAGTTATGGAATAGAATACAATGCGCTTCACGAATTCGGCGAAAGCCCGGCGGCGGACAGAAGACAGATAAGGCCCGACCCTAATAATCGACTGCTAGCGCACGTGCAAGAACAAAAGGCGACCGACGCTCTGGAAGTGTTTATTGTTTTATGTTCTATTACTCGAGAGGATTATTTATTAAATATTGAAATGTAGTTTTTAACTTAAATTTGTAATTGTAACTATTTTATAAAATATTTTTGTTGTTAAAATCCTGTTAAGAAAAGGCGACCGACGCTCTGGAAGTATTTATTGTTTTGCGTTCTGTTACCTGAGAGGATTATTTATAAAAATGAAATTTTAGTTTAAAGTTGTAACTGTATTTATATTATTATTGTTTTTATTGTTTTAATTCTGTTAAGGAAATTGAGTTTTTAAGGTATTTAAAACTAGTGAAAAAAAAAATGAAATTTAAAGCGCTTCACGAATTCGGCGAAAACTCGGCGGCAGACAGAAGACAGATAAGGCCCGACCCTAATAATCGCTTGCTAGCGCACGTGCAAAAGAACAAAAGGCGACCGACGGCTCTGGAAGTGTTTATTGTTTTATGTTCTATTACTCGAGAGGATTATTTATTAAATATAGAAATGTAGTTTTTAACTTAAATTTGTAATTGTAACTATTTTATAAAATATTTTTGTTGTTAAAATCCTGTTAAGAAATGGCGACCGACGCTCTGGAAGTATTTATTGTTTTGCGTTCTGTTACTATTTATTGACGGCTGGCCGAGAGGTAGCTGGTGGATGCAGCAGCAGCAGATCCGTAGGTTTGAAGACACGCACAGGTAGACTCACAAAACACGGATTTTAGCGGTAGATAGATCGCACGAACACAAACTTTCGACTTGTTATACGCGGTGGAATATAAAAAATCCCGGTAAATAAGTGATTATTCGCGAGAGCGGAAACGACCGTTCTAGATGGCAGCTGAATTGAGACTGGTTAGGTTAGGTTAGGTTAGGTTAGGTTAGGTTAGGTTAGGTTAGGTTAGGTTAGGTTAGGTTAGGTTAGGTTAGGTTAGGTTAGGTTAGGTTAGGTTAGGTTAGGTTAGGTTAGGTTAGGTTAGGTTAGGTTTTTTTTTTTTTTTTTTTTAATACCTAGTGGCCTACCCCCGGACGTTGGGCAACTCCGGGCCGTGGAAAATCTGATAATTATTTGTTTATTTTTATTTTCAGAATTATACAATTAGTCATACAATTTTACAAGAATACACTATACAGTTTTTTAATTATTGTTCGGAGACACATTTTAATACAATTTAAAAATACATTATAGAAACTTATTATTTCTATTTTTAATTATTATTCACAACTAAGTTTTAATGGTTTCTATTAATAACTATGCTCCCTATTTCTATGAAATATTTAACTAAAATATCTCTTTTATCTCTTTTTGCTAATTCCAAAGCTATATTCGACCTTTCGAGTTTTCCCACATCAATCTGTTTTTCCAATTTAATTCTTTTATAGAGGTGGACAGGGCAGTCGAAAAGGACATGCGGGACATCTTCTACCGCATGTTCACAAGCACACTCTGCGCTCTCCTTCAGTCTGAACCTGTGCAAGTAGGCGGAAAAGCCTCCGTGCCCCGTGAGCACTTGTGTCAGCGGGCTGCCGAATTGTAAGCTCCGGACGATCTTGTATGCAGCGATGGCATCCGGAAGGAACATTTTCGTTATTTTACCCGTGGGTTCATTTTTATATCTTGTTGCCCACTTTTGCTGTGTTTCCGCCCTTATGAGGCGCTTTATGTGCGACAGCGGGCAGCGATCGTAGGCCGGCTTTTTGTGGATTTTTGTGGCTTCTTTTGCCAGCTCGTCTGCTCTCTCATTGCCTTGAAGGCCGCTGTGCGCCTTGATCCAGAATAGCCTGACCGTTTTCCCCTCCCTACCCGCTGCCGCAAGGTTCCGCCTGGTCTCCACGATCAAGGGGTGCAACGACCTCCCGCTTACCACCGACTCCAGCACCGACCTGGAGTCGGAGTAGATTGCGTAATCTCGTTCATTGCTACCCCTTAAATGCCTTGTGGCTGCTGCCATAGCCAACGCCTCTGCTTGGAAAACCGTGCAGTACGACGAAAGCCTCAGTTTTTGGCATTTAGTTTCGGTACCGCTCTTCCAACAGGAAAAGGCAGCACCGACCAAGTCCTCCATTTTGCTTCCGTCAGTGAATATTTGTGCGACGGTTTCCGCGTTTGCCGTGAGCTCATCCTCCGTGGTTATCAGCCCAAATTGTAGTCGTGTTTCGTGAGCTGGATGGCCAATCGTGCAATATCTTTCCTTTTGTTCCATTTCAACTCCTTTCAGGTCGTCAGGTACTGCAAGACCTCTCTTTATCTCGTATAGTCTTGCATTCTCCTTTACACGCAGGTCGATTGGGAGCAGCCCCGCAAGCAGTATCACCGAGTTCAACGATGCAGTGCGGTATGCCCTACATATTTTGGCCGCGAACCCTCGCTGGACAGAGTTGAGTCGCTTTTTAATATAGACTTTGTCCGCGGCGGACGCCCAGACGCTGGCCGCGTACAAAATGACCGGCTCCACCACTGCTACGTATATCGTTCTCACTACCTCGGGGCCTAGTCCCCACCCGACCTTTGCTGCTTTTGCGACCTGTTTGTAGATACCGATAGCCTTTTTTGTCACTTGGTTCACATGTTGACTGAACGTGAGTTTGTTGTCGATCGTGACTCCAAGGATTTTTATGAAATCGGCTATCGGGATTGGGGTTCCAGCCATGGTCAATTTCGGTGTGTCATATTTGAGTTTCCTTGTAATGACCATAGCATTCGTTTTGGATGGTGCGAAACGCAACTTATTAAGGGAACCCCAATCTTGCACGATGGCAAGTGCGGCGTTGGCTTGTTTTTCTGTTTCCAGTGCTGTATCGTTAGTGAAGACCAGTACGACGTCGTCCGCGAATGCTTGGCAGTACGTTCCTTGGCGAGTCATCCGAGTCAGCAGTGGGTCAAGAAGAAGATTCCAGAGGGTTGGTCCTCCGATCGATCCCTGGACACAGCCCTTATTGGTGGGTCTCTCCACCGCCGATCCCCCGTATAATAGGCGGACACTGCGTGAGCTTAGGTAGCTATCCATAAGGCGCCTCAAGTTGACAGGGCAAAGTTCTTCCGCAAGTCTGACCCTGATGGCTGGCCACCAGGCATTATCAAAAGCCCCTTCGATATCGAGGGAGACGACCGTCACGACTTTTTTGGCCGTTAGGCCCTGTCTGATATGGCTAAGAAGTGCGTACAAAGCGTCCTCCGTCGACCTCTGGGGCACAAAGCCAAATTGATTTGGTGAAAGCCTGGGGATCAGCCACCAGTTCAGACGCTTTATAATTACTTTTTCGACCACCTTGCCGAGGACAGGGAGAAGTCCTATAGGGCGATACGATTTTGGGTTGTCGTACTTGTCTTTATTTGGCTTCCTTAAGATGACTACTGTGGCCATTTTCCACTGGGTAGGGAAGTAGCTCAACAGCAGGCACCTATTCATTAGTGCTAGGAACACTGTTGGGTTTGCATGGATGGCGTTTCCACATATATCCGCCGTGAGGCCATCGCCCCCGGGCGCCTTCTTGGGATTGAAGCTAGCAACACTGTCATAAAGTTCCTTCTCTGTAAATATTGGGTCATACGTCTCATTGTGTGCCAAGATATTTGTTTTAAGGGCTTTTTCTCTAATGACAGCGTGCGCCTCATTTTCTTCATCAATCCGGTCCTCGGGGTAAAAGGTCTCCGCCAGATATTCCGCGGATTCTTGGGGACTGAGAGATTTGCCATTTTTGGACAGCGGTATGTCGGTTTGTCTCTGGGTGGTTTTTCTTATCACTCTGTATATGCCATCCCAGAGACTCTCTCTATCTTGTTTTTCGCAAAACTCCTTCCAACTCTCCAGCTTTGCTTTCTCCACTTCCTGTTTGTATTCAAGCTTTGCGGAGAGATATGCATCGACTACTTTGGCTCTTCTTATCGGTGCCGCACAACGGATCCTCCTTTTTCTGCGAGCGAGCTCTTTCTTCAGGTTGCTGAGCGCGTCGGTCCACCAGGGCGGAGCAGCCACAGTGTTTTGTTTTTTGATTTTAGGTATGAGTGTTGTGCATGTATCTGTAATGATTTGCGTGTAGTGTGTGACTGTATCTTCCAAATCTGATGTGGAGTGTATATTGTTTATGTGTTCGACAGTTATGTTACGCTCGGTAAGTAACTGGCTGATTTTCAAACGAAAATTGGTCCAGTTCACTTTACGAGTGTTGTATACCCTAGTTGTGCCGACGATTTTCTTAGTTCTGCTTTTCTCTAAATGTACAGAAAAGGTGATTGCGTTATGATCCGAGCCGGTCACGTCGTGATCTACCCTCCAGTCTTCAATAAGGCCGAGGAGATCGCGCGTGACGGCCGTAATGTCGACACAGCTAGTGTACCTTGTGTTTCCTCTGATAGTGTCAAACGTGGCTACATCGCCCTGATTCACCACCTCTGCGGTCATGCAGTCCAAGGTCGCCTCCACCTCTTCTCCTCTCTCGTCACTTCGAACCCCCCCCCACCAGGGACTCCTTGCGTTTACATCTCCCCCTATGATGATTCTGTTTCGGAGGGTCTCGCCGATGTGCACCAGGTGATTAAGATACGGCCTGATGGGTTTCGGGTCGGGTTCGAAGTAGACAGATACCAGATGTACTGTACCAGTGGTCGTATGCAGGCCGATCACGACGATGTTCGGCGTCGTCAGGTCCGGGTATTGCAGCACATCGATGGCATCATCCATTACTACAATAGCAGCCTTGACGGGGCCCTCTGCGGCACGCGTACATTGGTAAACCCTCGTACCTCGGTACTCCTTCATCCGTCCGATTGCTCCAGTGTACGGCTCCTGTACTATCAGTACAGAGACTCTCCGTGCCCGCGCTACAATAATCAGCTCGTCGGTGGCAAGTGCCGCTCTCTGTAAGTTCGCCTGGATGCATGTGATGGCGCTATTCTGGCCTGGGGCGCCCTTAGCAGTATGCCACCGGGATTCGAGCGAGCGCGTCCCATCGTCTGCGCACCGGGCAATCTTCGTCAAACGCGTTGTGCGGCTTGCCTTCCCCGTTCGATCTACGGCAATTTATGCAAGACGGGGGCTCTCCAATGGCAAATTTGGGGCAATCTGCTTTGTGATGGAGTTCACCACAGTGGGAGCATGTGTCACCAGTCTCAATGCAATGCTTCCGGCCGTGGCCGTAGCCGAGGCAACGCGAGCACTGCATGAGTGGCG
The DNA here is from genome assembly GCA_028984075.1 of Pieris mannii. Lineage (NCBI taxonomy): Eukaryota > Metazoa > Arthropoda > Insecta > Lepidoptera > Pieridae > Pieris > Pieris mannii. The sequence goes on from CM054785.1 coordinate 12,568,832, forward strand.
ACTGGTCTGCGACGGACACACGCTGGATGTCAATGTGCAATTTCCCATTTTCTGTAAGGATCTTCCACATTGGCGGAGAGACTTGCACTACTATATTACTTGTGTGCTCGTTTCTTGTCCTCCTTCGGTATCTAACCAGAACTCGGATGTCTTCTGGGCTAAGGTTTTTAAACAGATTTTTGTTCTGGTTAGACATCGAATGGACTATGTCCTCATCGGTATTAGTGGATAAAACATTTCGGAGCACCACCAGCGGGTCCTTCAATTTGGCCGTCTCGACTGTCAGTGTTGCCACAGACCTAATGCGATCTTTCACTTTTTCCAACTGTGTCGCGCTGGCGCATCCGATGACGACCTTTTGGTCTCTGGCCTTCCGGATACGGTCAATGTTAAGACCTGTATTTCTTGCGTCGATTGTTGTTCGAATGCGCTCGACTATTTCGCCGCTTGTGTCGCCTGGGTCTGTGGACTTGATGATAATGGAATGCATCCGCTCTGTGGTTGTTGGTGAAGCGCCCCTTTGGGGCGTGGATATTTGAGGCGCTATCTGTTTTGAGCTCGCCACTACACTAGCATAGGTCTTCTCTATTTTCTCCTCTATCTTTTTCTCTCTCTCATCTGCTTTTTCTATCTGTTCCTCCATCATCAGCTTTATTTCCTTAATTTCTTTTGATTGCCTTTTACTCTCCCTCGTCCCCTCCTGACTTACATCACTGTTCTTTCTAATTTCCTCTCTCAACTCTTCTAACTTTTTTGCGTTTGCCTCCATTGCCTTTAATATTCCCTTCTCCATTTTCTTGAGCTGTTCCCCAAGCTTATCCGTCTTGAAGGGTTCCTGGGTGTTTGATATATGCACGGGTTGTTCCTCTTTTCTTTTCTCCTTTCCCTCCCTGTCCTGATTCTCCCCTTCGCGAACCAACTCGCACAGCCTCTTGACTGAGGTCGTTACAGCTGCCTTAATTTCGCCCTTTAGATTCCTCGCAGCATCAAGCTGCAGAAGCGCGCTCTGTTGAAGGGCTAATGCTTCTGTGGCCCTTGTCTTATAGATTCTGCCCCTTTTCCCACTTTCCCCAGCTTGCGTCATAGACGCCTCTATCTCTCCAATACTTTTTCTGACCACGGAGATCGAAGCGAGGGCGGGCGGCTGTACAGGGGCCGCATCCGGCTCACTCTCTCTCTCCGCAGGACTTGGGGCGGTGGCTGGCATCTTGACTGGTGTTCGTATGCCAAACATACCCTGCGCGTCTTATTTATTATCGGTTGGGGTCTCGTAGGCCGTAGGTCGTCAATATATTAATATCAATTGTATATACTTAAAACTATAATCTATTCCCAAAAGGGTAATAAAATAATTAATATACGTTGGTCATAAGTTATTTTTATAAGATTAAGATAATTTGGTTCTAAAAGCGGTCAGTTACATATACTATGCTATGCTAGGGTCTATCCCCAATAGGGTGATAGCCGTGTCAAACTTAATAAGTGCTTACAACAGTGCTTACAACTAGTGCCTTCTCCCAAAAGGAAGAGGACAGTCAATAATTAGGTAAGTGATATACTTAAAATTAAAGCTAGCTTGATTGCAACAATATACGGGTCTAATAGCCAATACGGACTAAAACTAATTGGTACGCCAATAGGACGGTGGTCAATACAGAAGATATAAACAATAAAGAAATAAATATCACAGTATTTAGTCAGCCAATAGGGGCCAAGGATGTCGTAGTGTTTTTATTTTTATTTAAAACCGTGTTGCTTATTTATATTTCAATTTTCAAGCTATTGTATATCACAGGTTTACAGCCGTTGGCTTGAGTCTTAGTCTAAGAGTACACTAATAAGGGTTCCCAATAGGGGAGGCCCTTGTTACTTAAAATTAGTTTCGCAGTCCTGATACCCTTCAGGAGGGGTCCATCATTTGTTTAAGTGTAATTAGATTTATGCGCGCGAACGGACTTCGTCACCCTCGCCTTGCGTGTGTGTGTGTGTAATTGTGTGTGTGTGTGTATTGTGCGTTCGCACGTGTATACCCCTTTAAAGGATCAGCTATGGTTGGCGGACTCGAGAAGGGGGGCTACACTTGTGTTTCTAGATGTGTAACTGTTTGTGTGTGCGCCTGTAGGTGTGTGTGTTTGTTCGATTGTCAAATGGACGGCAGCAGTCTTCTTCCCAAGTGCTGAGGAGTTGATTGAGCCGTCACACTTGTGTGTTTGTGTGTGAATCGAAATCTGTGTGTGTTTATGTGTGGTATTTGTGTGTGTGTATATGTAAGTGCGTTGTGATTAAACTCAGTCAACTCGCCTTTTTACGGGGAGTCGAATGAGCCGTCACACTTGTATATTCCGAGGGGTGGCTGTTCTTCAACCCCCGGGGGTGAGGTACTAGGGCGAGGGGAGGGGGTCCGAGGTAATGGGCACGTGATACGTCCCTATACCCCTTTTTCTATGTGAGTAAGCCGAAAATGATATTATTTTTAACTTAGCGTGCACCGTTTTATCTAAATTTGATGCTGCTATAATTTATTAAATATTTTATTAATTAAATTTTGAAAATTATTTTAAAAATTTTGTGAATATAGTTTCCGGTAGGGTTCGAACCGGCGGTCAAAACCCAGTATACTATGTATACTGGATCTGGCCTTAAAAACGCGCTAAAATGCACCGTTCCCGAGTTATCCCGCACTTTTCCCCCTTTTTATTCCCGGGCCTCTGGAGCCGCCAATATTGATCAAATTTTTTATGCGAATATATCAAAATGACAGGCTCGTTGAGATCTATCCGATGAGCCTATCCGCGGTGCAAAATATTGGCGGGATCTCCGACCACGTGCCACGTGGTCCGAAGAAAATTTTTTCCAGGGGCCTCAGTTTTTAAGGGAAAAATCTGAGATTGGTACCTTTAAATAGATCTCCGCGCGGCGCTTCTGATGGTGTGCAGAACGGCTGGGGTCCTCGATCTTGTTCTCGAGCTATTTCTCTTCAAAGGTGTATAACCTTTTCCAAATGTGGTTATACATCAATAAAAAATTTTCCCCTTGAGAAGGTGGAAGACCAAAGCCTCCGCCTTATGCAGATTTTTACGGCGCTTCTGATGGTGGTTTTTGTTTTTTCAAATTTTGCCTCTTTCTGTGACCACGTGCCACGTGGTATTTTCTTCTTTTCAAGATTTCTCTGGGTTTTTTAATCGCAAAAATCTGAGTGGAATGTCAAAAGAAGCGGCTAGACAGCCTCTTTCTGACCGTGTAAAAATAACGGTAGGTCGTCGCTTTTAATTTCTTGCCGCACGCACTTTTGTGTAGAAATTTTATTGTTTTTAATGTTTTTTTCAATGTTTTGTCACTTTTTCTTCACTTTTCACTACACAATGTTTATATTTTTGGATTCGCCGTCGCGAGACGCGTTCAATGATATACGGCACTGCCCGATCCGCGACAAAAAACCTATTTTTCAGAATTTTTAACCGCGGAGCGATATGTTCCGTGACCGTTTTGAACGGCGGTTCGACTGCGACTGGTTAGGTTAGGTTAGGTTAGGTTAGGTTAGGTTAGGTTAGGTTAGGTTAGGTTAGGTTAGGTTAGGTTAGGTTAGGTTAGGTTAGGTTAGGTTAGGTTAGGTTAGGTTAGGTTAGGTTAGGTTAGGTTAGGTTAGGTTAGGTTAGGTTAGGTTAGGTTAGGTTAGGTTAGGTTAGGTTAGGTTAGGTTAGGTTAGGTTAGGTTAGGTTAGGTTAGGTTTTTTTTTTTTTTTTTTTTTTTTTTGTGCTAATTTATAGTGGGCCTACCTCCCCGGCGACTCTCGCCCCGGGGCCGAGGAAGCTAAGCTAGGTAATAATTTTTTCAGAGGGAATCTTTATTCAGGTAAAAAATGTATAAAGGTAGGTGAGGTGGCTGAGGGTCGGCTTCGCTATTTGATACGATAATCACCTTCGCTGAGCCACCTGCATAGAGTCCGCGTCGTTACGACTAACATTTTTGTTAATACTATTGTGATAAGTATATATGATAGAAGGTCTTAAAATTAGTTACAATAAGTTATTAATAAAATTACAATTTAGAAAAAGTTACAAATTAAAATTATTATTGATTAGGTATAATTACAATTAGTTCGTCTTACAAATTAATAACTTAGGCTAGTGATTGTAGGTTCGGTTGAGGCGGCTGAGTATCAGTCATGCTATTTGATACAATTTCTTCCTCTCAGCCGCCCCCAACCGCACCGTGATTTAAGATAGAGCAGAGTACAAAAAGCTCTTGCACGCAGAACTTAATGATTTAAACTCCTCAGGTAGGAGGTATAGCCGCTGTTGTGTTGGTTGAGGGTCGGTCATGCTATTGGATACAATCCCTTCCGCTCAACCATCAGCGTCGTAACCATGATTACATAGAATATAAAAATAAAAATAAGACTAATGAGCTAAAAGTAAACAAAACATGACATATGTAGTTGTATAAAAGTAAAAAAAAGTTATAATATTAAAATTATTAGTGAGAAGGTCTTAAAAATAGTTACAATAAGTTATTAATAAAATTACGAATTATTAAAAAAGAAAGTTACAAAATACAGATATTACTGATTAGGTAGAATTATAATTAGTTCAACTTACACATTAATAGCTTAGGCTAGTGATTGTAGGTTCGGTTGGGGCGGCTGAGTATCAGTCATGCTATTTGATACAATTTCTTCCTCTCAACCGCCACCAGCCGCACCGTGCTTTAGATAGAACAGAGTACAAAAAGCTCTTGCACACAGAACTTAATAATTTAAACTCCTCAGGTAGGAGGTATAGCCGCTGTTGTGATGGTTGAGGGTCGGTCATGCTATTTGATACAATCCCTTCCACTCAACCATCAGCGTCGTAACCATGGTTTATTAAGAATATAAAAATAATAATAAGAGTATAGAACTAAAAGTAAACATAAAACATGAGATTTGTTGTTGTACAAAAGTAAAAAAGTTATAACATTAAAATTATGATAAAATAGTTAAATGTATTTACAATTAAAATAAAGTAAAAATTTAAGATAAATTTAAAAATGAAGTTCCGCAAGTAAGGCGGATGATAGCCTAAAGTTGTGTTATCTAAGTGAGATTGTAGAGGATGTATGCAGTGGATTAATGAGTTAATTAGGGTAAGGAAGGGATATGGGGATAATCTATGTATTAAAGTGTGCAATATGTGTGGTTTAGTGTGTTGTGTTATGGTGTGTATTTGTTGCAATAACTGTTTTGTATAGAAATATGTGTGTAGGCCATATGTGGATATGGAGGCACCCCAAGAGCCAGTGTCGCGCGCTGAGATCATAATCAACTACGGTGTCTGAGCGAATGTGAGGTGATATGAGATTTAAAAAATGTGCATTGTGCGTTGTCTGTTAAGGTTTTCTGTAAGCAGCGAAACCTGATATGTGGTGTTGATGATTGGAGTAGTTGTGGTTAGGCGTAGTTGACTTTGGCCTCAACGCGGGCACGCATGGCTCTAACCTTGGGGCAGCTATCCGAGTCGGCTCGGTGTTGAGTGTCTGTGTTGGTCTTGTGTACGGTGTTGTGTTCTGAGCAGTTGGTGCATTTTGGTGTTAATTCGTTGCATTCCTTGGTGGAGTGGTTAGCTGAGCACTTGGCGCATGTGGGTGACTTAGCGGGGCAGCGACTTTTGGTGTGTCCGAAGTTCAGACAGTTCTGACACTGTCTGAACGGTGAAAAGTTGGCGCAGTGCACCCGCTGCATGTCGATGTTTACTCTGCCGAGGTCGGCAAAGGCTTTCCAGGCAGAGGGTGTGGTGTTAAGGACCGCGTTATAAAGGGAGGTGTTGCGATTTTTGGCTGTAAATTTTATAGTGAATGTGTGAATGGTTAGTGTCGGGTTCTGGTCTTTGATGGTTTGGATTAAGTCGGTTTCAGATGTGTATTTTGATATGCCTTTCAAGATGGTCATCGGGCTGATCCGTTTCTCATCTTGAGCTTTGATGGTGTTTGTGTTATTTAGTTTAGTGACAGTATGTTTCTTGTGGTCCTCGTTTTCGAAGACCATTTTAAGCTTGTTGTTGGAAAGTGGAAGTTAGGTTAGGTTAGGTTAGGTTAGGTTAGGTTAGGTTAGGTTAGGTTAGGTTAGGTTAGGTTAGGTTAGGTTAGGTTAGGTTAGGTTAGGTTCCCCCCCTCCGCGGACGAATTTACCCGCGGCTCCTAGGCTTGTCGTGCCGGGGGGGCTTAGTACCTGGAACGACTGCAGCAATGCCGTCGTAAAGGGGAAGCAAATAAGGAGGTACAGGCTGGCCTTCACTTCGAAGGCTAGTCTCTGGAGAAGGCATCAGCGCCCAGCGGAAAGATTTCCGTGAGTCCCTAGCAAGCTGGAGAGATCATTTGATGTCAAAGGTGAAACTAAGGGACTTTTACTTATTCGACGCTCCCGACTGGTTTTTCCTTTGAGTGTGCCGGAGGCGGCCGGAGAAGGGGTCTGTTTCATAGCGCTACTGCGTACTTGTCTCTGGGCCTCAGCTGCTCTCGACTCTTTCTTTTCTAAGAAACGTGCTAGATGCGGTGTAGCTTCATGCCACGCGAACATGCGGGGTGCAAACAAAAGTCTCGGGAGAACCAATATTAAATCTGGTGTTGTTGCCTTCTTGGGCCAAAGTGCAGTGGCACGATGGATAGCCGGCGGAACCGGCAATTATTGGATGTTCTGTTTCCTGGGGTGCAAGCTGGCACCTTTTGGCGATATAGTCAGCGTATGTTGTGATGAATGAATGATGATTGTTCTGTGTTCAATTGAAGGAGTGGCCTTATTGGGCAATAAGAGGAAGGAAACCTTGATACAAAAATCCCCTAACGTTCGGCGCTGATGAGCGTGGCGTCGGACACCTAATCCCCTCTTTATGAGGAATTGAGGTCGTTGACGGGCAGGTCAATGCCTAGCGCCAAAAAAAACGCGTCCCCGGTTCTCTCCGGAGTGACGGCGAGGACTCGCTACAGCTTGGGCACTCGGCTGCGGTACATGGGTCATAAAGAGGGCCACAGGGGAGCGACCCCTGGTCAAATAAAAGCAAGCATGAGTTCAAATACACGTTTAACTACCCCAGGTGGGTTAAATCCCACCCATGGCGATGCCATGGCTCAGCCCCACCGTACTCTGGGGGGGGGCAAAACTCATGAGGAAGAGAAGGATGAGGAGAGAAGAGTGGTAGGATGTGGTGATGTGAAGGAGAATACTAGGGACGGAGGCGAAATGTCTAACCGGAGTACGCCCGTTCCACTCAAAGAGTGTAGAGTTATGCTGGTGCGAACTCCGCTACCCATATCGAGTCCAAATAACAGCACAGGAGACCGTGAAGTTGAGGCCATTACTGCCATAGGGAAAAATGTTGGACGACAAGTGATGGAGGCCAGCCTGGAGACGAGCTGTGAGATGCTCAGCGCTGACGCATCGTTTACCTCCATCAACTCGCCACATGTACAAGGGCGACCGGCGCGATTTTTTCGTCGGAAAAGAAGGAAGGAGGAATGCAGCTCTAGCGACGCTGGAACCCCTCACTCGACGAGAAAGTCCCGGGCTGCATTAAATAAACTCCAACGAGTAGAACGGGAGAAGAGGGTTGAAGCGGAACTGCTAGAGGCGACGCCCAGTCCCCCAACAAAAACAGGAAGCACAGCGCCAACCGAACGTCACGCTGACCCAAAGGTGAGGATTGAGGCCAGCCTCGCCGCAGTGGATAAAGTCGCCCGACATTCGAGTAACCTGAAGGGCACTTTTGTCTCAGCGCTAAAACAGGCGGTGACCTCGATCCGTAGAGACGCCGAAGAGCTAGCTGACCGTACAGTCAGCGAGGAAACGAGGGCGCTCCGGAACGAAAATGAGAGACTTCGTGGACAGGTGGAAGCACTTCAAAAAGAAATGGCTGAGTTGAGAACCCTGATCCAAGAGTTCTCCAGGAAACCGGTGCATAAAGAGCCATTACGGACTTCTTCACCATCTTCGCAGCTACCACAACTCTTAGCCGAGCTGGAAGGTCGTTTAATGAGACAAATGGGCGAATGTCTTAGCGCGAGACTCGCAAACCTGGAGCCTAGATTAAATGCGGAACCGAAAATTCGACCACCACTAGCCGCGGATCCGATTCCAATTGAGGACTCTACGACAAAGAGCATAGAAGAACACTCGACAGGGGAGAATAGAAAATCTAGGAAAGGAAGGAAGATGCGGGCACCTGATGCTAACAAAGCACCCGATGCCGTAAGTGCGCAGATTCCACCAACCCAGAGCAACCCAGAGGCAAACTGCGAGCAAGAGTGGAAAACAGTGCAAAGTAAGCGTAAACAGGCCAAGAACGGGAGTGCAACAAGCAAGAATACCCCAACCGCTGGCATCGTAAAGCCCGCGGCTACGACTACTCAACGGCCACGAGCGAAGCTGAGAGCCCCGAGATCCACGGCCGTTGTGCTTACAATCACCGAAAAAGAACAGACCTACGCCTCTGTATTGCGGGAGGCAAAGGAAAAAATTAAACTAAGTGATTTGGGCATAGAAGCCGTCAAATTTAAGCGGGCGGCGACGGGAGCGGTGATCCTAGAGCTACCTGGATCCCGCAGTGGAGACAAGGCCGACGCCCTTGCTAGTAAACTGAAAGATATCTGTCCTAGCGGGGTGAGCGTGTCGAGGCCGGAGAAGTGTGCCGAGGTACGAGTGGCTGGCCTCGATGACTCTGTAACATCAGACGATATCAAAAAGGCGATAGCGGAGATTGGGGGCTGCAACCGCGAACAAGTAATGGTGAGTGAGGTTCGGCCAGACAGAACTGGATTGTTTGGAGCCTGGGTTCGGTGTCCAATCCTTGCGGCCAAGCAAATCACCGAGGGACGACTACTCATAGGCTGGGTCGCAGCTAGGGTAACAATACTGGAACGCAGGGAAATTAGGTGCTACCGGTGCCTTCAAAACGGGCACGTAGCCAGCCGGTGCACGTTTGGTGCTGATCGTAGCGATCTCTGCTACCGCTGCGCACAACCAGGCCACCGGGCCGCGACTTGCGAGGGCAAACCCGTGTGCGTCCTTTGCCAGGAAGCGGGTCGAAAGGCAGACCATCGGCTAGGGAGCGCTAAATGTCCGGCCCCTAGCGCCAAAGTTCCAAGAAGAGAGACGCCGCGGCACAACATCGTTCCGACCGGGTCCGCCCCTCCGGACGGGGAACCAATGCACAAAGATGGAAGCGTAAATGCCTAGAACGGTACGGTTCCTCCAGTGTAACCTCAACCACTGTGCCAATGCCCAGGATCTTCTGACACAAAGCATGGCACAGTGGTCCATTAATGTTGCAATGGTGTCAGAACCATATATCTCAGAGCTGAGGACCGCTTCAAATTGGATTGTGGATACGGAAGGCCTCGCAGCCGTTATACTCGACGGGGACCAGATGGCACTTGCGGGACCGCACCTAAAGGGTCGCGGGTGTGTCGCCGTCCGAGTCTCGGAGAATCTGGTAGTAATAAGCGCCTACTTTTCACCCAACAAGACACTCGCCGAGTTCGAGCGGTTTTTAGTCGAGATAGGCTCACTGGTAGATTGGGCCCGACCCCACGAGGTAATTGTCGCCGGTGACTTCAACGCAAAGTCGATTGCGTGGGGGACGCTGGATGACCGTGGACGAGGACAGGCCTTGTTACGATGGGCCGCAATGTACAATTTGACAGTATTAAATAAAGGCTCCGAGCACACGTGCGTACGCAGAGCGGGAGGCTCTATCGTTGATGTCACTTTTGCGAGTTCCTGTCTTGCTCGTCGCGTTGAAGATTGGGAGGTTATGACAAAGGTAGAAACACTGTCGGACCATAGATACATCCAATTCCGTATCCCTCCATTGTCGTCTGCTAGATCGGCTGAGCAGAGTCTCATTCCGTCTGAAATCGGCCCTAAATGGTCGCTGAGGTCGTTGGATAGAGTCGTGTTCGAAGAGGCGACAATAGTTAAGTCCTGGTGTTCCAGCCGCACTAATGCTGATATAGAAAGTGAAGTTCGGTGGCATGCAAAAGCGTTAGCAGACCTATCAGAGGCGTCAATGAGACGCGTACGAATTTTGAGGCCGAGGGATAAAGTTTACTGGTGGTCTGACGAACTAGCTGGTCTTCGATCAATCTGTGTGAGATCGCGGAGGATGTTTACGCGGTACAGGCGCCGACCGCTAGCACGTCGCAGTCAAGATGAAGAGGAACGGCTATACGTAGACTATCAAGCTGCAAAAAAGGATCTAAGGGTAGCAATAGCAAGGTCCAAAGAAAATGCTTGGAATGAGTTTCTTAACACGTTGCAACAAGATCCCTGGGGCCGCCCCTTTCGACTTGTAATGAGCAAATTGCGACCCCGGGCGCCGCCACTGACGTCCACCATGCAACCTTCGCTTCTTGACTCGGTGGTATCCACCCTGTTTCCACGTGGGAATGGGCGTACACCTACCCCAGCGCATCCGTACTCGATTCCAAGCGAAGAGTCAATACGCGTGACGCCTGAAGAATTAGAAGCAGCATTGGCAAAGGTCGCCGCTAAAAACACAGCTCCAGGCCCTGATGGCATTCATGGCAAGGTGTGGGCTCTCGCCCTTAAGGACGAAGAATTGGCGTGGAGGTTCTGCAGTTTGTTGACGCAAATCATGCAGAAGGGAGAGTTTCCCTCCGCCTGGAAGACTGGGAAATTAGTGCTGCTAAAGAAGCCCGGAAAAATCGAAACATCCCCTTCTGCTTACCGCCCAATCGTATTGTTGGATGAGGGTGGCAAAATCTTGGAGCGGATCATGGCTAAAAGAATAAATAGACATCTAGAAACCATCGGACCAGATCTGCACAGTGCTCAGTTTGGCTTCCGGCGGTCGCGGTCTACTGTGGACGCAATCGCAGAGGTGCGAGAAATCAGCGAGGAGACCACGGAGCAGGGTGGAGTTGTACTGGCGGTGTCCCTTGACATCGCCAACGCCTTCAACACCATTCCTCACGAGGCTGTTCTGCGAGGCTTAGTACATCATGGGATACCGTTATATCTCCAGAGGCTAGTAGAATCGTACCTGTGCGATCGTAAAATTGTGTTCCCGGGTAGGGATTCTTGGAGAAGCTACCGAGTCACATGTGGTGTACCTCAAGGGTCCGTTCTGGGGCCCCTGCTTTGGAATATAGGCTACAATTGCATCATTAAGACATCTCTGTCTATAGGTGTTAGGGTCATTTGTTACGCCGACGATACCTTGGTTGTGGCATCTGCTAGTTCCTACGTCGAGGCGAGCCGTCGCGTAACTGCTGGGGTAGCTCAAGTCGTAGCGCAGATAAGACACCTCGGGCTGCGTGTCGCGCTGGAGAAGTCCGAAGCGATCTGTTTTCACGGCCCGGGGCGAGCGCCTCCAGCGGGTGCGCACATCGTCGTTGCGGGAGTGTCCATCGAGGTAGGAAAAGCCCTGAAATATCTGGGCCTGGTACTAGATTCCCGGTGGACGTTTAGAGCACATTTTGCGGCACTTGCCCCGAAGCTCACCGCCACTGCAATGGCTCTTAGCCGGATTATGCCAAATCTAGGCGGGCCGAGCGAGGGGTGTCGTCGACTCTACTCCGGCGTCGTCAAGTCGCAAGCTATGTACGGGTGCCCAATATGGGCTGATAAGCTGTCCCGCAAGAACAAGCAGCTTCTGAGGCGTTATCAAAAACTAATGACGATTAAGGTTGCGCGAGCGTACCGCACGGTGTCATACGATGCCGTGTGTTTGATCGCAGGTTCCGCGCCCTGGCACCTCGAGGCTACCGCTCTGGCAGACGTCTATTGGCGCAGGGCTGATACGCGTGAAGCAGGGAGAGAACCGGACACAGAGACCATATGCTCCTGGCGCCTGGATGCCTGCCAGCGCGTGATACAAGACTGGAGAACCGACTTAGACAGGGCAGAGATGGGCGGATATACAATAAGTGCCATATTGCCCGTCCTAACCAAGTGGCTGGAGAAGAAGCGCGGCCCGTTATCCTTTCGTCTGGTGCAGGTCATAACAGGCCATGGCTGTTTTGGCAAATACCTCCACCGCATCAGACGGGAACCGACCCCTGCGTGCCACCACTGCCAAGGGGATAACGATGATGCCGCGCACACTCTAGCGGCTTGTCCGGCGTGGGCGGAGGAGAGGCGCCACCTGGTTGCGGCCTTCGGGACGGACCTGGGCTTGCCTGAAGTTATTAAGAAGGCGGTGGACGACCTTGACAAGTGGACCGTCCTAACAAGATTCTGTGGCGTGGTGATGCGGCTCAAGGAGGAAGCGGAGAGAGCCCGAGAATGTTAAAAAAAAAAAAAAAAAAAAATAATAATAATAAAAACAAAAAAAAAATAATAAAAAAATAAAAAATAAAAAATAAAAAAAAAATAAAAAAAAAATTTATTAACAAAAAAAAAAAATACAAAAGGAGTAAAAGGGAGGGAAAAAAAAAAAAAAAAAAAAAAAAAAAAAAAACAACAACAAAGGGCTTATTACTAGTGTGGTGTCGAGAGAGTAACAGAGAGTCGCGAAAGCGGCAGTCGCTAGACGGGGCGCGGTGAAAAGGCCTAGCTGTTACCCGCCCTCGTCTAATAGCGAACAGTGGGCCCTGGTGGTTTTAGTGGGTATGGGGTCATCGTATTTTACGGCCTTGACCCCCACACTCCCCGCGCCACTTAACAACTTGCCCAGGCGCGGGCGCCCGTAATCGGGTTTCCCCAGGTAAAAAAAAAAAAAAAAAAAAAAAAAAAAAAAGGTTAGGTTAGGTTAGGTTAGGTTAGGTTAGGTTAGGTTAGGTTAGGTTAGGTTAGGTTAGGTTAGGTTAGGTTAGGTTAGGTTAGGTTAGGTTAGGTTAGGTTAGGTTAGGTTAGGTTAGGTTAGGTTAGGTTAGGTTAGGTTAGGTTAGGTTAGGTTAGGTTAGGTTAGGTTAGGTTAGGTTAGGTTAGGTTAGGTTAGGTTAGGTTAGGTTAGGTTAGGTTAGGTTAGGTTAGGTTAGGTTAGGTTAGGTTAGGTTAGGTTAGGTTAGGTTAGGTTAGGTTAGGTTAGGTTAGGTTAGGTTAGGTTAGGTTAGGTTAGGTTAGGTTAGGTTAGGTTAGGTTAGGTTAGGTTAGGTTAGGTTAGGTTAGGTTAGGTTAGGTTAGGTTAGGTTAGGTTAGGTTAGGTTAGGTTAGGTTAGGTTAGGTTAGGTTAGGTTAGGTTAGGTTAGGTTAGGTTAGGTTAGGTTAGGTTAGGTTAGGTTAGGTTAGGTTAGGTTAGGTTAGGTTTTTTTTTTTTTTTTTTTTTAATTGCTAGTGGGCCTACCTCCCCGGCGACTTACGCCCCGGGGCCGAGGAAGCTAAGCTTAAATGAGTTTATTCAGTACACTTGTTTTATTATTAGTGTTAAAAATATTACTATTGGACATGAGTGAGGTGGCTGAGGGTCAGTTTTGCTATTTGATACATGTTCTTTCCCTCAGCCACCTGCGTAGAGTCCGCGTCTTACAAACTACTTATATATAAAACAAAAAGAAGAAATTATTTAAACATCGAGAAAACAAAAGTAATAAAAGAAAAGCAAAAAAGAAAAAGTATAAAAGTAGGTTTACAAAATATCTTATGTTAAGTTGATGGGAACATAGTTGTATGAGTGACGATGATGGGATGATGGTACATATATTGATGAATACAAAAGTGCTTAAATCTAACAAGGTGTGTTTATGTGGCGTATATATTTACATTAAGACATTAAGACAGTTATTGATATGCGTACACAAAAGTTGCTTATAAAATAGAGGAAAAACAAACGAGTATGGAGTTATAAAATTAGAATAATAACAAATAGTGACATTTTAGTGGATACCAGGTGGGGTGGATGACGATCAGGCAGTGGAGGGTGGGTTGTTGAAGTCTTTTAGGGAATTAATAATTTTAGTTGCTAACTTTAATAATGACTGTATTGTTTGCGGTTTATTGTCGGATAGGGAGTAGGGATTTCTACATTTTCTATTTTTCTGTGTGTGTTCGTGTCTGATGTGTGCAAAGCGTGGACATTCCTCGATGAGGTGTTGAAGTGTCTGAGTGGTGTTGGAGTCGCAAGGGCATGTGTCGTTGTCAGTAATGTGGAACCGTTTTAGATGATCTTTGGCGAAGGAATGTCCAGTGAGTAATTGAGTGGTTTGAAAGGTGATGGGGAATTGTTGGGTGAATCTTTTAATGTTGTGTATGTCTTGTAAAATGTTTTTTGTGTAATTGGCAGTTGGTTCATTGTTAAATCTCTTCTCCCATGTTGCTATTGTTTCTAATTTGGCCCTTGTCTTAATGTAAGACATGGGGCAATCATTGAATGTGTATTTGAGGTGTGAGTTTGCAGCCGATTTGGCTGCCAAGTCAGCCTCCTCGTTGCCAATGATGTTGTGGTGTCCTTTAACCCATTTGAAATGGATTTGTGTGTTTGTGTTGGCGCTGATGGCTTTGTGTATATGCGTGACTATTTTGTGTGTAGCGTTGGGTTGGGCAATTGTCTGAAGGGCAGCCATGGAGTCTGAATTAATTGTGTAAGTGTATGTGTTTTTGTTGGCGTGTTTTTGTGAGTGTGTGATGGCCCAGTCGCATGCCCCTTGTATGGCAAGCAGTTCAGCCTGGTATACGGTGCAGGTGGGGTGTAGTTTTCTTTTCCATCGGTGTATGGCGGTGTGAGTGTTAGGGGAGTACGCGATAAACGCGGCTCCCGTCTGTCCATTTTCCTGTTTGCTTCCATCCGTGAATATGTTAATGTTGTTTGTAAGGTGTGTGTTGAGATTGTTTTTGTGAGTACTGAATTTTAAAAGCGGTCTGGAAGCGGGGTGTAAGAGTTCGGTGAAGCGTGTAGGCTGTTCGATAGTGATGTCGTCAGGAATGTATCTGCTGACGCCTTTAATGCGCGCCTTCTCAATCTCACATGATTCAAGAATCTTGAGATCAAGCGGCACGAATCCCGCTATTGCTATCGCAGCGTTAGTAGATACATTTCTGAACGCTCTGGTGGTCTTGATGGCGAAGCCGCGTTGGGTTTTTAGAAGTAGCTTGCGATTATATTTTTTGAGTGCTGCGTGGCCCCAGATGGAGGCCCCGTACGTGATGATGGGCTCTATTACCATTTTGTATATTGATTTGATGTTCTCGGGGTGTGGTCCCCAAGTGGGTCGTGTGTAAATAGATAGTTTGTTAAATAGTTGGGTTGCTTTAGTGGTTATGTGTTCGATATGGTGTTTGAATGTTAACCTGTTGTCTAAAATGATGCCTAGGTATTTAATTTTGTCTGTGAATTTAAGTGGGGTGTTGTTGAAAGTTAAGCTGCAATTTTGTGCTGGTTTGGAGAAGGCCATTGTCTGGGTTTTGTCGGGTCCGAACTGTAGTTTGACTCCATCGCCCCATTCTTTAATGATTTTGAGTGTGTGGTTAGTTTTGTCCTCTAATGTTTTAATGTCTGTGTCTGTAGTTAATATTAGAACGTCGTCGGCGAAGGCTTGGATGTGGCACCCTGATGGGAGTGGTGTGTTGAGTAGTGTGTTAAGGATAATGTTCCAGAGTATAGGGCCGCATGCCGACCCTTGGATACATCCCTTTTGTGTATTGCGAGTGGTTCGTGTGTTGCCCATTTGGTGTGTAACTGTTCTATTTGTGAGGTAGTTTTGAATAAGTTTGAATATATTGTGTGGGCACTTTACCGCACGTAATCCGCTCAATACCGCCGGCCACCAGGCGTTGTCAAACGCGGCCTTAATATCGAGGGATACGGCTATGGTGTGTTGTTTGTGCTGTTTGGCGTTATTTATTATGTCTAGAGTTTTGTGTAGAGCGTGTGTTGTACCAGTTTGTTCGGTGAAGCCGAATTGAGATCGGTTTAGAAGTTTTTGTTTATGCGCGTTGAAGGTGAGGCGTTTTGTAAATAGCTTTTCTAGTACTTTCCCGAACACGGGGATTAGTCCTATTGGTCTGAATGAGCTTAAGTTTGTGTAATCGTGTTTGTTGGGTTTGGGAATTATTTTTATTACTGTTTCCTTCCATGGGGTCGGAAAGTGTGCTATTTGTAGGCAGCGGTTCATGAGGTGTGTGGTTAGCTCTGGGTAATTGCGTGCAAAGACCTGGCAGATGTCACTGGTGAGGTGATCATTGCCCGGTGCTTTGGTGTGACTGATGGAGTCGAGTGCTGCTATAATTTCGGATGTCGTGAAGGGAGGGTCGTCCTCCGTGTCGGGAAGTATACCAGAATTGTTGCGCATATTTGTGTGTCTGACGTCCGTGTCTGGGGTGTCGTCGGGATAAAAATGTGTGAGTAATGCCTGTGATGTCTCCTGTTCGTTGTTTGTGAATTTATTGTTGACCTTAAGGGTGCGGGGTTGGATGTTGTTGTTAGATTTTAGTAATTTGTTGGTGATGGACCAAACATCTTCTGCACCTTGTGACTCGCAGAAGTGTTTGAAGTGTTCGGTGGATGTCTTTCTGATTGTATTTGTGTATGAGAGTTTAATTTCGTGATATTTGTTTAAGAGGTCTGTAGGGGGTGTCTGTTTGTTTTTGGAATATGTGTGTATTTTGTGGTGTAGTTTAATGCATTGTTTCTTAAGTTGATCTAGGCTTTCGCTCCACCAGGGTGCTTTGGGTTTTGTGTGTCCTGTTTTAAGGGCAAATGAGTTGTGGCAGGCGCTGTTAATGGTGTTGGCGAGGGAGTATACAAATTGGTCTAGTTGATCGGGTGTTAGGGTCGATATGTTTATTTCTGTTATTTTATCTTTAATCATTACAGTGTGTAGTGTTTCTTTAAAGGTGTGCCAATTGCCTTTGCTGGTGTTGTATTTGAATGTGCTACTATTAATGGTGTGTGGAATAGGGTCTGTTCTACAGTCTAGTTTAAATTTAATTGGATTGTGTTGTGTTGATGGGAACAAACGTTGTTTGACTTCCCATTTGTGTATGTGATGGTATGTGTGTATTGATGTGAACGTGAGATCGATAATGGATGACCTCTCCGTTCCGTGTGTTATTGTTTCAAATGTGGGTGTGTTGCCTGTGTTGTTTATGTATATATTATTGGAATTCATGATATCTATCAGTTGCTGTCCCCGGATGTTGTTTCGAGAGCTGCCCCAGATTTGGTGCCACGCGTTAAAGTCGCCGCCAACTATAATGTTTGAGTTGGTGTATGTTTTTATGAATGTGTCCAGTGTATCTAGTGTGTTGTTAGCGTCGGTTTTTGGTTCAACGTAAACCGATGCTATGTATAGTGTTCTTGTCTTTGTGGGTATAGCGATAACCACTATATTCCCTGTGGTGAATTGTGAGATGATGTGTGCGTTTATGTCTGTACTGGTTATAATGCAGGCTTTCGTTGTGTCCGCCGAATCGGACTGAAACACGCGGAGTCCTGCAATATTTTTTACTGTGTTTTTGTTTGTGTATGGTTCGGATATAATGGCTATGTCGAGTTTATTTGTGATGAAGTGGTGTTTAAGTTCTTGTGTAGCGTTGCGAGACCGGTCTAGGTTCGCCTGTATAAACTTGATGTTTTTATGCATGTTTTATATATAGTTGACCTTGGCCTCTACGCGGGCACGCATTGCGCTAACTTTGGGGCACCTTTCCGAGTCGGCTCGATGTTGTGTGTTAGTGTTTGTTTTGAACTGTGCGTTGTGTTCGTGGCAATTGGCACACCTGTGTGATTGTGGTTGTTCTTTGCACTCTGCTGTGGGGTGATTTGCAGAGCACTTGGCGCAAGTGGGTGTGGTAGCGGGGCAGCGGCTCTTCGTGTGTCCAAAATTTAGGCAGTTTTGGCACTGCCTAAATGGTGAAAAATTGCCGCTGTGGACCCTTTGCATGCCTATGTTAATTCTGCCTAGATCAGTAAAGGCCTTCCAGGCAGAGGGGGTGGTGTTTAGAACCACATTGTAAAGAGTGTGGTTTCTGTTAACTGTCTTGAATTTAATGCTGAAAGTGTGTTCAATCAATGTATGGTTCTGGTCTCTAATTGTGTTAATGAGTTCTGCTTCGCTCGTGTTTTTGTTTATCCCTTTGAGAATTATCATCGGGTCGACCCGCTTTTCTTCCTGGGTTTTTATTGCGCTATGGTTCTGTAATTGTGTGAGTGTGTGCAATTTGTGCTCGTCTTTTTCGAAGACGAGCTTCACTTTGTTTCTTGATAGTGGTGTCACCCTGATAGGGGCATATCCCCCCTGCCGGAAGTTGACCGTGCTTCTAATTTCGGTGATTAATTTCTCAGTGGTGTCGAGACCCTCTCCGGATACAACAACAGAGGGACCTGCAGGGGGTTTGGGGGCGGCGGTAGCCTTAGCGTAAGATTTATAAATGTTGTGCGGGTCCGCCGCCGCAGGCTGCGGTGCTGCCGGTGTAGGTCGCGGTTGCGCTTTTAATGCCCTGGAGTGTTCCTGCAGGGCCCTGTTGCTCTCCTCGAGTAGCCGAGAGTGGGCCTCTAGCTTGTTTAGGAGTAGTGTATTATCGACGGGTGGTGTATTGTTGCTTGTTTTATTGTCGATGCTATTGGCCGGAGGTGTAAGGGGTTTGGAAGGGGAGGGGGTGGTAGGGTCTAACATAGCGACGACTCCGAAGAGACCGTCGATTGTCTCTGTAATTATAGTTTTCAGCTCACTCTTGAGGTTACGAGAGAGTGAAACCGCGTTCAGGCCTTTGAGTCTGAAACTCCTCGCCATCTCCATGTAGGTGGACTCTGCGGGGGGAGCTTCTCGAGTGAAGGCCGGACTTAGATTGTCCACCAAATTCCGCCTAGCGGTTGTAAAGGATGTTTGGGGAGATGGTGAGGCGGTGGTTGTGATTTTGGGTGGGGTGCGGGGTAACATTATTTCGTGATGGGTGGGGGGGGGGTCGAAACTGGATTTGGTCTATTGGACTAGAATCGCCTTTAACAGCCGATTCAGATGATATATGACTCGGGGGGGTGCGGAGGGGGGGTAAAAATTTAAGGGGCGGGGGGGGAAAAACTCAACCTGGGGGTTGAAAGGTGGGTTTGCGGACGACTGTATGACTATATTATTGTTTGGCTTGAAGAGGCGGTTTGAATGAGCCCAAGCTCGGTGTGTTTCTGTGTATGTGGATTTGGTGTTGGAGATGAGGCTGGTAATCCACCCTACCTGGTGCTTCCGCACGGGATAACTCCAGCACCGCTGCACTGCTGATGCTGGAGTTTGGTGTCGTCTAGGAGCCCGCGACGAGGTCTACCCGATGGTGCTGGTGAGGAGGCAGTTCCTGGTGATCACCAGGAATTTTGGCTCCTGGTGGAGCTGGTGATAAGTGGTGAAGAAGCGAAGAAATCGGTTCCAGAGCAGAAAAGAATTTCGGATGTGATGGTGTTAAAGTTATATTTTTATCTGAAGTGGGTCCTGTGGAAACCCTGGGTTTAAAGTTCAAATTGCATGTAACTCAGGAACTATTAGGTGAAAAATGGAGATCTTGATGTCGTCTGATGCGCCAGACGACGCCGGTTCTGCTGTTATGGTGTTCGAAAACCCAGGGGCGTTAGAACGCAAAATATTTGCAATAATAGTGTTTTTTCCAGGTTTCAGGGGCTGTCAGTGCTCCGATTTCCAAAAAAGATGTGTCTGCTGATAGCTGAAGTAATTGCGCACCGTACTATGTAATTCTTGTTAAAAAATATTGAAGCGCCGCGATTTGGCGACTGAAAAGCCAGTTTTCAGCCGCTGAAAAATCCAATTTCAGTCCGATTGATGTAATATTGGTATCAAACGATGCGTCTTGAAAAGGGCTATCGTTTGATGTATAAAAAAGATATGGTTGTAGATCTATATAAAAAGTTATTAAGGATTTACCACTATAATGTCTGCCAAATCCTCAAATATGTGTCCTTGTCGACCAAAATATGGTCGAAATACGCACCACACTGAGCTCTATCTATTAAAACTCACTTAGAAATTTTTACTGCACTGATAATATTTTTAAAATCGAAAAAACTGAAAATTTTAATGTTTTTGGTCGAAAAAAAATTGAAAAAGAAAACCTGGGATAATGAAAATAGCACTAAACGAAAGAGCGGAATTTTCCGCGTCTTTTGATGTATAAAACACTACACTTAGCACACGGGAACTATTTTTAAAACTTTTTCTTAACTTTGAAAAGGCGCGGAGCGACGTGGAGTCGACCGTTTTTCGTGGCGTCTGGACGCGGACTGGTTAGGTTAGGTTAGGTTAGGTTAGGTTAGGTTAGGTTAGGTTAGGTTAGGTTAGGTTAGGTTAGGTTAGGTTAGGTTAGGTTAGGTTAGGTTAGGTTAGGTTAGGTTAGGTTAGGTTAGGTTAGGTTAGGTTAGGTTAGGTTTTTTTTTTTTTTTTTTTTTTTTTTTTTTTTTTTTTTTAAAAAGCACCTAATAGGCCTACCTTCCCCGGCTACTTTATCGCCGGGGGCGTTGTCTAAGCTACCCATCCGTCCTTTCTCACATTCATCCTCTAAATAATTTAAAACACAGCTTTAATTTTTATTAGGTTTTGTACAGATCCGAGTTTCAATTACAACTTTTTTAAAATATTCCTTTACAATATTCCAACTTATCTAATTTTCTTTCCATATCTATCCTGAGACGTGGCCCGCGAGGCGGGCAGCCTTCACTTATCCGTGAGTATCTTTATGATACCCATTAGCAAGTGGGCGCCGGCCGCCTCGCGGTCCCCGCCCCTCCCTTACTTCCATTAAATTTGGCGGTTCTCTTTATTATTTTTAAGCAAAATTCCTCCAGTTGCGATCTGTAACAGGCCAGCATGTCGGGCAGTCCTTCAAGACTGACCACCATGCCTGTCATCTGTTCCAGGTCGCATCTGGAGGAGGCAAAAATGGGGCACTCTGTAAGTAAATGCGGGATGGTTTGTTCCACCCCGCTGTCGCACTCGCATTCAGGTGTTTCTTTTAATTTGAAACGGCACAGGTACTCGGCAAAAGGCCCGTGGCCTGTGAGGATCTGTGCCATTTCAGGGCTAAATCTTGCTTCTCTTAATTGTTTGTATGCACTTGCAACATCTTTTAGAAAAAGCTTTGTCGTTCCGCCTGTAGTCCCTTCTCTATAACGTCTGTCCCATTCTTCGATAGTTTTTCGTCTAACTTCTTTCCTTATGAACGATAGCGGGTACTCTACGTGGACTGCTTTGACCTTAGAGGTCTCCGCAGCGGCCCTCGCGAGTTCGTCCGCCCTCTCGTTCCCCTCCGTGCCGACGTGCGCTTTCACCCAATGGAGTCTTATGTTTTGGCCCTTTTTTCGGCTCTCCACCAGGTGGCTGCGGATCTCGACTACTCGGGGGTTCCGAGAGCGTCCGCCCGCGATGGCCTCGAGCGAGGACCTCGAGTCGCTGCAGATGTTTACGTCAGTACCCGCCACCGTCGCCTCCCTCACTGCACCGACGAGAGCCGCCAGCTCTGCTTGATACACGGTGCAGTAAGGGGCCATCTTTATCTTCTTCCATTTTCGTTCTCTACCTCCCTCCCATTTGGTCCAAGCCGCTCCGACTCCCTTCTCTGTCTTGCTCCCGTCTGTGTATATGGCCGCTGTGTTTTCGTTTTGTATTTGGCCAGGGTCAGTTGTGATGGCGAAGCTTATATCTGGTCTTTCCGCAGGATGGGGTTGTTCTATAGCAGGTACGGCACGCTCAATCCGGTCTCCTTCGCGTATAAACGGGGATGACCCCCTTCTGGCCTCAAACATCGCGGCGGCTTCTTCCACCCTGAGGTCGAGGGGCAGTATCCCCGCCAATAGCGTCGCGGAATTTAGCGATGCCGTCCTGTACGTTTTTGCGATCTTCTGTCCGAAGGCCCGTTGCACCGTCTCCAGTTTTTTCTTTGTGCACATTTTCTTTACTGTCGGTGCCCAGGCTGCCGACGCGTATGTCACTATCGGCTCTATGACGGCTTGGTATACCTGGAATACCATGTCTCCCGTCATTCCCCATTCCAGCTTCGCCATTCTCGAGACTTTTTTGTATATGTCTGCCGCTTTTCTGGTGACATTATGCACATGCTTGTTGAACGTGAGCCCTCCGTCTATTGTCAATCCAAGCAGTTTTATTTCTTTCTCTATAGCTATGTCCTGTCCGTTCATCCTTATTATTGGGGTATCGTACTTCAACCTTCGCGTCAGGACCATTGCCTTGGTTTTTTGTGGCGCGAAGTTGAGCTTGTTCTCGATACCCCACTTTCTCACGTACTCGAGGGCTACGTTTGCTCGATTTTCGATGGAGTGCGTGTCTGTTCCGCTGAACAGCAGCACCACATCGTCTGCGAAAGCCTGTGCATAAGTCCCGTCCTCTTCCAGTTCGACCAGTAGTGGGTCGAGCAGGATGTTCCAGAAGGTGGGGCCGCTAATCGAGCCCTGAATGCATCCCTTTTCAGGTCGCCTCACATGCTCTCTGTTTGCGTAGCGTACCACCACCTTCCTGCCTTTAAAATAGTCCTCCACTACTAGTCTCAATTGTTTGGGACAGTCTTTCCTTGATAGTTGGTACTTGATAGCTGGCCACCATGCGTTGTCGAAAGCCCCCTCGATATCTAGCGACACCATCAACACTATCTCTTTGTTTTTTATGTGGCTTCTCGCTTTCGTCAGGATATCGTAGAGGGCATCCTCCGTGCTCTTTCCTGGCATGAATCCATACTGCCTCCTGCTCATCTTGGGGAGTAGGCTGTGTCTAATTCTGTTGATCATTACCTTTTCTAGTATCTTCCCCATGACTGGCAAGAGGCCTATCGGACGGTAGGATTTGGCGGCCGTGTAGTCTTCCTTTCCTGGCTTCCTCAGTACCACTATCGTGCATTCCTTCCATAGATCAGGGAAGCATCCCACTTCGAGGCATTTATTAAAGATGGCCAGGGGAACCTCCGGATTCGCCGTGATAGCTGCGCAGCAGATATCCGCAGTGAGTCCGTCGGCACCCGGGGCCTTCCTCGGGTTGAAGCTTCGAGCAGTACTGATGAGCTCCGCCATTGTGATTGGCACTTCATCAGCGCTACTTCCCCGTAAGCTACTAGTCATTTCCTCTACCGTGCTCCTTATTCTTTGGTGGATGTCATCATCCAACTCACAATTGTCAGGCGGGAAGAATTTCTGTGCTAGCAGCTGCACCGATTCTTCGGAGTTCAACGAAATGCCCTTCTCTATTAGCGTGGTGTCTTCCCTGATCCCTTCCGTCTTTCTTATTACTTTATATATTCTGTCCCATAAGCTCTCCCCTTCTTGCTTCGTGCACAATTTCTTCCACCCTTCCTTTTGAGCCCTTTCGATCTCTTCTTCGTACGTCTTTTTTGCCTCCAGGTAGGCAGTTACTACGCACTCTCTCCTCCTTGGAGCTGCGTATGAGATCCTTTTCTTTTTCCTTACCATGTCCTTCTTAAGGGCCTCTATTTCCTTGTTCCACCAGGGTGGTTCGAAGCTTTTCTTTCTTTGTTTCAGTTTGGGGATATGCTTCTCGGCGGCTTTTATTATTATGTTTGTATATTTCGTTACTGCGTTGTTAACCCTGGCCTTGGTGTCCAGTTCTTTTATCGTTCCTTTGTCTAATCCTTGTTGTGTCAATTCCGTTTTTATTTTCTCTTTAAAATCCTCCCAGTCTGCGTTTTTTGTTTTGTATTTGCGGGTCGTCTTCGGTAGGGTGTGCGTTTGGGGTTTTTGAAGGGCTGTAGTCATAAATATTGTGTTGTGATCCGAACTGGTAATTGATGTGTCAACCCACCATTTCGTTACCTTGCTGAGGAGAGCCGTTGTACATACTGTGATGTCGACTGTACTCGTGTATCTACGGCCCCCTCTAACGGTGTCGAAGGTGGGTGTGTTTCCACAATTTAAGATGCTCAGCCCCTCTTCATCAAGGAACCCTCGTAGTTCCTTTCCTCTTGTGTCTTCGTTCCGGCTCCCCCACCACTCACTCCATGCGTTCACGTCCCCTCCAATCAATACCATCTTGGTTTTTAACTTTCTCGTGAAGCTTCTTAACTGTACGAGGTATGGTTCGATGGGTTCATCGCCTTCGAAGTACACTGATATAACCCCTAGTTCCCACTTGTCCGTTCTCAGGACGGCGGCCACTATGTTTTCGGTGGTGAGTGATTTGTCTTGTGAGACCTCGATATGTTCGTCGAAAACAAGTACCGCCGCCTTCACCGGTTTCTTCCCTGTGGGAACGCACTGCACTACTCTGTACATAGGGCTTTCTGCCATCTGTTTATTGGCCCCTGTGTACGGTTCCTGGAGTAGTGCTATCTTTACCTTCCTACCCCCCGCTTCCTTTATAAACTCCTGGTTCGCGATTCTCTTTTTTCTTAGGTTCGCCTGTGCCAGGAGAAAGCCGGTGTTTATGTTGGAGCCCTCGGCTTTTTTAACAGTACGCGTAACTCAGCCTCGCTGCCCTGTCCCATCCCTGCCGGGTTGGGCAGCTCTGGCTGAAGGCTCCATGCTCTGCGTCTCTTCCTTTGATTGCTTTGCAGTTTACGCAGCTGGGAGGCTTTCCTTCCCCGAGGATCTGGCAATCGGCCCTCATGTGGGCTCCTCCACAGTGACTGCACACCTCTGTCTCCTTTTTACAGTTTCTGCGGGTATGCCCATACCCCAGACACATTGTACATTGGACCAGAGGGGATTGGTCCTCTACCCAAACCCTCTGCAGGTCCACGTGTATCCTGCCAGCCGATGTTAGAGCTTGCCAGAGTTTAGGCGTGACCTGCAGGACCACGTGGCTCTCCAGAGGGTTTCTTGCCTTCCTTCTATACTTCTCCGTTATACACAGCTCTCTTTCCTCTAGGTGTGCAGTCACATGCTTATTTTGGTTCTTTAGGGCCCGGGCAATATCCTCGGTGGTGTTGCAGGTCAGTAGGTTTTTGATCTTAATAAGGGGGTTTTTGTTGGAAGTTTCTTTTACCTCCATTTCTGTGCCCAGTTTTTCTTTAAGTTTTCTTCTCTCTTCCTCTGTCCTGCAACCCACCACTACCTTCCCGTCTCTCGCTTTTCTTATTTTTTGCACTTGCCAACCTTCCTCCTTCGCGTTGAGCAAGTGCCGGATGTTCTGCACCGTTTCCTCTGCCGTGTCGGTCGCGTTCTTCGGCGCCACCACGACAGAGTGCAGTGCAGGTTTTTGCCCCGGGCCTTCTGTGTTGCTTTGGCCCTGACCGAGATTTACTTTCGTCGCTTCTGCGTACGATTTCATACTTGCAGCCCAGTTGTTTTGCCTCTCCATGTCCTTCTTTTCC
Source organism: Pieris mannii (assembly GCA_028984075.1). Lineage (NCBI taxonomy): Eukaryota > Metazoa > Arthropoda > Insecta > Lepidoptera > Pieridae > Pieris > Pieris mannii. Next base: position 12,594,030 of record CM054785.1, read on the forward strand.
TTCTCCTCAAACTCTTTCCTTATCTCGGCCAGGACACATTCATCTTTCTTTATTGCCAGATCCTCTATTCCTTTCCTACATTTCTCCAACCTACTATTTTCTGTTTCCAATCTTTCAATTTGTCTGTTTAGCTTGTCATATATATTTTCTTCCATGTCTTTTTCGTTTCTTGTTTTAGTTGTTATTCTTGTTGGGCCTCCCGCCAACTCCTCCTCGGCTTCTTTTACAATTTGGTACAGCCGCTTTACAGCTGACTGTACCCCTGTTTTTATTTCGGTTTTTATGTTTCGGGACTCCGCCAAGTGCGCCATTGCCTTTAGGTAGCAATTTTTTGCCTCTTTTTCCCTGGCTTGAGCGGGAGCAGGAGACTTACCCGCTCCCCTCCCCCCTGCCAGAGGTTCTTCTTGTGCTTCCCTAGGGGCCTGGCTGGAGGCCTCCTCCCACTTATCTATACTGCGCCTGATGGCAGGTGCCGTTTTTGGTGGAGTGCGTATGCCCAACATTTTGCCTATTAGGATTGTCAGATGAATTTAATAAGTTAAAAGACTTAGCCTAAGGTCTACTCCCAATAGGGTAGTAGCCGTGTCAATTTTAATAATATTCTTTTTAAACAATAATTTGTCTTAAAACTATACTTAATCTAAGGCTACTCCCAATAGGGTAGTAGCCGTGTCAATTATAATAATATTTTTATTTACAATAATTTGTCTTATATCTGTACTTAATCTAAGGCCTACTCCCAATAGGGTAGTAGACAGGTCAATAAATAATTTACAAACAATGATATTTTTAATTATTAATTTTCTATGGATTATTGTCAATTTAATTATTATAAATTCTTAAAACTTATTCTAATGGCTGTCCCAAAAGGGTGGCAGCCGTCAATTTTTATATCCTAAACTTATTCTAAGGTCTACCCCCAAAAGGGTGGTAGCCGTGTCAGAACACTTATATCTAAGAGGGGTTTCCAA